>CM068368.1:357392917-358022917 GCA_034769895.1 Magicicada septendecula | reverse complement strand
TACGAACTTACCTAATAAATATATAAATGCCGTTATGTTTTCATATTCATAAGGTATTTTTAAATTTTGATAATTTTAAAACAGATCTTCCCAATTGGTAGGTATGTCCGAGGATATTTGTTACTGACCACCTCACATGTATTATTATTGAATTTAAATTCTGATCGAAATGAAGTTACTTTGCCACGGTTACTTATTCGAATTTAACGAAACATAAAACAACAATTTATAACATAACATTAAATAGAGTTTAAAAAGTAATAGAAGATATTTAAGAAACACTGGCTGAACAAAATGTGATTAATATCCTAACAACTGAAACGTTCGATTAAGTGAAACAATGGGTAAACGTTCGATTAAGTAAAACTGTACTATTATTACAGCTATCAGTAAAAATTCTTAAAATTCATATTTTCCATTATGAGACAGAAACATTGAGGGTTTGATCTGTACTATAGGGACTATGAGATTGAACCATGATATACCTTTTGGTGACCACAACGTGCATTAGAGAACACAAATTTATATAGCCTAGCATACAGCGGAGACTACACAATTTCAACACGAATAAATCGTACTTGCCACCACGAAACTATTGCAGAAACCTATCGTAAGTGATTTAGTCGAGACAGAATAGGTCGGACGGGCTCAACAAATGGGATGACAGCCTACGAGCTATACGAACAAACTAAATCAACTTATTTTCTTTTTTACTATTTATTAAACAAACGTAATAAATTCTTAGTTTTCATAATAGAAATAACGAATTCTTTTTGTCCACCGACGTAGGTTAGGAGTCCACCTAACCTAACCTTACATAATCCGTTCGTCAAACAAGGAAGGTTCTTCAGATTATGGCGTCACCCGACCATTAGGTCCATTACCCCAAGATGTACCCCGTGTTCACATTTACTCAGGTTTAGTCATTTAATCAGGGACTGAAAAAAGCACTCTGCTTTTATGGGTGCCCGGGAATCGAATCCAGGAAGCTACTAGTACTAGGCCATCAAAACGATATAGCTGTGATACACGTGTACAACTAAATAAGTGAGTGTCACTATGTCACTACAAACAAATAACATGTTGACATACAAAAGTGACAGATTAGCTGTCGATGAGATCAAGAAGGCGTTAATCATCATTAATCACGTTCAGTTTTCTCTCTATGTGTAAAACACATGCTTACACATATATGTATCGTACGAGTTACTTGTGACGTACGATTTTACAAAACATAAAACTTTTGTGACAGTCTGTCAGCGTTTTCAAACTTATTTATAATATCAGTATATTTACCGTACGGGTGTCGCAATAATGATAAAAGCCGTTGGATACGGTCGTACGCATTCCAGTAAAATGTGTACAACGTCCAGAGGCTTGCAGCCGGCTACGGCAGTGCTCACCATTCTTGTACTGCTTCAAGGCTCTCAGGTTTGTTGCTTGACGAATTATGCGCTCTTACGTAGACGTGTAACCATTCGCGATTTTCTATCTGGGTTCGGCCGCAGTTTCATATGATTAGCACTGACCTTATCGAAAGGATTTTAATTGTGGTAGACACACTGTTTACAATATTACTAATTAAAGGCAAACCTGTAATCCCCCAATGATTAAGTTTTAGTAGTTAGTAGTTATACATCCATCCATACTACAACGTGCAATTATGTTAATCTATGCAAATCCAATTAATCAATTATCCAATTAGATTAAATGTGTCAAAATTGTTTTGTTTAGGTGAATCTATTAATTACTCTAATATAATTAACTGTGTTCATTAACGATTAGCATAATCACTGAGACTCTTTAGTGTTGTTTAAACAATATTAGAAAATTTATTACAATTAATTTAATTAACGTTAGTGTTTCGTTACTGAGGTTGTGACAATAATGAACGCATGAATACTTAACAAATAAATACTTATTTATTAAACATCATTCAAATAACCTTTTGAGACATAAATATAAATTATGACCTGTAAATACAGTTAAGAAAAACATACATGAATATTGTAACGTAACAGAAATGCGGTCCTCGACGTTACATAAATAAAATATCAAAATTAGAATAGGGAAGAAAATATTTTAGTTTTCCACACTTATAAAAAGGTCAGAAAATAAACTCATAATTGTTTAAAAGTAATAAGAATGCAAAGTAATAATAATAATAAAAGATAAGCATGTAATAATGATAATAGTGATAAACCTCCAGGTTCAGTGATAGGTAAATAAAAAACATTGATAAATATTGAAAGAAAGAAAAACTAATATTGACTATTTCAGAGTAATTGATGTTGTTGAAATAGATAAGAATGAGTAAATAATGTACGTTCTAAGTTACTCAAAAATAATTGTTATGAATTGTATGATGTTATGTTATTATCACGACTGTGATGTTATAGTTTGTGTTTTCATGTGAAAGTTTTCTTGTTGATAGAATATCAAGTAATTAAGTAATATGTATTATTCATTTACTGTTGAAGAACTGTGGTTGAACTCAGTTATTGAGTATTAATTAATCTCATTTTTATGTGTTATCTATAGGTCAAGATAAAGTTGTTGTTAGATATTATGAAGATAATTATTTGTACACATGTATGTAGGTAAAAGTTGATTATAATTGTAAACTTGGATAAAAAGGCTATAATTGTTAACAAGAAAATTCAGAAGTAGATCAAGGTAAAATAATAGGCCTAACAGCCAATAACATTATATAATAAATCAGATCAGAAAGGTTAGGTAAGGAAATTAGTAACAAATACTAAATATAATTCAATGAGTTAGTAGAAATTAATAATAATTAATTATAAATAATAAACAAACTCAAACTAAACAAATTATGGTAATGCCATAGTGCAATGACACTGATAGATAATGTTTGGTAACGGAAAAATAATATTTATTAAAAGAAACAGACTAAGAGTGAAAAACCGGCAAAATATATAGGAATTAGTAAACAAGCTATAAATAAGATTATATTCTGATATTATGGAAGTTTAGTAAGGAATTATTTTGATGAGTGAAAGAATATTATATGAAATGATTACAATATAACACAATATCGAATAAGAATAAAAAAGGTTGTTGCTATGGACGACAAGATGGATATATTTTGTTGATTTGATTATTGAATTTTATGACATGAACGAGAAGAGTTTAAATAAGAGAGATGTTCAATAAAAAACTGAATTAATTTGGAATACTAAATACATCGAACGTTACAATAAATGAATGACAAATTGCAATAGTTTGGGTCAAATAACCATTAACCAAATTGTCTAATTGGATAGTATAAAACGATAATAAGTAACTAAAATTAAAGGAAGAACTTGGATTGCCCAATATCAGATCATGAACAGAATGTTAAATTAATGAAGTAATAAAACCATATAAATAACTACCTGCCTAAAGATTTAATCCTCTAAAACAAATGAACTAAAATAACCACCAAATCACATTGGAACTTGCAATTTACACCTTCCAATAGAAAAAAGTATTTGGATCCGGAGCTCGTCGAAGCACGTTACCACAAACTTGGACATTGGTGAACAAAAGGAGCGGTAATTCTGCAACACCCAAGGACCAAGGATTCCACTTTATTTACAACTTTGGAGACAAGACGGACGAAGATCATTTCATCTGCTCTCGATACGGACCAAACAATAATAGAGGTTACACGTGAACAGCCTCCTCGAGCTGCGATGTCCATTGGACGGTAAAACTTCAATTACTTAAATAATATTTAATAAAATAAAAACTTTATATTGTAATACCTTGTATTCCTATTTATGTATTTTCTGATCTTCCCAACAGTTGAAAGAACCTTCACGCCCTGTATTTAAAAGAATTATAAAAAACCATAACTGAATTTAATATAAAACCTTGTACCGATCGATAATCGATTAATTCAGACTTATAGCCTTTTCGTATCTAAATTAAGAACAATCTTGTTGAATATTAAATATTAGAACTTAATAAAGAATCATTGCATAATTTCAATATCTTCTCATTTATGTATGATTTACTGGAGTGTGAATAAGAAATAAAACAGATAGAGAGTATAACCAATAATAACCGTTCGCGGTGGGTTAACCTACAAAATTCCCTTGTCTGGGAACAACAGCGCTATTCGCGGACTTCTCAGGTATTAAAGAGAGGAGAATTCCATACAAAATTTCTCTCATTCTCTTCAAAGCAGAATAGGCTTGAGCTGAATTTTCGAATAACACCCTACCTACATAAGTTTTACTCACACCAACACCCTTATATTAAATAGAAGTATAAGGTCGATATAATTAACAACATCACGACACCTAATAAATTAAAATTCAATAAAAATTGGTATATTAATTAATTAGAATAGAGAAGAGAAACAGAGACGTACGTACTCGGTATATTATAAATTGACGAACCCCAACAGTGGGGCTTAACCCGAACACAAAATATATATTATAAATAGGCGGTCAACTAGTGTAGGGCTTAAGTTACGTAAAACCATAATTATATAAATGTTACTTAACTAGAGCAGGCAACTGTTGGAGACAAAAAATGCATACCAGAGGAGTGTCTAAAAAGATGATGAAGGAACGAGAAACGGAAGAGGAAATAGAATTAGTCACAGATAGTGAAATGGAACAACAGACAGGCGATAAAGAAGAATCTGAAATAATTACGGACAAGGAAAAGGAAGTAGTTGAAGAGGATGCCCAAGGGGACCAACCAGATAAAGTGGAAGCCAGAAGAGAACCAGATTGGCAAGAAATGATGAGGCTAATGATGGAGAAAATTGATAGCATTAAGGAAAGCAATAATGAAAATTTTAGGAAACAGGAGGAAAGCTCAAAGAGACAGGAGGAAAAATTCGACAAAACAAATGAGGAATATAAGGAGGATTTAAAACAAATAAAGGAAGAAATCATACAAATAAATGAAGAGAATTTAAGGCAGATTAACGAAAGAATTGAGATTATCCATGTGACAATTAACCAAAATGTGGACAAAAATAATGAGGAAAGAAAACTAGAAATTGCCGAAACAAATGAGAAGTTAGAAAAAACCAACGAAACAATAATACAGGTCCGTGAGGAAATACAAAATAAAATTAATGACATATACAATGAAAATAAAACAATGGTCGAAGGACTCCAACAGGAGACTGTAGAAAGGTATGAGAAAATTAAACAAGAAGTACATCAGATACGGGAGGAAAATAAGGAAGGGATTACACAAGTACAGACAGACATGGGTGAGCGACTGGAAAGAGTATATGGTAATTTAAACAATGTGGAAAGCCAAATTAATACGAATAAAAATAAAATCGAGGAAACCAGTAGACGCGAATTACAGATACAAGAAGAAGTGGATTCATGGCGGGATAGAACATGCCAGCATAATCATATAACCAACCACGATAAGCGGGAGTCAATTAATTTTCGAAATTATAAACGTAACCCAATGGAATTTTTAAAAAGATTGGAAGAAATTGTAACACGAAATAGAGAGAACCGTTGGAGTATAATACGGGGTATGCTTGATGATATGTTTAAGGATACGTACGACAATTGGTGGACGGCGGTGCGTCCAGATATACAGGACATGACAGAATTCAAAAAGCAATTCAGAGAAAAATATTGGTCGGAGTCGACCCAGAATATGGTCAGGAATAATTTGAGCAACGGTCGATACGAGGCAAACGTAGGACAGTCTCCTACCTCATACTTCCTTGGAAAGGTATGCATGGCACGTAATTTAGAGCCCAGAATTCCAGAGGAGTGTTTAGTATTACAGCTCTCCTACCATTATGAGGAAGGAATAAAGAACGCACGTATGTGTAGCCAAATTAAAACAATTCCAGCCATGGCAAAATTCCTGGAAAATTATGAACACGAAACTCATTATCAACGGAACAGTGTACTAAATTCTAAATACCATAGGTATGATGGCAACGACCAACAAACAAATCCCAATAGTAATAATCACAATCAACCAACTCAGAATATTAACACGAATAGAACACAGAATAACCACCCGAATAATAATCAGAGGAATTATAATTATCGGGGCAATAATCATTATAATTACCGCGACAGTCGTAATAATAGAGGAGATGGGGACAACCGACCCAATAACTATAGACACCATGTAAATTATATATACTCCAGACCTCAGAATAATCAGAGACGGTATTACCCGAGGACACACCAGTGTAACAATTATTATAATCAATCACGGCATGAGGACAATTACCAAAATGAAAGAAATTATAGGGCAACGGAACATAATACAGAGGACAGACGCGAGCCATTACAAAACCAACCTCAGAACTCACCGGAAAATAGAGAGGACGAGGGAAGCCCTCATTTAAACTAATAGAGGCAGTGAGAACTGAAGAATACCCTATCACGAAAAAAAATTAAGGGAACATATAATCAAGAATCTATAAAAAAAAAATATCATGACGAAACACCACACCCATCATAAAGGACTGACAAGACGGACGAAAGTATATGAAAATAAAAATCCACTAAATCCAAAAAGTATGTAAGTACAACTTACTAAATATTTTGAACAATATTATTTAATAAAAACCACGAAATTCAAAAAGAAGTAAGAACGTCTTACTATATGGTTATAAAGCAATTATTAAGAAGATTTAATAAAACCCCCAAAATTAAAAAAGGAAGTAAGAAAATATTACTATATGTTTACAAAGAAATATTCTAAATATTAAGAATAAAACCCCAAGAAAAAAAATTTTATATCAAGAAGGACCTATGCAAAATAAAAAAAAAAAAAAACAATATGATCTAAGATACATGCCAAAATGCCAAGCGAATCGAAGAACAAAATAAATGATTGTTTATATGCAGTATAATTTCAAATGGAACAAGAAAAAAATGTATGTCAACATACTTAGTGGTAATGTGACCAGACAAAATGATAAAATAAGAAGAACAACGGATAATTTAATGACTATAATTACACTGAACTTAAGTAATGATGATAATTAAGGCAATTAAAATTTAGAAATTCTTGGAAATTAGAATAACAAATGAAGAGATAATACTTAGAATTACTGTCACAACAAAAAAGAAGATCAAGAATAGTTACAAATAATGACTGTCAGAAATGTTATCTGAAAATAGTTAAGGAAAATAAAATGGAATCACGAAGTATGGAATATATGAATAATTAAATATAAAACGCGACAGCGTAAAGAATCCCCAAGATGTTTATTATTCATTAAATAAAAAGATTATTATGATATTATTATATTTTTATAGCTGACTGCAGATGAATTCCAGCAGTACTATATTGAAGTGTAGTGTGGGCAGCAGAGTATGAAGCCAAACAGTGCCTCTCTGAACTGTACCAGCTCACATGTTAGGGAATGTTAGGGAAATTGAATATTCAAGGGATATTAGAATCGCTGCTAAGAATGACATCAGATTCCAAAAAAGTATGACGGAAGAAAACAGCCGACAGAAGGATAATGAAGAAATGCATCGATAATAGTAACTAGCAAGAAGAGAAGTCAAACTAAAGCTTTATTGATTATTGTGACCAACCATTGACAAGTACTGTTTAAAAGAAAAAAAAAACAAGAATGTTAATATGAGTAATGAACTGTCATTAAATAGAAAAAGGTGAATACAAGTCCAACAAGTCACATTGAGAATTCCATCGTTGACCATTGAAATAAATATGAAGGCCAGGAGGATATTCAAGGGCATGGAAAAGATATAAGTTTACTTGACCCAAATTAAATTCAGGTAAATTAAACTTCTTTAGGAGGGGAAACATATGTAACGTAACAGAAATGCGGTCCTCGACGTTACATAAATAAAATATCAAAATTAGAATAGTGAAGAAAATATTTTAGTTTTCCACACTTATAAAAAGGTCAGAAAATAAACTCATAATTGTTTAAAAGTAATAAGAATGCAAGGTAATAATAATAATAAAAGATAAGCATGTAATAATGATAATAGTGATAAACCTCAAGGTTCAGTGAGAGGTAAATAAAAAACATTGATAAATATTGTAAGAAAGAAAAACTAATATTGACTATTTCAGAGTAATTGATGTTGTTGAAATAGGTAAGCATGAGTAAATAATGTACGTTCTAAGTTACTCAAAAATAATTGTTATGAATTGTATGATGTTATGTTATTATCACGACTGTGATGTTATAGTTTGTGTTTTCATGTGAAAGTTTTCTTGTTGATAGAATATCAAGTAATTAAGTAATATGTATTATTCATTTACTGTTGTAGAACTGTGGTTGAACTCAGTTATTGAGTATTAATTAATCTCATTTTTATGTGTTATCTATAGGTCAAGATAAAGTTGTTGTTAGATATTATGAAGATAATTATTTGTACACATGTATGTAGGTAAAAGTTGATTATAATTGTAAACTTGGATAAAAAGGCTATAATTGTTAACAAGTTAAATTCAGAAGTAGATCAAGGTATAATAATAGGCCTAACAGCCAATAACATTATATAATAAATCAGATCAGAAAGGTTAGGTAAGGAAATTAGTAACAAATACTAAATATAATTCAATGAGTTAGTAGAAATTAATAATAATTAATAATAAATAATAAACAAACTCAAACTAAACAAATTATGGTAATGCCATAGTGCAATGATACTGATAGATAATGTTTGGTAACGGAAAAATAATATTTATTAAAAGAAACAGACTAAGAGTGAAAAACCGGCAAAATATATAGGAATTAGTAAACAAGCTATAAATAAGATTATATTCTGATATTATGGAAGTTAATGATTACAATATAACACAATATCGAATAAGAATAAAAAAGGTTGTTGCTATGGACGACAAGATGGATATATTTTGTTGATTTGATTATTGAATTTTATGACATGAACGAGAAGAGTTTAAATAAGAGAGATGTTCAATAAAAAACTGAATTAATTTGGAATACTAAATACATCAAACGTTACAATAAATGAATGACAAATTGCAATAGTTTGGGTCAAATAACCATTAACCAAATTGTCTAATTGGATAGTATAAAACGATAATAAGTAACTAAAATTAAAGGAAGAACTTAGATTGCCCAATATCAGATCATGAACAGAATGTTAAATTAATGAAGTAATAAAACCAGATAAATAACTACCTGCCTAAAGATTTAATCCTCTAAAACAAATGAAACTAAAATAACCACCAAATCACATTGGAACTTGCAATTTACACCTTCCAATAGAAAAACGTATTTGTATCCGGAGTTCGTCGAAGCACGTTACCACAAACTTGGACATTGGTGAACAAAAGGAGCGGTAATTCTGCAACACCCAAGGACCAAGGATTCCACTTTATTTACAACTTTGGAGACAAGACGGACGAAGATCATTTCATCTGCTCTCGATACGGACCAAACAATAATAGAGGTTACACGTGAACAGCCTCCTCGAGCTGCGATGTCCATTGGACGGTAAAACTTCAATTACTTAAATAATATTTAATAAAATAAAAACTTTATATTGTAATACCTTGTATTCCTATTTATGTATTTTCTGATCTCCCCAACAGTTGAAAGAACCTTCACGCCCTTTATTTAAAAGAATTATAAAAAACCATAACTGAATTTAATATAAAACCTTGTACCGATCGATAATCGATTAATTCAGACTTATAGCCTTTTCGTATCTAAATTAAGAACAATCTTGTTGGATATTAAATATTAGAACTTAATAAAGAATCATTGCATAATTTCAATATCTTCTCATTTATGTATGATTTACTGGAGTGTGAATAAGAAATAAAACAGATAGAGAGTATAACCAATAATAACCGTTCGCGGTGGGTTAACCTACAAAATTCCCTTGTTTGGGAACAACAGCGCTATTCGCGGACTTCTCAGGTATTAAAGAGAGGAGAATTCCATACAAAATTTCTCTCATTCTCTTCAAAGCAGAATAGGCTTGAGCTGAATTTTCGAATAACACCCTACCTACATAAGTTTTACTCACACCAACACCCTTATATTAAATAGAAGTATAAGGTCGATATAATTAACAACATCACGACACCTAATAAATTAAAATTCAATAAAAATTGGTATATTAATTAATTAGAATAGAGAAGAGAAACAGAGACGTACGTACTCGGTATATTATAAATTGACGAACACAACAGTGGGGCTTAACACGAACACAGATAATAAGTTATAATATAAATCACAATATATATATATCCGTTTCGTTGCTTGCTATAAAACAAAACATACAATACAATAGACATACATAAACATAGATATCAAATATTAATTTTGTCCTACACTAATGCGTTCATTTTGCCTCAAATGAGTAGCTTTTATGTTTAATATTACCATAAGTTGATCTAAATTCTCAAATTGTGGTTTTATTTGAAAAGAGACAGTGCAGCAGTTTTTACTATAATATTAATAACATGTGGATTTTACTTGAGACAGTGAATATCCATAATTCCATTGGTGATAATCCCTGTTCCCTGATGATCCGTGTAAGTAGAAGTTCCGTATTGTGTTGTCATCACTTTGCACTCGCGGGTAAGATTCACTTCCGTTAGTGTTATTGTTAATAATAAAAGTTTATAAAGTCTTGTGTTGCATACGTGTATTCAATATTAGTAGTTGTATACGGAAAATTGTCTGTCGTTGACTTGCTTCGTGTATTATATATGTTTAATGTAGTTGTATCATGACTGTGTGCAATATTCAACACGAGTGTTATGATCGTTAAGTCACTTATTGTTTCTGATGAGATAGCGATACCTAAATCATAGTGTGTTCCGATATCGGCCACTGTGTTCGTAATTGTCGCGCCAAAGTTCTATCATCGAGTCTTTCGCTCACTTATTAATGTTTAATTTGCATGTCGGAATGCACTGAAAGTTTAAAGTATCAAATTCAGATTCTAGCGATACTTATATCACTTCACACTTCGCGTTACTGCGGTAGACTTCCGTAACTTAGTGAAATACGATTAACTGATTGTAAAACCGCATGACTGTCTGAGAACTATTGAGTAACCATGAAAACTGCGTAACTGAATGACTTTCGAATAACTGAGTAACTGATAGACTGCGCAACTGCGAAAAAACTTTTAATAACTGACTAATACCAAGAGACTGAAAGAATGAGTAATTCTTAACAACTGAGGGCCCGCGTACCTCGTAAACAGTTTTTATTAAGTGTTATCTACCAGAATGCAATTTTCTGTCGAACACACCTCTGGTCATCCTCGATAGGTCTAATATTTCCTTCCACTCTGGACATCTGTGTTTCTCGGTACCCTGATTCGCTGTTCTGGTTGTCACCATGACGAAAATCCTCTCCACCTGCTTCTTTGGAAGATGCTAGACTCTGGTTGGTTATCGAACCTCCCCTAACGTACACGGCGAAAGGGCTTCACATTACTTCTTAGAATTTAGGGCAATTGCTCGCCTGTCTGTCAAACCTTTGTTCTTGTGAGTCTCCCAAGGTCTGCTGTTGTTCCTTTACTAACAATACGTATCGCCTGGTTCATTGTTTGACTTCCCTTCGATTTTTTCTGTCAATTAACAGCTTCTTGCTCGACACCACCCCAAGATGCCTCCACGGTCCGTCGTCATAAATATCGGTTGTCATCCTAAAGTTGCCTCATGCTGTGTGACACTCTTGACTGTATTCTTTTGGTGTACGCTGTTTTGTCTTCATACTAGGTAAAACCTTTCTAATTCCTTTGTGAGTGAGTATCCTATTCTTAAAGCTCGCACGCTCCGAATTTAACCCTACAGCATGCGCTCGCTTCAATTTCCACGTATCCGTGCCACTATGCTCTGCTTTTGTTCAGTTTGTTGTGGTGTTGTAAATCTGAGCTGAGCTTGGTCTGTCACCGTCGATCCTATTTCCCTTTTGTTGTGTTATGTTAGGCGTTCTCTTATTATCTTGTAGCTGGCGTCGGGTTGACGTGTTGTTAAATTGTTCTTATTTATTGCTCTGGCTTGGGTTGGTGACTTGACCTGTGCTAACGTACTTCTCGATCATAAAATTATGAAATTAAAATTTTTTGATTGCTATAATACATACATCCATCGTACCAAAGGATAACCAGCAACGTACTGTACCATTCTGTTAACGAAAATGTTGCCTCTTGTTTGATTCGACGTAAAGAATAAATAATACAAATTGAAAATTAACTCACGATATAAACTTCTGTTGTTTTGATAACGTTTGTTATGTTCGGTTTTAAGGTAATAATTTGGAACTCTTACATTATCTTTATCTTATAATCGTCTAGTCACCATAATCTTTTCCTTCTTGTTTTCCTTTATATCCTGAATTATTTTTGCTAAATAGCAAATGCCTTGTGTACTATATAATATGCGGGGTGATCCTAGTACAGAAGGATGGCCGAAATAAGAAACAAACGTATATTTACATGCTTCTCAAAATGGGTTATTACCAAGATGTTTAAAAGGTTGAACTCGATACAAAATAGTTATTAGAGCCGATGATTGATTTCATTTTGTTGTGTGCAGCAACAATCAGATTGTAAGTAATCATTAATTTTTCAGTAATTAAAAAGTACCATTCCTACGTGAATATTTACCTACTCATAAATATCTTGGTAAAAAACTATTTTGAGAAAACGGTTAATCTGCGTATTTTTCTTATTTTGACCTTTAGAACACGCTGTTGGAATGTTACCGTGCAATTCTGTATTCCTCTATACAAATATAGTTTCACTCACAGTACTTATGCTACAATCCGATACTGCCTCACAGTAAGTTGTAGGTACTTCTAAATACTGAAGTTTCACTCTATAATATATACAAGTGATACAAGTGTTGTTACGTAAGCGATGAGGCAGTAAATATTGTATACGTACAATACTTTTACGTAAATATTGTGTCTATTTAAGCAAAAAGTGAATTATGCAAACATTCTTGGCGAGATAAAGTGTATTTTAAATTAATATACCGGTACCTTAGGTTTTCTTCTTGAAATAAGTATAAGTAGCCTTGAATTCCTAAATAACTTCTTTCTAAAATGTTTCGTCTATTAGTAACATTTTGTTTATACATTTATCTCAACTAATTTAAGATGATATTATATTTTTAATTGTGTAAATAACTAAACAACCGAGTAACTTCAGTACGGTATTCATATTTAGCTGATAGACTAACGTCATTGCACGCATTTTCAGAATTTTTGGATTTAAATTTTGAATTGTGTAATTTTTTGAGATGTTTTAGAGAAAGGCAGTTTTTCAAATTAGTTTTTGAAAATTTTGATTTGCACACTTTTTGTCATACAAACTTTGTTACTTAAAATTTTTGAATGTAAAATGTTTCATTGGAATCAAAAGGTATGAAACGGATTCATATGTTGGCCACTTATTCGACTAACTGCACTGGACTAAACAATAAACAGACCACGAGTTTATTATAAGTTGAAACAAGCCACGAGCATTACACAGCAGCTAAGTTTTACTTACTACTTACCGCGAGATTAATGTGTCATAGATGATAATTAATTACACGGAAGTATATACTAATATATTTAATGTGACAGCTAGTAAACTTTATTATCCAAATAAAACGAAACGAAACAAACTTTTATCTACAGCTGTAAGGAATATCCATTATACAATGTCGACACGTCAAATAAAGATGAGTTTCTTACAGTTGTCACTTATTATAATCTCGCTTTCCCCACACAAATACTCTTTCTCTCCCCTTTTGACACACTTTGTTTATTGACAATATTAGAAACTGGTTAACATGTTATTGGATTCGAACTTATAGATTTCCGTTTGACTCTATGTGTCCAAGTAATAAGGATACTGTACTGTGAGTACTGTAGGTAACTTGGAGTAGATTCTGATTTTCTTGGCCGACCTGATGCGTTTTGCCTTCTAATCTGCGTTCAGTAATAGTTTCAAGAAGTCATTGTACAATGCACAAGTGGCGTAG
Organism: Magicicada septendecula; assembly: GCA_034769895.1. Classification (NCBI taxonomy): domain Eukaryota; kingdom Metazoa; phylum Arthropoda; class Insecta; order Hemiptera; family Cicadidae; genus Magicicada; species Magicicada septendecula. The sequence goes on along the minus strand of CM068368.1, from coordinate 358,008,946 downwards.
AGCAAATACAATTTAAAGTTCCTCTTGTCTTCTGTACTTGTTTTACTCAACAAGTCTTGTCTTGTGAGTTTGTTTACTCAACATATATATTCTTAATTCATGTTTAGTACCATGTCTCGAAGTTTGTCAGTGGCTTTCGTCCATGAGATGCTATCGTACGCTATTATATATATGAATTCCAGACAAATGATTTTTTTATATTTTCATTTCCATCCATCAGAGTGTCATCGCCACAGTGATCTTGTTCCAATCACTTGTGTCACATCTCAATCTCTTCCGTCCACCATCTCCTGGTTCCACCTGGTTTCTGCACTCAGTTTAACAACTTTATACTTAGAGAAGTTAAAAAAATCTGAAATTACTAGTTAGTATAAAAGATTCTCTGTTGTTCCTTGTCTGTGGGCCACGGATTATCACTATTGTTGAATAGAACAAGACATTATTTGATGTTCGGCTCTAATAATTCTTTACTGGCTTAGTGTTATCCTGGACGATCAAGTCTTCCAGTCAACCAGGACACTGGAAGCATTGACATTGTTTACATGTAGATAATGTCACATTTAAAAAGTACTTGTTATTCTTGACGAATTCGTGGAATTTTAATTTTTCTAGTGAACTAATCCACTTCTTGCACACATTTACTTTTTTCTACTCGTTGCCTATAGTAAGACAGCCTTTTTAATTTGTCTCAATTGATATTGCATGCATCATTTTTTATTGGAAACGCTATCGATTGTTTACAAATTTTTATCTACGAATGAGCTCACAACCTTTCTGCACATACGTTAATGTGTTTTTCTAGATTCTCTTAAATATATATAAGACTTACAAATTAACCGCCCCGACGGGACGGCCCTAACTAATCTAAACCCTCCATGCCTTCAGTAGACGGCTTATATCGCCTTGCAAGAAGAGACAAATTTTTCTGGAAGTCAAAAGAAATTTTGCCCGCTGAGGCGACAAACAGCGTACAAACATTACTTACTGCACTACATCCGCTCCCAGTACACAATACTTTTGTTTCATCATTATAAGTAAGTAAAAAATTAAACAAATCTCAGTGGTAACTTTATTAATCTCTTAAAATTCAATATACACAAAACTACAGTACTCTGCACTACACACACACGTGCGCGCACACACAAATAAACGAAATTTAAAATGATTTTAGAATATAGTCTTATTGTTTGAAAATTAACAGAATCAGTCTTGGAGATGAGTACTGAACATTCTGCATAAATAGTATGGACTGTATTTATAATCTAGTCCTATAAAGGTTACTGCATTATACCTATGTCTGTTCGAGACGTATACCTCATTTGCGTTTATATAGACTGTAAAAACCGGATCAAAATATTTAAGTTGAAGGTAATGATATAAACTAGCATGCACCTACAAATGTATCAATAAAACACGATGAAAGTCTATAAATGATCTTTTTCATAAAGTGTATACTTTTTATACAGGATACTGAGGCAAGGTGTTATGTTACAGCAGAATATACATATCATTAAGATTTATGGAGTCTCGCTAGGACCTTGCTAAATTTTATTGAACAAAATTTGCTCAAAAAGAATTTGTTAAAGTTTGATAAGAAATTTATTTATTTTTAAATTGGAATTCAGTTGATTAAAAATGTGGCACAAATTAATAACTCTCCAATCTCAATAGGTCTGCTTATGGCTTTGTAACTTGTTTGTAATAGTCGTAGGAGAACTTGTAAACAACAGTTAGCAACACATCTAAGTTGCGTCCGATTCTATCTATGTTAATTTGCTGTTGGTGGTGAGTAATCTTTTAACGTCCTACTCATCAGAGTACTAATAGGTAATTTCCTTTCTACATTTGTCACGTATTTTCTTTTAAGAAATATATATTTCTGCTAACAGTAAGTCTATACCGCATTATCTTTTCATATTGTTCCGATTACTGTCGCTTTTATGATTAATATTGTTTTCGTTAATACTATTATTAGGAACAGTATTCAGAACAGGCAATTTACGGGAGTTGAATGCAAATTCCTGAGTCTGAATAAGAAAACATTTCTGTGTAGGATATTATACTCTCACGTAGGCTTCCGCGGCCGGTGTCCATTCATTATGTTTTTGAAGTCTTCTTCCTGTATGGACCGCATCAAAAATGTCTTGTATGATAGCGTTTCACTCATAGTACAATGAGTATCCTCAGATCTATGTGACACATATGGTGGATTAATCTCCAGTTATTTTTCAACATAATCTCCACTTTTCTCGCACACTTTTCCCAACAATGTTCTAGACCGATTATGCCAGACTGACACGTGTTTTTTTCGAATTCTTCAAAATAGTCAATTACAGGATCTCTGACTTGATTGTTATCCCAAAAATCTTTTTCTATTTGGCCAATTTTAAAACTAGCCAAGCGGAATATTCCAAGCGCATCCTAAACAGAGTTGCTTACCATCAAATGCAATTGTCTTTGCGTTGTTTGGAGTTAGTTCGCCCTTCGCGGTGTAAGTTTTTTAATGTTGCTTTATTTCATGAATGTTATAGTGGGCCAAAATCTCATCAACAGTTATGAATGAACACAAAAATTTAGTTGGATTGCGTTTATAGAGTGACAAAAATCACTTGAAACATCCTTTGAAAGTTTGGTCAGTTGTAAACAATCGTGGCACTCGTCTGTCCAGATATATCTACATAACGTCTGAACATCTAAATGTTCGTGTAAGATATCGTGCACACTTTCGTTGATGTGCCGACAGTCTCAGTTTGCCATACGGTCTACTAGTAAGCTTTTATGAATGTTTTCAATTTTTTCTGGCGTAGTCACTTCAATGCGTGCATCAGTTGTGCTCGCCCGATTAATTTCAAATTCTGCAGTCCAACGTTTAACCGTTCTTTTCGATAGAGAAGTCCCCCAGAATTGAATCCAGCTCTTTTTTGTAACGGTTGTAGTTAAGCCTTTCAAAAAATATTTAATAATGGCACAAATTTCTAAATCTGTACATGTAAAAACAACCTTTGAGGTTCTTACTGCAGAGAAATCCAAACCAAAACTAAGCAACTCATTGAGTCCAAAATATGGAATTTCAGCTTAGGCGAAATCATAAAACACAGTCAATATAATGAGCATATTAGCGCTATCTCTATGTGAGGTCCGAAACATTTTCCCAGTAATAAGACTCTGCATATTTAGGGCTTAGTGGTAAACTCGAAATCAATGTTACTATGTTACAATATTACACGAAATATAATTTTAAAATGTTTGGAATACTAACGCTATTAATGTGTTTCAATTGTAACTTCCTCTGTAAATAATTTGTTAGCGAAAACTTAATAAAAGCTTGAATAAATTATTTCGTACTTTTCCAGTTCGTCAGCAGTGCGGCAAAAGAGACATATCTCTACGAACACCTGACGGAAAATCACCCTGTCGAAGAGTATGTGTGCCACTATGAGTTCTGCCGACAGTATATTCAGGGCATCAACCGATACCAATCGGACGCTTTGATTTATTGGAGCAACATCGTTCGACAGCTCAAAAATGAAAGCGAAATCGTCCAACAATTCGGGCGACTGGAGGACATATTTAATATTGCCCAAAGCTACAAGTACGGAAGCTGCATACAAGACTTTGACATTGTGCTCACAGCGCAAAAAATGGCGTACGATCATGTGTACGAGGTGTGCGCCATCGAGGGAACAAATGACAACATGGTCAGCTATCGAATGAACATGACAGCCATGCGACACACCATTCAGTTAATCGACTTGAACACTTACTATGCTTATGTCAGATGTCAGGGCAACAGGAACTGCCAAAACGAAAAGCTTACAGCTAGCGATACTCAATTAAAAATATTTGAATCACATAGTACGAGAAAAATTGATTGGCTGGAAAAGAAACTGATCTTCGATAATATAAACGACGTTAGAGAGTGCTTGAAGTCCAAAACTGAAGAACAGGTTCAAGATTTAAAGAAAATCACCACAACAGTTGAACAATGTATTTCTTATTTAATGAACCCTTAATAAATAATATAAGATCATAAATAAAGAAGATAATCACTATATAAAAAGATAACCATTACAGTTGAATAATCTTATCACTTGAGGTCTAAAATACAGATTACATTTACTGTTAACACTAAACAAGAAAAGCATAAAAGATTTATTTTTTCAATTAATGTTTTTCACTTATTCAAAAATCTTACTAACCACATTTAATCCTCTTTCATAAATTAATCTTAATGCAACTTTTCTTTGTGAGTTACACATTTCATTAACAATTACATTTTTTCACTAAAATTTTCTTGTAATATTCGTGTTTCTCTTGACAATCATAATCAACTCAACGCATCCAATAAAAATCATTCAATGAGTTATGATCCGCCAATCGCCTATACCAACTCCGTTCAGTCCTATGCAGCAACGCCATGACCCGCCGCCTAGGGAAACTTATCGTCTCCACCTATGTGGCGCCGATGGTTACATATGTGATCCCTGTATGGGGCTACTTGGCCAAGACCCACAAGCGAAAGCTTCAGTCTCTCCTTGACCGAGGATTGCGCTGGGAGTGCAAAGCCCATTATCTGACCTCAAACAAAACAATCCGAGACTCTCTGCGTGTCCGTTCCCTGGACGCCACTATACGGACGCTGTCCCGAAAATTCTGTCGTCGCTCCGCCCGATTCCAGGGCAACCATCTCATTAGCGCCCTCGGTCGCTACCAATCTGTGCCAGGAGAATCTTGGACCCGGCCTCGGCGAACACTCACCCTCAATTAATTAATTAATTGAACTCCCACGGCCGGTAGCAGGCCACACCCAAATCCAGACCCTATCATAGACCCTACGGCAGGAGCTCTTTCTGAAGCTCGGAACGCAGTACATGAGCGGGCGACGGGCATGCCCTTCGCCTCGCACAGCCCTCTGATCCGCGTGAGTTATGATCAGTATGGACTTTAAAGTCACAACCTTCGTCATATCTTACTTCTTTTTTTATTCTTCATATTATCTTAGAATAACGAAGCTTTTTATAGAATAGATAGAAATAGAATCTCCCATCTCAGTCCTCAGTTGATGTCATTTAAGTCACCGAATCTGTTCAAGTTGAGTGATGCCAAAGCTCAAACTGGTTTTAAATGTACATTTAGTATTGCTAATTAAAACAACAAAATAAAAAATTAAATACAAAATAAATTTCAAAATCTATAGGCCTACTGTTACGCTGAAGAATGCTAATTTAGTCCATCCAATGCATGTCTTAATTAATTTGTCATTCGAAAGTAAAAAAATCGATTGTAAAGTAATTGATAATTTTAAATACTGATTATTTTCAAAATAACATATAAGTTAATTAATAAACGTGTACGCTCTTCTTATTCTAGCTGGCTGGGTAATTTCTCTCTGTACTGATTTTCTTTCTGTAAATTTGTATTTTCATTAAATAAGTTACGTACAAAATTTTTGTGGTACGAAATGCAAAGAAATGTGGTTATGAAATGAGATGTCTGTTTTGATTAACTATGACATAAAATTGTGCACTTTAATGCCCTAAAGAAAACGTTTGACATTGCATAATACAAATTACCGATCCTTAACATGAGAGAATAAACGTGAGAGTACAACAATATTCCTAAACCTTCCCTCCTTCCCAATCTCTTGAATACACTGAAATGAAAAGTCTAATTATATCTGCGAGAATTTACAACAAATTTATACTACACTTTGTATACTTAGGTCCATAAATGTTTTATAATTGGGGTATAAATTCCGACAGAAAAGCGTTTTTTAATATTTTGTTTAAGACTTGCAGCAGACAAAAGAAGAATATTAAAGGGAATTCAAATCATTAAGACAATTTTCAAATATCATAGTTATTTGAAATAATTCTTTAAGTATCAACGTTCATGATCCCATGGTGAACTTACAAATAAAATTAAAATTTATGCTGATCGCTAAAAATAAAATCGTAATTATCTTCAATTTTTTTAATATAATTGTCCTCAATTGTCGATATAATTACCGCCAAAAGAGTGTTCCCAAATTTTTATCTTGATTCATAAATTTTGTGACAAGTGAAGAGGGGAGATGGATTGCCATTCGGGCACGTCCGTGGGTGTCATGCTGATGCATTGCCTCAGAGAAAAAAATAATTAATACAAGTATGGATGACAAGACCGAGTAAAAAAATTAAAATAGTTACACTTCAGTGTAGAGTAAACGAGTGAGCAAAAAGCTTTGTAGGACGAAGATAAATTCAAATTGTATACTTAAACTAACGTGAAAAGTAAAAAATTTGACTTTTTGCTTCTCTGCTACTAATACAATGTAAAGAAATAACATCGTTAGTAACAGTCGTATTTGCTTAACGATCCGCGTTATTGAGAGATTGAGATAATTTTACGTAGGTAAATACAGTTTATGATAATTCTGCCTAAGTTTGCGCAATATTTTTATACTCATACCTTGTAAGGGGATATTGTAAGCATTTATTGATTTACCAAGGTAGTTTTGAAGCAAATTACCAAATTAGACATGCGTAGAGAATATGCTGTAACACTTGTCGTGTGTGTAGACCTATAAGTAATAGACAATTAACACTCGCATCCAATGAGTTATGATCAGAAGTGTAAAAATATACACTAAAATGATGTAATGGCTGTGAATTGAACAGAGAAACACGAAAGAACTTAAGACGAAACAGGAAGCAGGGACGCAGAAAACCAACTCGTTAGAACTATAACAGATTATGTCATTTACAGAATTCAGAAATAAATTTAGCGGAACAGTATACTTGGAAAGGCGACAAAATGGCAAGTACCTATGAAGGTTATTAGATTTGAAATTTGATTCACGAGAAAGTCACGAGTTCCGTTTGCATGATGGGCTGGTTAAAGACTAAACACACACACACACACACACACACAGTGTTCCCGAAAGATGGTGCCAAGCTTCGTAACATGATTCTGCTCATTAAACTGAAGCAAAAGTATCCAGTAAACATATCTTACAAAATGATTCGTTTTCCGTCAGAATGTCTCTACGTGTTTTTTAAAAAAATCATTAATTAATGCCAAATGGTAAGATGAGATGTGGAGTCGGCATTTGATGTACTCAGTACGTTTACCAGTTATCATAAATACAGATCAAACCATAGTGTTATCTTGAATGTTTTTAAAGTGGCGGCTGATTGAAATTAATAAACCTAAATTACACGAAAATTCGTACTTATAACAAAAAATGTCTTATTATATAAAACATTAGCCCTTTTATTTATAATCCAATGATACTTTTTTATGGAATTTGGATAAAAAGTAACAGGTTTAGTCATAACAAAATGTTTGGCCTATTGTCACCATGTGCCCGCGTATTTTCATTTACATTATTTGCCATGATTAGTTCCATGGGTTGTTTGAAGTTGCCTTAAGTTGTTTTCCATGATTCAACAATTTCAATTCTACGGAATCAAACTGTGTTTAGCTCACATGGCAATTCATGTCTCAAACGGATCCACATTCATATTTAGTAGTAGAACATAAATGTATAAATATGGTCAGTGTTTCAGATAAGAGATGTAAATAAATAATTTAATATCTATTTAAATTTTTTACATTTAGCATTTCGTAATAAAAAATATCCGGAAAATAGGCCAAATATTTGATAGGACAGAAATGTCGTAACGTGGTTATTTTTAATCCAAATTCTATAATCACCGTATCGTTATATTAACAATAACAAATTATTGTTTTAAGTAATACAAACTCTTTGTTATAAGTACCGACTTTTGTAAAATTTATTACACACCTTTTTAATCAGCACATATTTTAAAAAATTGTAAGAGAACATTTTGGTTTCTTCTTATAACAAATAGTACATTCACTGTGTATATCAAATTTTAACTCTACACCTTCTTCCGTTCAGCAGTAATTAATCATTTAAAAAACACAAAGTGACGTACAAACGGAAAAAAAGTATTTTTGGTATATTTTTATTGGATTTTTTCCTACTATGTAATTAGCTACTATGTAATTAGTAGAATCATCTCTCGAAGTTTGGTACCACCTTTTGGGAACACTGTATATATGCATAAGTGTGTGTGTGTGTGCGTGTGTGTAAAATATAATTAGATGTTTCCCTCGCACAAGGTTACAATATTGCTGCCATTTAGTGACATTGTTTGTGACGTAATAGTATATTTAAAATATAACCTATCTCTGTCGTTAAAATATAAACTTACCATAGTCGTTTTAAAAGTCATGGTTATGGCCGTTAACATGCCTGTTCCAGTCTTGTGATCTTGACAATACTGAAAGTTAAAGATAATCGCTTATCATATTTTGAATTTATAGTAGAGTTAAATAATAACGTGTTAAGTTGAACCATGCAATTAATCAGACCATATTGGCTACTTCGAGGATCTGAAGTGAGAAAAACATTTGTCACAAAATGGAAGGTAAAAGCAATGTAAACTACTTTCACACACTAAACGACTCATTTAGTGTTCTCACTAGTTTATAGTAATTACTGGCAAAACACAGGTTTGGGGTTATTAACGAATACGGGGAACTGCTCCTTCTTTCGACATGGTCAAACACCTAGCTACATGGTTAGAAGGGACGCGTGAACAAACAAGTCAATCTAAACAAGAATAATGGTGTACGCAACAATATTTGTCAAATTTGATGTTGGTCGCTTGTTTTCAATTTTCATTTAAACTCTCTGTTGACGAGAAGCATATCTAGCCTTATTTATCTTGAGACAATTGAAGAAGTATCGTCGCTCTGTGTTTGTGCGGACGAAAAATGAAAGAAAACCAATTTCAACCAAGAACGTTATTTACAGAGGGCAGAAATTATAAATTTGAAAGCCCGCGCGTATGTGTATGGGTGTGTGTTCTGGGCTGGCGCTCGTGGTACTAATAAGCTAGCGACGATAACAGTGGAGCCAGCCGTAAGGCGTCGTAGATGAAGTAAATAACTTCATTACTTCAGAAAAAATAAATCGGTTTTTCTTTGTCAGAATTCTGCTGATTTTTCTGTTCCCTACACGTTCATTATTACAGTTATTGCTTAGCGAAATTGGTAAAGCACAGAAAGACACACACAGATGAATGTTTGTGACCGATCTTAACCTACTGCAATTTATAAAGGAAAAACATGAGTCGGTTTCTTTGAAAGCATAGGTATATTTTGATAGATGGTTACTGATTATTACTGGAGTACACCTACCTAAAAATTTCAAAAGAGGAATTTCTGGCCAATTTATTTGTTTTTTTGTTAACATATTCTGATCATTGTGGACTCCTCTAGTTAAATTTCAACTGGTAATAAGGTAATATGGCAGCTGGTGTGCTATGTTTGTAAACAGTCTATCACCGGTCTGATGACTTCGATAAATTGATTACATACAGAGTTGATTTATATCACTCCCACATATTAATAGCAAGCATTCTGTCATATTAACAGGGTACACAAAATATAACACACTTCAGAAGCAGTCAGTTTTCTATTAAATATTTTAACAGATGATGTGAGTAATCAATCATTCTTCTTGACATCTTATCAGTTTCATCGTGTACACCTGTTAACTAATCTGAGAGCAGAACCACTGAGAACATTACGGAAAGTTAAACAATTTAGACGACTTCCCATCTACTCTAAAACTTGTTTCAAAACGCCCTTTTAATAAACACACAAGTAAAATAATGTTACCTTAATAATGAAATGAACTTTTTCTAGAATCTACTGCCAATTTCTTTTTTCTATGCCAGTCTTCAATCTTGCCGCCAAGAGCTGTTTATTCGACATAATATTGACTATGGAATTTAATGTTCTTCACGTGATTTTGAAAAATATTTAGTTAACTTTTATATAGCTGAAGATTTCATATTCATTCAGAAGTTGGAGATGATCACCGAAATGTGGTTTTGTTTGCAGCAGCTTCAAATAATAGATTTAATCTTAATCTAAAGCACTAAAGTTACCATTATTCTTTCCTTTTACATTTCCTTTATGTCTTCGCATTATTACGTAGCCTGATAACTATAGCTTACAATACAGAATTTTGCTGAAAAATTTGTTTGTGGCAGACACACTTAAGGACTCTCTTTACACGACACCATATTCGATTTACATTCAAAGAAGTGCCTATCTTTGAGAGGAAGCGGCTCTGTTAATGTATATCGCATCTTATATTTTAATTTTGTACTGACTATTAATATTCCACACTTGTTTTACATATCAATTGGATTAAAAATACAATAAAAATGTTTTATGTAAAACTAGTTCTTATATTAGTTAAGTTATTTAGGTTTAAAAGAACAGTATCAGAAAATTATAACGTCAGCTCGGTATATAAATAATGGCAGTAACAAATGAAAGTTGCGTATTCAAAAATGTAAGTATGAAAATACCTTTTTGTAAACCATTATTTTTTCTGAAATTTAAACTGTCGTTTAGTTTTAAAATGGTGTTAAGTGACGTGTGTGACAGTGTCACAATACGAACAGTGAGAGATGCATTTGTGTGGTCCGCAAGTAATGTCCGAGGCCACACGAACCTGACCGTTACTATCGAATGAACTGTTTGTTAAGAAGTAAGAAGAGGGGCACAAATTAATGTTCTACAACAGGCTGGGTAGCCGTTACAAACTATCCACGACTAGATAAAGAATCACTGCCTATATATTAGGCAGGAATTTTCTCTAAAGACAGGGGATTATCGTCAGAGAAGAGAAACAATTCCGATAAACTTGTTTCAATAGAATACCAGACTGACAATTATGGACAACAGTGATTATGATAAAAACCGTTCAATATCTTCGAAAAAATGACTGATGCCTTTAGAATGCATACAATTGTGCGGCACACGATCTGACTTACTTTATCCCATTAAACAGGAATGAGCACATTTCATTAATCTGTTTATAAAGGTTCGGATTCGCATCTGTTCTGTCATCAATATTATTTACTGAATACAATTGTATCTTTACCACTAAACCGCGAGCAAATTTAAATAAATACAAAATTTTTATTGAATGTCAAAAGTAAAAAAAAAACTCGTGGCAACAATCGCAACAGTAAAGAACGGTAGTCGGTAATGGTAACAGCCTTGAAATTATTCTCCGTAACAAAATTGTCTTTTTATGTTTACGTATCAGAATTTACTGCCACACGAGTTCGAGAAATCGATAGTTTGAAAACAAGTTTGGCAAGAGTTTATAACCAAAAAATAAATGATTGCCTACGCTAAAGAAAACTCTGTCTTCTTTTTATTTTTAGACAAGGTCATTACAACGGAAGAAGTAAAATATTTTTATTAAACCACGGAACATTAAGCAGATGTATTGTATGAAGAAATTTCTTTCAGTAAGTGAAGTTGTCTTATTGTATCTGTTTATAATTTTATAAAAACGGCTGTTCCTATTTTTACAAAAGTAAACTTCTTCTAACTTTGTACTAACTTTCTTTACGTCTAATTATCAACATAACTATGCTGTACATCCAACATGTCAAGCCTTAAAAAGGCTAGGTCACCTAAATAATTCGTTAAAATCTTTGTAATGTAATTTTACATCTGACATTATATTAAAGAAAGTAGAACTTACGATTTCACTTCGTAGACAATGAGTACACGTCACCGACGCATATACAGGCGTACCTGAGTATAATATTGAGCGCGCGGTCGATCATCAACACTGACAGATTTCTTACAGCCTGCAGAGCAAATATATATAACAGACAAATAAAATGCCTGTCCTTCAGTGATATTTCTCTAGTTTTGCTTTAATAACCGCTAGTTTTGTTAACTTAGAAATTCATCTTATAAATTTTGTTACCCTACAGAAATACATAAATATTGGTCAAATATATTTACCAATAATTTTAAGAATTATTCTTAAAAACACTCAGATTTGAAAATACAGTCTTGCGATACATATTACAGAAATACCCGCCGTCATGTTTTAAATACTGTTATTATATCTTTAATATAAGATTTGCACTTAAGAACGCACGTAGGCCTACCTGTGTGTGTGTGTGTGTGTGTGTGTGTGTGTGTGTGTGTGTGTGTGTGTGTGTGTGTGTGTGTGTGTGTGTGTGTGTGTGTGTGTGTTTCAATAAGACTTGGAATCCTATAATTTTTTAAAGCAATATCATACACACAGTATTAAAGTTCATAAAACATTATATTAAAAGATATGAAAACTAAAATTATTGATACATAATATTTAATTTTACAATATTAAAAACACAACAACGGCATATTAGACGTAATTTTCTACGTATATACAGATATACATATTCCATAAATTGTACATAATAGTCAATTGTTCTATTATGTCACTAGTAAGTCACTGCTTTATGCAGTGACTGCTACGCAGTGACTACGTATGCAGTGAATGAGATATTATTTCATGAAAAATATAGCAACAAACCTTTGAGAAAGCCGTTTTAAAATGCAGCACCTATAACAATCATGAGCTGTCCAAAATCACTAACTGCTTTAAGTCCGGAAATTTAACAAGTTATGCTGAAAAACATGGTTACAAAAACTGTTACCTGTAGAAAATATTAAGTTTTATTCCTTAAGCAAGAATTTACCTTTATGTTCATTTTCCAAGTGGAAAATATTTTTATTTTCAATATGTTGCTTCAACTTTAATAGTTTACGAAGTTTACTTTATATACAACCATTGGTTGTTTTCTAAAATTATAGGTGCCGGAACGCATCAATTAAAAATTTGTACAGACACAAATATACTTATATTTTATATCAGCTTATAAGTTTACATCAGGTTACAAAGGAGGTATACATTTTTGAAGCTTTATTAAATATTTAACATATGTATAAACTTGTATCTAAAAAGATAAAAAAGTTGACTGATATTTTTAAAGAGCTTCATCGTCAGGCTAGCTACACGACAATCAACAACATGGCATGATGATGACGTCATTCCGGAGACTCAATCAAACTCTGATGGTTTCGGTGGTTCGGACATTTTAAACAAGTTTTCATAGTTTCATCATCGCAGTCAGAAGATATTTCATCAGAAGGCCTCGCCCCGGTAGCTGCCAGAGGTTTGGCCACTAGCCTTTTCTGCCACCAACCCCCGCGTTGTGTGCGATGTGGGGAGGACTATCGAGGTTATGATGAGCCGAGGACTGGCTTCACTCCCATTTGTTGCAAATTTGTGAAGCTTATCTGGCGAACTACCAAGGATGCTTGCACTATGTCGCCGCTGAGAGGTGGCAGCGACTCTGCAGACGTAAACTCGGATTGCTGGAGCTCATACCTTGAGTCTCCGTCTAGCGAAAGTCAAGTAGACTGACCCGCGAGAAGAGGACTCGCAACTAGTATGGATGTCCTAACGGGGTTGAGTATTCGGCACAAGACAAGGCTGAGGTCTTTGCCAACTACATGGAGGCACAAATTAACGTTCATAGAAGTTATCGCACCCGGTCTACTAGGCATTCGTTCGAAGTTTCCTTTATGAACATTTCTCCCGCCCTACACTTGACCCGGTTGATAGGGACAAACTCGTTTCATCTATCTGCCGACTAAACCGCCGTCGCGCCCCTGGTCCGGACCGCATCGGGGCCGCTGCACTCCAATATCTCCCGGTCTCAGGCGTTGGCTTCAGTTTAGAGCTATTCGACTCTTGCGCCTACGGCCGCTGTCTATATTGTATGGGAGTGAGGCCTTCGAGAAAAAATCTGTCACAACTCTTTAAGCTGGCCCATTCACCAATCCCATTGTTCATTGTGCCTTTTCTCCGGCCGTAACTTAGCGATCGAACCTTCAAGATAGTTCGACCTGTCCGCGCTGGCGTACCGCAGGGTTCTGCACTCGGCCCCGTACTTCTGTATACAAGTAAGCTACCAGTTTTACTGGTGGAGTCACGTTGTCCGTCTTTGTCGACGACACTATGTACCATTACAGCTCCCTGTCCTTACGCTTTGAGTGTAAACAAAGCTTTAGCGTCTGTTGAATTTGCTTTGGGAGTGGGTAAGGAAGTGGCGGGTGACGACAGAGAACTCCGAGGCGATCTGTTTCAACCGTAAGAGTACTTCCCGATCTCAGTACCTCTCCCTAAAAGCCTAAAAAGAGATGGTGAATTATCTAGGCGTTCGGCTCTAGCGGCATCTATGCTTGAATGAGCACCTGTTCGAAACCCTCGTTAAGGCTGGCGGCGTCCGAGCCAAACTGTTTTCCATGCCTGGTTTTGCACACAAAAGTTATAACCCATCTCTTTTTTTTTTAGATGAGTACTGACGTATGCGGCTCCCGCTTGGTAGTCTCTCTTGTCAGTCACCAACAGGAGAGGGTGTTAGTGACTCCAATTGAAAACCATCCGTTCCTTGCCGTGATCTCCTTGGTTTGTCAGAAATGATGTAATTTGTGAAGGTCTTCTAGTTCGTATACTGCCAGTCTTTGCCCGTTCAGTAGCTGTGTCTCTTTACTACAACCGCGACCTCTTTCTTCCCCTACTTGAAGACCAATAGCACTACAGAACTACCACTTCCCATCTAGTAACGCCCTTGGGCTGTACTAGATGCCGGCCATAATGCAATCCTCGTGCATAACTTTTTGTTAGAACCCCGAGAGTTTACTTTCCTAAGCCTGATTTCGTCACTTTCCTCAGAGACTTCTTCCTAACACATCTGAATACGCTGCTTGCAGGTGCTACCTTTGCACCAGCACGGAGGCTCTCTGCCTCGCGGAGAGCGACCGACGCCTCAAGGCGTCTGATAAATTTGTGTGAAATAGGGGAAACCGATTGGTCTGAAAATCTCGTTGGCGGTAACCCTTCCAACTCAACAAACCTATCAACTGTACCAGCACCATGTTCTCTTCTGGCAGCCATCGAGCTCATTTCGGACTCTGCAATTCACCCAAAGGAGCAAAGACACACCACTACACCAGTGCAATGCAATGCAATAACGAGGTAGGACAATCTTTGTTCGTAGTCACGTTAGAGACCTGTTACCGCCGCCCCACTGAAGATGTTTGTCGAAACGTTTGGCAGTATGTATAGAAACTCTGGTCCACGGCCTAAAACTCCGGAAAATCCAGAATAGCCGACAAAAATTGTTTGCTTTCGAGAGGGGACAATAAGAAAAGCTGAAGTGAGAAGGCGCTGATCATTGGTTTAGGTAACAGTGGAGCATACTAAGTTACAGGAGTATGTTGGAAAAGAACAGGCAGAAAGGACGCACTCTTCATACCAGCGTGCAAGCCTTAGAACAAAACATATCGACGGTGATAGGACTGTCTTGAGGCGGTTAATGTGAACTTGAGTCAACTGTGTCGGACGTCAGACCTTTTTAACCTAGACAATACAGAGTCAGATAATCGCACTAAACAAAATGTAGGTTACATAAGACGTAACAGTGACTGCTGTTACAGGAAGAAGAATAATACATTTAAATACTCGTATTAAATATGTTCATTATTCTGTTCGAAGAAACGAAATTGTTTTAGAATATAATGTCCTAAACGTATTAAAAACAAAACGACGAAACAGCCTTGAAGTACATAAGAAACAGAACTGTACTTAATTTAGCAATAAACTGTGATCTACTTGTTATAGTAACCGCCCAGCTTTCTTCTTGATGACAAGAAACGATCAAACTTAACTATACACCACTGAAGTTATACTTGTGTACAGATAACTAGGGCACAACTTGGCATTAATGTTTACTCACGACAAAAAACACATGCAGAACCAAAGCATGTTTTCTGTATCCTTATCGCTTTGGTTGCATTTTTTTACATGTATTAAAATTTAACTTCAAATGAAGAAATAGTAGCAATAGAAAAAGCAGCAACACCAGCACCAGCAGTACCAAATGCAACAAATTTTTTTTAAAATCCGACGGTTAACGTTTAAATTTTAACCACTCCACCATTCTCGGAGTGGTCTGATGGCGTTCCACAAGCTAGTATGCTAACTCTCGCTATAAAACGTCTATATTACCGATATTTTGGTATTTGTGTAAACTGAATGCAACGTAAATCAATAGAAATTTGTGACGGGATCCTGGGATATTAGAGGCATATCTGGAGATACCAAAAAACGTTACTGATCAGTTATCTAAACTCAGACTATTATTTAAATACAATCTTATCTTACCACGACATTGTCACATACTGACCGCCAAAGATGAATGAACATTCGTTTCGCGACTTGGATATACGAAGAGTGCGGACAGCGAAGAATACGGACAAGAGAAATGATGCAAAGAGTGCTGACAGTGGTACAGTCTGATACCTCATAAGGGGTAGCTTGCGATTTTACAAACATTTTACATGCGAAGAGTGCGGACACCACCTCGGACTTTGGGAGGGGGGAGATCGAGTAGAGACATTGAATATTTTTCGTTCAGACTATGTAAAATACATTAAACTGAAGCACCTTTACGTTTGTGCAAAATGATTCCCATCACTCTTTTCCAGGCTTTGAACTGGCAAAATGGCAAATTATATTTGCGTGTTTAAAATCAGCTGTGAGTGTCTTCATTTTTTGTATTTTTTTTATACCTACTTTTTAAAATAATTTTAACCTTTCAATTTCTTATCTATTACATTTTTTACTTTCTTGAGTATATATACACATCCATAAATATTCAACATCGACCTAGTCTAGTTTTAGAATGAAAGAAATATGTTTTAAGCATGATTTGATGTCGCCCGTTTTTCCATACCTTTGAACATTCTTTTTATCCTCTCCTCCATCCACACGTGCTTTTTTCATCTTATCCCCTCCCATGCTTAATTCTATTCTCATATATATATACTGTTGGTGACCTCAGCTTCTGTTTTCAAACATAGTATAACGTCTTTCACCTTGGTTTTGGGATTGAGAAGAATGCCGTTGATTTTATTATGCCATCCCTCAACAGCGTTAGTTGTCCTATGTCATCTTTTACAGCACAGTGGTACAATGGGAGATTTCTTTATTCTGTAGCCACTGATCAACAAAATAATCAGAAAGAATGAATCTGGACAAATCCATTTTCACATGTTCCGGCTGAAGGAAGGCGAGTGCTGCGTATACCCTTATCTGTAGTTTCATTTCTTGGTTTCTCGTTTATCGGTAGTCGCTGGTAAGACCAAGTTCCTGTACTCTACTCCACAAACACATCTTCATGTAAAAACACAACAGCCATTTACCTCTGCCAAAGGAAATACTTTGCAAATCGCCTATATTTCTACTAATTCGAATTGTTTTTTTGGTGGTTTTCATTTGGGAATAGTTTCGAGGATAAGTCGAAACATACAAACCTAATTTTCTCTTTTCTTGCTCGGCAGAAGAGCAAACGCCACAGGAAAAACAGTTGTTTCCTTAATTCTTGTTTCAAAGTCTGCGTGAATGGTATAAATTTGTGTAAACTGGTTACTGCAACTCTTGAACGTTTCATACATGAAAAAATACATTGACGTGCTTTAGGCTTTCTCTTCCTTTTCGCCATTGAACAGTGCGAGACTTTCTTTTGAAGAATCCTCACTTAAGGAGGATTTTTCACTTAAGGAGGACTCCTCACTTCCGTCATTCATTTTCAAACATTCGTCGTCAAGATTAATTTCATCGCGCGTTTTCGGTTCTTTTTGGTTTCCGCGAGCGACACTTCTATGTGCTTGCATTGTTCTTTTCGAAGTGCTAAGTGACAGAGTTTCTGTTACAAAATATTAACCTCACTTATGCAGATCACCCATTTCTTCTGCTTATATTTGAAATATGGGGATGAATTCCTCTAGGGCTCTCTACCTATAAAAATACTAACAATACAATTTTTATTTAATTATTTATTGTTAAGAATGTTGACTAATATTAATAAAAAGATTTAAAAACCTAAACGCTTGGTAGATTCACAAAATTTGTTGTTAAATTCTCACAATTGTGTAAGCCGATTATACTATATTCTCAAAGAGATGGTAAGAATAAGTAAATATAATGATGTGTTAGAGCAGGAATTCTCAAATATTTTAGTTGGTAGCAGTAAAGAAAACATTACCTCATGGGTGAAAGAACTAAGCTTAACGTTTGTAATTACGTAATTAAATGAATCGTAGCCTATATTACTTATAGAGTGTTAGTCTACTTGTTGCATTAGGATTTTGTCTTCTGTTCTGGACGAACAGCCTATTTCTGCTCCCTCTCTACGCGCAGAGCGCATAGACAACAATACTAAGTTACAATTTACAAAATAACAGTTGTACTAAACATTATGTAATTCAGTGAAATGTTCATATGGTTCCCTTCCTGTTATGCCTAATAACTTCGGCTTATAAAATTATGTATGCTGTATTTGGTCTTGTATATAACTACATGTATTGTATGAAATTTAGATTGTGTAGAGGCAAGTAAAACGTTTTAAGTTTTACATATATTTTTTAAAATAAAAAATCACCCACGATTAACTCGTTTTTATGTTATGCAATTAAAGCGTGCAAGTTTTGGTGTTGTCCGCACTCTTCGCATGTTAAATGTTTGTGAGTGCGCGGTCCGCGCTCCTCAAGTATCAGACTGTACTACTGCCCGCACTCTTCGCAACATTCCTGTTGTCCGCACTCTTCGTGCCACCCACCGCACCCGCGGCTTTACTGTCCTTTGACAGTTTTTACCACCTATGTGTCACAGCATTCTCTATCTAATGAGATCTTTTACCTACCGTTTTACATGTGATCTGGCACATGTATGTCAGTAACAAAAATTTTCATCCGACTGAACAATTGTTCTTCTGAACATTCCATTATGCGATCTGAAAAATTTTACTGGTGGTCTCTATTAGATAAGAGATCTAACGCGTTCTTACACAACGAGAACGACTATTTAAGTTTTTGCATTCATAGGTCTAAATAATATTTTTATTATACATGCACTTACTTTGCAAACGGATCAGTAGGTGCTGTTGATATCTGTACGGTATCACCAACATACCTGTAAGAATCGTGAGAAATTATCAATGCTGCTGCTGCTGCTGCTACTACTACTACTACTACTCCTAATCCTACTACTACTACTACTACTACTACTGTAATTATTATTAGTCATTTCTTCCTTCTTGTTTTCTTCTCAGACATCTATGGGCCGCTACTACCTACACAACTTCCTTCACTTTCTGAAGTTCTTTTCTCTTTCACCAGTATTCCTTCATTCTCAGGCTCGCTATTGCTCGTTCGTTCTTCTTCCGATAACATACTTGTGGTTTTCCTTGGTTTCTTTTCGGACAGATCCTTGACGTCCGTAATTTTCCTTTCGAATAAATCTGTGTTTCTTCCTATATCTGCTTTCGTGATTATACATTTTTCTAGATCCTGATAGAGCTCTGTAACCGATGGTACTTGTTTTTCCATTGCTCTGGAAAGTGGGGATCTTGTTTGGTATCCTTTTTGTCCCATTCTTCTAATATGTCAATAAAAAGCCATTCGTCTTTTTGTTCGGGATTTTCTCAAACTTTTCATACAACACTTGGTATACCGGTATATTCGGGGAATCTGAAGAATAATCCGTGCATAATAATTACGTACATATAAATTAAAATTATCTCAATAATTATACTGTGATTTTAATAAGCAGTTAGTCACATTATAAGTGTTTAAATGTTTGGGACATTGTTTAAAGTAATTTACGACAATTACAGTAAATGTCGTGTATTTTATAGATACTTTTTTGTAGGTTCACAATAATGATACTTTACAACACTTTAAAATCTGTATTATGAGAGAATGTTTAAAAATCTTAAGATTCCACAGAATTTGTTAATACAACAAATTCTGTGGAATCTTAAGATTGTATTTCATGACTAATACAAGTCATGAAACTATTGAGAAGAATAGTCAACTGTAAATAGGCTTACTTAATATGATTAATTAGAATACTTATAATACTGGATGAAACATGATAACTTCAAATAATCCAAAACGTCATAGCTTTGCTTATTTGCTTAAGAAAGTGGAGTTGCCTGCTTAAACAATGAAGAGCTCTTGCTAAAGTCCAAATTTTGTTTTTGGTAAGCGACTTCGCCCGTAGAGAGTTCGCCTCCAGTGATGCCCCTTGTTTTAAATGCGTGCAATTCAGGAGTAACACTGCAGTCATTTCGAGAGACGGAGTCTATCGAATCCCACAACGTAGGGAAAATGCGTACCAAGAAAAATATGTACAATTATTTTGTCATTAAGTTACGAAAGCTTTCACGGCCCGTATCATCATAGTTACTATTTAAAACTTCCAGCTCATTTGCGGTGGTGTATTTTTTCAAATTTGTTAATCTTGTTTTAGTGATCTGTACATAAACAATCCATTCTCCGCTATAAAGGTGGTTGCTGTTCATACTTCGGAAACGTTGGCGCGTTAGAAATTTTAACAACAGTAAACCACGACCAATCATCCTGGAAATTTTAAATAAAAACTATGAATTATCTTCTTGTTTTAAAGTAATAATCGGCTGTGACCTCATAGAATAATAGCTTTTCCCAAATATCTGTAAATAAAACTGTCTTTGGTCAAAAATTCAAGAACATATTGATCATCCCTTGGTGACCCCTACACAGTTGGGTTGCTTATATAAACATTATTTCATATCTTCGTATTTTGCTGAAATTGAACCAAGAAAAAATACTTATTATTCCAATAATATTTTTATAATAACAGTTAAAGAGAAATAATTCTTCAACACATTTTCACATTAAAATCATTACGTATTTACCGTATAATTTTCAGAGGACGAGAATTCAGGCATCGGTAATTAGAATTCGCGTGTCAGAATATATAATTTATTAAATAAAATTAAAATGTAAAAGGCGCAGTTTATATTTTATAGTCAGTACTTTACATTTACACTTTTTGGTTCAGAATGAACACTTATTTTGTTATTTGTATTTCGAATCTGTAAGTCGGAGCTTGGAAAAAGTTATCGCATCTCGCGTTAAGGAGTATGGAGTCTACAAGCGAGCGTTTGTTGTTCGGCTATGTCTGCCTCGATTTTATTTTAAGTGACAAATACTGTAAATTGTTCGTTAATTATTTTAGTTTTAAGATTACTATAGCAAAATAGTTTTACTACAGTGTAATTACTTACAGTTTATAAACTTGCTGTGACAAACGTTAATAGATGCGTTATATCTTTTTACATTGCCAAACACATTATCTTGTGATTACTAACGCTGGTTACAGGCAATTAAATATTGTTAAAGTGTACAATTTAATGTATTACACGTTTGAGTAGCAGTAAGAAATTTGTGTAGTCAGACTTTTTTGCGGTAGGAGGCATGTTTACAATGTGTGGTGAGAGGGGTAAACCGCCTCGGATATGGCAACAGGGATTGCCTTCCGATACATTTACTACTTCGACTAGAGGGGCTGTTTGACTGTTAGGCAAATACGTTGTGCCGACGTGGACCCAGACGCATTCTGTCTCCCCACGGCATTTGCCTGAGAGAAATTTATAATACACACCCGCTTCCTTCACCGCCTAACGCGACGGCAATTTTACGGCTGAAAGTCGGTGTAACGATATAAAGGCGGACTGAATACAGATTGATTGAAGAAATTCGTCTGGTTTTACTAACAGCAATGAAACTTAAGAAAACAAAAATAACAAAACGAACCAACACTGTGTAAGTAATAAAACGTATATATTGTTCATACAAGAATCAGCATACTAAAAAGAATAAAAAATACCAGTTGTGTCATATAACTGCAGTCACGCAGGCTCAGGACTGCTATAAAATAATAAATTTAGGCTTCATAATCACAGTTAGCACTAATATTGGGCATGAAATATTGTAACAAGCTCTACCAGAACAAAAGTGATATTTTCACGTTAAAGTTTTACACATGACGTGGGCGACACATAATCACAACGGCTTAAGTCAAGATCATGACTAGGTCCCCGTAGCGATGGGGCCATTAATATAGTGTTCTTATTATCTGGCACGCCTGGGCTAAGTAAGTACCAAAGGCCCGTACCACGTACGGACGCATGAGCTCAAACACACACACACACACACACACAAGCTTGCGGCTCGCTACTGCACATGTTCCACAGCTGACAGAGTTGTTTCCCGCAGTGGTGGGTCTTAAGCTGTAGGCCTACGCAATGCTGGGTCTTAGTCACAACAGAGACGCAATAGACCGCAAGCCTAATTATTGAAGAGAGAAAGGGAAATCCTGCACTGGTATGGAATAAAAAAATAATAAGCACTGTATAAAGTTATTCTAGACGATTACAGACGTCATACTGCAAAGTAAATAAAGGGGTAACCCATATAGTCATGACAAGGAAATTTCTTGTTTAAATGTTTAATAGAAAAAGAACGAATATCAAGGTAAACGGGAGCATAAAGATAAGAGACCTTTCAGAGAGACGTTTCTGCATTTAGAAGCCCGTAATTGGAGAATAATTGTATAAACAAAGGCACGAGTGCAACCCTACTACAAAAGGACAGGTTTCATTAAAGAAATGGAGCACTGAGAAATGAGAGGAAAAAGAGTGCCGAAATTTATTCGTCCAAAAAATTTATAAAATTTTTAAATAGAAGACAGGACAGACATTTAAATTTTTACACAAACATATTTTCCCCTTTAAAATAAATTGTTTACAGCTGACACTGCATCTCCGACCCAAAATCGAAAAATAGATTACAAAAATAGAAACTATATGTTCCATATGCACCATGTCATCACGCCCTCCATAAAGCGTCTCATCTGTGCCCATGTATCCACAGTTTCCGTGTATGAAACGACGGCCACTTTGGGTTTCTATTACCCAAGTTAGGATTCCTTCTTCAATTTTTTTTCTACAAGTAACTTAGAATTTAACAACAAAAGGCAAACTACACACATTAACATAATTGAACACACCAGTTACATACAGGGTTTGGATTGTTAAATGGCATAGTTATGAAAGGATAGTAATAAATTATTAATTATTCCCTAATCGTCTTTCTGACGTATTTTACTAAGAAACTTTATCTGTCTTAGCTTCAGCTTCAGGTTCCTTGGTAAGTACAACCCAACTCAGTCTTCCACTGTGTTGAATCAAAACGAGAATATTTGGATAGCCACACACGCATGCTTACGCACCACACGCACGCCCCCCCACACACACACACATACATGCATAATAAAAGTGGCGAAATAATACACTCGAATACATTATTGCTCGACAGTTGATAGTGTATTTATCTTACAACAGATTTTTGAAAAAGGAATTGAATTTAATCTTTTAACTCATTTTGCTCTTATTGATTTCCACAAGAAGTTTAAACAGGAATAAATTATGGTCTATTATGGAGCGGTGTTGCTACCCAAAATGTTTAGTAAATGTGGGGAGAAATTAATATTGCATCTTTAAAATAATAGTAAATTCAGGAAAGACAAATAAAGAAGAAATTTTAGTAAATAAATGAGAAAAACAACTTTATAGCATATTTGTATTAAAGAGTGAGCAATATCATACATGTACAGTATAAGGTTTAATCGGTAATAAAGAATAAATAGATAAGAAGTCAAAAAGATCTTAACTCAACTGGAATGCATTCACGAATACGCATTTGGCAATTGGTTCTTGACATTCAGAAAATTCCTTGTTTGATGCCCCTTTTCAACTCCTGAACAAGGGGTTAAAGGTTAAGGGTGTACACATGTAAAATAGTCATAAGTAGTCAAGTCTGGCGATTTGATAGCTATACCAAAAATTCACTTCCTCGACCACTTCAACGACCTTGATAATGATAAGAGTAAAGGCTTAACAGGATTTGTAAGTTAGCTAAGGCTTCTTTGAAAATCAGTAAATCTTATCTCTAGAGTTGTAAAAAGGAACATTATTGCTGAATTAATATATTTCTAAAACTGATAACTTTCTGACCGTTGTCTAATTTGTCATAGGGCATAATGTCATTAGTAGGTACAGCTTTTTGACTTAAGTTTCTTCTACCCAAATAAGTAAGGATTTTTAATGTCATAGTAATTACAGTAATTATTTCACCTCTTAAAACTGTTACGTCTTACTATTACTGCTTATTATAACTGCTTACCATACTATTACGGTAAAAAGTGGACTAATAAGAAAATACGACACGATTATGCTGTTTGGACTGTCATATCATTCATAAGCTCAATGATTAGGAAACAAAACTGGATTCGTCTGTGTGTATCATCTTCAAGAAGTCCATGGTCCCCAGCACTTTCTAAAAATTAATTTTATGTTTGCTATTTTCTATACTCTATTTGAGTGTAATGCACATACAACTCAAATTTGATGTAACTGATTCTGATGCAACTAAAATTTGATGCACAACAATTCTGAATTTGATGTAAGTAGCTATAATTTTGTGTATTCAAAACTGCTAACTTGTTCCAGGACAGTACCATCTGTAACAATTTTGCCCGTACGGGATCAGTTCCACAAAAAGCCATCACCTTGGTTTTAATTGTGGATATCTGCAATTCAGAGTCTTTGCAGATTCCATTTAACAAATGTATACCCATCCTTGTAACAAATGTTGATGTTATTCTTGTGTTTATTAATTTCTATTGCTTCTAGGATCGATCTGTCATAATACCTATTACATAACCTTATTATAGACGCGTCTTCGAAGTTTACCATGTGATTAGTTAGGGCTGAATGCTTAGCAATTGCAGACTTTTCAACTGCCGAGTTCTTCGTATGTCTGACATGTTCTTGGACTCTAGTGGAAATCAGGCGGCCCGTCTGGCCAATGTAAACCTTTCCAGAACTGCATGGAATTTTCAAAACGGGCCGCCTGATTTCCATGCGTATTGTATATGTTTCTTTTATATCACATATATACAATGCGAATGTGTATATTTTAACCTTTAAACCTTGTGTATATTTGAATATTGTGTATATTTTAAATTTAGAGAACATTTTTTTTTAAATTGTGATCTAAATAAGAAGTAGTTTAAAAGATTTCTTCACCTTTTTTGAGGCGTTTCTTAAATATATCTGGCAAATAAATAAGCTTCATTCATATAGAAAAACTTATTAAAATGAACACGGACACATATAACAGGTGGTGTATTTAGTAAGACAGCACGTATTACATATTTAGTGATTTATTTTATTTTATTTGATACATCAATCCTTGCTTAGTGAACTGTACTCAAGTCACTAAAACAACAGACGATTTAGATTCAACGAAGTTTTCCAATTTCAATTCCTCCAACCACACCCTTTAGCACTTTTACCAAACAATTAATCAGCTCCACGTCAGTTCACAACTGTCATTCAGAACGTCTACTTTTATCCACATCTATCGAAAAAACAATGCCTCTCCTTGAATTTCATTATTTCAAAGAATTGCATAAATTGATTTATAGCTTGTTTTTTCTCAACATATAGACGATTAATTTTTCTTCTCTGTCAATATAGCATCAGACACTTGAGAGATTTCTGTCACCCATCTGTCTTTTCTCATAATCCTAATAATTTATTTTTCTGCGTGTCTGTTTTCCCTTCACACTCACACCTTTTCCGACGTTACCGATTGATCTACATTCATGCTCGCTCTGAAAGACACAACTGTAGCTGATACATGTAAAGAACATATGAAGATTATTTCCTAGAAAGCTCCTTGAGCTGCACAACTCGCTCACTATTTTGAACCAAACACATTTACTATTAGGTAAATTTTACTATTAGATAATTTCTCAAATATCGGAAAATTTTTAAATTGTGGTTACTGTACTATATTTTTTTAGTAAAATAACAAATGTACAGCAGACGGTCATACAATAAACACTATATTTGCAAAATTCTGCATTGGTTTGTTAGTTAAATTTATAACCATAATGCCTAAATGACAGATAATTTAGTTCTAGCTTTTAACTTTAAGTATGCTTCGATAGATATCTATAGAACTGTATAATTTTCACTGATATACATAAAGGTTAACAATACATATATTTTGTAAACCTAGTTACAGACTATTAACGGCGGTCCAAAATGTGCAATCAGTGTTGAGAAATTTTAATAATGTCAAAATATTAAAGATACAGATCCCGTATTTTGAAAAATTCCTCTTTCCTTGATCCACCACGTAGGCTTTTATAAGTTCCATTTTTAACCCGTAGTGCCTCTAAAGTAAAAAGAAATCATAGTAAATGCTATATTCTGATTTGAGTTAAAATTCCGTTTTTCTGACACCCAGTTAGAGGTTTTCATTTCTTTCTAATTTTTTACCTGTTTTTAGGCTCTGATATTTCAATATTTTGAAATTTGCAAAACTTAACATTATATTCAGATTTTGGTTAAAATTCAATTTAGATTGATAACCCACACGAATTTTAAAGTTTTCATCACAATTCTAACCCTGGTGTAAAAAACATTTAATTTTCAAAAATGAACACTACATTAAAATTTTGGTTAAATTTACCTTTAATTTGATAACCACGTGGATTTTTGGGATTTTTACAATTTTTAATTTCTCACATTTTTTCTTCCACCAATTATTTTTGAGAGAGAAATCTCAATAACAATAACAATAACTCTGTCGGGTAAACGTATAGACAAGCGGTCAAATTAAAAAAAAATTGGTTGATGCGTTCAAAATTTATTACGAGTCATATCAGAAATAGAAATATAGACAGATAAATGCCAAATGGTCTAATTACAAATGAGAACTCTCTTCCTTCGTTCAGGTACGTAAGATTCTTATTAAACATAAATGAAATTCTTTTTTTACACATAGTATACTCTCCCAGTAACGATATCAACCATACACTGATGTCTACAGTTCGAGTAACATATTTGTACTAAAATATGACGTTGGTTGGTTCTTTAGTCTAGATAATTACTATTCTGGAAGTGTCTATTGACGTTCGAAAAAGTCTTTATAAGAAATCATTTTCACCGGACCGGATGAATGAATTCATTTTTATGGCCAGTGTTATGGGTGGTAAAATATTTTCGTTTAAGCAAATACATTTCGAATATATAGGCTATCCAATAAATAACGGAAATTTTATTATTTTATTAAAAGATTAGGGTGTTTTAATTTTATTACTTAAAATTATCACAATAATAATCACACAACGTGCACTTACCGTTGTAAATTGTGGGACACAATATGAGATAAATGTCCTCGCCTCTTTACTAGAACACTCTTCAACTTCCGATAAAATTTTCTATGACATTCCTGCATAATTATGACTCAATTTCGGCGTTTGTTTGAGGTCTGTTAACACACACTCGAACCACCAAAGTTCTGGTCGCCGTTGTGTGATAGAATGGGATGGGACGGGAAGTTTTTGGCAATAAATCGGTTGTCTTGAGCACAGTGTGATACGGCGCGCCTTCCCGCTGAAACCATAGGCCTTGTCTTCCAGATTCATAGTGTCTAACTGATGTCTCAAAAATTCCGTTATCATATTGTCATTCACTACTATTGTATTCCTGCTTCTTTTTCGAGAGAGTATAGCCTAAACTCTCCGTCAGCCGTACGTCCACGCTTAATAGTGGCTCGTTTAAATTCAACGTTTTCTCAGAAATCAGCCTGTACCGCAACCCCGACTGTTTTGTTTTCTAACTTACCAAACAATTAAAAACTAAAATGTGTCTCAACGCTAAAGATGATTTTCTTGCTAAAATCGGCGTCTTTATCTTTAAGACATAAGGCTTCCTCGAGAATGCTCGTTGCTTCTCGAAACACCCCATTTTGTGAACGTAGGCGAATCCATTTCTTCGGTCTTGCATACACACTTTCCATCACAACTTCTGTTGTAGAGAATCGAATCTTCTCAACCATTTACTCTCTCAACTTACTTGTAAATTTACTCTCTCTTTCGTTTCCACCTCTCATCTCCTTCCCAATCTGTCAACTTTTGCTTGGCTACTGCTGTTAATTGTAAGTTCTTTTTTTCTAATTAAAATGATGATTTTGCAGGTAAATAAATTTCTCCTAAAAGACTCTCATGATAACGAAAATTGCCGTGCTTATTCATTATTACACTTCCATCTTCCTTATCCATCTTCATTAGTTGGTTATCTGTATGTTTGTATTAGTACAGCTTGACACCCTCATCGTCACCATGCGTTTGTATTGCAGTGTCATGTCATAAAGTTGTACTGATAACTACCTGTTACCAATTTCAGTTCAAATAGTACATCATGACTTGGAATAAAAAGCAGAGGTAAAGAAGTCTTTCGCTGAAATATGTTAATGATGGGCCCCCTGTGGAATTCTGACTTCTATAATATATACTCCCAGATGACGGTTACGAGAATGTTTTAATCGACATGACTGTGTCAGAACAACGAGTAAATGGAAAATACACTTTAGATCCACGAGGCGGTGTAGATGCAAGGTCTACGGTGTAGATCCACGTACTCTTAGCTGCAAAGAAAGGAGTATTTCTAGAAGGTGAAGCTCCAATAAAAAAAAAAAAACTCTGAAATAAGGCTAACACCGCAACAGTAAGAAAAAGTATAAACTGTTAAAAAATCAAAGCATCAATCTAGGAACTGAACGAAGCAAAAACGAACGATACAATATACGGAAAAGACTAAGAGTTTTCTGCATGGAATGCTCAAGGCTGCTGTAGGAAGCACTCTAGAAAACAAAAACAAGATATAAAAGAACTCACTTTAATAACCTTTCCCTAGATGCAGTAGTGTTTATTGAAAAAAAAACAACAGAAAAAGCGTTAAACAAAATTGGTAAGTGCGGCTACTTCTGTAGTGGGGTTGCTAATGAAAGTCAAAAATCAGCACTGGGTCTCCTTGATAGTTCACAGGAAACTAAAGACGTAAATCACAAAATGTGAAGCAGTTACGAAGAGAATAACTAAATGTAATTACACAAGGACATAGATTAACTCTTATGTAAGTAATCAACGATGATACATAAGAAGATGCTAAAGACAAAATTTTCAACTAATAAAGTGAAACAATTACAAAAATTGAGTTTGAAGTGCAGGGTCGGGAGTAAAATTGAGATAAATACTAAGAAAATTTAGAGAAGATTTAACAATAATGAGAAAAGAAAAAATACGCGATCGTTCAAGGCGTTTACCATTAAAACGACAACAATTAAGATTTTTTCAACAATTGTATATAAGTACACCTGAATTCAAGAAACTAAAAATATTAAGTAACTAATTTATTACTTCATAATCAAACAAAAATATATTCCTAGGATTTTGAAAGTATGAGAGTACATGAAGTGGTAGTGACTATAATCTACTACGTCCGCATATAATATTCCAAGGGAAAGAACGCCTATAAGAATGTTGGATAACGGTAATAAAACTAAGCCAGTTCAAAGGATAAGATATAAATTTTAAAATTAAATGTCATGGGTTGTATCATAACAGATTAAATTAGAAGCTAAAGAATAAAGGATATGATAATATTAGTAAACTTTGTAAATGTAGAAAGCAGAATACCCACGGAGCTACCTTTGAAGTATTGGGACTTCCGACGAAAATAAGAAACAAATATCATATTAAATGACATACAATAAGAAATTAAAAAGACATGCAAGAAATGAAAACGTCATAAACATTTAAACTCGAAGAGAACTTTAATTTAATAGCTGAAGCAATATATGTAAAATATTTAAAACATGCAATTAAGTCAAATAATTTGATTTACTGTAAAAAGCTGTAAATAACCTGTACTTACAAATAAGTCATAGACTAAGAAACTGATAGAAAATAAATATTAAAACATTTTAACGGGTCATTGTACATTTATGTAAATGGGTACATTAAAACAAGGGGCTACAACATAGGTAACATGGGTATATCAGCAGTTTTAAAATACACTTCACAGAGGTTCTGATAAATTGAAAAGAAAAGTGCAGATCTACGAGTATACCCTTCACTCATACCTTATTGTATAAATGGTGTTTTTCAGATAATCGAGTAATGAGTGTCCAAGGTTAAGATGTCTTTAACTACATGACAAGAAAACCTTTTTAAGACTACAGGAAAAGTGTTTGAAGTAAATATAAAGACAAACTATGCATGCGTATTGGAGGATAATAAGAATAATTAATAAATTATTACTGGAAGAAGGGTGAAAAATAAATCATAACGAGGAATAAATATTTTGAGGTGAATGTTCCACAGAAAGCAACAATTGACGGTGTAATCAAAGACCAAAATACGGTTTTTCAGAGAAGGAGCTCCGGATGTTGCAACAGCGGTAGCTCTGTCTAACGGTATTTTATAGGATACTGGGAAGTGGGAAAGACAGGAAAGCAAGTGCACAACACGGTTGTTAACTGTACAGCTACAAAGGAGAAATTAACTGAACGGCATGGTTTGTTAACTGCAATGAGATGAGAAATTATGAGAATTACGGAGTCACTTACGGACAACATGGAAAACAAAAAGTCATATTGTTTTGAAAACTTACAAGAAATTGCCGAACATAGATCGTTGAATTGGGAACAGAAGTAGACAATCCACATTCCGATAAATTACTTTTACGTATATCATGCAAATAGTTATCTTAGATCTCTAAACATTTGGTTCTTCATCAGCTGCCAGTGATGGCTCCATGGAGCTCCTTTACTATGAACATCGACAGATCCTTCATCTCCCTTTCAAAAGCTGCACCAGTGAATGTAATCCTAGCCGCCTACCATGAAGTGATAGACAAGTATACTGACTTTGTATTATAGTTACGGATGGGTCTAAATCTAGCTCAGGAGTTGGTGGTAAACGATAAAATTATCCGTTTTCCTTGCCACATTTCTTCACAGTGCGCTCAGCCGAGATATATGCTATTAAATTGGCAATAACCTGCATAGTGGATGACAAAGTTAGTAAAACATATCTTCGTTCACTCTGGGCCCTAGATTCCTTTCAATTTATCCATGTGACTAAGGTAAACTGCATCGCAAAGAAGATTTTAATCTTATTATTAATTTCTAATGTGTGTATTAAGTCGTCATGGATACCTGGCCACTCAAGAATTCTTGACAGTACTGTAGCTGATCAAGGTGCCAAAGAAACCGCATTATTACTCCTACTGCCTAATCTTCTTTTTCCGATGACTGTTTTCAAACCAACATGACTGTTTTTAATCGAAAGTTAAAAGACTGTATCAATATTTTTAGGAAACCGCCACTTACCAACAAACTGCGAAACATCAAGCCAACTACTGACGTCTGGTCTTCATCGTTATGACATAATAGGAGAGAAGAAATTCACTGTCGATTGAAAATAGGCCACAAAAGACTAACCCATTCCTATCTCTTTCAAATTTCGTCACCCACGTCATGCCCTTCATGACAAAGTTGGTCACTGTTCACCACATATTGGTAGGGTGGCCTCTATACGTGACACAAAGAGACCATCACCGATTCACAGCTGACTTGCGAGTGGTGTTGGGCAAATGGTTGGGGGGGGGGGGTAAATTCCTGATAGGCTGTGGCTCTTCTTGATATCGACCGACATTTCTACCAGGCTTAGCCATATTATCGCCCGTGCCTCTATCCTCGCAGTTGTATACGGCGCCTTAAATTAAAACAAAATAAAAATAAAAAAACAAAAATTAAAAGGAAAAGTAAAAAGTAGAATCCAAAAATGTGTTATATGGAACCTAAAGCCAGAAGGAGTCAGGCAGGCACTTCTAAATCTGAAGAAAACGTAGTAAGGAACGGAAATGAAAGGCATTCTGAGGTGCAACGATGATGGAAAATGGAGATTTGAAATTGGGAAATGTCGGAGAAAACTGTGAAACGATCTATGATATTAACACTCAAAGTGAAAAAATAAATAAAAAATAAACGGTAATTAAAACAAACGTGTAAAGAAGTTTGTTTACGCACCATCTTAAACACATTTGTCTGTACGTCTATCAACTTACCGGTACAGTATCTCTCTTTTTTCTCCCAGTCTCTCTTCCTCTATCTCACAGCCTATTGCACGTGTTTGATTTTTACAAGGAAGTGATGAGAACAGAAAGTAGTAAAACGAGTTCGATGACAATGGCGATAATATTTGTTTTCTTATACTTGTGATGCGATAAACCCACAAGACCCGATGAGAAGTTCTAAATGTTTTTCCAGTGGTTGAACACGAAGTTTGGATGTTAATTGGAAACTGGGAAGAGGAGGCGGCGTCGACGGCAAAGTTGGGTTGTTATTGTTGGTTGTAGTGGCAAGTTAGAGCTCACGCACCCATTCGGTCTCAACAAAAAACACTCGAATACAAATAAATCAGTGACTATTGATGCTCCATGTTTACTTTTAGAGCCACCTGATTGATGATGCGTTCCACGAAAAGTAGGCTTATAACGGTTAAAATGTATGTTTCCATTAAAAGGAATGTGATATTCAAACAGAGAACAACAAACTTTTCTATTCCAACATTTTTCTCAGAAACGGAAATGTGCAAAAGGAAAAGTAACAGTACTCATCGGAAAACCGACTTAATATTTTATATTCTAGTATACGAAATATTGGACGAATGGCAAAAAATATAAATTTAAGATTTTGCGTAGTAGATTTTGAGTTATTACAGATTTCTCTATTGTGTATACAAATATTTCTGTACTTGATGGATATTTTTAGGTTACGTGCACAGTCTCAAATGTTCTAACCAGCGTAGATTCGTATAAAAAAATTTCAAACAAAAATTACATTCTTTTATTGCTTTGAATCGTTACGTGGAAGCCCAGATATTTATAGAATACGCTTTAAAGAACAATAAATAGGTATTCTTAAAGATTCCAGTCGTGGGCGATGCTAGAAAACTCGGACACGTATTTTTACAATCCAAAATACATTAACAAAAAATACCCATTTCAGAAAATTACCTTTTCTCAGAATTTTTCTTAGGCGTTCTCCAATTTTTACTCCACTGTTGTTAACAAGATTATAAGCAATTTCGTTAAAAAGATATTCAAATTATAATTATGAAGTTAAAATATAAATATATTACATACAAGCAAATTAAAGAAAAATAAGAATTAGAAGAAGAATATAATTTAATTCCTATATACACCATACACAAGGATCAACAAAATTAAACTTCAGAATTCAACCAAAACTAGCCAATCAGCATTATTTGATTTAACAGTACTATTTTTGCCGTTGGTGAAGCCAGCTTTAAAAAAAAAAAAAAAAAAAAAAAGATTTCAACTAGTTAGCTTTGAGCAAACGGAATATACGTACTTACATCGTAATACAACACACCACCACACCTGTCATCTGTGTGTGTGTGTGTGTGTGTGTGTGTGTGTGTACTGCGACGCAACATTTGTATGCGTGTGAATGTTGAACGTACATCTAAGAAGGCCAATTCGAGTTGAGTGGAAGCACAACGTCACATATATAAATATATAAAATCTTGCTCAGACGAGAAATAATCGTGAATTAAATAATAATTTTAAAAACACGAAAGTTTTTTAAACTAAAAAATATTCCCTTCTTATAAGTGGCATGTAGATAGAATAATCAGCGTACTAAAATCTATTAATAGATGAGATTTGGAAGAAAGAAAGTAATATTAACTTACAATTAAAATAAACTTTATTGATTTTACACTGAGTGACTGACCCAATTAAGAATAATCAATCAATTTAAATAACCATATTTGAACATTTTAAAAATTAAATTATACCTATACTCCTACTACAAGAAAACAAAGTGCAAGCATACAAATATTAAAATATGCATACGGTGAAGACTGTATATTACACAAATGAACTTCCATTCTTTAAAAAATGTTTATATGAATTATTTACAAAATTACGTTTCATAGTTATTTATTTTGCAATGATTGTTTTTTCCTTTTTCTGTTTTATTCTTTTTATTTGTTATTAAATCAGTTCATTGTTACCTAATTCTATTGATTGCTATTTACCATCGCGCGCGCTTTTTGCTTTGTCCGTATTAAATTTCCACGAGGTTGACTACGTGAGTTCGCAAGCCTCTATACCAGATCTCCCGACACAAAATTCCTATGGCAAGTTTGAATCTCGATTAGTAAATTGCAGGAGATGCGACTTGCACGTTTACACGTTTACGAACACAGTTAAGTACAACCCATTGATTGTAACTGATGTATAATATTCTGAGCTACATCTTAACTTCCTTCATTATTCTACAATCATACTATTAACGGGGTTATTAGCCTTAATAAATAATTATTCTGTTAATTTATTTATACACAAAATTGCACAAACACGTTTAATTAATAATTACTCTATTGTTTTATTCACACAATAATTTGCAGAAACAAGTGTCTGAAGGTGCGAAAAATTATCCCATGAAAATTGGTAGATTTCGTTATTTCATCTCACTGCACATTTTTACATTTCGTGTAATACGTGTATTCTGAGGGTCGTTGTAAGTAATCTTGTATTTTGTATTTCTAATGAATTTAATACGATACAAAGACAGAATTGTATTCTTCGATTCCTATGAACGGTCAAAGACAGAATTGTGTATCTGTGTGTGTGTGTGTGTGTGTGTGTGTGTGTGTGTGTGTGTGTGTGTGTGTGTGTGTGTGTGTGTGTGTGTGTGTGTGTGTGCATATATATTGCAACAGTACACAGGATCTACGTTCATTTAAGTGGAATACTAATGCTATATAACATTTTCTGATGGTCATAGGCATGTTTTGAATTGATTTTGTTCTTTCTTTTTAAAGTAGTCATAAGTTTTGAACCAAGCTATGTTTTAAAAAGTATGTTATGTCAAAATGTTCACAATTTTATTCTTTTTATGTCATGTGAAATATTTGTGTGAAGTGCGCGGGAGCGCGTGTGATTTACATTTTATTGAATAACTTCGAGGAAAATTAACATTTCGTTCTGAAACTTGGACACAGTATTCTCATGGTTATAAGCTACATTTTCCATATACTCAATTCTCCACACCTGTAATTTTTATATATTTTTTTAATGAATTCAATCTTTTTTTATTCTCGTTATCTTCAAGAAAGTAATAAAATTGTAGATTAAATCTAGACAGGCCTTTGCAGAATCGGACAGAGTTTAAGCCTGATTTCAGTCTATCTGTGTTCTCATCTGTGACGTTGCTAAAGTTTCAAATCAGAGGGTTTAAAAATTATTTGATTTGGTCCTCTGTCGAGAGCACTTGGCTCAGTTTCTTCTAAGGACTCGTTATAGAAAGATGTACTCGCTGTCACGAGTTTTTCTTAACAAGACAGGTCGTTTTCATTTAAACTTAGAAGTTGGTTCACGGTTCGAGTTCTTCGAAACCATTACCACTTATAGAACTCAATTAATAAATAGATCATTTTATTGCTTTTTGCGCATAGTGTAAGATATCCGCTAGGTACAAAATATCTACCGAGATATTTTGAGTTACGTGAGAACACTTAAAGAATCCGGAGTTTCTGTAAGATCAATACACCCAGATCTATTTTACCCAGTTTTAAATCCCTGAGATTAAGTAAATTTAAATTGTAAACAGTATTAGTTCATATCGCAGTGTGAGTGGGTGCAAAGACAAAAATTGTCAGCGTTAGTGATCTTCGAACGGTCGAAGAACAGAGTTCCAGCTGTCCAGTCGAACTACGTGCGCGGAGCGTCGTGTGGCTACCCAAACAGTGGAATTCAACAGAACAAGTAACATATATGTAAAACCAGCAAATAGAGTCAATTATTTTAAGACAGATTTTTAATAAACAATTTTATATTATAAAGTAATAAGACAATAGCAAATTTTAATGTTTTAATTTAATAAATTTTCCTACCTCCAGATATAGACTCTGTTGTAATAATTTCTGTATTACCTATATATGCAGTTTTAAATTGTATCGTCGCAATATTGTAACGTGACGTTTCCCTCAACATAAAGTTTGTCATAAATATAATGAAGTAAAAAACAATACTAAAGTAATAAACCTGTGTTATGAAGTGGATGTATTCACAAGTAAATTTGAGACCATTTGTAAAGAAAAATAACAAACTAAAATAACAAACATATATAGAATGAACTTAGTAACAATAATTCCAGTAAACTGCATAAGAAATCATGTACAGAATAGGTAAAAACCTATAATGCAGAGCCTAGCTGGATAACCAGTAACTGGAAGCTTGGCAACATAACCTAAAGAAAATGTAAGATAAAAAACTGTAACCCTACATTCAGTATAATCTATACTGTAAGTATAGATTCAGTTATATCTGAGTGTAACTGATAGACACTTAGACAATTCAAATAGAGATCATTATGTTATAAATATGTGATAAAAGTTTTATTTTTGTATAACAATATTATAATGTGTGGTAGGAAATAAGGACTAATATTGAATGTTAACAGAATGCTAAAGATGTAAAGAAGAATGAGATGTAAATAATTTAGTAGTAGAAAGTGTGACAGATAAACTGACTAATAGCTAATGAAATAAGAAATAACTATTGCTGGTTATGGACAAAATTATAATGTAGTTAGTAAGAAATAAATGGTACACAAAACCTGCATCTACTCGGTAGATAAAAAGAGACAATATTATGTATAAATACTGTAATAGACAATGTCCAATATAAAAAGAAGTAATATATGTTATTAGATTAAGGTATAAGTAATCTTAAATTTTTGTTATGTACTAGTAATAATGTAGTTGACAAGATGGTAACTTGGACAAAAAACCTACATCTACTGTAGAAGGTAGACAGGGACATTACTATGTATAAATGTTATATTAGATCATGATATGTCCAGTAATAGATCATATGGTCTATAGTGAATATATGGAACTTGTATTACAATTAAGCAATTTTATTGTAAGAAACAAAGAAAAGTCCAATGTACACAAGACATTCTTAGGCCTATTGTACAAGCCAAGGGTTTTATAAAAAGTTAAGGTTCATAATTGTAATTACTAGCATTAGAATACATTTTAGTCACATAAAATCATATGTACAACCAATAAAACTAATAATGTAATAAAAAAGGTAACTTCCAAAACATAATTTATTAGAATAGGCTAAACATTAAAATTGTTAATTTTGGAATTACTGCATAGAAATATATCTTGTGAGATCTTAAAATGATCAGAAGAAAAAAAAGCAGTTCATGGGTAATAATGTCTTTGCAATTGTACATAGCATAAGGAAAATATATTATATTTAAGAATTTTTAGTAATTTCCATCTCAGAAAAGTGACCCCATCCACGACAATGAGTTGAATATCGACCAATGGGAATTTTTCAATTTTGTATGTATGAACCCAAATACTGACGCTGATCAACCCAAAAACTGACGCCACGCCAGGGGGTCGAGTGTTGGAATTCATCGAGTAAAGAACATCTCCTCCGCGACAGATATAGCCGCGTAGTTAACATCAGAATCGAACCTCGGCTAGGTTAGGTGGAACGTAAACATCAAAACATAATCAAAAAAGTGAGAAAAGTGTCGTGAGAGTTTATACTAACAGAAAGGAGTTAAAGTGCATAAATAATTTAACAGTGAATAATAAAGAGTGTTTAAAAAGAAAACGAACGTATAATGTGCATACTTAAAATTACAAACGACTTATAACGAATTATCATAATACAACTATAACACTTTGTGTACACTTGAAAACTATTTACTCCACTACCACTAACCAAAAATACTAACAAAATTTTAATTTTTCACGATTAAACCATTATTTCTTTGTTTTTATGTTTAAAGCTGTATAACCTATAGGTTAACCTCAAAATCGACATCGTTCGGCACATACGAACTATTGTTATTCTAGATATAAGATATTGTTTTGTTCTATTGTAGTCACTCTTGTATTGTGAGGTTCTGTACTTCGCAAAAGACATTTTCGTATTTAATTATTGTAGTCACAAGGACCCGAGTGTATATTTAAATAACGTAAAAAATCTGTAGACTAGGCTTGAATAAGGAGATAAAATTGCCAACTACTGAGCTAAAAATTTTAACCAGCCTGGACAGTTGTTTAAAAAGAAAAGGTTGTTATTTTATTTTAAAAAGAAAAGAAATGAATATAAAAAGGAATAAAAGAAATTGAA
The DNA here is from genome assembly GCA_034769895.1 of Magicicada septendecula. Lineage (NCBI taxonomy): Eukaryota > Metazoa > Arthropoda > Insecta > Hemiptera > Cicadidae > Magicicada > Magicicada septendecula. The sequence goes on along the minus strand of CM068368.1, from coordinate 357,970,985 downwards.
CAGAATTAATTGTGTATGGAATTATTTTGAATACTTAACATTTTTTTATCAGTTTCGGAATATTAGTGTTTTAGTGAATATCGTAGAATAAGTTGATAGTACCTATTGTTTGGGTACCACGTACGATTTGAAATAAAGTAGGTAAGTGAATACAATCAGCATAAAGGTAGGAACTAAAAGAAATTAGAGGATTTTAATTAATTAAAACATTAAATATATTAATTAATGAAAAATAACCTCAAAACTGAAACACTCTAGGTACCAGTCAACAAGTAAAGGTATAAATTTAACCACAACTCAAGTCGAATACACAACACAGTTATCATTTAATAATTTTTAATTAATTTGAAAGTTTAATTGTTTATCACAACAAGTGTAATATTTTTAGGATACTACATTAATGGTGCACCAACTCTGGGGCATAAAAGAATTAACGATTTATTAGATTATTGATTGTTTATCAACAGAATCAGCACAACCAGTTATTTGTAATTATATATTGTATAATTGGCATCCACAATGTGGGGTGTTTAACCAACAAATACAACAACAACAACATACTGAAAAAGAGATACTGCAAGCTCTTAATCTTAATCTAAATTTGTAATTACGTCACAAATTGGTGCAGCCAACGTGAGACCTAACTAAGAAAATTATATTTGAAAAAATATCAACGGAATCCAAACACTTTTTTTATAAGTCTTACAGCAAGTCCAAGCTTATTATTTTTATTTGTAACTTCGTTACAAATTGGCGTCCAACTAGTGAGACTAGAAGTAGAAGTAGAAGATAACCTTGTATCATTTTATTGTATTTTTTAAAGCAGTTTCTACTCTAGCGGCGACTACAATAAAAAACGAAAATGCCACGTAGAGCGACTTCAAGTAAACGGAGTTAGACATGCAAGAAAAGGAGGCAACGCCTGTTGAAGATATTAAAACATTAGTACCTTGTCACCGGACAAAAGGCTTGCCGCATGACAAATGTCGCCAATCGTACACTCTAGTGTTTTTGGTGGACCTAAAAAGGACCTGGTGGCGAGAAAGCTGATGTAGGTCGTGCCGCGCTGAAATGTTCGGCGGCTGCGCCCGCTGCTCATGGCGTACTGCAGTCCTCCTCTTCTTTCGGTATCGGTTGTAGAGTTGGCTGCCGGACCAGCGATTTCCTATCTCTGGCGCGGAACTGGAGGGCGAAGACGCAAGAACGCCGGTTCAAATCTTCGGCCGTTCCTTCCGGCTGATTCCGCGCCGATGTCGTCCGAAAGAGGAGAGGAGATGAAGTGCGTCCGATGGCGTGGCGATGAAGTGTCAATATTACACGACTGGGGGTTGCGCGGGTCGCGAGTAGTGCAGTGTCTCGAGTCTCAGAAAGGACTCCTGCCACTGGGTCTATTTGAGTTCATTTTATACTTTTTTATCTACTTATGGGGGGGTCTGAAGCGACCTGCGATTGGTGGATTATACCACCGGGACTAACAAACGAGGTCGCTTCCAGGACTCACCTGGTCGCGGGGTGTATTTACCAAGACCGGCAATGAGGGAATTGTGGGTCACTCTGTCGGAACGAACATAGAATCTACGCGCCAGGCGTCTCACGGTGTCATCAAGAGAGCGGACATTGAGTCCTCTCCTCAAAAGACGAGAAGAGTACCTCCGGGGGACTATACACGCAAGCTTCAGTCCCCGGTCGAGTACGCGCTGGAGCGTTGTTCTATGACCACGAGCCAGGTATCCCCAAACAGGACAGGCGTAGGTAATCACGGGCAACACGTACGAGTTGACTATGAGCTTACCTAGCCGGGGGAGTCATTGCCGGATTAGATAGCACGGGCCAGAGTTTACTGAGTTGCGCCGAAGCGCGTTGTCGGATATATTGAGAATGGGTTCGCCAGGTGAGTCGGGAGTCCACGTGGAGCACGAGGTACTTAACACTGTTGGTCCAGGGTACCTGGACGGGGCCTACTTTAAGCGGCCGAGGCCGCTTGCGTTTGCGCGAGAATATTACCGCGGCGCTCTTGGAAGCGTTAACGGCAACTCTCCAGTCATCGGTCCACCCGACATAAGCGTCGAGCTTAATTGCCGCATAACTTGCGTTCGGCTCTGAGGCAAAAGCCGCAGTGTCGTCCGCGAACAGCGACAATTTAACTCCAGGAACTCGGGGCGTGTCGTTTACAAACAGCGAGAACAGGAGAGGCCCAAGGACACTTCCCTGAGGAACACCAGCAGTAATACGCCTCTCCGAAGACAGAGCGTGGTCTATTCTCACTCGGAAGCTACGGTCTCGCAGAAAGCTGCCGATCAAATGAACGTAGCAATCTGGGAGAAGGACTTCCGTTAGCTTGTAAAGGACACCCTCGTGCCACACGCGGTCAAAGGCTTTCTCTACGTCTAGGAAGATCGCAGTAGTCTGTTTGCCCTGGCAGCCAGCCTCGGTAATGCATTCCACGAGTCTCATCAGCTGATGAGTCGAGGAGTGCAGCTCACGAAAGCCGAACTGTTCGGGGATCAGCACGTCTAGTCTTTCTAGATGGTTACGGATCCTACGCTGGATCAGTCGCTCGAAAACCTTGGAAGTCGCGGAAAAGAGGCTGATGGGTCTGAGGTTTTCCACGCGAGAAGAGTTCTTTCCCGGCTTGGGTATCGCTATTACTGTAGCCGTTTTCCATTTCACCGGAAAGGTAGGCCAGTCTGAGGCATGAATTGAACAGGTCAGAGAGGAACTGCGTCCCTCGCTCCGGAAGGCGATTGAGTGCGGAATTCATGACTCCGTCTGGGCCAGGCGCCTTCCGGGGCGATCCTCTCAGAAACCTCCTCCGGGGAGATGGGCTCCGGCTGGACTGTGATACCGGCCGATAGAAAGCGCTTTACCTCGGTGAAAGCAGTTTGCTCAGTGAAAGCCGGGTTCTTGGATGGGTTGGGAGCGAACTGTCGCTCTAAACTGTCAGCCAAGAACCGGGTCCGACCAGTGCGGGGAGAGGCGCGCGTTTACGCTTTCCCGTTAGGGCACTGGGAATCAGCCAGACATTACGGTTCTCGGCAGGGCCATCCATCTGTGTTACAACTAGCTCCCAGTTGCGTCTACGGAACGCCAGCATGTCGCGACGCAACTTGCCGGACGCTCTGTTGAACGCAGCCTTGTCAGTCGGGTCACGAGTCCTCTGCCAGCGTCTCCGGAGGCGATTCCTCTCGCAACCGAGCTGAGACACCTCTTCGAGGATATGCTGAATGTTGGGCGTGAGCCCCGGCTTCATCCGAGAGGACACGTCTACCGCCGAGACTACGACTGTGTCGAATAAGGCAACTGCCTCGTCGACATGCTGGGTAGTGTCGAGCGGGATATGCTCAATTAGGCGGCGACTGAACGCCTGGCCAAAGCGTTCCCACTCGATTACCCGCCGCTCGTCGCGGACGGTAGAGTGCTGGGTAGCTATATGCACACTGATGGGGCAATGGTCCGAGGACAATTCCGAAATGACGGAGACGTGGACCGGGCAATAAACGCCCCTGACCGCGGCAATGTCCAGTACATCAGGGCGGGAGTTAGCCCTCGAGGGATAGTATGTAGGCCCGGTAGGACCCATGACTGTGACCCGAGCCGCATCAGCATTACCTGTAGTGAAACAACCCATTAATACAGTTAAAAGGAAATTAACAAATCATATAAATCAAGTGAACCATAGGGAGTTCTTGTTAAAAGAAGAGCAAGAAGTGGGTAGAAACCATTATCCTGAAGGTCCGGAAATAATTTGTGAAATCAGTAATCTACTAGTAAGAGCGTTAATAGACACCGGCAGTGAGGTAACCTGTGTCAGCTCAAAGTTTGTAGAAAATAATAGTCAGTTGCGTAATTGTCCCAGACTACCCGTAAAAAATTGTAATGTACAGGGAGCCACTGGAGCCAAAATGCAAAAGATAACTGAACAAATTTATTTACCTATCAATATAAATGGTATCCAAACCCAAATTTTAGCTCTTATAGTCCCGAAACTCGTTCATAACTGTATTATTGGGGTAGATACGTTACTTGAATGGAAGACAGAAATAAATTTCAAAAGAAATACCATCACGATGGAAATAGATACCAAGAAAATCAGTGTACACATTAAAGTATTTAAGCATTGGAGGTCGGTAAGTGTCATAAAAGGGTATGGACCAAAACCATAAAAAGTCCACCCAACTACAATCTACCTATTCCATATGAGGTAAAAACCAGCATAGCAGGAGAAAGAATACAGAGAGAAGGTCAAAAGAGGATAGAACGATATAATCGCACCCACAAGTTGGTAAGGTTTGTGGAAGGAGAGGAAGTGCTAGTGAAAACGAATCCTGTATCCTCTGCCATAGATAATACCACGGCCAAGTTCTTCCCGATATTCGAGGGACCTTATAGAATAGAAGAGCAGGTTGCAAGGTACACATACATATTAAAAGACGTTGGAAAAAACAAAATTATAGGAAAGTAACATGGGGATAGTTTGAGGAAATATAAACAAAATATAGAGCAATAAGGAAACAATGGTTTGAGCCAATGAGGTATGTGAATCAAACGTGGTCAAATAAAATTTTATAAATGTCTTTGAATCAATGTCAATGTTAATAAGAAGTATTTGAATAAATTTCAGTATTGTTGTTTTGATTATTGACGTCAATTAAGTCAAAATTGTGATTAAAGTATTAATGTTCATATGAATATCTAATATGTGTATGCCATGTTAGGTTAAGTAACATATTGTAATAATTAGTTATCAGGTAGAAGTAAGCACAATTGTATTAGTGCAAATTTTATTCGAGAAAAACCAAAAGTGCAAATTTAAAAAAAGTGCGAAATTTTATATGTGCAAATTTTAATTAGTGTAAAAGTATACAACAAGAGAAAACAAAATAATGTATTTCTTAAATAACCAAATTTTTTTTTATACCGAGTGGGGGTATATATAACGATTCATATAGTCGATCTATCAGATCGTTATATGAAAGTGTCAAACTGTGCTAGTCTAGCGCATAAGCCAGAGAGAGAGGGAATAATCACAGCCATCTCTGTCTAACCTCGCCACTGCTACTACTGACGCGTGCACAGACATCAAATTTTATTCAATTAATTTTATTTATTAAAACTGCAATACCTTCAAAACTAATAAATATACGGCAATTCTGAAACCTGCCAAAATATCAACTAATATAATTAACATTTAAAGAAGTTATACAGAAGAAGAACGCCAAGAGATATAACTAGAGAATTAGGCTAGATACGAATTAGTTGTTTTCACACACATACAGAGAAAGACCAAAGCAATAATATTCTGTGGTCAGATCTTTGAAAACACGTTTGCAAATACCTGTAATCAGAGGATTTGCAAAAAGCGGAAGTATGAAATTAGCCAGAAATTCTCTACCATCTCAAACTTGTTAAGGAGAGTTTGACCGACCTGTTCGATATTGTTTCAAAAGGAAAACACATGATTTATTTGGAACAACCAATCACAACCCTGTATTAAGAGTAGACGCCAACTCAGAATGAGGGAATTGATCACTCTTCGTTCGGGCATTAAATAAGCAAGACGTGTGTTAAATACGATCTAAATTGCACAAACAACGCAAAGTATTTATTTAAATAAACAGTTCGCGAAGTGGTCCGCAGTAGTAGAGGAACTAGTAAAGTTCAATAAATAATCTTGCTGCGTAATAACTAATTAATTAATTAAATAATAAATAAATAAATAATTAATTAACAGTGAAGTGACCTGGGCACCAGAATAGCTACAGCATCTGTAATTGTCCAGGATCATCAGTCAACGTTATTGGTCAACATCATTTCTTCTGAACTGAACCATCAAAAGGAGTATCTCTACTGATTACTATCTACGGTCGACGCATCAATCAGATAAGGAATATATTCATTGATCAATGAACATAAATAACAAAATAAATAATTAAATCAATAAACAATTTTAAAAGACACTATATAAATTCAAAATTTGTATTTAATGATTAAGATTAGATATAAAGTAATATAGGAGTGTTGAATGGAGAGTGAGGTGTAGTATTGAACGTGCAAATTATTGCAGACCCGTTCTTTACCACTGGTTTGGGTGATATATAAATCCCTAAATCAACCAGATAAGAGAAATTGGTCGTTTGGACGTTTTAATCTTCACTTTTCAAGCACACTCATTAACCAATAAGATTTATGTTAGCAATAAGTCATTAAATTAACTTTTAAAAAAATTAATTCAATAACAAAGTCATTAATTAAACAAATTTCAACATTATTTAAGAGTTATTTGTAACGATTCCCCTTAAATATTCCACTCACTGAACGAATCTTGAGATAGTGTGTCTCTGTGCTCTGAGCTAAGCTGAATCCGTGTCATTTGTATCTGGGATTTGTTCTGGCGCCCAGGTAAAGTAAAAAGTCACGGGTAAGTAAGATCTGTTCTATCATTATATACAGAAAATAGATAGATAGACAAAAGGTCTTTATAATATTATATATATATAATATATATACATTATATATAGATATTATATATATATATATATATATATATATATATATATATTATAGCATGACAGATAATCCACTGAAATCAATTACCAGGTGATCATTAGTAAAAATCAAGTATATGGAATATCCAGAAAGATCCAAATGAAAACCAAATAAAAAGCACAATAAATTACCATTATAACAAGAAAAAGTAAACATAAAGAAAAAAATCTGCAACTAATATGAATTTACAACAAATAAAACCACAGAAAGCTAAAATTAAAATAACAATAATGCCCAGGTAGGATAGGAGTAGGTAAGGAAGCTACCCAGACCAAGTAAACAGACCAGTATAAAAAAAAGTAAATAATAACGAAATGGTACTGAAGAAACCAAGAATGAAGAAGGAAGATATCCAAAACAAACAAATATACCTAATGAACAGAGACATGTGAAGATCACATAGAACAGAGGAAGTAGAACAAGACCAATACTCAAAAGAAACCCAATAGGGAGAAAACAAAAACCCCAAAAGAAAGTAAATGTCCCAATAGAAAGTATAACACCCCAACAAACCATAAACTCATGTAAAACAAATAAAAACAAAAAGTGTTTAAAGTGCTAAGTAGAAGTGCACCCAAGAAAGTTATTGTATAATTTAAATAGACAAATCTTAACGGTTCCCCCATGATTAAACAATTTTATATTATAAAACTATGAAAGGACTAGTGATAGTATCAAGAAATAACAAGGGACAAGTGCAAGTTATTAGATCATCATAAATAAACTTTGAGAAGGTACATGAATTACTGTACATTTAAATAACTTTAAGTGTTTTTAAAATAGTGTCATGAATGATATTTAATCAAATAATATGGTGAAGGAGCAATGAATACTCTTTCTAATAAAATGCCACTGTTTATATGAGAACATTCAATGGAATAAATAATATAAATAGATAGCTTGGAGTTAGTACATAAAGTGACGGGGAATACATCCCTAAAATTAATAAAAACAGATAAGACTGTAACCAAATAGTTTTAAGGGAGTGTTAAAAATTTAATGGAACAAAATGTTAGGTTCCAATTTCCATATATGAACTCTATAAATAAGATTTAGAAATAGAGATTAATCCTTTTATTTATAAAATGTTATTTTGTTTAGTAGTTTGAATTAGGAATGCCATATTTGAATGTGTATATCATTACTATATCGTAAAATGTTTTTTAGAAGTTACTGTAAGTAATCAGTACAAAAAAGGGTATGATTCTAAATACCAGATTTAATGTTAAATAATTGTTATGTTCTAATTATTTAAAATCAATACTAAAGATTACAGTAGTAAAAGAAGAAATTATTAATGAATATTATATTAGAATAGAAGGTCAGAAAGGGTATGAACTAACTGTATTATTAAAAACTTTGTAAGTAACAACAGATAAAATCTAGGCCAGATAGTAAATTTAGACTACATTATAATTGACAAATCTAGTCCTACAAACCAACTAAACTGATGAAATTTATGTAAGATAAACCCACCATATAGTAATACGATGTAACTTATACTTTAAAAAAGATATTGTCAGAAGATAAGTAAAATTATAAATAAAAATGAAATGTATTAACTAAAATTTCAGAGGAGGAGTCATAGATAAATGAATTATATTTAAAAACAATAACTAATGAACAAAATTGCAAGAAATTAAGGAAAGATAAACAATTATATCAATCTTAGATTCAGTATAATAATAATTATATAAGATAAAATGGCTATTATCTAGACAAGAACAGGAAACACAAATTTAAGCCTACTTTTCCAACATGAAAGAAATATAACTTTTTTAAATAAAAACTTTGTAAAACTATATTAATTAGTATCCAAATAAGCAAAATAGATTAAAGGAACCGAATATGTATTTAGTATTTCATACAGTTAAATAATAACGAAAATATTTTCCGTGTATAATGTATTCAAATAAAATGTATCGGAAGCTAAGATAATTTGAAACAATGTATGATCTATATTAAATTGGCTAAGATTTTCAGGAGACGAAGGAAATGAGAACAGTTAACTATTATCCGTTGAAGCGAACACTTAAACGAGGTTTTGCTCCGTATAACCTATATTAATGGCGTGCGATACTTAACTCGAGTTCAGTGCAAATTTTGTAAATTTTTTAATTTGGAATTTTAACTTGAGAAGCAGTGAAAACAGACAATAAACAGTGAACTACAGATAAACAGAACCACATACGCCTAAATTATTGAACTAACACCACTACAAATAAATTTTACTGACGAAACAAAAAGGATTATATACGACACATTTAACCAAAGTGAAATAGACACATTTACACCAAGTGAACTAATAAACACTACACCAGGAACACTCATTTAACTCCAGAACTAATATCCACAATTGCTGAGACGAAGAAACAGTGAAAAGACATCTTTATTGTAAGAAATATTCGTCGAGGTGATTGACATTCAACTACGCATACTTCTGTCGGCCATTTTGATTTTCCCAGCATTCTATTCAAGGTGGAACAAATGAACGTCTAGTCTGCATTGGTTCGATATTATACTATATAAACTTTCTATATTAATCAGAACACTGTAATTGTTAATTTTAAGACATTTTAATTGTAAATGTTATACTTTCTTGGCCCTACCCTTCTCTGGCTATTCTAACATAACCGTTAAAAGAACAATATTTTATATACACTATTAATGTAAAGTTTTTGTCGACCGGCCCTGAGTAACGAGTCGATACTGTTGTCAACAATCGATTACTATCGATATTTTTAATAAATGGTTAATAAACACTCTAATTATGCAAATTGGTTGATTTTTATTTTAAATATAATTAAGGAATAAGTTAATTCAAGAACACGGACTAACCGAAAGGCGGTATTTACGAAATTAAGGAGCATATTGAAGAAGAAGAAGAGCCGTCTATCGACCAGTACCGGAGTTAAACATATTAACACAGAAGTTATTCATAGAATGTGACACCACAACACTAACAACCATAATATAATTAAAATTTTTACACCAGACAATAACGAAATTTATTTCCTAAATACAGATAACAAAAAACCCGAACAAATATTTTTTCAGAAAAACAAATTTTTTTTAATTTTGAAATAAAATTTTTTTTTATTTCAAGTTTAACAAATTATAACATTATTATTTTGTAACTACGAGGGAACAATATATATATATATATATATATATATATATATATATATATATATATTGTAACGAGTGATCTTTACGACGCTACTTTCTGTATGTAATTATTCTGCCACACGTTGTTGGCGTCAATTTGTAACGAGTAATTCGGTATGTACTCTTTAAAAGTGTGTTTTATGTGTGTTAGCCCCACACGTTGTAGTCGTTACTTTATGTTTACTTACTTTTTTTTTCTTTAACTTTCCACGCTGATGATGTCCGTCGCTAACTCACGAATTACCAGTACCAATATCTCGCGAGTGTAAACCTTACCTGTCCTTTAATGAGTAAATATATTTCCCGGGTGGCGCCAAATTGTTTATAAAAACAGTTAAAAAATGTGAAATTGAGCGGTCGTTCTAGACGGTGTTGACTAATTCAAATTACCCTCGCAATTGACGGGTATATGAATCTCGCTAGTAGTTCGTCGTGCTGCCGACGTCTAACGCTGGCAGAAAATTTCACTCGTCGCTAATGTACACAAACTTTATAATGAAATAAAGGACGGTTATTACAACTCAGTCTAGTTTATTAATGTGAAATAGTTAATAGTTATTCATTTAAATACAAAATTATATACTGTTATTAAATAAATTTGCTCCGGCAAAAAATAGACAATTTTCTCAGGTTGGCTAAGATGATTGAAACGATTCTAAATCGACATGGCTGTCGGCAATGTTTATCTTCTACACTTCGTTCAATCGTGGAGTTCTTTAGATTACGAAAAAATATCAATAAGATGATGATAAAGTACACTACCTTACATCAATGGTACTTATATACTATTAGAGTTAATTACAATTCGTTTTCTAAAGTGTTAAAAAGTGTGTGTTAAGAATTCGTAATTGGTATACAGGTTATTTTCTGTTTACATACAAGTTTAGTTTTTATTCTCAATTAATCCTTGAAAGAAATTTAGTTATCAGTTCGGAGTGAGAGTTATTGGTGTTGTGAGAAAAGTTAATTAGAATTTATTCCATAGATTCGGGTATTTCAGATATACTTAACAAATCTGTTGAATTCGGGTAAAGAGTCACTCAGTTCTGAGTTAGGTTGGGTCCATACGATCGTCAATCTTCCATCATTTATAATTTGGATTACGTCTGGCTTCTTTTTCGAATAATGTGGATTAAATAATAAATTTAGAATATGAAAATCCGGTCTATAGTCTCTGTTGATTTGACTAATTCTTCATCAGACTCCTTGCATTCTCATTTTATAAAATTTTGACTTATTTTTGATTATTTTAAATTAAAATTGAGTCGAATATGGTTTGGTTTCTGTATGTCTTGAGCGTCAATAATGAACTAATTCTTTTTTATAACGGAATTATATTAAATAACGTTCCGTTGTTATGGCAACTGTCTGTACTCTCATTGGCTGATCATATTTATTGCTATTGTTATAATATTTGAAGTTTAATTCAAAATGAATAAATATCTTCTGATGGCTATTATTCTTCTGTCTTCTTATCTATGTATTAGATATTATCACAACTGTTTATATTTTCTTTCAAAGATCCCACAGCTTTGTGGGATGGGTTTGTTCATGTATTAAAGTTTTGACAATAATGTTAATATTGTACTTAAACCGGGGTGTAGCCGCTACTGTTCAAGCCACGGGATGAAAGCCAATTTGTACTTAAACGGGTTTCCTCTCCTTAAATTGTTTTTTATTACTTTAATTATATAAATCTCGGAGATATTTGGAGTTGTGGAATATATGGATGTAATTAACTAATATTAACTTAACTCTTTAATAATTATCAGTGTTAGTGTGCCTAGAACTTAAACAACTTAATCGTTATTCTATAATTTCATCCAACCCTATTATACCTTGAAGAGAGATCTGTCTAAATTCGTAATTTTACGCTCCCTCTTTGGCGTCGGATAATTCCGCTATAAGCGCTGCAGTATCGGCTCAACGAAACTTATAGGTTATTTCGATGTTTATATTAACCATTTATTCTATACTTATTCAGTTACTTTTTGTTCCCAGTTCACTAACCATACTCCAAATAACAAGATTTGACAAACATATAAAGGTTCTTTATTTGTTTACTTGATTCACATTAAATAAGATATGTGCTAATTAACATATGCTTGGACTATAGACTTCAGGTATCGATTGTTGATTATTTTAATCCTTTATTTATATTTGGTTATATATTATGTTTTGATTTGTATTTAATTTATTTCGGGGTGTGAAGGTTCTTGTAACTGTGGGGAAGACTAAAAATACATAGATAAGAATGCAAGATTTACAATATTTATGTGTTGTGTATTTAGTATGATTAATATAATATAATTTACCAGACTCGAACGAAGCAAATCGTGTAGGCGGTTGATCGCTAAATTTACTGTTTTGAATGGTTATGCAGTACGGTTTTCTGTCTTCGGTTTAATAAAAGTAATTCTTGTCCTGTCCACTTCGGAATACAGCTGCTGGATTGATTTACAGCTCGATTGATGTTTCTTCTGCACCGCCAGGATCCAAATAAGTTCTTCCTTCGGTTGAAGCAATTAGTGTTGTTCCGTGTATTTGCAAGGTTATAATTTCTGGTGTTGTGATTATTATGAGTTGTGTTACTGTTAATTCTTTCTATTTCTTTAATATCTCATCAATTCCCTTCGGATATGGGACAGCCCAAGTTCTTTCTTGTAGACTTCGATTATTTACTCTCTATTATCATTTCATATTGTAGTGTTATTTTTGTTTATCTGTATTGGTAGTAGACGTAAATATTGTCATTAGAATTTTGTATTTTTATAATAGTATCTGGTAATTTCGAATATTACAATTAAATAGATTATTCTTGGGTTTTTAATCTCATCACTTTCAGTTTATTCCAAGCAATTCTTGTCTTGTCCAAAATCAACAACTTCTTGTTCTTATTTTTCGTCCCTAGCAACATATAATAATTTCTGCCTTCCACATGTTTTGACTATATAGTGTTTCTTTCATATATTTTTTATCTATTCTTTATCAATTTGCTGTCCTATCGGGATGTAACTTTACCGATAGTTGGTTTATTACTTTATACACATATTCTACTGATTTTTTGATATAAGTCCGCTTTTTTCTTTTTTATTATATTTAATCCACCTTCGATATTATGGCATTATGGTATTATTATAATTTGTATAAATTTTATTAAATATTATTATTAATTTAATGTTTTTCTTTTTTTTTCTAGCTCTTCATAGCGTATTTATTAATTATTATTAATTGATGCACCTAATCTTTATGTTATTAGGGTTTATATAGTATTTTTGCCTGTTAGGCCTTTTATTGTAACCTGATCTACCTGTGGTTATGTCTGTTATGCATCTATAGTCCCTTTTATATAAATTCATACATACAATCAAATCTTAATTATTAGCACTTATATAAATAATTATTTTTCTATATCTAATAACAATTTTATCTTGATCTCTTGATCACTTACAACAGAATTCGAATTTATGAACATTGATTAACTGCCTCACACTTCATTCTACGACAGTCATTGAATAATACAACTTGTTTCATTATTTTTCATTAACTCAACACATATTTGATGTAACATCACATAAACTTTATCATAACATTTTTGTCATAAAATAATACTTCTTAACACAAAATTCTTATTTGTTATTACCATAAATTAAGTCATTGTTCATTTTTTTTGTTTTGCTTTTCATTAAACATATATCATTAGCTATTATTTATCTTACAGGTTCGTTTATTCTAGTCAACACTACCTTGCATCCTTATTTAATTTTGTCTATGATTATAATTGTAATTATTGGATCTCTGTTCTATTATGGGGTTAAATATCAATTTGTTTATTATTCTGTGAATCTCTTTTATGTAACATGAATGCTAGCATTTCTGTTGCGTTACAATATTATGTTATTACATTTCTTTCTCATTTTATGTTTTTAATCTAACTCTGACGTCTTAAGTCTGATGTCGTTCACTAATTGTACTTAATTTGTTACTTGCCCTGAATTTTCTAATACAATATTTAATTTCTTATAATTAGTTTATTTTGGATTTATACAGTTAGGCATTTTATAGGCCTAAGTAGTAATTGGCTATATCTTCTTATTTTACACAAATCAAAGATTATTTTTCATTTACATATCTTTTGCTTGGTGTAACTTATGACTTGTTTACATTTTGAATTAATTTGGGCTGTTTTACAATAATTGTATGTTCTTATTACTTTACCAAAATCATTGCTTGTCTGTTATTCTCTTATTTCTTTTTCTATCTTTACTCTAAAGATTATTATTATGTTTGTAAAATTTTATCTCCTTACTCATATCTATTGACATTTCTTATAACTTGTTTATCATTTAATATTACTTATAAAACATAACACAAAAATTAGGTTTATGTTCTGTTTACTTTTTTCAGCCATATTCCTTCTTATAAACTTCATTGAACAAATAACTATCTTGGTGGCTAACATTATAACACCATTTATTTTATCTTGCTAATCATCCCTTTGAACATTTTTATTAACATAGGATGTTTTATTTATTTTGCACTCATATTATTTAGTTTATTCTTCTTTTATCATTTACTATATATTTTTTACTACTTAACCATTGTAACAATAACATTCTTAATCATTATGGGATTTTATCCTGAATACCACTGTATATCACTACTAACTATAATAACAATATTCTAGTTATTCTAATTTTTTGGTATTTTCACCCTTAAACTATAGTGTTAATCACTGGTTTTTGTGTCTTTACCTATATGTTTTGTTTTCTATTTATTTTGGGTTCCACTGGCACTTTGCACTTTTGTACTGTATTTTAGTGTTACTAGTGGTTATTCCCTAATATTGATTTCTTTTACTCACTTAATCACTTTCACTTCCTACCTATCTCTCACTTCTGGGTTTTTTATTGTTTTATTCACAATTGTTAGTTAATATGTTAACAAACTTCATGTTCTGATTTACTTATCATCATAGAGTTATTCATAACATATAATATCTATTTCTCTGGTTAGTGTACTTTAATTGAGATTATTTTATTTGATTTTAATACTTGTCATTTACATTTGTGATTTGTTTGTGCTTTTCCATCATTATGAGTTTATACCTTCTCATTTTGTTTTCTTTACTATTTGTTTGTGTCTTTTTTCATATACCTTCTCATTTTATTTTCTTCTATTGGGTCAATCACTTGGGTTGGGTCATAGTCATTTGTCTCGTCATAGTCATTTTATTTTCATTAGTTTAATATAGTTTATTCATCATAGTTTTTTCTCTGGTATTAGAGCGGCTTTTTGTGTTGTAACATAATATATATTGTAACGTCACAAAACGTTCCATAAAGAAAATAATTGCAAAAGTAAATTATCATAAGAAGAAGGTGAAATGAACAGTATCGAACCCAAGTAATCCAAAAAATTTAGTAATTTTGTCCAATAGTTAATATCAATAATATGTAAAAACGACGAAGACTTTGACCAAGACTCAAACCCCATATATTGTTTAAGTGAAGAATAGAATAAAACTGATATTGTATAATAAGAGAAACAAATAATCTCAGAAATGACCAAAATGAGGTCATGACATGTTAGAAATGTAACTCTGAATAGAGCATAAAAACCAATTTATTGTGAAATAATAGACAAGATCTATTCCAATACTTTAAAATATATATAAAATAGATGTATCAAATGATTTAAACACATCATTAAAAAGGATATAAATTAAAATAAAAATATGTAATTTTTTAACAGAAAATCAAAGTTTTAGAGTTGTGACCAATCACTCAAATGTATGTGAAAATTAATTATTATAAAAGTAAGAAAAAAACTAGATGTAAATGTCAACTAGACAAAGACAAACAAAATACTTCAAATAGAGAAAGCTGTAAATTGATTAGAAGTCAATGAAAATAACCAAAAACCGTGTTAAACTGAAAACATGTAGTGAACATGGAAAATTGTATAATTTATGACTTTAAAGTTATCAAAATGCAACAAACGTGTATTTTAATGTTGAACCACAATATAAAGTAACTATATCTATAAATATGACCACCTAAAAAACTTTAACAGTCAACTTATAAAACTAGTTACCTATACCATACTAGGCTGAGATCAAAAAACAGCCACAAAATTAGTCATATTTGACAGATTAATTGTTTAATATTAGAAAGAATATAGAAAAAAGATACAATTCTATAATGTACAATGGAAAAATACTTGCTCAATTGAAGACAAGCTTAATTCATAGAGAATTTGTAAATATAAAAGTGAAATTTGTCACACACATGAAATAGCTCATCTGTACATAGACAGTAAGATGCTAATTGAGATTACAATAAAATTAAAATGTATTAGGAAAAACCAGGTATTCCCAAAGATTAACAATGTAACAAACTCTTAGTGAATACCCACAAAATTCCAGAAATAATACAAGAAAAAACAAATTACTATAAATAACAGTGACAAGAAAAGTAGGCCATATGTTATGCCTACAGAAAAATGAAGTTAATTCTATTTTATGTGCATTCATATTTGTTTGTTTTGTTATGTACAGCTAATTATGTTATTTGTTGATGTTATAGTAAGAGCCGAGGAACTTAATAACATTTTATTAATAAGAAAACTATAATTTTGTATAAATACTACAAGGTAAGGATATGTATTTTATGTTAATTTATTAGATTTGATTTATTTAAAACCAATCATGAATGGTATCGTTTTAATCAGTTGAAAGCAGAGAATACAAAAATAATAATGACATGCAGATTATAAGTAGTTCTGTAAAATTGTTTGACAAATACCAGAATAATTTCAGTAAAATCCTTTAGTATGAAGAAAAAGAAGTTTTTGTTCTAAAGCTTCTACGGAAGTCGAATTTGTTCCATGATGTTCTATTTGCATATTCTCAAACGTTCTAGAAGAAAATGTTACTAAAAAATACCGGAAGTCATGAATAAAAATTAAAAGAATGCACCTTACAAAGAGTATATAAGCGAGACCAAAATCGACCCAGAGAGGACTTTACGCTTTGAAACCACGAGAGACACTTCACACACGAATTCGAACATCTAATCCAAGGCGAACTTGAAGAAGAGGAATCCAACCCGAAAACTCAATAAAGGCTTTTCCCCGTACCAGACGAAAGACATACTTAACCTGAAAAGGAGTATATCGCTAAATCGCTAACGTGCATGTTGAATAGAGCAACAGCACGCAAAAACTAATAGAACGTACACAGCCAAAAATCCAGCGGCCCTGAAAAGGACCGATTTTAATAGAGAAACATCAAATTTTGCTGGTATTAGCGACATAGACAGACTTTGACAAAGCCCCAAACAATTTACTAAACGCAAGCCTACATTGAGTCGTAGCTAGCGCTGAGACGGCAGTATAGCGAGGTCACGGAACGCAGTCAGCTGTTTTTCGCCGGCAACGATTTAAAGCATAGAAATAGTACGATTTTTATTTAAATTGTGCGGAGTTTCCAAATCGTAATTTGACTTTTAAGTAGTTACAAGTGAGTGAGGAAACGTAAATACGAAGAGGCGCAAGATTGGAGTCGTCCCCAAGAACAGTGTCCAGTGAAGGAAATA
Source organism: Magicicada septendecula (assembly GCA_034769895.1). Classification (NCBI taxonomy): domain Eukaryota; kingdom Metazoa; phylum Arthropoda; class Insecta; order Hemiptera; family Cicadidae; genus Magicicada; species Magicicada septendecula. Next base: position 357,953,673 of record CM068368.1, on the reverse strand, counting down.
CCTACCCACCGGAACGTGAGTTGTCCAAAATTAAAATCCTTTTACCTGGTATCTTTGTCACACAATTGTACTACATATATCAAACACTTTCAATTTACACCAATTTTGTAAAGCATCCCACTGATTTGTCTTGATAGTTCAAAGGACTCACGTCCTGAGTATACAGTTTTTTCAAAGATTAAATTCATGCGATTCAACTGAGCAATAATTATTAGCCGATACCTAATAAAATCTTGTCAATAATTTTTGTGACTCTGCAATTTTACATAATTTTACTGTTAGTCCTTCAGACGATTTTTATGAAAGAAAAGTCATTAAACATATGTTATTAGCAACTCAAATTGTCTTGTTTACATTTTTTTCCTATAACTAATTTAACAAAAAATTAATTTTAAATAATAATAATTTCTTGGACTAAATATCCAAGTGGCGCCCACACACAGATATTAGCATAAGTTGTATTCGCAGGACTACATCTACGAAGAGAAAAAGACATTAAGTAACTATAAGTGCGCGGAGTGTAACACCCGACATCACATTCTCTTTGTTATAATATATATATATATATATATGTATGTATATTACCACGCTCCTTTTTATCTAACACAATTATCTAATATTTGAATGTTAGATAAAATGTTACTTACCAATGATATTACTTTACCTGGGCGCCAGAACAAATCCCAGATACAAATGACACGGTTTCAGCTTAGCTCAGCGCATGGAGACACTCTTTCTCAGGATTCGTTCAGTGATTGTGGTTTTCAAGGGGAATCGTTACAAATGACACTTTAATATTTGCTTGATTATTTTAATTAACGTTTTAATCAATTATTTTTAAACTTGAAAATGCTAATGGTAGGACTTATTTCTACCCTAACACTTATAATTACTGAGTGAGTGTGAAAAGTAACGATTAAGACGTTCAAACGACCTATGGCTCTTATCTGGTTTAATTAAGAGATTGCTATCTCCCAAACCAGTGCTAAAGAACAGGTCTGCAATAATTTGCACGTCCAATACTACACCTCACTCTCCATTCAACACTCCTATACTGTGTTAGAGCTAATCTTATAATTTAAATACAAAGTGTGATATTCTTAGTGTTTTCAAAAATTGTTTATTGCTTTTATTATTTGTTTAGTGCTTATTTCATTGATCAATGAATCTATTTCTTACTGTTTGATGCGCTGACCGAAGATAGGAATCCGTAGAGGTCCTCCTTTTGATGGTTTTGCACAGAAGAATTGATGTTGATCAATGCTGTAGAAGATTTCCTGGCAATTACAGATGCTGTAGCCTTCTGTCGCACAGGTCCTTCACGGCTGATGATTAATTAATTAATAATTTAATTAATCAACGTTGGTTTACGCAGCGAGAGTTGTTGAACGGTACTAGTTCATCATCACTGCGGACTACTTCTCGAATTTGATACTTAATTACGCTTTTGCGTGATTGAAAAATTTCTGTTACTACCCCTCGCTTTGAGTTGGCGTCAGTTTCAAATACGGGGTTCTGATTGGTTGTTCAAATAAATCATGCGTTTTTCCAGTTTTGACAATCTCGAACAGGTCGACGAAACACCCCTTGACAGGATTGAAACTGCAGAGAAATTCTAGTTAAAATCGTACTTCCTGTGTTTGCAAATCGATTGATTACAGGTATTTGCAAACGTGTTTTCAAAGATCTGACCACAGAATATTGTTGCTTAGATCTTTATCTGTATGTGTGTGTGAAAACCCCTAATTCCTACGTAGCATAATTCTCTCGTTATTCCTTTTGGCGTTTGTCTTCCGTATAACTTCTTCAATTGATAATTATATTAACTGAGATTGCGGCTACTTATAAAGCTTCACTTGCTGAATACAATTAGTTTTGCCGTATACTTATTAGTTTTTAAGTTATCACAGGTTGAACTGATAATTTGTATTGAGTAAATTTTCATGTTCGTACCGGTACCGGATGTCGCTGTGACGAGGTTAAAGTGAGATGGCTGCGATTGTACGCTCTCTCTCTTGCTTACGCTGCTATAGTCCCTCCGTCAGACACTTTCATATAACGCTCAGATAGGACGCTAATATGAATCGTTATAATATATATTGCGACAGTACAAATAAGTGATGTACTGAGCATGGAATATAAAAATTTAAATTTACCTAATAAACTGTAAATAATTAATAATATATTAGAAATAAGCATGTCAGGGATTGCAAGCTTGACTCAGAGAAAAATATGAACAGGTGTTTCGACCTGAATCGACGTGCACACACACACAAATGTAACTGAAAGTGTGTACACCAGTATTTTGCTAGTGTGTGTGAACGCAGGTCTCTGCAGGCGAGTTTGCCACCCCAAGATGAATAATTGCACAATTACTGTTTTTCCGTAATTATTCATAAACTATAATTAAGAATTAAAATTCAAAAGCACAATAAAATGTAATAAAATTTACTAAATACTGTGTACGAAAACCACGCGAAAGTGACACACCGTACGAGTGTAATAGTGAAATAACTGTGTACAAATCGAAACGGTTAAGTTGCAATGTCCAAAATTACAGTGAACATGTGTTGTAAAAATAGTTATAAGATAAGTATAAGAGTATACTTACAGGACTCTGCAATTCGCAGAAATATAAAAAATAGCGAATTTGACAAAGACTGGGGAACTGAATCCAGAGACAGTTTCTAACATGTCGATTTCGTACCACTGCAGGTGCCGACCAAGACATGGGTATAAATAGGACACGCAAGCTACAGTGGTTCTCTTTCTTAAATCATCCACGGTGCAGCGGGAGCTTATGCCCGTCAGCACGGCGTATTTATTACTTTTAAATGTTCCAGTTACGTACAACTATGCAACTAAGTTGTAAAGACAATCATTTTAATTAATAACATCAGTACATAAGAAGAAATACATAAGAAGATCCATTAACGTCAGAAACAGCACGAGGAGAGTTCCAGAGAGTGATTCGACACTAGACAAGAGGAGAGTTCCAGAGAGAGATACGACGCTGGACAAGAGGAGAAGAGAGACAGCCGACGCTGGACAAGAGGAGAAGAGAGACAGCCGACGCTGGAGGCGAGACGAGGACGAATACCGATGGATCAAAAATGATCGAGTATGATTGACGACAATAAGGTGATAAACAACTTATTTATATCTTAATCATACAAAGAACTCAAAGACAATTAAAGACATTTCTATTTTATTTAAAAGTAAGAGCAATGTTTCTTGTAAAGTAGAATTAAAATCATAGATGTTTTAGAAATACGATTAACGTAACAAGAGCTCAAATTAATATGATATAAATGATTACAAAGAATTTAAATGAAAACAATTAGTATTTGAGAAAACAGTACTGAGAAACAAAAGATAAATTCAATAACTATTAATATTTTGAGTACATTACAATATAGAAAAAGAGATTTAAATATTGATATTTTGAGACACATTAATTGACTGAGTAGTCTGAAAATGAGATTTTTCTTTTATACAATAATTAGTAGGATAGAATATTTAGTCAGTAAGGATGTATATAGCTTAAGCCTTACGGCATAATAACAAATAATAACGAATGTTTTAAATCGAAGTCAGTGCCATGTGCACATTTTTTAATAGTATCAAATAAATTTTAATTACCGTTTCAAGTTACATATAGTTCTTATTGCAGATACACCTGACACCAAATTTAAATGTTATATTGTTAAATAATATGTCAATCTTGAACGTGAGACCGGTCACGCCTATTTTATGTATTTCTTACGTTGCAATATATATATATATATATTATAACGCTACCTTTTATCTAACACTCTTATCTAATATTTTGAATGATAGATAAAACCTTACTTACCCGTGAGATTACTTTACCTGGGCGCCAGAACAAATCCCAGATACTAATGACACGGTTCCAGCTTAGCTCAGAGCATAGAGACACAAATTCTCAGGATTCGTTCAGTGATTGTGGATTCAAGGGGAATCGTTACAAATAACACTTTAAAATTGGCTTGATTATGTTTAATTAACTTTTTAATTATATTTAAACTTCTTGAAAATGTTAATTGTAGGACTTATTTCTACCCTAACACTTATAATTAACGGTGTGTGTGAAAAGTAAAGATTAAGACGTTCAAACGACCTATTGCTCTTATCTGGTTGAATTAAGAGATTGATATCTCACAAACCAGTGATAAAGAACAGGTCTACAATAATTTGTACGTCCAATACTACACCTCACTTTCCATTCTACACTCTTATACTAAGTTATGACTAATCTTACACACTAAATACAAAGTGTGAGATTCTTAGTGTCTTTTAAAAATTGTTTATTGCTTTTTATTATTTGTTTAGTCCTTATTTCATTGATAAATGAATCTATTTCTTACTGTTTGATGCGTCGACCGAAGATAGGAATCCGTAGAGGTACTCCTTTCGATGGTTTATGCACAGCAGAAATGATGTTGATCAATCCGGTAGAAAGATGCTCTGGCAATTACAGCTGCTGTAGCTCGCTGTAGCTCAGGTCACTTCACGGCTGATTATTTATTAATTAATTAATAATCTAATTAATTAACGTGTTATTTTACACAGCGAGTGTTGTTGAACGGTACTAGTTCATCTTCACTGCGGACTACTTCTCGAATTTCGCACTTAAATACCGCTTTGCGTGATTAAAAAATTTCTGCACGTAATTTATACACGACTAGCGCATTGAAGATTCGATCGAAGAGTAACGCTACCCCTCGGTTTGAGTTGGCGTCTGTTTTAAATACGGGCTTCTGATTGGTTGTTCAAATAAATCATACGTTTTTCCAGTCTCGACAATCTCTAACAGGTCGAGCAAACACCCCATGACAGGTTTGAAACGGCAGAGAATTTCTAGTCAAAATCGTACTTCCTGTATTTGCAAATTGATTGATTACAGGTATTTGCAAATGTGTTTTCAAAGATTTGACCACAGAATATTGTTGCTTAGGTCTTTATCTGTGTGTGTGTGTGTGTGAAAACACCTAATTCCTATGTAGTATAATTCTCTTGTTATTCCTTTTGGCGTTCGTCTTCCGTATAACGTTTTCAATTGTTAATTATATTAACTGAGATTGCGGCTACTTATTAAGCTTTACTTGCTGAACACAATGCTGTTTTCAGAATTGCCCTATATTTATTAGTTTGGAAGTTATTGCAGGTTGAACTGATAATTTGAATTGAGTAAAGTTTCATGTTCGTACCAGTAGCGGACGTAGCTGTGACGAGGTTAGAGTGAGATGGCTGCGATTGTACGCTCTCTCTATTGCTTATGCTGCTATACTCGTACAGTCTAACACTTTCATATAACGCTCAGATAGGACGCTAATATGAATCGTTATATATACCCCCACTAGGTATAAAAAAAATTGACTATTTTAAGAAAGCATTAATTTTTTTTTCTTAATGTATCGTTTTACCCTAATTAAAATTTTGCAAATAATTTACCTTTCGCACTTTTGGTTTTTCCCGCACAAAACTTGCACTAATAAAATTTTCCTTACATCAACCTTATAACTAAAGATTACAATTTGTTACTTATCCTAACATGGTATACACATATTGGGAATTTATATGACCATTATTGTTTTAATCACCATTGTGGCTCAATTAATGTCAGTTATTTAAACAACAATACTAACATTTATTTAAATAAATCTTTCTTTTATTATTATTATTAATATTGATTCAAAACAATTATAAATTTATTTTATTTGACCACGTTTGATGCACATACCTTATTGGCTCAAACTATTATTTCTTTATTGGTCAATATTTTGTCTATATTTCCTCCTGTGGGAACATAGCTTATATAGCTTACCTCCATATATAGAAAATCCTGGTTTGGAGTTGGTAACTGCACTTCTCCAAGCTACACTAATCCTAGGGTCTTGTTGTTGATGAGTCCCTATTTCTTTAAGTCGTCTAACTACTTCAGGTTTTGTCATATGCTTTACCGCGTAAATACCAATATCATTGCTACTACATTTAATATTATCTGTTTCCATGTTGTTTTCTGATGGTGGATTTTTACTGAGTACATCTGCTACCAAGTTGTCTTTCGCTTTACAATACTGTATTTCAAATTGATACTCTTGTATAGCCAAGATCCAACGAGTCAGACGAGCACCTAGCAGTTTACACTTTAATAAAAATACTAACGCCTTATTGTCGGTGATTATAGTAAGTTTAGCACCCAGAATATAACTTCTAAACTTTGACAGGCTATGCACTATCGCTAATAGCTCTTTTTCTGTCGTAAAATAGGTTAATTCCGCCCCTTTAAGTGTGCGACTTACAAATCCTAATACCGCTTTTTGGCCCTTCTCATCAATCTGATACAAGTGTGCTCCTATAGCAATATTGCTGGCGTCTGTTTGCAAGTAAAATCTTTCTCCTATCCTTGGATGATTTAATACAACAGTATTTATAAAAAGACTTTTCACTTGTTGCAGCGCTTCATCGTGGTCTTTTGTCCTCTTCCATTTAATCCCTTTGTTTAACAACTTCAACAATGGAACTGTACTTTCCGCGTATTTACTTGTAAACTTTTGATAGTAGTTAGCTAAACCTAGAAATGACTTTAGCTGCTTACAGTTCTTTGGAGTTGGAAATTCTTGTATGGCTTTTACCTTCTCTGGGTCTGTGGTTATGCCTTCCACTGAGATTCGGTGACCTAAAAACTTAATTTCCTCCTTACCAAACTCTGATTTCCTTAGATTCAGCGTCATGTTTGCTGATCTTAATTTTTCAAAAATATTCTTTAAATGTTGTAAGTGCTCCTCGTATGTTTGTGACACACATAGAATATCATCTACGAACACTAATGTATACTTCTCTACCTCATTACCTAAGGCACTGTCTAAACACCTTACCATTGCTGCTAAGCTGGTACTCAGGCCAAAAGGTACCACTCTAAATTGGTAGCACTTATTTTTATACAAAAATGCCGTATACTGTCTATCACTTTTTCGGATGGGAATTTGCCAAAATCCTGATGTTAAGTCCAATTTGGTCATGTACTTAACCCCATTGCATTTTTGAAACAATTCTTCCACACTCCTTGCGCACTCGTAATCTGGTACTAATAAATAATTTAGCTTCCTAGCATCTAGGCATAATCGGATAATCCCGTTCGGCTTGGTGACAACTACTAAAGGGTTTATATAGGGACTACTTGCTCTCTCAATAACACCATTCGCTAACATCTGTTGGACCTCTTTCTCCACTTCATCTCTATAATGTAGAGGGATTGGATAAGTCCTTTGTACAAATGATGCATTTTCAGTAAGTGTTAACTGATGTTCATAGAACTTGGCTCTCCCAGGCTCTGTTCTGAACACATCACTATACTCACAAACGAGTTGCTGAATTTTGTTCTGTTGCTCGTTGTTCAACTCAGTCCCAATGTTGATTTCTGGAGTATCATCAATACAGTGCTGGTCACTCCTAACGTCAACTACAGGTTTCTCTATATACCCTTTTATGATACTTACCGAGTTCCAATGCGTAAACTCTTTAATACTTACATTAATTTTATTTGTATTAATTTCCATCGTAATGGTATTTCTTTTAAAATTTATTTCTGCTTTCCATTCAAGTAACGTATCTACCCCAATAATACAATCATGAATGAGTTTCGGGACTATTAGAGCTACAATTTGGGTTTGGTTACCATTTAAACTGACAGGTAAATAAATTTGTTCAGTTATCTTTTGCATTTTGGCTCCAGTGGCTCCCTGTACATTACAATGTTTTACGGGTAGTTTGGAACAATTTCGCAACTGACTATTTTCTACAAACTTTGAGCTGACACAGGTAACTTCACTGCCAGTGTCTAAAAGCGCTCTTACTAGTAGATTACTGATCTTACAAATTATTTCCGGACATTCAGGATAATGGTTTGTACCCACTTCTTGCTCCTCTTTTAACGAGAACTCCCTATCGCTCACTTGTTTTATATTATTTGCTACGTTCTTCTTACCTGTTTTCTTGGGTGATTTCACTGCAGGTAATGGTAGGTTTAGTTTTGTTTCTTTTCTACCTGCAGTGGCTTCCCGTTTCCCGTATTCATTTTACTGGTAGACGGTTGCGACTCGGTAGATGTTATGGTTGTTTTACAAACCTTATATCCTTTATTTGGTCGGGTTTCTACACTTCTACTTCTACCCTTATCTTCCAATTCCGGCCTATTTTGTGGTTTGTTACCCGGATATGGGGTAAACCTTTTTTCTTTCGGGCGTTCATTGTCTCTCCTCTTTGTTGGATAGAAAGTTGGTTCCTGATGATCGCCTCTAGTGTAGTTACTCAGCTGATTATTTACTCGCTGCAGGTCCCTCTCTAGATCTTGACACTCATCCACTACCATTATGAACTTTTCTAGAGTATCCACCCCTCTAGTAGTGGTTGCTACTCTAGTGCGTTCTGAGAAATGACGCGCTAGTTTATACACTAGATCTCTCTCTTTTATATAATGGTGTTAGTTGCTTGACTTGTGCCATTACATTTAGCACATAGTTGGTAGTCGTCATATTCATTGACGGGTGGTAATTACCAAATTACAGATGATCGAGTACCCTTCTTTGTATCTGAACATTTCAGTACTGAGCCAGGAATTTTTCTCTGAAGTCGGAGTAGGTTTGGACTCTGTCCGAGATGACTTTCCACCACGTACCTGCCCAATTCTTGAGAAATCGGCCTAACATGTCCTTCTTGTCCTCGTCGTCCATCAGTGGGTTTACACGAGCTACATAAGTCTCAAACAGCTTTAGAAATTCCACAGGATTCTCATGTGGGTTTCCTGAAAATTCAAGGTTTTCCGGTTCTTCCTTATAGCCGCCACACCTCACTACTTTGGTTTGCTGCGACTTCATTGCTTTAGTCAGATCTTCCCGCATTACCTTCAATTGCTGTTCCACCTTTTGATGTACTTCGTCACTGTTAGCCTTACTCTCTACCTGTTTCTTAACTTCTTTAATATTCTCACCCAGTTGGGTACACTCTTCCCTAGTATTCTGGATTTCTTCTTTATTTAGAAGCGATTGTGTTTTTAATTCAGCTGTTACTTCGCTGAATTGTTGATTAGGGGAAGGTCGGGTGGTATCGGACAGGCGATGGTATCGGACAAGAGCAGTTTAGGGCATTTGTCACATTAGGCAGCACTTGTCACGCGGTCAGTGTGTTCATCAAAACCAACCAGTTGAGCCATCGCTATATTGGATGTGTACGCCAAACGGTTCATGTCGTGCTACGAGTTTTCTGGTTTTTGCTATGTGGTGTAGTGCACGAAAATAACTTTGGAGTACTGAAACTTCTCTTAGAGTAAGTGTATTTAGTTTCTATTGTTACTAGTGTAGATATTACATTATAATTGTCACGTTGTAGCCGTATAATATCGTTCGCGTCATTGCTCTCTGTTTAGTAGCCATCGCAATGTTGCGCGTTATTCGGGTGGTATCGGAAAAAGTGGGATCGGATGGTATCGGACAGCTTGTTGGTCGGTACATTTTGAATTCTAAGCTTAATAGAGGTTTTTGTGTTTTTTTCAGTAAACGATGGGTAAAATTCGTGGAAAATGGGATGAAACGAATTTGAAGGAGGCAATTGACAGAGTAATTTCAAAAGAATTGACAATAAGAGATGCCAGTGCTAGATATTCTGTACCAAAGAGCACGCTAGCAGATCGAGTTAAAATAATCGCAGAAGGGGGTGAGGTAATAGCCACCCTTGTACAGAGAACAGAGGCACTTTCCAAAGAACATTTGAGGAAAATCATGAAAAAATATTATATAATCATGTAAAGGCTTTGGACAGTCAGCTGATGTCGCTAAGCAAAGTCGAGTTTTGAAACTAGCCTACCAATTAGCTGAAAAGCTAAAAATTAATCACCGCTTCAACAAGGAGAAACAAATGGCGGGAAAAGATTTTTATTATCACTTCATGAGCCGACATCAGGACTTACGTTTGAGGACAGCCGAGTCGACAAGTTTACAGCGTGCAGTTGGGTTCAGTAAAGACCAAGTCACTGGTTTCTTTGACAAGCTTACTGAGCTTACGGACAAACACAAATTCAACCCATCTAAGATATTCAATATGGACGAAACCGGTGTATCATGTCTACATACAAATAGCCTGAAGGTCATGTCCGTAAAAGGGAAAAAACAGGTTGGGAAGCTGACTTCTGCAGAGAGAGGCAGAAACGTGACAATTCTCTTGTCCATAAACGCAACGGGTGACCAAGTCATTCCTCCGTTGTTTGTTTTTCCACGTGTTAGAATTGACAATGATTTAAAAAGAGATGCTCTGTTAGGAAGTATTTTTGATGGGCAAAAGAGTGGGTGGATCACAAAGGAGGGGTTCCTGAAATGGTTACACACTTTTGTTGATCGGGTAAACCCTAATGAAAAAAATCCTGTCTTGTTGATTTTGGATGGACATGGAAGCCACAAGGACCTTGATGTGATCCTTTATGCCAAGGAACATCATATTCACATGATAAGTTTACCTCCGCACACTTCTCACAGACTCCAACATTTAGACAGGTCAATTATGAAACCATTCAAAAATGCCTACAACGAGACATGTGCATTGTGGATGAGGAAGTATCCTAACATGAAAATATCTCTTAAAGATATAGCTGGTTTGGTCAACACTGCCTTTTCCAGAATCTGCAGGATGGAACTGGCGCAATCTGGATTCAGTTGCACAGGGATCTACCCACTGAATCGCAATGTATTTTGTGATTTGGATTTTGCTGCCTCACTCTATAACTAGTCACAGGAAGTAGAAGAGACGTACACTACTATGAGTCAGACCTCAACCAATCTTAACAAAGAAGCTTTACCTCAACCACCTACAGTTTGCAGTTTACCTGGACCCTTGAATCAACCTATCAATCAAATACAAGGCCAGCATTCAACAGCTGGAACTTCTACAAGTTGCAGTTTACCTGGGGCCTCAAGCCGACCAGACAATCAGACCCAAGAACCATCAACCATCTTAGAACAAATTTCACCACTACCAAGCACTTCAAGTGTGAAGTACAAAGAAAGAAAAAGTCGCAGTGAAAAAAGTGAAATTTTGACATCTTCACCTTACAAAAAGCAGCTTCTAGAGAAAAGAAGACTCTTGGAAGAGAAGATTGCTAAAATAGAAGAGAAAAAGAAGTTGAAAGGAATCAAATAAAAAGGCAAAGGTGCGATTAAGATATCAAAGGGGAAACGTGACAAAACAGCAAGAAAAAAAGCTTAAATTTGACGACTTCAACACAAGATCTACTTCGGTTACCAACTGCATCTTTTGTGGAGAATCATTTGATGAAGATTGGATACAGTGTCATGTCTGCAAAGGATGGGCACATGAAAACTGCGCCAATGTTGAAGGGGACAGCCTTTTTTATTACTGTGACATTAATATTTGTGAAGCAAAAAAATGAACAAAAACTGTATCACTTTTTCTCATAAAACTGCCATTTTTCTACAATGTTTATTTTGTACTCATGTAGTCTAATAGTCTAAGTTCCTTTGTTTTATGTAATATAAATTATACACCCATTAAAAAATGTATTTATGACCAATAGTTTTATTTAAAAACTCGATAAAGTAATTTTTACTTTACTCTTACTTCTGTCCGATACCACCCTCCACTTTTTGGAAAGGCTAATTTTTTATAATTTCCTTTTTTGCCAAAAAATCATAGTATTTTTTTTTTTAGTTGAACAGCTTCAACGCAGTGTGTGGGTAAGAGATTGAAGTTTTATATTATGTATTTCTGATCGATTCTAGCTAGTCTGTAAAAATAAATCTTAAGAAAAGCTAAGGTGTCCGATACCACCCGACCTTTCCCTAATGAGGGTTACTTTTTGTTCTAACCTTTCATGAAATTCGTTTCTAAACTTATTTAGTTTTTCGTCTTGACGGCGAAAATTAGTGTTTACTTGTTTTCTAAATTCCTCTAGCGTAGTTTTAACCTCTTCGGTATGTTTATCAAACCTACTATTACACTCATCTATTTTACCAGCTGAATTAGTAGCTAAATTTGCTATTTCTTCATCTATTTTGAATGTAGCTTCTTTACTACTTTGTTCTATTTGGCTAGATAAATTTACGTTTATTTGTTTCATTTCACTAGACAAGTATTTATTAGTTTGCTCTATTTTATTATTAACATCTGTTATTAATTTTTGATTACTTTCTTCTAAACTTTTATTATTTCTTCAATTTTCTTTGATAATTCACTATTTAATTGACTACTTGTACTTTCAAGTTTACTATTAGTTTTTTCAATTTCACTAGATAATTGATTCTTTGTTTCTTTTATTTCAGTTTTAGTTTCATCCATTTTAGTGGTCAACTGCTTAGACATTTGCTCAATTGCTGCCATATCTACTGCTGATGATTTAGCCATTTTTTAAATTTATTATTAACAAATTAATTTAACAATTATTTAACAGTTATTTGTAACCTTGAATTCCACTTCGTTTCTAATTAATTAATATTACAATTTAACTAATCACTTGGGTAAAAGCAACTCCAAATTATACAACTTTCTTTTGTGCTAAATTTGGTGATTTAATCGAGTTTACTCGAGTTTAATCGGGCCCCTTAGTTGGCCGCGAATTTTATATAACGCTACTTTTATCTAACACTCTTATCTAATATTTTGAATGATAGATAAAACGTTACTTACCCGTGAGATTACTTTACCTGGGCGCCAGAACAAATCCCAGATACTAATGATACGGTTCCAGCTTAGCTCAGAGCATAGAGACACAAATTCTCAGGATTCGTTCAGTGATTGTGGATTCAAGGGGAATCGTTACAAATAACACTTTAAAATTGGCTTGATTATGTTTAATTACCGTTTTAATTATTTTTAAACTTCTTGAAAATGTTAATTGTAGGACTTATTTCTACCCTAACACTTATAATTAACGAGTGTGTGTGAAAAGTAAAGATTAAGACGTTCAAACGACCTATTGCTCTTATCTGGTTGAATTAAGAGATTGATATCTCACAAACCAGTGATAAAGAACAGGTCTACAATAATTTGTACGTCCAATACTACACCTCACTTTCCATTCTACACTCTTATACTAAGTTATGATTAATCTTACACATTAAATACAAAGTGTGAGATTCTTAGTGTCTTTTAAAAATTGTTTATTGCTTTTTATTATTTGTTTAGTGCTTATTTCGTTGATCAATGAATCTATTTCTTACTGTTTGATGCGTCGACCGAAGATAGGAATCCGTAGAGGTACTCCTTTCGATGGTTTATGCACAGCAGAAATGATGTTGATCAATCCGGTAGAAAGATGCTCTGGCAATTACAGCTGCTGTAGCTCGCTGTAGCTCAGGTCACTTCACGGCTGATTATTTATTAATTAATTAATAATCTAATTAATTAACGTGTTATTTTACACAGCGAGTGTTGTTGAACGGTACTAGTTCATCTTCACTGCGGACTACTTCTCGAATTTCGCACTTAAATACCGCTTTGCGTGATTGAAAAATTTCTGCACGTAATTTATACACGACTAGCGCATTGAAGATTCGATCGAAGAGTAACGCTACCCCTCGGTTTGAGTTGGCGTCTGTTTTAAATACGGGCTTCTGATTGGTTGTTCAAATAAATCATACGTTTTTCCAGTCTCGACAATCTCTAACAGGTCGAGCAAACACCCCATGACAGGTTTGAAACGGCAGAGAATTTCTAGTCAAAATCGTACTTCCTGTATTTGCAAATTGATTGATTACAGGTATTTGCAAATGTGTTTTCAAAGATTTGACCACAGAATATTGTTGCTTAGGTCTTTATCTGTGTGTGTGTGTGTGAAAACACCTAATTCCTATGTAGTATAATTCTCTTGTTATTCCTTTTGGCGTTCGTCTTCCGTATAACGTTTTCAATTGTTAATTATATTAACTGAGATTGCGGCTACTTATTAAGCTTTACTTGCTGAACACAATGCTGTTTTCAGAATTGCCCTATATTTATTAGTTTGGAAGTTATTGCAGGTTGAACTGATAATTTGAATTGAGTAAAGTTTCATGTTCGTACCAGTAGCGGACGTAGCTGTGACGAGGTTAGAGTGAGATGGCTGCGATTGTATGCTCTCTCTCTTGCTTACGCTGCTATACTCATACAGTCTAACACTTTCATATAACGCTCAGATAGGACGCTAATATGAATCGTTATAATATATATATATATATATATATATATATATAGCTACAATACAAGCATATGCTGTAATGTTCATGTATTAAATAAAATAAATATTTAGATTAGTTTTAGTAATGTATAATAGGCTAGCAGGTGTGAAGTTGAAAGCTGAGTTAGACGCAGAAATGAACATGCATGATCAAGCGATTATTGCTGAGTGTACAGTAGTAAATAGTGTGTGCGCGTGAAGCGTGTTCAAGCCTGTAAGTTTGCAATCGCACCCCAAATAGATACTAAATTAGAGTTTTATTTAATTATAAGCAAATCGTAAATGTTAGAAAGATTGCAAAGACTTCTAAATATGCATAAATATCAGAGACATGTGCAGTGCGAAAATGGTGTAATTATGACGTTCAGTGCGAATTCTGTGCGATTTTAAGAGCGTAGTAATTACTCTAATGATGCGATCACTATGATAATTACGTGTAATATGTGTAATTAAATCAGGCAATGTTAGATCACTTTGAAATCCTCATTAGACATTGCAATTGGAAAAAATGTGCGAATATGTGAAATTGGACGATAGTGGGGGAACTGACGCCACGGACAGTGTCTGACCTGCAGAATCCTGTGACGACAGGTGTGGTTTTGTTGTTTAATATAAAGACGGGCCCAGGAGAGCCAAATTTACTCTTCAATCAGTCTTCAGTTGCGGCGGTAAGCTCTGTCCGTCAGCGACGCGAATTTTAATTACTTTCAATCAGTCTTCAGACATAGCGGGACGCTATGTCCAGTATCGACGAGATTTTTGTTTATAAACTGTAAAGTCTAATGGACAATACGTTAATTCAAGTAATCAAAAACAGTAACTTTTAGTTTGGTTATTTTTAACTACAGTTATCGAACGTATACAACCAGTCTACAACCACAAACGTCAACACTCTAGACAAATGGCCAGGGCACATCAAGCAGAAAAACGATATGCAGAGCAACATATCATTCCATTCTACAGCCATCAGATGGGACCATGAAGGACGAGTGACTGGAGGACGACAAGTGGAACCGGAGAACGAGCGAGGGAATCCAGTAGGAGAGGACTGACAGATCACCGGAGGACATGGGTACAATCTGCAGAATTGAGGTGACAAATATCCAATTTATAATTATGAAAAAAATAAAGACATTGAAAAGACATTTTTAAAATTTAAAAAGTAAAGAAAATTTATGTCATATGTAGATAATGTAGATAGAGATAAGAGAATGTAATTTAACTTTAGTAAGAATTTTCTTTAATGATGAACAATTAATTTAAAATTAATTTAAATCATTGCTTGGATGATTACCAATTAATTTCATAAATTTAAAATTTCATTTAAAGTGTGTAAAGTAATCAGCGTGTAATGTCACAAGAAATGTAACAAGTAAAGTAGTTGGAAATATAGAAGAAGACTAACGATTCGATTAGTCAATTTAAAATTTTATAAAGCATTAAGATGTATGCCAACCATAGAGTAATAATGTAAATAAGAACAAACTTATAAAGCACACAGTCAGACTGAGCAGTCGAGAATTTATAGTGTAACAAAGAAATCTTTAACATAGATTTTTGCTAATATAAGATACAAGACTTATTTTATGATGAATGTACTGCAACAAAGAAACGTTGAAACAATTGATAATGAATATTTTATGGCGAAGTAAATGCTATTTTTTTTAAACACTTATAATTTCTTTTGAATAAATTAATGAAAACATGTTACAATTTATAAAAGGACTACTCTTATTATGATTACACCCAAACTCCACTTATAATTAACACGTTATAAGTAATGATGTATGAATGCTAGCACAGCATAAATTAATTTACTATTGTTGTTACATTTTGTCTCCCAAGAATGTTGGGCTATATAAATTAGTTTACACTTTTGTTGAAATGTGGTTGTGTTACATTTTGGCGTTCCAAGAACGCGGGGCTCCTCATACACAAATAAATTTGTATTTGTTACAATATATATATATATATATATATATATATATACACACACACACATGCGTCGTTTCTGTGTTATTTTTCCTGACGTTTCCGTGGAATGAAATTTATTGCCTCTGACTGTCTCGGCGACAATAGCGTCAGTCAGTCAGACGCTAATCAAACCGGGAACTACTTACAAATACTTCTTAATCACTGCAGAGACAATGCACAATACGTATAAATGTTTGTGTGTGTGTGTGTGTGTGTGTGTGTGTTAGTGAGTGCGCGTACGCTCGTGTATTAAGTCATTTACTTTGTTTACGCGAGACATGTTTTCAGGCGACGACATTAACTACGGCGTACTTCAACATTTTGTTTTATAAAAGACTATGTTTGCTTATTAGTAATAACTTAACATTAGAAAGATATATGATGTATCGGAGAATCTGATGCATAGGTTGCAAAAAAACGTTAAGAAATTGCAATTAAACACGTGTATTTGAATACTTGTAAAGCAATTCTATCCTACAAAATAGGCCTGTGTTTACGTCGGTGGAGTCTTATACAGATACACTTTCCTCCAAATTTTAAAGTCATAACATTCATAAGGACTGGATAACACATAATTTTAAAGGAAATTTATACACTATAATTGCAAACAAACTTTTTAGAAAAACACACACACGTATGCATTTTATATACATTGCAACAATACATATATTTGCATATTTGCCCAGGGCGGTATGTTTTGTAAATAATTAGTGTAAAAGAATACGACGAACAGTTTTAAACAATTTTGTGCGGGAGAGAGAATACAGGCTGGGGCCTGTCGAAAGTGACACCTGCTTCGGTAGCGTATAGTACAGGGTTTGTATGTGTATGTGTGTATTTGCCAGTTTCGACCTGCATTGTACAACGAGAAGGGGAGACACGTACGAATTGTTGGTTGTCAATTAATCAGATTTTAACCGGATTAAAATGAACTAATTAATAAGTTTTAAACCTGTAAACAAAGACTTACCCCAATTATAAAGACACCCCATTACATTAAGGAATTTTTAACGAGTATGGTGATATAAAATTATTATAATACATTTTAGGTTAGTTGTCTCCAAGTCGCTTATATTAATATAATAGATATTTACCATATATCCGTCGTGCGACTTCGTTTTTCTCGTCTTATTTTGACGCGTTTCGGCAACGAATTGCCATCTTCAGAATCTTAATCACTCATATGAGATCGTTAAAAAATTAAAAACATTAAAATCATTACGGTAAAAGTGCACTTTTACGATATTGGAAACTCACAGACGCGAACATGAAAGTTTATGTTTCTCGAGTGGACTATATCGATCGACTGCTTTCGCGTGGACAATATCGATCAACTGATTAACTGTTTATATAGCCACTGATAAACCTGTTTTGCTTATTATAGCCCATATGTACTGTGACATTTCATTTACTGGCGCCCGTGTGCAAGTATTGCCGTGTCGTACAACATGTTATGTGAAAATGTAAGTTTATCATTCAAGACATAATCACTGTTGATTTTGACGGCTTTATATATTTCGTATTCCTCAAGCGCGTCCATGTATTTTCCTTTCCTGCAGCAATGCAAAGGCTGGAAATTTGTCTCAAAATCACTGTAGTTATGATTACATAGTATCAGGTGCCTGGCAAAATTAGATGTTGATTTATGTAATTCCCTTCTGGGAAGATGTTCGTTATATCTTTCTTCAAATGGTCTGCCTGTTTGGCCTATGTAGAACATGTCGCATGAGCTGCAATTCATCTTGTATACGCCGGTTCTTTTTCTTTCTGGTATACTGTTTTTTCGGCTAAGAAGTCTCTGAATGTTGTTATTTGTACGAAAGGTTACAATTACATGGTGTTTCTTGAGTTCGTTAACTAGAATATTTGGTAAAATGTTTGTGTAATCTGCAGATATGTATTTATTAACCGGAAGTGTGTTATCATTGTTCGACTTTTTTAATTTCTTCTCTTTGTGTTTACTTATTAATTTATCCACTAATGAACTTTTATATCCGTTAGCCGCTGCTATGTGCTTGATGGTATTAACCTCTTCAATGTAGTCTTTTTCACTTAACGGTATAGTTAGCAATCTATGCACAAAACTATTGTAAGCTGCCATTTTATGCGAGGTGGGATGATATGAATCGGCATGAATTGTGACGTCCGTTGTTGTGGCCTTTCTATAGATTTTAAATTGAAGTTTTCCTTCGTTTTTTAAAATGGTTAAATCTAAGAAATTTAATTGATTTTCTTCTTCTATTTCAGATGTGAATTTAATCTTATGGTGTATGCTGTTTATGTGACTATTTAAGTTTTGTATTTGCCTTTTTGTTCCATTAAATATCATAAACATGATATTTAATGCTGAAGCTGCTATTAAAAGATTAAATGGTTCCGTTGCACAGAATGAAGCAAGGGTTTTTATCAACAACAAACTCAATAACGCAATTAATAGTAATAAATGTAAAAGTCAAAACAATTTTTTAAAAAGTAAATATAAGCAGGATATCATGAATCTTAAAACCATAAAAAGTAAACTTGAGAAAAATGATGCAATTATAAGTAAGGCAGATAAGGGTGACACATTGGTGGTCATGCAGAAAAGAGAGTATAGTCAAAAGGTATTTGATTTCATAAATAATAATAATATTAAGAAAATAGACCGGGATCCCACAAAGGCTTATGTAAAAACTTTGAATAACACCATTAATCAATGTAATTTTTTGTTAGATGAGAAAACACGCAGATATTTAAAACCAATTAATGCCACGGCACCAAAATTCACAGGACTACCTAAAATCCACAAGGAAAGTACACCAATCAGACCAGTAATAAACTACACCACAGCTCCCGGATACAAAGCTGCTAAATTGTTAGTGACTTTAATTAAGAATAATATCAGGATAGCAAATAATTACAGTATAAAGAACAGTTATGAGTTTGTTGAAAAACTTAAAAAGATAGAAATACTACCACAATATAAATTAGTATCGTTAGACGTAACTAATTTGTACACTAATATCCCCGTGAGGGAAACTATAGAAATTGTAAATAACAATTTAAAGGAAGTAGCTCAACTTAGCATGCAAAAAATCAATGAACTTATAAAACTACTTACAGTCGTCTTGGAACAAAATTACTTTACATTTGACAACGGGTTTTTTACACAAGATGACGGTCTGGCTATGGGTTCGCCATTGTCAGGACTATTAGCTGATATATATTTAAATTATTATGAGAATATGAACATAATATCGAATAAATTATACAAGAATAAAATCATTTTTTATTGTAGATACGTCGACGATACGTTTATGATATTTAATGGAACAAAAAGGCAAATACAAAACTTAAATAGTCACATAAACAGCATACACCATAAGATTAAATTCACATCTGAAATAGAAGAAGAAAATCAATTAAATTTCTTAGATTTAACCATTTTAAAAAACGAAGGAAAACTTCAATTTAAAATCTATAGAAAGGCCACAACAACGGACGTCACAATTCATGCCGATTCATATCATCCCACCTCGCATAAAATGGCAGCTTACAATAGTTTTGTGCATAGATTGCTAACTATACCGTTAAGTGAAAAAGACTACATTGAAGAGGTTAATACCATCAAGCACATAGCAGCGGCTAACGGATATAAAAGTTCATTAGTGGATAAATTAATAAGTAAACACAAAGAGAAGAAATTAAAAAAGTCGAACAATGATAACACACTTCCGGTTAATAAATACATATCTGCAGATTACACAAACATTTTACCAAATATTCTAGTTAACGAACTCAAGAAACACCATGTAATTGTAACCTTTCGTACAAATAACAACATTCAGAGACTTCTTAGCCGAAAAAACAGTATACCAGAAAGAAAAAGAACCGGCGTATACAAGATGAATTGCAGCTCATGCGACATGTTCTACATAGGCCAAACAGGCAGACCATTTGAAGAAAGATATAACGAACATCTTCCCAGAAGGGAATTACATAAAACAACATCTAATTTTGCCAGGCACCTGATACTATGTAATCATAACTACAGTGATTTTGAGACAAATTTCCAGCCTTTGCATTGCTGCAGGAAAGGAAAATACATGGACGCGCTTGAGGAATACGAAATATATAAAGCCGTCAAAATCAACAGTGATTATGTCTTGAATGGTAAACTTACATTTTCACATAACATGTTGTACGACACGGCAATACTTGCACACGGGCGCCAGTAAATGAAATGTCACAGTACATATGGGCTATAATAAGCAAAACAGGTTTATCAGTGGCTATATAAACAGTGAATCAGTTGATCGATATTGTCCACGCGAAAGCAGTCGATCGATATAGTCCACTCGAGAAACATAAACTTTCATGTTCGCGTCTGTGAGTTTCCAATATCGTAAAAGTGCACTTTTACCGTAATGATTTTAATGTTTTTAATTTTTTAACGATCTCATATGAGTGATTAAGATTCTGAAGATGGCAATTCGTTGCCGAAACGCGTCAAAATAAGACGAGAAAAACGAAGTCGCACGACGGATATATGGTAAATATCTATTATATAAAATTATTGCAAAAATGTGCAATAATAAAGACGCTAACTAATGTAATGTTAATTACTTATGTAATTAAATAATAATTAATAAGTATGGTATATGTGAGTGACCAGAAAAAATTACGCAAACAATGATATCGCTCGTGCTACGAGGATGTTCATCGCGAAAATGAACCAAAAAGTGATTTGTAAATAAATGTAGATTATAGATAAATAAATCATCTCGTATCCGTCGTGTGACCGTTGTACGTCGATTAAAATGACGCGTTTCGGAACATATGCTCCATCATCAGACTAAATCACTCTATTGAGGTCGTTGATAGTTAAAATCACATGTTACAAATAATTGTCAACTAATGTAACTCACTCGCTTTCTAAATGGTGCGCACCACAGCGAAGCCGATCGGACATTGAATTATTATCTGAGTGATTACGCCTAAGCAGGTTCAATGCTGTATCGTATAGCGGGTTGGATTTAAAATTTAAATGGTCACTCAGTATGAAGTCTCGGCTGTTTATGTTATTATATGCTTTGTATATTTCGAACTCTTCTATTGCGTCCATGTAACGGCCTTTGTTGCACACCTGTAGGGGTATCAAATTAGATTTGAAATCGGTATAATTATGATTGTGTAAGATTAAGTGGCGGGCAAAGTTGGACTTGATATTATTTAACAGAGTGAGATTATTTAGGTGACGTTTTGGTGTGTGCTCTTTAAATCGTTTGAGGAAACCTCTCCCGCTTGACCAATGTAAAAACTGTTGCAGTCGTTACATGATAATTTATATATGCCGGATTTCTTTTCTAAAGGTATGGGTTTTCTGTGACGTAGTAGTCTTAATAGACTATTGTTTGTTTTGAAGGTAGCGGTAATATTCAATTTATTAAATGTGGAGGTTAGAATCTTTGGCATTATATTTGTGTATAATTCAGTGTCCGATCGGCTTTGCTGTGGTGCGCACCATTTAGAAAGCGAGTGAGTTACATTAGTTGACAATTATGTGTAACATGTGATTTTAACTGTTAACGACCTCAATAGAGTGATTTAGTCTGATGATGGAGCATATGTTCCGAAACGCGTCATTTTAATTGACGTACAACGAAGTCACACGACGGATACAAGGTGATTTATTTATCTATAATCTACTATTCCTACGTGACTTGGATACCAAGAACCAACATGCATTTTAAATGTAATTAAAAGCTTTGCACGAGCTGACAATACCTAACATGTCGAAAACAGTCCTGAACCTGTCAGATCGCCATCCAGTATGAATACCACCAGCAATTTTGGGCTGGTGTCAGACTTAAGAAATCTTCACACAACGTCACGCTGCCGGTTTACCTACCGATCAGGACCACACACACCAAGACGTATGGAGGAACTCTGGAGCATCACCAACAACAACCCGTAGAGACAACGAACACAGCATCAGCTAAATCACCATCATCATCATCATCATCAAATTCTCAGGATTCTGGACGCACAACACACACACACACACACACACACACGCAACGGTAACGGCAGATGTATGCAGGTGACAAAAAAAAATTATATTTTTTGTTGTGAAAAGAGCTCTCGAAAAGAACTTACCTATAAACAGTAAATAATTAAAGTTTGAAAGTTAAATAGTAGTTAAATAAAAGAATTTAATTTAACAAGAAAATTTAGAAAAGAAATACTAATCTTTTGTTGTATGTTAAAAATTTGGGTGTGTCAGTAGAAATAAATAATAGACGGGAAGTAAATGTTATATTATTTTTATTTTGTTTATATCAACAATTAATTTTTATTCTTGAGTTTTAATATTATTTGATTTGTAAATGAGTTGCTATTATTATTTAAAATTTGAGTTAAAGTCAGACACACTGAAATAAATAGGATTTAAATAACTTGTTTAACATGTTTGTTTAGCTAGTAAGATTATATGGTTGTTTATTTTTTTGATATGTTATGAACAGCATAGTAGGTTACATTATATTTGTGAAGCTTATAAAAGTGAATATTTATTTATCTAATATTTGAAATTTTAATATTTGAATAGTTTTCTATTAATGTTAATAAATCATACAATGATTATTTTGAAACGGTTTTAATTAATTATATGTCAACAACATCTCACTCCTCTTTGAAAATTATTTAATTATTGTGCAACTACATATACTTGACGCAACGAGAGAAAAAAAATCCTGCGACCTGGCCGGTGTAATACACTTTATAGTTGCGTTGAGTACATGGTAAGGTAATTGTGTATAATACTTGTTGTAACGTTGCAATATATATAGCAACATTATAATTTATATATTAAATATTTGAAGAGCACTCAACGTAACTATTGAATAAACTACCAGCTAGGTCGCAGGCTTTCTGTGTTTGTTAATTTAAGTCCCTTTTGTTACACAATAAATTGTTATATAAGACGGTAGAAGGAATATTTTGTGGTCTGGAATAAATACTAATAAAATATTGATTTATTAAAAAAACAAATTTTAAAAATTTTTAAAGAAATATGTGTTAAATGTCGTCTTTTAAAAGACGCTGTTTTACAAGCAACAGTCGTAGTATACACATTATAAATCACACATAAATAATATACAAATAATAAAAATAAAACACAGATATGAACATATAAATAACAAACATAAAACAAGTTCTTGGATTTCGTTGTCCATGATGTGTCCGTTACTTAACTAAATACAACTATTTCCTTAACAACTCGGACGCTGAGCAAACTCACATAGTGTCCCCGTGAGTAAATTCTTAGCGTCCTTTCAGTCGTTCAGAATCGTCCGGGGTTTATACTCAAGGCACGCTGACAGGTCGAAGATTGCTTACCAAGCCTTCACAGACTTGTTTGTTCCGCGCGTCGGCTTTCAACACATCACTTTTTGAGTATTTTCATACTCATAATTAGTGTTCATGTGCAGACTAATAGAATCATGAGATTCATGATACTTTTGCCTTTGTTTACACACTAATTAATTGTTCGTCACATATTAATTACGTAAGTA
This sequence comes from Magicicada septendecula, assembly GCA_034769895.1. Classification (NCBI taxonomy): domain Eukaryota; kingdom Metazoa; phylum Arthropoda; class Insecta; order Hemiptera; family Cicadidae; genus Magicicada; species Magicicada septendecula. The sequence goes on along the minus strand of CM068368.1, from coordinate 357,929,901 downwards.
ATTAATTAATTTGTTTATAGTTCTGTTATAATTTTACCATTCACCTTTAAATTGTATCCACACATGCGTCATTATGGACGTCTTAAAATGACATAACTCACTTTGCCGTAGGTATTGTCAGTGTGTGAATTTTTATTAAATAATCATATTTAATTATTCGTATTTTACGCCTGTCTGAACTGGAGATCACTACCACTAGTAAAATGCATACACAGAGGTCTCCCTTATTCGTAGCACAATTCCTGTCTCTGCCGGAAGACCACACACACACACACACACACACACACACACACACACACACACACACACACACACACACACACACACACACACACACCTTCACCCTAGTAACTAAGTTAGTCTTTGTTCAAAACAAGTGTTTAAAAACAGAATACGATTTATCCAACTTGTCTGTTCCCGTGTGCACCATTTCTACGTAAAACTATTTCCAACTGTTTATATATACAAATAATTTACCCTGGGCGAATACGCAAATATGTATTTACAATACACACACACACATATGTATATGTTATTTAGTTAATATTTATTTCTTGGATTTCGTTGTCCATGACTTGTCCGTTACTTAACTAAATATAATTATTTCACTACGACTCGGAATAAGTTTTTACCCATAAAAAGTTTTGTGTTCCGAGTCGTAGTGAAATAATTATATTTAGTTAATATTTATAATTTCGTTACCTCAAGATATATTTTTCCTTATTCGGAACATGTTTCGGGAATCCTATTCTTGCCATCCTCAGCCATCTTAATTTTGTAACTTGTTGAGTACTTGTGTTTCGGTTAGTTGTTGCTATGGTTTCCTGTAGGCTTTTGGTTTTTAATTTGGTATTTTTGTGTGTGATTATGGTGTATATATTTGTCTTGTATGTGTGTGTGTGTGTGTGTGTGTGTGTGTGTGTGTGTTGCAACGATACATATTTGCATATCCGAGTATTTTCAATGTTGAGTATTTTAAAAATTGTGTCATGTTTTGTGTTGATTTGTATTTATTCAGTTATTAGTTTCTTTTGTGTTTTGTGTTTGTATATTTGTAAATTTTCCCATATGTTCATTATTGTGGCTTTGTGTGGTACTATGTGTTTTATTAGTGTCATGTAGGTTATGTCTGGAAATTCATGTCCTGTGTTTATTGCATGTGTGGCCAAATTGGATTTATATATTTGTGGTTTTTTGTATACGTTTAGATGTTCAAAATAACGTTTTTTTTTCAGCTGTATTTTGTTTGTCCTATGTAACATCTATTGCAATCTTGGCATTCAATTTTGTATATTCCATTGGTTATTGTATCATCTTTGTTGTGTAGGTTATTTAGTTTTTGTAAGTTATTTTTATTTTGTCATTAACGAAATTGTATGTAACCGCCCCCGTGTGAACTGTCTAGACGCCCAAAAACGAAAAAGTAAACTGACCCACGTATTAATCCAAATAGGATCAAACCCGTCGACTGAAGGGTCTACAGTCGACATAAAAGGGAAGGGAGCATATGTTATTTATACACACTTATAAAAACTTATTTAAAAGAATGAATCTATTGCAAGTTATATCAGTATAGACTTTGTAGTATAAACAAGACAAAAAGAACCTTAAACTATTAATTTATTTCATTGTACAGTAATTAAATTTTAGTTGTGTTACGTAGGGCAACAGAGACAGATTAATAATTTTTTATGAACTGTAATAAACAAACAGTAGAATGTCATAAAATAATACAGTCATTAATAATTCCACTTAAATCCAATAGCACATATCTCGACTACTTATTCTATGCGACACCTATGCATCACTACACACACACATACACATTTAACCCTTCCGCGTCAGCAACTCCAAGAGGAGTAACCTAGACTATATAGGCATAAAGCGTTCTGTAGCAAATCAATATCAGATCGCCTTGTAAACATTCTGGGATTACGGAACGAAACGTCGGCAATATAAAAATCACATATATGGATGTACCCAAATACCTGCTACAACACAAGCACACATTTATTTACACACAATTCATTGTTTCCTAGTTTCTACGTAAAACGTTTCCCTTAATATCACTGTCACAAAATTCTTATTACGTTTGGTAACAGCTGTATTTTGGAATGAAACGAGTCGAAATCAAACTTTCTACAGTTGGATTGTTGACTATTCACACACACACACACGGTGTGTGTGTGAGTGTGTAGGTATTGTTAATTAACGTTATAACTAATAGGATTTTCACGGTTATAACTTTGGTTGCATTATTTGTTTAATGTATTCATTCTACTGTTGTATACCGTCACTATTATGTAACTGAAAAGCTAACAACGTGATTTTTGCCGAACAAGTTTGTGAAATTATTATGTTTATTTTGAAGATATTAATAGCTTATTATTAAAAAGGCTACCAAGAACTAAATATAGGCACAGGAAAGTACTGAAGACGGTAAGGGAGGTACGAATGCGTTAATGGTGAGGGGGTTATTTCAATTACATCGAACAGTGCCACAATTGTGATTGTTGTGCGCTGACAGTGAAAAAGTAATTGACATTACTGGGAAAACAAGTTATAAATCAAATACCAAATTAAAAAGAAGCGGCTTGATGGATAAAATAACTAAATTAGAAAGACAGTTTTTGTACATGTATCTATAACAGTGAGGGAGATTTGAAGGATTTTTTTTCCAAAACGAACAGTCGCGCATGCATTTACGTGATGAATTTGTTCAGCTAAAATGACAAAGCGTCTGCCTATTGCGTTGGCTTCGATTTCATTCAATAAATCACAGACTGACTGAGGAAAACTTAAAAAGATGTATTCAGATACGTCCCGATGCACTTAAATATACATGAGCGATTAGTTGCGCGCAATTATTTGATTCCTTATTTAGGCTATATTAGGCAAGGTAAAGTCGCATGGTACTGCACGGTACTATGTGACCTAACAGACATACTCAAAATACACGTTTATAGAAAAAGAAAATATTGCGTACTGTATAAGTTGGGCATTTAAATTTTAATTAATATTTTTACAAAATAAACAGTTATCTAAGTGAACCTCAAAACAGTTTAAATATTATTTACAAGTGTACGGTTAAATTGACATTTATTCAAAAACTTGAAAGTCTAATATTCACTTATTTTTCTATAATATTTTGAAATAAAATAGCATATAGTCACATTAAATATGCACCTTTCAGCAGATTTTTAGGAAAATGTTAATTTATTTTTGTGTGTATGTCTAATAACGCCTTAAGAAGAACAACAGGATAGCTAACGCTGTGAAATAAGCCAAAAATTTTATGACATGGAAACTTATATTATCAATGTAACATTGTGTTTAAAACATGTCATATAATTGTTTTGTCGATTTAGATAATTTTGAATTTTCTATTTGTAATGGATTTAACGTGATACAGAGACAGAACTATACTGGGCATACTTTGTGCGAACATGTTCAAGCATAAACTGAAAATAACATAAATGTATTTTTAATAATAAAGAGTGTTTGTAATATTATTTCTTAAATCAAATTAAAATTTTAATTTAACAAAAATATTAGCTAAGAATGAGCACACATTATTTTTTTAACACGAATCCTAAGTAGACGAACTGTTTCAGTACCGTGTCGGTAGTAGGTCGGAACCCAGTTACTGTTGTTACGTTTTTGAAGTAAAGGGTGGCGCAGGGAAACGGGAACATTTGAAATAATTAGAAAAAAATGAATGAACGTTACAAAACTTTATTTGAGGCTCAAAATATGTTCTACAAGACTGGAAATTATATTAGGCATCACTTTTTAAAAATTACATCAGTTAAATGCTGCCCATTTTGTCGTACACATTCAGTAAGCCGTTTCTGTAGGTTTTGCATAGCGCGGCGCAATGTGTCACCTGGGATTTTGGCGATTTCCTCTTCAATCTGTGTCTTGAGCTGAGCAAGAGTTCTTGGTCCAGTCTGGTACACGATGCTCTTCAGATGTCCCCATAAAAAGAAGTCACAGACTGAAAGGTCTGGAGATCGGGGCGGCCAAGCGATGTTAGCATTCCTTGAAATTATGCGATCCCCAAACAAACGTTTCACTGCTGCCATAGACTGTCTGGCAGTGTGTGAGGTGGCTCCATCCTGTTAAAACCAGGTGTGCTGAATGTCAAGATTTGGAAAAGTATGGAGTCTTGGAGCCAAAAATGTCTCTAGCATGTTGACATAACGTTCATACGTCACAGTGACAGCAGTGTCTCGTTCATCTTCAAAAAAGTAAGGGCCTATCACCCCATGACACGACACTGCACACCATACGGTAACTTTGGTACTATGTAATGGACGCCGGTGAAGCTGAGGTTTCCTTGAGCTCAGTAACGGAAGTTCTGCTTATTCACGTATCCACTTAAGTGAAAGTGGGCTTCATCGGACATCCAAAGATTTTGAATGAATTAAGCATCCTCATTGATTTTAGTCAACAATTGTTCACAAATTTGCAGGCGCAATACACAATCATTAGGATTCAGTTGTTGCACAATCTGAAGTTTGTACGGATGAAACTGAAGTTCATGGAGTATTCTTTGAACGCTCAGACGTCCGAGCTGCAATAACGAGGCAATTTTTCGCACCGAACTACGAGGACTCCTTAAGATGGCAGCTCGCACGACATCAATGTTTTCTGGGGTACGTACAGACCGTACACTCCCACTAGGCTTTTTCTTCAAAGCTGAACCAGTCTCTTCAAAATTACGAACCCACGTTTCGATTGCGTGTAACGAAGGAACTTGATCGCGGGGCGGGATCTGATAATGGCGCCGAAACTCTCGTTGTGCAGCTGTCAAACTGTCACCATGTCGGTAAAACGCCCTTACGGCGACCGCACGTCTGCACCGCTCCACTGCTTCATGGTAACTAACTGTCCGTTACTGGTAGACAGACAGTTTCACTTCTACTACATCTAGAGGGCTGCCAACATCAACTTCAAATTTTCCCGTTTCGCTGCGCCACCCTGTATATTACCACCTTGAATTACATTTGCCATATGATGTGGAATGCTATAAGTGAGTGCTATTCGCTATAGTGTAAGATATTCCGCTTACGGTATGTAGAGACTTCAAGCTAACAATGTTTTTGGGTACATCCATGTATGTGACTTTTATATTACCAACGTTTCGTTCTGTAATCCCGAAACATTTTCATATGCCTTGAAAACGTTCCAGGATTACGGAACGAAACGTCATCAATATAAAATTCACATACACGGATGTACCAAAAAACCTATTACTAAAACACACACTCACTCACATTTATTTATACACAGTTCATTGCCTTGTTGTCTTTGCCTTGCGATTGAAAAGACTTTTTAGTTTAAATAAGACAAAAAGAACTTTAAATTATTAATTTATTTCATTCTACAGAAATTAAATTTTAGTTGTGTTACGTAGGTCAACAGAGACAGATTTCTTTATAAAGTATATTAAACGCACAGTACATTGTCAGAGAATAATATCATCATTAATAAAGCCACTTTCAATAACCTATACTTAGCTACACACACTTATAAACACTTATTTAAAAGAATGACTCTAATACAAGTTGTATCAGTAAAGATAAATAGGCCATAAAGGCTTTAGTAATAATTTAATATGTACTAGTTGACAGTAGTTTTTTTTGGGAAACATTTTTTGTTGACTGTTTTATACTAACTTACTAGAATCAACAATACTTTCCTAACGTAAAAAATTGTTACCGATATTGCCATTAATTATGACTTCTCTGATTTCAGGCTTCTGTGAGACTTGAAGATTTCCTATTCGCATTAAGTCCAATTCCTCCCCCCCCCCCCAAAAAAAACAATCTTGAGCTAACATATTGTAGGACAAACAGTAAACTTTCGCAGTACTCATAGTTTTCCACTTTCTAGTGAAGGCTTTGTACTAGAGGTGGGTCGATATGAAGGCTTTGCACTAGAGGTGGGTCGATATTCACGTAGCGGTGTAACTGTTACTGGAAAGTTGTAATATCTGTTCAGGTTACTCACGGGACCCCCCCCCCTACCCAATTGAGTAAAAATATCAGGTACAAAGAAGCAGTTACTGCTACCGAACACTTTCTTCTGCACATGCGCCGATTACAGTAAAAACGTAAACGTACGAATCAAAACGACGTATTTAGAAAATGTGTCTGAGAGTGTGATGACGAAGATATGACGTCAGACACGGACCATTTGTAAAGAGCTATTATGAAAATTAATTAACAGGCGATGAAAAAATACTGTTATATTTATTCTCCTGTGTTATGTAGACATATTTATCCAAATATCCTCATCAACTTAGCTTTCTTCTTTATGTATTTTAAAATTAGATTAGTATTAAGTTCGTCTGTTTTCTCTGTTTGTTTTTGGTCCCTCATGGTCAATTCTTTTCCCTCCATAAATATTATTTCATTTTAAGTACTCGTATTATTTATTCCTTTTGACAACACCCAACATTCACAATCACGTGTAAGCACCACACACACGCGCGCGCGCACGCACACAGTTAAATAACGTTATCTCTGTTTGCTTGATATTTCTTGCAATGACAATAAATTGATGAATTGATGTCTTAGACTAATTCTGTACTTTTATTAATTCTTTCAACTATCTTCAATTCTTGTATTTTAGTTTCTTCCACTGTTGAGCTTAGATACTAAAACTGATTGACTAGTTCAATTGTACGTCAATTGACCTGTTGGTTCCTGCATACGGTCCCTCTACTACTACTATAATTTTTGGGGTTTCATGAATTATTTTTCATACATTATTTAATCAAATCCTCTTTAAAATGTGTAAAGCATTTTTGCAAGTCCTAATAATTTCTTACAAAGATAACATCGTCTACAAATGTACATTCTTGCAATTTTAAGGCTTAAAACTTTCTATATGCTACTTGTAATATCTGAAGCTTAGGTACCTATGTACATAGTTCTTCGTAACCTCATTTATAAGTACAGTAAACAGTATTATGAAACATGGTGTTGGTAACAAGTTTGTTGGAACATAGTTCACTAAACCTTGTAGAGAAATATTGAGTTGATATAAGGAAACATCTATAGGTTTTGATAAGTAATACAAATAAAAATAATACTGAACGTGGAAGTTGTGTGTGACAACATCCACTGATTCTTTAATTTAATACATTCATACCGTAATACCGTTGCACTTTTCTCGTCTCAACAACATTGTCGGTTATCATCAACATTGGCAGAGTTATGAAAATTGTCCTAATTCGCTATAGTGTTACTAAAACTGCATGGCTTATAGTTAAATGCCATCATTGCACCAATCCTTCCTTTGTGAGCACTGGACAAGAAACCCCGCCAAACAAAACCATAAGAATGTAAAGTGTTATGTTTGCTGTTTGGTCGGAAACCAATAACAACAGAAATAGCAATAAATGTTACTGACCATCTCGACTTATATCCAGTTAACTTATAAAACCGAAGCAAAACTTAAAGATCTTCAACACATACGAACCAAATGAGTGTCGTAAAATTGAACATTTATTAATAATAAACTTGTTATAAAACTAACTTGTTATTTTCCTTACGTTTGGTTAACTAAGTGTCCAGTAATGAAAAGTACTCTTAATATTTTATTCACAGCTGTGCACGTCATGATAATCTGAACACTTTTATACATTTTCCCACAATGAGAATTTATACGTCTGACATTGAGCAGTCACACATAAAATATATAATATAAAATAAAAACTGAACAATTTAGAATTAATCAAAATGAACAACACATAAATAATAACAACAATACAAAATGGGCCACATTCGCAAACATAAATAATAAAATGACAAAACTAACAAAACTATTTAAAAACACATATATTAAAATAGCGTACAAGTTTACATATTTTATTATAGCATACACTAATAAAAATAATTTACTAAAACTAAATAACCCACAAAACAAAGATAATACAACAACCAATGGTATATACAAAAATGAATGTCAAGATTGCAATAAATGTTACATAGGACAAACAAGAAAACAGCTGAAAAAACGTTATTTTGAACTCCTAAATGCTTACAAAAAAACAGAAATATATAAATCTAATTTGGCCACACATGCAATAAACACTGGACATGAATTCCCAGACGTAACCAATATGACACTAATAAAACACATACCACACAAAGGCACCATAATGAACATATGGGAAAATTTACAAATATATAAACATAAAACACAAACCCTGAACAAATACAAATCAATACAAAACATGACACAGTTTTCTAAGCACTCAACATAGAAAATATACAAAATACTAATATATACACCACAATCACACACAATAATACCAATATAAAGCACCAGAGACCAACAGAAAACCAAAGCAACAATCAGCCAACACACAAATACCTCACAAGGTTCAAAATCACGAAGGCTGAGGATGGGAACACAAGGCTTCCCGAAACATGTTCCAAATAGGGAGAAAACGTCTTGAGGGAAAGTCATTATAAAATATATATTATATACATCAAGAAACGGACTGTAGCAGAAAGTGTTTGAATATATGTATACTTTTTTTGGGCTTACTTGATATTGTTCGAATGCAGACGTATAATGTTCTACAGGTGATAAATAACTTATCCTTTAGAAACTTGTAACACACATGTTAAAAAAAAAATTGTGGGATGATACATAGAAAATTATGAACAGGAAGAAATGAAAGTTCAAGAAGAATAATAAAGGCGTTGATTCAGTAAATAAAATGTTATACAGCTTACTGTCAGATTAATACATACTATTCTTATTTTTTTTTGCCAAATAAATTAATAGGCCCGTGTTGCGAGAAAAGATGATTTGTATCTATCTTTTTATCGATTGCTGCAAAAGGCTATGGATAGCTGACTTTAGCCCTTTCCACTCCTGACGGCAATCTGTGTCAGTTCTGTACCTGAGTAGCATTTAGTGTTAGCTACTTGAAATCATACACAACACCATCCCACCCTATTTTCCTTCTACCGGCGTACTTAGTTTTCGTCCTTTCCATTGTTTTGCTGAAGTTTCCCACATATAATATTATTTTGGTACATCCATGTAAAGTTTTTGAAAAATCATCATTTTGACAAAGTATAAAGGATACTGTTAAAGTTGGTCTCAGTGCCATATTAACATGCTCATGAAATTTTAAAGAAGAATTGAAATAAATTCGTTTATCATTTTCAAAATGTAGGCCTATACTTAAATTAATGCATACAGCAAATGCTAGTTTTAAATGAAACGGTAAATCAGTTGGAACGACGGGAATCCTTGGTAGGCCTATAAATACTTCGTGATTACGGAAAGACACTTTAATATAATGGCTTGGAGTATATTATGCCCAATGCGTATGATCCTTAATCGAGCGCCATTGTATAATCTGTGAGCATCTAAGTTGCGCAGCAACATGGGCCGGAACACCTATTTTTAACCGTAATAATATGATGGGTTCCCTGGTAATTTCAACGAATTTAATAATTTCGTTGGGTATGAAGACGTTTCTTCTGTATTCATTGCCATGCCTAAAGAAAAAAATATTTTTTTCGCCAGGTATTAATTCAATATCTGTTGCTTTATAGCCTACTCGTAACAATATTATTTTCCGGAGCTAAAATGGCTCTACTACATACTACTACAGTTCTCAGAAGAATAATTTTCACTAATATTGTGAAAGACGCAATTAACTTAATTCGTCTACATTTTGTACTAATTGGCAAACACTATGAGAAATTTGAAACTTGCCATCACAGTTAGCTGTAATTTTTCCCTCTCCAATTTTCATAAGCTCGCTGAAAAAATACTGCTGATAAGACAATACCATGCAAAATTTTGCCTTTTGAAATCTCCGGCCAAAAGTAAAACCATACTGTCCATGCATTTTTGAAAATTGCGAATATCTCTTATACTCATGTTAAGCCCTCGCGAGCACGCTTCTGTGACACTGTTGCTTCATCCTACAATATGAGATTACATTTACGAAGCATATCAACATATTCGCTATTTTTACTAATATTACAAATCGGATAATCTTCCCGATATATCCTCCAGATAGTAACGTAACCGCGATTCCCAATGATGCTACTATTACTGCTATATTCCTACTTGGTCTTAATTGAGCAAGTAATATACTAAGAAGGAATGTTTCACACGTTCGCCTGGAGTATAGAGTGCTATTACGTTGGAATTTACTTTATCCATCAGTGGCATAACCGCCGGGCCCGCAGAGCCTGCAATACGGGAGGCCTGAAGACTAAGGGACCCGACCAAACATATCCCCTAATTCTTTTTAAGAACGGACATAAATCACTGAATTTGAGTAAAACTAAATTTCCCCATCTGTATTTAACATAAAAAACAAATCCATTTATTTTCTTGCCGTTCTAACCAGTAACTTATGTTGCACTTTAAGAGTATAAATTATTTGGTTAACTGCACAATAGAGCGATGACTCAATTTTTTCGTAATGTATTGCACTGAGACAACCGGCCGGACCTGCACAGGGCCAGCGCAATAATATTGAGTATTTGCGTAAATAGTATTGAGTAATATTTGCGTAACTAAGCTTTATTATTTCAGGATATAATCAGTGATCTAAAGAACAGCAAAAAGTCCCAAAATTCAAAATAATGTCATTCAGCTTTTTTATAAAAAGGATGAAAATATTATTTTGAAATTGATTGAATCTGCTCAGTTTTTCACCTATGATCAGTGTAGTAATAATGGATTATACATAAGACATTAAGAGAAAAGATCGACCGAGTCAAATAATCAGATATGTCTCAATGTCTGAAGATGAAGCAGGAAGGCCCACTAACTGTCTCAATGTCTGAAGGTGAAGCAGGAAGGCCCACTAACTTAAAAATGAATGAAAGCGGTTTAGTATTTATAAGATTAACAGATCAAAGACAACCTATGCATAGAAGAAGAGATTTTAAAAAGTCTTCAGCAGAACGGGTTAATATTATCGAAATGTCGCGGACAGGGTTATAACTGAGCTACAAATACGTCTGGGGTAAAATATGTATGGGGTATAGGGAAAAATATGGAGTATGGGGAGGTATGGGGAGCCTTCAAAGAATTCTTGCGGGAGGTCCAAACACCAAAATTTATTTATCCATCACTATATGAAACACAGCTTGTTCTGACGTTAGATTTTGGCAGTATTTGATCAAGTTGATCCTGCAGTTCCATAAAGTTCTAATAAATTTGCCTACTTACGTCTGAATTACCATTGTCATTATTTTGATGTCCACTAATTCATTTACATTTTTGTCAGAAATTGCTTGGACGCCATCTTAAATATCTATCAATACTTCATTATATCAATTATCTAGTTTGCTATCATAGGATAGTTGCGGAATATATCTTCATTAATTTCTTCTTTAAAATTGCCTCAGAAATATTGAGGATTTGATACACCACATGACGCTATTAATATTGGAAACAGATGTTGAATTTTTATAGGACTCTGAAACGTAACGGCTTGTTGCAACCTGACTTTCAAATGGCTGTCGTTTTTTAAAAGTCCTAAATGTTCACAAGCTTCTTTGTAAGTAGTACTGTCTCGACCATTAATCGTTTCTAAATTTATAAAAGATCTTGGTCTTTTAATGTTATGTAGGAGCAATCGGAAACAGAAACAATCAAAATTAGTAACATGAACTGTATATACGCGTCCCAACTCGTCATCCTTTATCACCTGTGGCCGTCCTTCTACTGGCGTAACTAGTTCTCGTCTCTTCTATTGTTTTGTTGAAGTTTCCCAGACATAGGCCTAATACTACTTTGGTACATCCATGTACAGTAATATTTTTGCAAAATAATCATTTTGACAGAGTTTGAAGAATGCTGTTATTGTTAGTCTTAGTGGTAGTCCTATATAAACATGGTTGAGCAATAATGTTATGACAAATCTGTCCTTGCAATATCAACGTAGGCTGAAAATTGCACCTACGAAAATTAATCAACTAACAACAGTCTAATTGACAAATACGAATTGAAAATTAAAATTTGGATGAATAAAAAGAAACAGATACAATATATTTCTTCTTCTATAAATTTTGAGTGTCTAAGGATTGCGTTAAATAACCAAAATTGTGTTTCCCGATTCTTTTCTTGCTTTCCAGTTTATTTATATTAATCAGTTTTAATTAGGCATCTTGAATTATTTCCATAAATTGATTTCAGATGAAATTTACTCAAATTATAATGTTGTTAAAATTTTTTTAAATTTAACTGGCGCCATCTATCGGTGTTAAAATGAAGTTGTGATATCAATAGAATTGTAAACAAAATATCGGTATGGAGAACCATACATGACTTCCATGTTCTAAGATTTATTTTTAAAATCATTTACGAAATGAAATGTTTACATAGAAACTACTTCTTTCCACTTATTGCTTCAGCCTTAACCACAGTACTGTGGTCACTAACGTATACCACCACACCTTATCGCACTCGATTTTCACTGATGATGGCAGACGACGGCACTACCGAAACGTCTGGTTTTGCAGAAAACATTGGACTACGGCCAAACAGCCCGGGAAGGAATTTTAACAACAAACTACTACTTTGTTGCCGATAACGTAGTACACATATAAAAATTATCACCTCCCCCTTCAACTATAATTTTCATTTATAGAAAATTACCCCCACCCCGTTCAACTAGCCTCTTCATTTATAGATATGTCATCTACGTTTCTACAGTGGATTATTAAGATCTTCTTATCAGGATACTTTATTTATCAAAATTAAATACTTTTGTTGCAACAAAAATATTTCTGGTAAACTACCCTTTCCCCATAACCGATCTTCATCAAAATCAACAGACCTTGAGTACTGTACAACGCAGGCACATATGTAAAAAATTATTTGATTCTGTTTGAATTTACGGCAGTTATCGTTCGTCATGAAAACATTTCTCTTGTTACAATATAAAATGTTGCTGGTAAACTACCCCTTTCCCTTAACCGATCTTCGCCGAAATCAACAGACCTTGTGTTCTCTACAATATAGGGACGTATGCAAAATATTATTTGATTATGTTTGAATTTACGGCAGTTATTGTTCGTCATAGAACAAATTAACATTATTATCACATAAAACGTTGCTAGTAAACTACCCCTTTCTCTTAACTGATCTTCACCAAAATCAATAGGTCTTGAGGCCTCTACAATTCAGGGACGCATGCAAAACATAATTTGATTCTCTTTGCATGTGCGGCAGTTATCGTTCGTCATAGAAACAATTACTCTTGTTAAAACTTTAAAAGTGGCAGGTAAACTACCCCTTTCCCTTAACCGATCGTCACCAAAATCAACAGGCCTTCAGATCTTTACAATTCAGGAACGTATGCAAAAAATTATTTTTTATCATTTAATTTACGGCAGTTTTCGTTCGTCATAGAAAAAATTACCCTTGTTAAAACATAAAATGTTGCAGGTAAACTACCCCTTTTCCTTAACCGATCTTCAACAAAATCGACAGACCTTGAATACTCTATAATTTAAAAAGGTATGCAAAAATGTATTTGATTCTGTTTGAATTTACGGGAGTTATCGTTCGTCAAATAGAAAATTACCCTTGTTAAAACACAAAATGTTGTTGGTAAATTACCCCTTTCCTTTAACCGATCTTCACCAAAAACGATAGGTCTTGAGAACTTTACAATTTAGGGCTGTATGTGAAACATTATTTGATTCTGTTTGAATTTGCGGCTATTATCGTTTGCCATAGAAAAAAATTACCCTTGATAAAAAAAAACGTTGCAGGTAAACTACCCCTTTCCCTTTACCGATCTTCACCAAAACAATAGGTCTTGAGTACTCTACAAGTCAGGGCAGTATGCAAAAAATTATTTGATTCTGTTTGAATTTGCGGCTCTTACCGTTTGCCATAGAAAATACCCCTGTTAAAACATAAAACGTTGCAGGTAAATTACCCCTTTCCCTTAACCGATCTTCACCAAAAACAATGTCTTGAGAACTATAATTCAGAGCTGTATGCAAAAAATTATTTGATTCTGTTTGAATTTGCGGCTGTTATCGTTTGCCATAGAAAAAAATCTACAGACACACAGACAGACACACACTTTTCGAAAAATGACTTTTTTTCATGTTTTGAGGGTAGTACAATCAGAGTCTGCAATTATCTCGGACACGATTTTTTTTTGCCATCACCATATTTCCATTTCCTTATGGAACATGGAAGTAAAACAAAATAAAATTTAACTTACGAGCTTTAAAATAGGATTGCGAAGCAAAGAGTAGCGTATATACTAACATAGGGCCTAAGGAATATTAATGAAAACTTTAAATAAATATCGTCATTAGTTTAGGGCTAATAGGGCCATTAATATCGTCATACTAACATAGGGCCTAAGGAATATTAAAGAAAACTTTAAATAAATATCGTCATTATTTTAAGCGTGAAAGCAAATCAAACCGACATCGAGATCATTTTATATGTTAGTATGGGTTATAATAATCCAAAGAACTAATTTCCTGTGGCGACCAAGAGTAAAAATACCACAAATATAAGAAAATAGTAGAAACAAAAAGAGAGAGAGAGAGAGAGAGAGAGAGAGAGAGAGAGAGAGAGAGAGAGAGAGAGAGAGAGAGAGAGAGAGATTTTAATGAGTTAATAATCGCTCTGTTTTGTTGTTCAAGTGTGGGTTACAGAGATATTCAAATGGGATTCAAATCAACAGCAGTAGTACAGTTGCAATCAAACACTGTATTAAATCTTCGACGCTTAATCAAACAGTTTGTATTCGTAATGTAGTAATCCAATATGCAACAATAATCCAAGTCATAAGTCGAATATAATCATTGATTAATATAATAATTTTACTAACTCATAGTGACTACAAGTAATAAATTGATTGGCGTCTCACGGACGGATCCTATTGAATTTCGCTGCTACTTAAGCGAAACTATCTTGAGACGGAAACTGATCTGTACGTAGTAGTTTAAAGAGACTTGACACTCAATACACAATTTTGGCCGTATATGGCAAGATCTTTGAAACGTTACCCCTATTTGCTTTGTTTCAATCTTGTTAGAAAAACTGTATATAAGCTTCTTAGTCTTTGAACTACGATGTTCAACTTAATTCATAAATCACACACTGCGTCTCAAACACGAACTCTAAGATTTTACGATTTATTTCTAATATATTCTAGTGCCTTATTTTAATTTTTGCTTCGCTGAGGCAATATTGGAATTATAAAGTTTGTTAGCCGTCACGATGACCCAAATGCATAAGTGAGGTGCACAAGAGTCACACAGATTCGATTCACAGTCCCTCAAGGGACCCATAACCTAGAACAAGGCTGTTAATCAATGTTGGCAGTTATATGCTATGAAATAAAAGTGTTCTGTAACTGTTACTGTTATTTAAGATCCCACAGAAAATACTTTTTCAATTAGAAGAATGTTCCTCTACTCTCAAACAGAAGACACAGATGAACACACACACACACACACACACACACACACACACACACACACACACACACACACACACACACACACACACACACACACACACACACACACACACACACACACACACACACACACACACACACACACACACACACACACACACACACACACACACACACACACACACACAGAATGGAATTGATACCCGTTGATGAAATACGTGACCACGGGAGGAAAACGTGCCGATGAAAGCTGAAACGGTATCATCAACTTCCATTGTACTCTATCGCTGTTGATGTCTGTGTGTTGTGACCTGTAATTATTATTATTTTTGTATATTGTTTCCTTTTTTGTAACAGGGCTACACCCACAGTTCGATTCCCATCTAGGTCAAAAATATAATCTCATTTTTAGACGTCAGTGCATTATGTCTAAACAACCCGCCTGACACTATGATAAATACAGTAAATCAGTTACATCGACACGTAATATAAACATATTGCATAGACATGATTTAGGAAAGACATCAGAAGACGGAAATATTATAAAGTATTAGATAAAAACTACATACAATTAAAAAATACAACTTCTCTAAACATAACACACTTTTCTTATGTATAGGTTTTATTAAATTTTTATTCACACTTTATACTCACAAAAGTAATAAAAGAACGTTTCTAATAACTCGTTGGTAGCCAGCTGTATTTAAGCCGTTATTTATTTCGTTTTTGTATACGACTACGTTGTCTGTTTAACGATATAGTTTCCTGCCACTTGTAGGTGACACTAAATAACTAAATACTAAATACCTTCACACAAAGACGCATGCGCGCGAACAAACACAATTATTACCCTTTATTTTCCTTTAAAGACCCTTTACTACAATTGTTTTCTTGACATTTAAGTAACTTAACACTGTACGAGAATGTTTTTCGAGCATTAATTAGTATTCTCATCATCAGCCATGTTGGTTTTCTGTCTGATGAAATATCTGTGTGGTGGTTGGTTGTTTCAATGGCTTTTGGTTGGTTTTTGTTGATTGAGGTTTTATTGTGGTATTAAAGTAATTTTTTTGTTTGAGTAGTTCTAATCTTTCGTTTTTACAAATTTTATCATGTTTTGTACTGATTTGATTTGTTAAGATTTTTTGTCAAGGTTTATCTGTGTTTTGAGTTCCTTTTTTATATAAATGTAGGGGAACATTTGGAAAAAAAACATATCACGTTTTCAAACGTGAAAAAAACAAAGAGGTTTTCATTTATTTTTTTTACGACCTCCACGGGTACGCAAAGAAGAGACATTGCAAAAGTGGTTATTTTGAATTCACGTGGCATTCAAATGAATGTTATGACTGGAAAACATTTTTATGATTATTGTACTCTCCTTACTGGTGCTGTTTTGAAAAGAATTTGAACTTATGTTTGATCTAAATCCACTCGTGGCAGGCAGGTAAAATAATGGCACACAAAAAACGGTATTTAGTAAACAAAAAAATTAATGACGGAGTCCCGGTCAAACTTTAATTTTCTGTTTTTTAAAATACTTTTTTGTTTACATGTTGCTGTAGGGTTAAATCTAGTATTTGTGGATGCCAATAGGCATACACATGTACGTTCGTACATTCAAATTACTAAATTATGGGGTATTTCTTCAGTGTTTTACTATAGAGTGTTTCTCTATCAACATACATAAACTAACATTGATAAAATAATTTATCCACAGTTCAATTAAATCAATATTAAATAAAACAAAAGAAAGTTATACGTTGATGTAATAAATTTCTAAAAAAGTACATGGTTTTTAAATTACTTATCTTGTATTGACATAGATTTATCAACTTAATCATTCTTACGTTACTGGTTTTAAAATTTCTCATCAGAAATAATTGTAAAGTATAAAATAGTGTTGTATTATAAACGTTCTAATTATAACTTCGTATATTATAATTAGCAATGTAAGAAACGAAATGTTATTATGTAGAATTAAAAATACTTTCTCATGAAGAAATTTTATTAACTAAAAAATTAGATCAAGAACTTGCTAGTTACGTAATAGGCTTTGAAAAAATATCATGATCAAGAAATTATTCTTTCAAAGGTAAAATTATATTATTATAAAATTAAAAATATATATTATAAGCAAGAAAATTTTCTTCAATGACCAAAACGAATAAAACTCATGAATTATTTTAAATATCTAAACATATGTACAAATGACCGTAACATTATGTCATTGTCGGTGTGTGATGTTTTAAATATATCACACAAGGCAAACAGTTTTAAATCAAGATTTGCATGTAAACACACACACACACACACACACACACACACACACACAATACGCGCGCGTATTTATCATTACAGAACGAATACAGCCTTTTCTTAAGCCGTAATATACCTTTTATTTTTCTTAGTAAACAAAAGAAATGAAATTAAAAAAATTTAATTTTAATATTTTATTAACTTCATTATAACATTTAATTATTTAATGTAGCATTTCAAATTGTATAAATCATACGAAATCCCTTTGTTAATCCACTTAACACTACAGGCTCGTCCTGCACAATCTAGTGGTGAAATTTCATACTACTGAAACTTGCTTCTAGGTTAAAATTTAGCGGCTAGATGCCGCACAAAGTCAGAGAATAAATACTATTATAAACAGACGACAGCTAATTTCTCAAAATATTTGAGATAAAGTAATGAAACCTTTTCACCGCACCAAAATCAGACCTCGTTTAATTCAAAGCACTAATTTAAATCTTTTAACATGCACAATAAAAATTAAATAAATCGTAAGAAGATACGTAGGGGTCTGTAATTTCTAAAGAAATAAAGTAAGTAATTTATAGGCCTACAATTAACGTGTAGCATAAAGTAAACATTCATTTATTATAAGCAATGAGGATTTAATTTAATCGATACATGCCTAATTCCTGTAACAGTATTAATGTAACTAGACTATGGAAAAGACGCAAGTAGTGATGTAGAGACGAAAATACAACAATTTATAAAATTTTAACTGACCTTATGGTCTTCTGTGTTATTTTACATGGTGTCAAATTACACGTTAATCATAATTTATGAAGCAAAGGTTTCAAATTAAAAAAAAATTCAGGATTATTGATACCCTTCACAGACTGCAGTTCTAGTTTCCATTGGTAATATTGTCAAATCTAAGAGCTTAAATCACTGTGACAAATTTGTTATTCTCGTGTATATTACCTTCATGAGTATGAATAAACTCTATGCCTTTTTCTATCGTTTACTGAAAAGTTTATAAGAAACTCATCACGCCCATTCAGAAAGCCATAAAGGCCTTGCCAAATTTTTTACAGTTACTTGTAAGGAACAGTCATCCTCTTCCACTTTTTCTTCAGATCGAGTATATCAGAAGCACTAAGATATCACAAATTATATAAATATTTATATCCTCTTCCTATTTCCGTTTAGTAGTTCAAAATAGACATTATCATTTTCATCGTAACATATTGTGAACGTATTTCTCTAAAATGTTTTCTAATTAATGTGTAAAGTTTCCTTGTTCTCTCTATTATCTTGTTCCATATTATTTTCTATTTCTGTTTCTTTATTAATTCTCTGTTAATTTTGTTTTCAACTATCGTGTATAAATTCGACATAAGAAGTTGTTGTTAAGAGTAAATTACTTTATCGTTCCTGTATGTGGGAACAATTAGAACACATTTAATAGCATCACAATTTATACCGACTTCTTTAAGCTGGTATTTATTATTTACTAATTTCCCTTAAAAATTTTGTATTCCTTATGTCCTCAGTTTTCTAACAACCTATATGTGAGTTGCCTGCGTTATTCTCATTTTTTTATTAGTGCAAAAAATTATTAATACAACTATCAATTATGGTTGCCTAACTCGCTAGCTTTTATACTATTGAATCTCTACAAACACTGTTGTGTTCGTCTATTTTCTAGTGAGAAGTACAAAATATTGTAACAGCCTGAAATAGCACCACTTACTTTGTCTACAACGATAATCACAAATAATTACTGAATTGATTTGTCAAATTTGTTAATACAGTAACCACAAGCAAACTCGAAGTATCTTCAGTATATTGAGAACCATATTACAAAAAAAATGGTTAATATCATGTTGTAGGCCTAAATCCAACTGACGACACAATTATAATATTTCTAACAACACTCGGGTGATTACATTGCAATGTAAATTTTTAATTGTTTTAATTAACAAATGTTACTATAGAAACAGAAAACATAAACAGAAGGAATTTGTATTTTAGTAGCTAATCGATTACGGATACAATTTTAATAATCAGTTCTCCAACAGAACAACTCAGTTAAATTGTGAAACGACGGCCATAAAGAAAATTCATTTGACGGAAACCATGGAACAGACATTTACAATAAAGCATCTGGCCTTGACCGCACATACGTATAGCAAGTAGATATTCCAGTTAGTTTTTTTTAATATTTACATGTTCAACAAAATTACACACACGCGCGCGCGCGCACACACACGCAGAAAATAAACCATATGCCTAAGCGTATTCTCTCTTGGAGTAACATTTTTAAAGTAGGCCTATTACTTAAAAGCAGTGTGCTGTCATTTATGGTCGTCCTTTTGCGGTAATTTCCGTGTTGTTTAATAATAAATTGTTATTACAAAATTGTGTAATTTTGTACATTTGTGGGTAAGGGAATTCGTGCAAGCAGGAAGTGCATTGATTACACCATACATAAACCATACGTTATGCGAAGTTGACCGCTATGATTTTCAAATATAATTACGTATATGTCTGTAAATCATAGCATTGACTGTACCCCAGGCTGCATTTCTGTATTCGTAGCTACTTTAAGCAGTAATTAAAGCACGTAGTTTCAAAATTAAAAGCAAAATGTGTAAATTCAATAAATAATAATCATGAAAAATATATAAACTAAAATAATAAAATAAAAAAAATAGAAATGAGACATATACTGTGCTTTCAGAAAACAAAATTCTGCTCACGTGTTTCTTTGAATAATTAATTTTAGGAGGAAACCTGATTATGATATCAGTGGCTACTTAGTGTAACGTGGTCATTTGCGTAATGACAGGTTTCGGCTAAATATGTTATTCATCAGTTTTCCACTCCTACTGTGCAGCGCTCTTCAGAACCTAGTTTCGATTTCCCTCCTTCAAATATAGTGTATCTGTACTTAAAGTCTATATACTAACACGAAAAATCTACAAAAGGGAAGCAATACAAATTAACATTTTCAGTGGAAAATAATTAAATATTACATTACCACGTACACACTATCGGCGGCAATTTATGATAATCGTAAACTAGTAACATTTACAGGGAACGATCACAGAACGTCGCGGCAACGGCTCGTTGCAAACTTCCAGATTATGTGAAGTAGGCCTATGTGTGGATGTCCTGTTCGTCGAGTGCCACACCAATTGGGCTGTGGTTTTCCTGTTTTTTCTCCCTGTTGTTCTTCATCAATCGTATTTTATTTTCGTTAATTTTAAACCTGTTTGCTATGCGATTTTGTCGAATCCTCTCACCATATTTCCTTATCTTTCGCAGTTATAGGTATATTTTGGTGTTTCATGCTTCTTGTTTGTTTATTAACGAATTATAGATTTTGGGTTTGCGGTTTTATTCCTTTCGGTCATGTCACTCTGTGCATCTTGATATTAATATTTATACATTAAATTTACCTAGATTACATTATAATCGTATTATGCTTCTCCTGTAAGTACCATAGTCTTTCCTAATATTGTCGTCTTCAGCTTTGATGTGGTGCGTAAAAGTAATTTGTGTGTTGATCTACAACCCAGTAAACAAAAAAAGGCGCAATAAATAAAGAGAGAATTTATTTCACCTTCACTTCACACTCTTAATTGATTTATACTTGAGTAGGGCAGTTACAAGCATACACTAAGAAATTATTAATACATTTCACATTAACGTTTAAATTAATATAAAGAA
Source organism: Magicicada septendecula (assembly GCA_034769895.1). Lineage (NCBI taxonomy): Eukaryota > Metazoa > Arthropoda > Insecta > Hemiptera > Cicadidae > Magicicada > Magicicada septendecula. The sequence goes on along the minus strand of CM068368.1, from coordinate 357,908,465 downwards.
CTACAGTATAGTTTTCGTAAGCATGGTAATGTTGCTTAAAGGCAAAATTACTTGTTAATAACAACCTTAGTTTTTCAGTTTAACACATGTATTTTTATTACTTTTAACACCAAACGTTTCACCCCAAAACGATGAGACATCCTCAATGGCTTGAGTGAGTGGTAAGCCACTGATGATGCCTCATCGTAACATGGATTAAATGTTTGGTGCTAAAAGTAATAAAAAGACGTATATTGAACAAAAAGTGTTGTTATTATTAGCAAAAACCATAAAAGTTTACGAGCAAGAAAATTAGTTGATTTTTAATTTTTATACTTAGGTTTTCACATAAAATCAAGTTTAAAAACTAGTTAGTTAAGATCGTTGACCAGTCATCTATTTTAAGATAAAATCGTAAATCGTGTAATAAGAAGACATACATAGAAATTGAATAAAGTTCAAAAAATTACAGCAATTTAAAATTTAAATTGAATGTACAAATTTATATTATAATGTCCGTGTTTACGAGACTCGACACATTTTGGTTTACATTCTTATGCGTATTTGCTTACGCTATAGACCAAAAATAAAATTTAAATTTAATAAATAAAACTTGGTTTAGTTCTACTGATATTTTAGTACTGTAGAACTAAACCAAGGCTTTATTTATTAAATTTAAATATTCTTAAAATGTTCTATCAAGTGCCGAGATAACTGTTCGATCAATGTAAAAATGAAATTTCATAGATGTATTAGAGAAATTATTCACTTTACTGCACCACAGTCACTTATCTGCACACTGTTCTATTAATATAAATCGTAAAGAGCAATCTTCATACACGTCGCACTACCTTTTTGCAGGCCTAATAATTAATCAAAAAATTAAAATTGTGAAAACCAAAAGAACATTATTCCATGTTGTCGGTTAACTGCTCCACCTGAAAGAGCTAAGTGAGAACCTTAAGTAATTATATAGCACGAGTAAAGGCTGAAACGCAAACGTTCTGGGGCTGTCGGATTCATTAGGAAATGAACCGGTTAACAATTTAATTATATCCTACACGAAGTCGACATAACATCACTTTTACTAAGTTCGTTTGATGTGTGTAGTAATGGTATTTTGGGGACGAACTGATCCTTGTTGATCCTGCGATTGATTTTCTGACATATAGCCTAAATTCCCCTGTGCACAATACAAAATGCAGCTCCCTAAAATACGTTGGCTTTTTCTAATCTTCTTCTTCTTCTTCTTTATTTGTAGTGTCATCTTTCCTATAAGCGTTAGTGTATAAGAGTCAAGTGTGGGTTTACAGATTCTCTGGTAAAGCTTAACGCTAACGTCTACAACTTAACGCTTGTCACTACACTTAGTCGAACACGAGATCCGCCAAATCTTTGTTATACAATATTTAAGATGAAAATTTAAGTACGGTATAAAGCCCGTGTTACCCATGTTACCTTATTTGTATAAAATACGAATAGAATCATCCTTCTTTTGTAGTTACTGCATCTACTAGCAGAGATAATCTTTCATATCGACGAATTCTTCTGTTTTCAACAGTTATTATTACAGTTACAAAGTTTAAACTAGGCCAAGTTCGAAGATCACGCGGCTGTGACAACTTCTTCGAATTATCTGTTTACTTTTTATTTAATCTTTGAATAAAAATTGCAAGACACAATATTTTAAATTTCTTAAAATATGTAGGCCTATAAGACGTTCCCATGCAGACCCATATTATTTGTCATAAAGAGCTGCATCGCTTTGAATAGAGTTTTTTTTACAAAATCCATGTTTTTGGTCCAGACAGAACGATGGAAGAAACGTCAGTTTTCCAGACACTGATACGGAGGTTGTCACAAGTATATCAAGACGTTTCTCACAAATAGTATAAGCCTACAAACAAAATGGTTGAATAAACTTGTGGCTTTGATTTCCGTGTCAGGATCCAGTTCCTACTTAGTCCAACACCGCAGTAAAAATACGAAAGGTTTAACAACATATAATTTATGTTATGTGCGTGTTATGAATACACCGTGTGCAAGTACATTTGTCGCCTCCAATGTCGCTGACAAATATCAGATCATTTACAATGTTAACATATTTTTTATTGCATCACAACAATAAATAATTATGTTTCCGACTATAGGCACTTTTTACTGAGGCTAAAAAAAGAACAATTTTACTTGTATAATACAAGCCTTACGGCATATAACTTAGAAAACAGCTGTTGTTGGTTTTTTAATAAATATACTCAGCAACATAACGAGTATTATTTAGTTGAGACGCCACAGTAGATTTCGCATTCTTCAAGGCGCCACGCGTCTGATGACTACATGTAAGGTGTATCAGCTGACTTCGGCTGCTACTCGGAATTAATTCGAAATCAGTGGAGAGGCAAGTAAAAAAGTTTTATTTCTCGCCTTAGAGTTAACGAAGCAATTTAACAAAAAAAAAAGGAATGAAAAACAGCCGATTGTATCTAGTCCAGATGTCGCTTATATAAAATAAGCGATACCAGATTGAATGCTAAGAAATCTTGTCCTCTGTTATAACGTGAGCCGCAGCTGATTTATCACAGTGCCTCCTATATGTACAAATAAATTCCAAAACGTATTAGCACATGCTACTAAAACAATAATTATTTTCCAGTATATTAAATTACACCGTCTCCTATATTTTCCACGTAGACACAATCGAAGTGTTTAAATCATCTTTAAGACTAATATTTGTATAGAATTATAAATTGTTAATTTTTTAAACATTGTGATGTATTGTTGAAATTATTTTTGTCATCCGGGCTGCTAGGCCGTTGTCCAGAGTAGTCGTTACTGACAAACGTTTCAGCCCCTCCATCGGCGCCGAAATTAATAGTCTCTACGTCACCTCTGAGGTGAATTGGCGGACACCATGCCAATCTAGACACTGATGATGGCCTCCGATGGTGGGACCGAAAAGTTTGTCAATAACGACAACTGTAAACCACGGCCTAACAGCCCGGCTGATAATAATGATTTCAACAATGTTAAAGCCGGCAGTAACAGCTTAAGAACTTGCATTATGATACATGTTTCTTTTTTGCCTTATTAAAGAGATGATAATTGTAGTAGGCCTATAAGATGAAACGCCGTTCGGTCATAGTAATTTATTCACAAATTACTTAGTTTAACATGAACATTAAACGTTTTAAAAGCACTAATTACGTAAAACTGATTTTAATGATATATGTACTTCGCTATCGTCTGTAATTCGATAACGCAGCATTTCATAGTTTCTTCAGATTTGCTGAGGTGTAGTGTCCTCATCATCACATCATCAACATCACTATCTTCTTCTTCTTCTTTTTCTTCTTCTTCTCCTTCTTCTTCCTCATATCGTCGTCTTCAGTGGATTTTTAAGATCATAATTCCTACACGATTTATTTAATTCAGCTCTTTTGCCCATCTTGATTTCCCTTAAATACTGCGATTCAGCCGTTCGACTTCTTTCTAATCCTTTCTCACTGCCCGGGCTTCACAACCATATAAGAATACTGTATCAGCCCCTTGTCTTAAAATGTTTTTAATTTGTATCCTTTCTGATGTTCCTTTTCATAGTGTTTTTAATAACCCGACAATATACTTACACGAGGTTATTCACTTTACTGCGCAAATAGATTGTCTAGTCTGTACGGAGCACAACACCCTAAGTAATTTATCTTATTTACCTGTTTCAAAACACTAACGTACAAGAAAATGTTTGGTCGTACTGCATTTTTGACAGGAAAGGCGTAATATTTATTTTTGCAGCAAATATTCTGAGGTTATATTCTTCAGCCGTTTTCGCAAATTAAAATATGTACTTTTGTGAAGCATTCTCAATTTTATGAGTATATGAGTAAATACCATGTCATCAACGGAAATCAACACACTAAACACATTAATCGTTGTATATGGAGAACACAACAATTATTAATGATTTTTAATTAAGGATCCTTCTCTTCTATTCCTTGGAGAACACGGTCTACACGTATAAAAAAAAAACAGCTGGGGCAAACTGCACTTTATCGCAGTCTCCTGTTAGTAAAGCTTCTGATGAAAATCAGCCATCACTCTAAATAGATTTTATGTTTGTTCCACAATAGTATTCTTTATCACATTTTCTAGGGCACCCATTCATATCCAGTATTAACCAAATAACTTAAATGTTGGGATTACATGAGCTTTATGTCATGCTTCAGGAATGCTTTGCGTTTCCAACACTCGTTAATGGGAAAGTACCCCACTCTCCCCACTATAATTCAACATAACCCAACGTTAGTAACTACCATCAGGTTCAGTAGCTCTCGTGTTTTCCATTTTACCAAGAGAAAGCACCAACTCATTCTCCAAAATCTCATTAACTGAACTATCAGGCAGGAGTTTCGCATTCCTTTCATTTTCTAGTATCCACCACGATTCATTATAATAATCTATCGATTCCTCTTCTTAAACGTAAAAAAAGGCGTAAAATCAACAATTAGCACAAAATGCAGGCGAAAATTCTGCACGTAAGCACAAGAGGGTGAAAAGCAGAACTTATAGAAATACAGAAATGACATTCAATTAAGAAACGTAGTTGAAATCACACGTATATTTTGAACAGATCGCAGACAACAAAGATCGAATACCCAATTTAAACAACGGTGCAACGTCTATCAGCAACGGAACTGATAGCGAACATTGCAGCAGCCTCTGAAGAAACTTGTATTACGCAAGCAAAAAATGGCTAAGGATCACGTAATATATAATTAGAAGTAAAAAAGAATATAGTTTTCCAAAACTGAAAGTGCATTACTTACTTGGACATGTTATGGACAAAAAACCAAAGATCTGAATACTCCTAAAAATAATATAATGATATACGTACTTACTAAAAATACAGGTACGTATATGTATTTTACGTATGTGTGTACGTATGTGTGTGTGTGTGTGTGTGTGTGTGTGTGTGTGTGTGTGTGTGTGTGTGTGTGTGTGTGTGTGTGTGTGTGTTAACACATTTAATTCTAGTAGGAAGGGGATTTCGGAAGGTGTACGGGTGTAGGCTTATAATTTTAAACTTTTCATTGTATGATATTTAATTCGCACAGTCTATTGTGTGTGTGTGTGTGTGTGTGTGTGTGTGTGTGTGTATTGTTGCTGAATTATCAAGAATATGGGATATTGAGTTCAACATATCGTGTCGCAGACGTCTGCAATGAGGAGATTATAAAACCGTAGGTTATGGACGTGGTTTGTAGAACTGGGCCGCGGCACCGACACCGAACAAAGGATTAATGTGAAACCAATTGCGACCAAACAGGCTGCCGATGACAGGTGTCAAGTGCAAACCAGCCCACAGACTTACACGTACTTAACGTTTTCTTATTCTGTCCCTGCTCGTTCAACATATAATTTATACACCACATCTTCCTACATTTTTACAATCACTTTATCATGTTGATTATGTGCTACACGTTGGTTATGCACGTTTTTAATACCTTATCATTCTTGCAACATTTTAAAATAAAATAACAAGAATCTGAAGCTTAATTTTAGGAAACGTTTAAATATTAATTCTGAGGGCGACGATTTAACTTCGGTCTTCATATTAAAATTTATTAAACAGACGTGCCAGTTCAATAGCTAGTAAATATATGTTAAAACACGATTTCTTTAAGGTACTTTGTGTTCTCATTACATTTTACTGGCTGAACGTCCACAAATTGTTGTCCACTAACAAACGGTTACCGTTATTGTACGGGAACGTTTAATAATTTAAAGTTTCAACGTTATTGATTCAAAGTTGGATTTTTCTTGTTATGGTACATACCTTCTTGTCTTGCGTATACTACTCCTTTTGAGACCTTTGAAACCTTTGAGCGTGTTTCGAGCGGTGTATTATTATTTGGGTGTAATTATATAGTTTTAAAGCATGATCTTTGCGTTTAAACTAGAATTTGTATAGGCCTACTAATTTTCACATTCGATTCAAAAATGAAGAGTGATTCTGTGACGTAAGTGACGCTTCCTTAATTTAAACCAACGTGGCGCTACTCCCTCTGTAACTACATCAGTCGCATTAGTAAGTATTGTACTTTTTTTGTCGCTGTTATACAATTAAGGTCTAACCACGTGATCTCCCCTCCAAAAAATCTCAAATGACAGTTGATGAAATAGATTTGTTTTAATGTAGCCTACATTATCTATGCGATTTTAAATGCGAGTAACCAGAAAAATATTTCTTTCTACATTTCGTGTGGAATGTACGAGAAGAAAGTTCTTTTAAGTTCTCTTCAGCAACTACCAGAAACATATCTTACACGTTCATTTCTTTTATATTTCTATCAGCCATTAAATCTGCTTCCTCTATAGATATAAAAAAAAGATAAATAGATATTTCTCATTATACGTCCCACATTTTCGACTGTCCATCCTAAAAAAAATTCTTGAATTTTCTCAGCTCTTTCAGACAACATTTTCCCCAATGTTTTTTTTAAACCACCGTATATCTAACGTTTAAATATCGGTATGGAGAACCATACATGACTTCCATGTTCTAAGATTTATATTTAAAATCATTTTAGAAAAGAAATATTTCCATAGAAACTACTTCTTTCTACTTACTGCTTCAGCCTTAACCACAGTAGGCCTACTGTGGTCACTAACGTATACCACCTCACGTTATCGCACTCGATTTTCACTGATGATGGAAGTCGATGGCACTGCCGAAACGTCTGGTTTTGCAGAAAACATAAGACTACGGCCAAACAGCCGGGGAAGGAATTTTAACAACAAACTACTTCTTTGTTGCCGATAACATAGTACACATAAAAAATTATCCCCTCCTCCTTCAACTATAATTTTCATTATAGAAAAATACCCCCACCCCGTTCAACTACCCTCTTCATTTATAGATATTCATCTACGTTTCTACAGTGGATTATTATGATCATCTTATCAGGATACTTTATTTATCAAAATTAAGTACTTTACTCTTTTTAAAACATAAAATGTGTCAGGTAAACTACCCTTTCCCCGTAACAGATCTTCATAAAAATCAACAGGCCTTGAGTCCTCTACAACTCAGACACATATGTAAAAAATTATTTGATTCTGTTTGAATTTACGGCAGTTATCGTTGGTCATAAAACATTACTCTTGTTAAAACATACAATGTTGCAGGTAAACTACCCCTTTCCCTTAACCGATCTTCACCAAAATCAGAATACATTGAGCTCTCTGTAACTTAGGGATGTAGACAAAACATTATTTGATTCTATTTGACTTTACGGCAGTTATCGTTCGTCATAGAAAAAAATTACCCTTGTTAAAACATAAAACGTTGCTGGTAAACTACCCCTTTCCCTTAACTTATCTGTACCAGCATCAACACGCCTTGAGCTCTCTACAGTTTAGGAACGTATGCAAAAAATTATTTGATTCTGTTTGACTTAACGGCAGTTATCGATCGTCATAGAAAAAATTACTCTTGTTAAAACATAAAACGTTACAGGTAAACTACCTCTTTCTCTTAACCGATCTTCACCAAAAACAATAGGCCTTGAGTACTCTACAATTCAGGACTGTATGCAAAAACATATTTGATTCTGTTTGAATTTGCGGCTGTTATCGTTTGCAAAAAAAAACTACACACAGACACACAGATAGATAGATAGACACACACAGACACTTTTCGAAAAATGACTTTTCTTCATGTTTTGAGGGTAGTACAATCAGAATCAGCCGTTATCTCTAACACAATTTTTTCGCCATGACCGTACTTCCATTTCCTTATGGAACATGGAAGTAATAATCGACTGATACGAGTATCAAATATGGGTATGCTATAATACAATAGTTCCAGAATAATAATAATAAAAACTAAGAATTGGTCGTCCCGTTAAAGCGAGTAATCAAAACTGTGTAATGTTCATTATAGTCATTAGTTTCTCTAATTGGTAAAATGAAATCAGTACATGAACACAGAACTTACTGACTTGGTGATCTACTGCGTAAACGTTTCCCAGACCGAGTTGTCCTTACCTAGAAAGTAAGAATAATCGTTAGCTCATTTTGTATTGAAGTAAATGTTGATTGTCTTTATAATATGGTATTAACAAACATGAACAAACACACAGGTTCAAAATACATCTACTAAAACACACACATCAGATTATATTATCTCATGCTAAATTGTAATTTTTCCAATGCACATCTTTATAATCTTCTAATTGAAAAGATAGTAAAACGTCAAAGAGAAATTTGACCCACACAAAGTTGATGTGAGTTTTACGAAATTCTCAGCTATGAATAAATCTACAGTAATACTACAGTGACAGACAGAACGGATATTACTACTTCTAATGCTTCAAAAACGTATACAGCAGGGACATACGTTCACTCATACTTACATCCACTCCCACACACACATGTGGTCCCTTACAAGTATGATTGTTTGAAAGCAGCCTTTGAACCTTTGAGAATGCTAATGTTGTCATTGAGATATAAACAAATCTTAAACATTTTGGTTTGTTAACGGTCCAAGTCACGTATTTTAATTTCTTATTTTCTTACCTTTGTTAGGTCCGAATACCTTTTATCTTTACAATAATATTAGCGTGACGCGTTTCAGGTCATCTGACCCATCCTCAGACACTTGCTCGAAAAGAGGTCGTCATATATTAAAATCCAATTAAAATAAAAACACACATATTTAAACTCATTGTCAATAATTAATGTTCAAAAACATGAATAACACTGTTGTCGTGGTGCACCACGCGATTACCGATCGATACTGAGTAGTGTAACTTTTCAACGTTTTGTTTTTGCGAGCGCTAGTATTGCTGTATCATATAGCGGGTTGCTCTTGAAATTCAATTTATCATTCAATATGTTGTTCTTATATACAGGGTTGTTATGACCCCTGTATATTTCAAATTCTTCAAGTGCATTCATCCTGAGTCCTTTGTCACAAAAATGTAGGGGTATGAAGTTTGTGTCAAAACTTCTATATGAGTGATTATTATCTATCAAATGTCGAGTATAATTGGATTTAATATTATCTAGGAAGCCGATATTTTTACTAATTGATTTGTGAGGGGTATGTTCTTTAAATCTTTTTTTTTTAAATGGGCCCACATAGTAACAATCACAATCGTCACATGTTAATTTATATATACCTGTTCTTGTCTTAATGGGGACATGACGTTTATGTCGTATTAGATTTGATATTTGATTGCAGGTCTTGAAAACTATATTATATCCTATTTTATGAAAAGTAGGAGTTAGTATTTTTGGCATTATTTCTGTGAATATGGTAGAAACATATTTGGTTGTTGGTTGCATACTATGTGTTTGTCTCGATAATCTGGTTTTTTGTTTCTTGACAATATTATCTATAATATGATGATCATATCTATTTTTCGTGGCTATATGTTTAATTATATCTAGCTCAGTGTTACAATCATCTTTTTCAAGAAGAACGGATAGTAATCTGTATACAAGACTATTGTAAGCAGCTAATTTTTGTGGATATGGGTGATGTGATTCAGCGTGGATGGTTACGTCAGTAGTAGTAGGTTTACGATATATTTTAAATTTCAGGTTATCTCTATTTTTGATGACTGTTAAGTCCAGAAAGCAAATTTCATTTTCGGTCTAGGTTTCCATTGTAAATTGGATATTGTTATTTATTGCATTTAAAACATTCTTCAAATTGTTCAATTGGCGCAGAGAACCATTAAATATTAAAAATGTGTCGTCGACGTATCGCCCGTAATAAATGATATTATTTGCAAATGTGTTATTATTGAAAAAGAAATTGTTTTCGTAATAATTTAAATATATATCTGCTAATATGCCGGATAGCGGTGACCCCATGGCGAGACCGTCTCTTTGGAAATAATAACCGTCGTCGAATGTGAAATAATTCTTTTGTAAAACAGTCTTCAATAAGAGTATTAGTTCTTGTATCTTTTGTGTGTCCAGTTTTTTAGTAGTTACTAAATTATTGTTTTAAATGTCTATAGGTGTTTACAGGTACGTTTGTGTATAAACTAACAATGTCCAAGGAAGCTAATTTATAATTAGGTGAAATTTTAATATCGCGTATCTTGTTTGTGAAATCCAATTTTAATATGAAATACTATTATGAAATGCTACCGTTTATATTAATCCAGTATCAAAAGCAGCGAGTACCAAAGCGAGTAAAAAACAAATCCTTGATTTACCTCTACCCATTTAACAAATGTTAAGAGTCGTATCAAACAAACCGACTAAAGATACGAGAAGAATCAAATCTAAAAGTTACAAATTCAGAGCTTTTTTCTGTCTCCATTTCTGTTTCTTTGATTCAGAGAGACCGTTGGAAAATAGAATGATGTATAAATATATGCCGAACAATTTACATGCATGCACTCATTTATGCGAATAGACCTATATCACAAGAACTCTATCACCTTCTCACCCTCTTCCCCACTCCCCCTCACTCTATTTCTCTATCTCTCTCTTCCATCTTGTGGATATGTATAATCATCAGCGTCATCAGACGATCATGTTTTAGCACTTTTCTGTCCAGTCCTCCCTCATATAGGTAACAGGCAGTTCCACGCATATCATGTGATATGCCGTGGTATATACTATCAAAAGATCCGTTGAGGTTCGTCCAGTGAATATTTAATTTTCAAATAAAAATCTAACATGTTGTGTGTATAATACGGGCGCGCGCTGTGTTGCATGCGTGTGTTTGTGCAATCTGACACCAGCTGCCATGAAGAATAGTCGCACATATTTCTTGTATGCCGAGGATTTGCTACTCCGTTCCATACATTAATAATATTCAAATCCGTGTATCAGAATATAAATGTAAAATGGTGATATGAATAGTTGTTGGCGTCAGGGATTTATTACCTAAAGCGTTGTGAACGCAGGCAGTTAAACTACGTAATTACTAAAGACGTCCGGTAGAGTGGTCTCTCTTCTAGAGGAATGTTGTAACGTAATGTAATGTACCGTATATTCAAATCTAATATTTTTTATGATCAATAAGTATTTTAATAATACACCAAATTTTATTGTAATTATTATTTGCGGAATTGGTTTTTGGTATTTGGCTATTGAGTTAAATTTTGGATGACGGCTTGGAATTCTCTGGTTATTCATTCTCACATCTAGTAAAATACCCTTGTAGATCGTCCGTCGTTCAACGGATGTTGTGAGGGTTTGGTACATTGATGAAAAAGTCTTATTTTCTTCATACACTGCAGACGGATGTAAAGAGGACAATGCTGTGCAGAAAACTAGACAAAACATTCAACGCAGTATTGCACGCGTATCAGCTCGTCAAAGTTTGTAAACCTTCGACAGGTAAATAGCTAACTGATTCTAAAAAGCTCTTTATCGAACACTATCGCACTTTTCTTTGAAATATAACAAGATAACCGTAAAAACAGAGAAGTGAGAAATCAAGGCTGATTTGGAATTACATATTCAACGCCAATGTAAAAATGTATGTATTACAGGTGCATCACGTATATAATGGAAGTAGCGCGCGCGCGCGCGCGCGCACACACACACACACACACACAGAGGAAAATGTGGTAAATGTAGATAAAGCCTCAATAATTCTCTTACAACTTTATTTTCTTAAAATCCTCCTCTATCTTTGGTAACTGATTCTCCTTTTGAAACCTCTGCACATTATACAAGACTAGAAAAAGAATATGACTACTGTTTTCCATTTTTGCACCAGTGGTTCCTTGTACTGTAACGGCCCATAAGGTTACAGGCCGTTACTTAAAAATTTAAAACTAGACGCCTTGGCCTAGATGAAGGGAAAATGTGCTGGAGCCCAGAGTGACAGGACTTGCAATAAAACACTCTTTTAAACGTAACAATCTCTTTATTAGTGGTTCATAATCATAACATGTTTTACTACAGTGCTCAAACGATTAAGTTCTTGTATTTTGATAGCAGTTCTTAATTTTCATTTTATCGACTATATATATATATATATATATATATATATATATATATATATATATATATATATATTGTAACGTGTCGTTTCACCAAACATAAAACAAATGACAGTACTAACTAAAAGATAATTTACTGACTGTGACAAACTATGGCTGACAATGACTAAAATACCAAGAAGTTAAAGATCCCATGACAAAAGATGTAAATAGTAATTATAAATAGGAACATAATATACAGTATAAGTATGTACAACTAGAATGTAAGAAATCCGATATTGTGAAAACCTATTTAACTATGAGGAGGTCTGCGCACCTCAGACCGTTATTTTATATATATAAAAAAAAAATAAATAAATAAATAAACTGAATTATTTAAATGTTACAATATATAATCATGTCAAACGGTAATTCTAAAAGTTATATTGTGTGACAGTGTTAAGAAGGGAAAATAACAGTGAAATACATTTAAAAGAAAAAATCATGTATGGAGAGAGTGATTAAGAATAATTAAAATATGAACGTTGAAGAAATATATAAACTATATGAAACAGGTATAGAACACATATAGTGAAACAAGACAAATTAACTAATTGAAAAGGATAAAATTTTACATTAAAACTTATAATAAAATAGTGTAAGGAAGGAAAATAAAGTTCAACCGAATATTATTAATTATAAACGGTAAACCGAACCTGTGACCCATAAAAAATATAGCCATGGCCTTACATAAAGAAATTAGTTTGTTTGAGTTAAGAAGGGGATTGTTGAAAATTTAGAATTGCAAGCCAGAACGTGTAAAAAATTACTGCTGAATTTGATACAAATTGAAGATCAATAAAAGGTGAGAGGACCAGGATAACCAACCCAAACCCTAGAAGAAGGTTGTTTTAATAAAGAGACCAAAAAACCAGATTCCAGGAGTAAAGAATCAACCAATAAAACAAAAGAAAACTGCTAGATTGGTGAGATCACTCCAAGACTAAATCAAATATTCGAGCTAACATTGCAACAGTAAAATTTGAATTACAACAAAAACAATAACTGAAAAACAATATATAAACATTATAATTGTGAATTATTTTAGTACACTATTATACAATAGTCATTAATAATAGGAATTTTTGTTATAGTTTCTAGTATGTTTAAAAGAACCCACAAACATTCATCAGACATTTACAACACCATATTACCAAGTCTCATGCATAAAAATTATATTGTCTGTTCTATGTGTAAATTGTACCAGACTTTAACGATACTTGTATGTTAACCCTGAGATTCAGATTTTTAAATCCTCTATTTAAAAATAAAACACAGGTTTTTTATTTATTTAGATACAAATCAACTTCAGAGATACTAATTATTTTAATATTACATATTGGTGATCCCAACACAGGGCTGAACAAAATAAGAGTATCAACAGGGAAGAAGGGAGACATTTACTGAACGTTACTATATATATATATATTTATAGAAATACAAATATATTCAATTTGTATTATTAATAATTACTATGAAAATTAATCAAACAGTATAACGGTTGGATGCCTTTAACACAGTTCATAATACAATTTAGAAATATACATCCATAGGACATGTTCTAACCAAATTTTAATCATTATAAATATGAACATACTATTTATATGTATGCTTTTTATATCAACCAATATATATATTCAATCTGTATCAATCATAACTACTAATATTATTCACAATGAAAATCAATCAAGCATTTTAACACAGTTAATAATATAGATCACAGATGTATGTCCACAGGACCTGTTCTAACAAATTTTTAATCATCACCAATATAAAAATACTGTTTATATGTGTATGCTCGCTTTTTTATGCTTTGAAAACCGGTGGAGTGTTGTTGTAGAGGTTTAATAAATGGCATCCTCCCACCTGCTTTTGAAGAATGGTAATACCCGTTAGAGTTCTGTGAGGAAGAGTGTGGTGATGTGCTGGCGAATTCCGAACTCCTGTCTGTCTCCTACTAGGGAGGTGCCTTTTGTGTGGTGGAGCATCTCTAGTTCTGCCGGCGATGGGGAAGCGTTGTAGAGTACAGCTCTGCCGATGGTGACGGATGTTATTGTCATCATCTCTGCATTCCCTTTCTCTCGGCTGGTCGAGGACCCTGAGGCACTTTATGAAATTACGAACTCATAATAGTAGAAGAAATTATCTGCCCCGCCGTCAGACCTCGAAACGTACTGCCAAAATGATGGATATCAAATGAGAGCGAATAGCATATTCCGTTAACACACCAAAGGTATACAGAGACTTGTTAGAAATTGTCTTTACCGAAAACAGCTGATTCGGGTTGCTGTATTAATTCGCTGTAGCGCTCCACGGCCTCACCGAATTACGTCGCTGCAGCGCGGCAACTTGATTTACTGATCAAGTCGGCTTTGTCTCTCGACGGCCATATAGTGGCGGCATTTCAAATTTAAATCATGCCGGGAAAATTTCAAGTTCCGGCACGTAGCTATCTTACAATTACTCTTATCGTTTCCATGTAAGGATGACCTTTTGCATGACTGACAGATCCTCTTAAAAGTCGAAGAGAAAGGTACACATGAGACTCTTGAAAAATACGATGGCTGAGAAGCATCTATAACACGGTGACTGGGAGAACACGACCTAGAAGCTGTTCATTCTTATCAGGAGTTACGACTTCGATGGTAACGGTTGTTAACTCTTAAACTGCTAATCTTCAACAGAAAACTATAAAGAAGAAGAAGAATGGAAAATAATCTAAAACGGCGACATAACGGAAAAAAGAAATAGAGAAGCAACTACGAATCGAAATTTAATTTCACTTAATAGCACTGCGTAATACAATAACAGACGAATAATATTTCTGTAACATTCAATACGTCACGCTTGAGTTAATAAGTTACGTGCCTCCAACTTCAACTGCTCCTTAGCAGTTTCTTGATGCATTTTATACATGTTATTAAGCTATATATGCATTTATTCGTAATGATCATGTTGTAGGTTGACACCAAGATCAAAAGAGTAACCCCCCCCCTGTCACCTAGTGAGGACTGATGCAGTAATATGGTACAAACAGTACGGAGCTTGGACGCAAGCAGTTAGAACAAAGCCACCTACTATGCGAGAGACACACGTCAGAAACGAGTCGAAATATTAGAAAGTGTCACTAATTCGCCTGGCGATTAAGCGATGGGGCAGTCTTGAGTTTCTTTTGAAAGAATCGTTTAACAAGGCTAAGCTAACAGAACTGCCACTACACTGTGACATCTGGCCAAACTGTTAATCAATTATATCAAAACTAGTAACCAGTCAGTCGGTTATCGATACAAGAGAGTCAACTGCTCATAATTTAAATCTTGACAGAGTAAATGCCACCGAAGAGATTAGGCTGCAAAGCGTATAGAGATAACAACGTTTGCTTAGAATAAAGTGCAGCGGCAACAGTATTGGCAGGTCGTACATTGTTGCCGTTGTTATGTATGCATAACGCGACTCGCTGCTGACATGTAATGATTGTATCTGAAGTTGCTTACAGACTCTATCCTCATTTTTCTTCTCGTTATTTTTAATATTAATTATTATTATCAACTATGCCGCCGCCTTTTCATTGTTATCACAATACTCGATCGGAATTTTCAAGTAGAAGTAGCAGCAGCCGTGTCCACTGCGTTGTTAATCTTGCTTCTTCGAACGAATAAAATGTTCGTTACAACAGCAACGTGACACCACCCGGAGTTGTACACACACGCGCGCGGGCTCGCGTCCTTGAACGTAGATTTTAAATTATAACAACAGCACGTTTTATGTTAAAAAAACTAATGTTTACGTTTCTGCTAGCTATGGACTGTGTAATTTCACCTGTCTTCTTACTTGAACTTTAAAGTTTTGTTTTATATGTTTTGTTGTGAGGTTAAACAAATTTAGTTATACAACGTTTTTTAAAAATTGTTAACTTAATTAACATGGGGGCACTTTTTATTCTTATGAAACTTTTTTTTGTACCTGAATACTTCGTCTTTATTGTTTATTCATCGTATAGCCTTACAAGTTGAGCCTCTTACGGAACTCATTTTGGTATATGTGTATTGTTTAACATAATTTATAGAATTTGAGAGCTATATATTTTTTGCGTAAAGAGATTATTTCTGATATACCGATTCCTCAAAAGTCACTAATCATACAGTTACTTTCCTCACTATATACCTGTCTGTTCTGACAATGTCTATCTGTCTTTCTATTTACATACCGATCTGTCTGTGTGTCTGTATGTATACATATATACACACAAACACACACACACACATATATATATATTTGTTTATATTGTATATAAAACTTGCAAAGGTACCCTAATCTAACCTAATCTGTTCTTGTATAATAACATTGAAGTACTTGCAAGAAACTAAAATAACAAGAGTTACATGAAATGAAATTATATATACAAATTACTTCAGCAAGTATATTTAGTTTATTTTTTATCGCTGTATTTGAACGTAACACACAGGACACTGGATCAATCTGATTGTTCAGAGGTTTTTATATAAAACTGAAATAAATGTAAAACTAGTAACTTGGTATCAGTGCAATAGCTAGTTATAGAAAGTGGACAGTAATGATTCTCCCGGTAATACGCACATAACTCTGGGGGATTTAGCAACTTCACATAGGCTACAAAATTTCATTTCCATACATTTTTCATAATTAATTCTATCGAATTCCTTGTCAAAGATGGAGTATGTATCCATTAATAAAATTGGCACTATAAAATATCCAATAGAAAGTAGGAAACGGGATATTTTTAATATTTATTATACTAATGCATAAATTTTATTGCAAATGAAAAATCTACTTATGAAATAAAAGTTAATAAACGCACAATAGTGCATACTTTTTGTATTAAGAAAGTGTCTTAGTAGAGGCATAATAAGCTGACAGCTTGCACCGTACAACATACAACGAAGGAAATGTATATGCCGCCAATTATTTCAGTAGTCGTTATTTTTCATACTCACTTGCACAGGGTGAGTGGAACTACGGAGAGGGGAAGTATCTAATTATGAATATTGTTATAATTAATGTAAATTAAGTTTATAACACTTATTAATTATTTTACAATATTGTTGTTTTACGAGTACTATAATTATTTTAAATATTTCCAAATTATTGGTTCTGAGGAAGATTAGAAAATTTTGCGTACGGTACTTCAGAAAAGTTGTCATAATAATTGAATGAGTTAAAACGCTGGAAGTGGTTATAGTCGGTTACTAAGTATATCCATTTGGTAGATTGCTTGAGTTAATGTATAAAATTAGTGGTTACTCGGTACATCACAGTCTGCTATTAGAAAGTCTAAGATTTCCCAAACTTTACAGTAAGTCTCGTTAAGAACTTACGTGCAAGATAAGACAAGTTACTGCAACGACGCAACTGCATGTGGTGATGACAGTAAGTGAAAGTTCGAGATTGATGACGGAATCATTGTCTAACAACGATAATTTTACTAATGCCTACTATCGTTAACATAACTGTATCTTTTTCAAAACTGTACGCTGCAAGCAGTGTATGCTTTACACAGTGATTATCATTTGCTAAAGGATTTTTAAAGTTACTGAAAATCTAGCTTTTCCGTAAACATTTTAATTAAAAATTAGGCGAATTTTTTCGCACCACAACTACTTTCAGACAATTCAATTTTTAAACGGTTTACTGTGTATGCATTCGCTTTGTAACTACATAATTAATGCTTGCATATGTAAAATATTAAAACATTGCAAATATATAGACTTTTAGTACACTTTTAAGTACTAATTCGCTTGAAACATACAACCAAAGAAAACAATTTAATGTAAATAAATCGTATTTTTCGACTCGGACTGCAAGGTTGCAGCGTTCGTTACTATTCCGTCACTCACTCCCTCTCTCTCCTTCGGGTATCTCTGTATACCCGTCTCTCTCACTCTCTCTCTCTCGCTCGCTTACTCTCCATCCCTCCCATTCTCTCTTTCTCTTTTTCCCTCTGTATTTTTCTTTAAAATAAGAATTTGTTTCGCTAATTAAATTAAATTCATTCACTTGGACTTTGTTAATACTATGATTAGTTTATTCACCTCCCTGTGCAAACTATTATAGACAAAATAAATTCTATAGACATTTTAATAAAACGTCTATTAAGAATGTATGCAAATAGTTGTGAGTTAATTTGTTACATATAATTATAATTGTAGTGACCGTTCCTTACATAACTGCAATAATTACTATTTACTTATGAAATATCTCAGCTTAATTAAACGAAAGGTACAAATTCTATTTTCATGCAATTGCATACCAATTTTTTTCAACTACATATTTTCTTAAAAAGTTTCTGATGATATTCAAAGGAAAGGGTGCATTAGGGCAGAACAGTTGGTTGGTATTATCGTAACTACAAAAATGACACTCTGACATAATGGCGCATTGTCACAATGGCAATGGCTGCAGAATGTAGCTGTTTGTCTTAACGCTGAAGAGGCTTACAGCAGTTACGTCCAAACGTCTGGCTGAAGAAGCTTGCGGCATTTCGTTTAGAAGTCCTAAAAGTAAAGCGAAGGTTATATTGCGACCGTAAAAGGTAAAACTGTATGACAAATCTATACAAACAACGTGATACAACCGAACTTTCGACGTGAATAAGCTAGATAAATAAAGAAATAAATAAAACAATATAAACCTTTAACCTATAATCTTTAATTACTCTTTTATAAAAGAAAATAAATGCATTGCATTGAGGAACTTGAATCAAAACTAAGGCTTGTAGTGTATGTATGCTGGTTTGTTTTATTTATTTGTAGTATAGTGAGTAGTTGTTTTTAATGAAGGATTCTGCACGATAGATGGAATAGACAGGAAATGTCTACACAGACTAGTTTCTCGATAAAACGTATATTATTACATATATTAATATAATATTTACATACAGTTTTACAGATGCTTAGAGCGTTGGACAACCACGTATTAGAGCGTGTTATATTACTTATATTAATATACTATTTGCATAGTCTCTTACAGATGCTTAGAGCGTTGGACAACCAGTTACGTTTTAACTAACCATTATAAAATCATACTTTATAATACACTTATTTTATGCTATAAAAAGTGATGTACACAAGATTTGTTTAGCAAATATAAACAAATAGAGCCTGATGAACACCTCACGAATTAGCGTAATATCCTGTGTGCAGTTACTACAGAATTATGATCGGACAGTTATTTGGGAATCTGAGGGAACTAGCGATAACTTTCAATCATACATATTATCTCAGTCAGTTGGTGATGTCCTGCTGCATTTGTTTTTTGACTTAATTTTATTTTTCTTATATGAACTTTCTACTACTAAACTAATATCCACTTGTAAAAGTCATTTTCTTTCTGCAATTCAACTGTAATCTATTTGCGCAATAAACAGAATAATAAGCAATAATCAAGTACTAATGATACAATATTTCATTTAAATTGGAATAATCAAATTTCATAATTCTTTTCCCTTCTTGAGCTTACATTTTATATCGACATATTTCTGTCGTAGTCGTAATATTGGTATCATATTAATGTTTCCACTAAAATTGTTAATGGAACTTTCATTTAACTTATTTTCCAAAGCAAAAGTTATTAGTATTCCTTATTTCCAAAACATAAATCCTTTAATATCAATCAGGTCCAGCAAGTTAAGTCAAAGTAGGTGTTTTCCATACCTATAAGTGCAATTGAATTTGGTGTTCTGGTTAACGTAGTCCAGACTACCTTCCACTTCCTTGGGGCACAAAATCCTAATGGAGTGAGAAAATTTACATTTTGTTTTATAAGGAATATTATATACACCCGTTCAGTTATTACTTATGTACCAGGAATATATACAAACATTAGTGAAGTAATTAATTAGCGAAAAGATTAGCTGAATTTAGCAATGTGCAAATATCTTGACATGTAACGTAACATATATCGAGTAATGATTTTAACTATATTATACTACCGTATCGTCATAATCATATCATAATTATCATTATTATCAACGACTTCATATTACACTCACTCATATTCCGATTAATTTTCTTGTTCTTGTTGTATTTTGATGCTTATATTCCTATTGTTCTTAAATAATTGTGCCACGTTCTTGTAGTAAATTTGTTTTTTTGTACGCAGAAATAAAGTCAGAGAGTTATGGTAATCATCATACTATGCAAGTTTGTTATTTTAAAATTCTTAACCTCACATCACATTCTCTTTCGACAAAAATAATCAGTTTCATATACAAAAATATATACAAATGAACACAATCAGTAAGAAGGTGTTCCTACAATATTTTCGAAAGTTATGGTCAGAAAAAGTCAGAGAAATTGGGAGTATGCAAGGATTATCTGATTCGGCTTGTGTGGATTTTATAGAATACAGTGAAGGGCTGCGATTGACGAGAAATAGGAAGGCTTGTGGAAGTGATGGGTTGAGTGCAGAAATATTAAAGTATGCTTCTGTTAATTTCAAACAAAGGTTTTCTCAAGTTTCTCAGCATATGCTGGAAGTATAAAATAATGCCATCAGTTTGGACAGTATCAGTTACTTTTCCATCTATAATAAACAAAGGATGTCAGATTAAGGGATAAGTATTTTACATGTCGCTCATAAAATATTTTCTAAGATAGTGACAATGACATTGAGGTCATAAGTTGAAGTGATAATACTGGAAGTATAATGTTGTTGTTTTTTCTGACAATCTAATGAGCTTTTAATACAGTTTATAAAAATTAATTAACCTGTCTGTGTTGACCTTTGTAACACAACTAAAAGCTTGCTTTATACAAATACATAAGTTAATATTTAAAAGTCCTTCTTACTATAAAGTCTTTACTGACGTGATAATGTGATAAAGTCTCTTTTAAATAATCTTTTTTTAATTGTACATAAAGAATATAAGTTGATTCCCTTATGTGTCGACTGCAGATCCTTCAGACGACGGGTTGGTCCTGGATCTGGTTGAGGTTGATATAGGCCAACTGTGTCCGTCCTCATGGTCGCTTTCCGGCGTGTAGATATTTCTCACGTGGACAGTTACAATAACTTTCACCACGAACCGATTCGGTTACTGCTCCCGGTGTGTTATGTACACACCGGTCCAGTCAGCTTAATGTTTCTGTACACCCTAATCGGATATCTTGCACTTTCCCGGAATAGCACAATTATAAAAATTCTCCCAGTAAATATGGAAATTTTCTAACTTGTGGTTGTCGCGATTGGGAGACCAAAAAGGTCATGGGCCACGTGGTGTTTGATTGGGTCTTCGGTAACCAATACTTATAATTTTTTCAAAGATAATTAATGTTCTTGTCCAAGAAGGCTTTCGTACACTCTTGTTCAAAAAGCCTGATTATTTTTACGATTGAATTTAAGGACACAAAAAATTTTACTTAAAAAATGCATACATTTCGTTACTGATTTTTAAAATATCTATTGTCATCAGTTAGATCTTTTTGTTATGAGCATTCTGATATAAGTCCTATCTCAAAAATTTCCATGTCACAAAAGTTATTTAAATTGACGTGTGTTTTATAAATATACCGTAAAATAATTTCGTACCCTCGCACACGCGCACTGCATATGCGGCTAAGATTTCTTATGCACATTTCAAAGCACTTAAAGTTGGTTTGCAAACCTAAAAATACTTAAAACAAATAATTTTCACAAATTGCCTTATCAAGTAATTTATAATGTTCAAACCTGCAATCTCTACTTATTCATACAGTGTCTTTATAAGCTGTCATATGCTTTACACTCTGATACGCTCCAAATGCAATTGGAATGTTAATTCCAATATGTGTGTGTGTGTGTGTGTAAACGTATATAATGTACAATATATGTACTAATATTCGTGAGACGTAAATTCATTACTTTTATTATACAGAGAATTAATTTATTGTTAATATACTTTAGTACATATAAACATAACTATTAAAAGTAAAATCTCTCTCAAATTGAGTAACTGTAATGCTATTAATAAAAACCATAGCAGAAATTGTAATAGGTGATTTTAATCCTTAGTCGGTTGCACGGTAGGCTATAGCCGTAGGCCTAATGGAGCAGGCCCTGAACAAAGTATGTGTGAACCTGGTCAAAGCGTACAGAAGTCAAACGCATCGCCTCAGCTGAATTATAATACAAAACACGTGTCACTACCACACACTGAGGACGGTGCAAAAAAGGCAGTTTCAAAAACAATAGGGAGGCTTAAACTGGCTGCCAAAATTATTGAAATACGTTCTGGTTCGTCTGTCAGATGTTATAAATCAATTTTGTTTAATCGAGAAGATAATCCTGCCACACGGACACGCTGAATTGCATTGCGCCCGCTTACGAAACGTCTGTACAGATAGCCACACCGGGTTATCCGGGTATTTTAAATTGCACTGACGCCCAGTAATGAGGCATGGAAAGTGCATTATTATTTAAATTAACCTGTGTTGTAATCTATATAATAATATATTTTTGGTTTAGATTATACTACGATTGCTTACCCTATACTCTGTCATACTTGCTTCGTTCTCTATACCTTGCTTGTTAAAACCGTACAATTCAAAAGTCATTATTGTCAGTAATCTGCCAGGAGATTATAGATTATTGTTATCTTGCTTAATGTTTGACGTAGCTCATGCTGTTAGCTAGCGGAGAAGAAACATAATATGAATGATTTTATGTTTCATAAATATTGTAAACTGAAGACGAGTGAAGTAAAGAGGAAGAGTACAAATCGAAAACGAAACTCGAAACTGTATTGACGTTAAAAGTGATTCGATCCATAATCAAAAAGTGCTCCAATTCTGAAACAAACGGAACTGTCTTACAGTTTCCTTAACATTAATTATTGATACCTAATAACACTAAATGTGTACGTATACTTTGCGTCGGATAAAGTATTCCGAATTACCTGTCATCGTGCTGAAAGTCACGACATGATAATATGTCTTGTTAGTGACACTGTCTGAGGAAAAGAAAAGATACATAAACGATAGGCCTTATTGTATTGTTATAGACTGCTATAAAAGGAATCTATAGTAGTATATACCTAAAATTATTAAAAATTAAAATAAATTAGAGTTACATTGGAAAAATGGTAGGGAATGATTTACTAAATGAAGGTTAATTTTTAAAAGTTAATTTTTAAAAATTACCTCTCGTAATTTTTGGTAAATACCCGTATATAGTAAAGAGTAAGTGCTATCAAGTTTTGATTGTAAATCGATTAATTTATGGGTAGTTAATAAAATACGAATAATGAGTAGCCCTGAAAATTATAGAACACCATGCATTATAATTTACTTAGTACTTAGTTTAAATAACTAAAGTTACAGTAAAATAACAAATTATATGTAACTAAAATGTAAATAATATGTTCAGAAGACAACTTTTATGTTAAAATATAATTCAGTAATGTGATTATATTCTTAGGGGAATATGAAATATTACAGTATAAAATTACAAGAATTGAATGTTTGAATTTCGGTCACTTGAAGATTATGCACTGAAGACTTTAGGTAAACAAAATCAATTCATTAATTACAAAAAGCCTTACTAGAATTAATAAGATATTTATTGAAAAGTCAGTATAGAAATATTCGTTGACAAAATTGACAGTATTAACAAAAAGAAAAATAATTCAAAAAGATCAGAGCATAATTTAGTAATAAGAAAAATACCATCGGCAACAAGAATTAATAAGATGAATAAGGTACAAAAGGTAATAAATTCTAACGCAACAAAATTATTAATAAACTTAACATTCTACATTTGGAACACAACTACCTATTTCCTCACTAGCGTAATCACCATTGTGAAAAATCAACGAAAAACCTAAACACGAAGTGAATAACTGTGAAATACGCAGTACTGTGAATAACTCACACAAAACGCACTATAAATCGAATATTCAAAACTGTGGTAGTGACATGTGAAATATTGATATTATTTGATTTTAACATAAAAACATCGGTGGTTGCATCCGACACTTCGGTATTTTTTCACGTTGTGGCCTAACGTTATTACAGCTAGTACAACTAAAGCTGGTAGGCAGAGTAAACATTTTTTAAAGCGCGAGTAGAAAGGACAAATCCATTGATTATATTTACGATGTTACTGTTGTTTGTTCTTTTAGAGTTTAGACAGTTGTGTATTTGCTAATTTGTTTTTTAAAACATAAAAGAGTTTGTCTTTGTTTACCTAATTCACTGCCAGCAGTGAGAAAGAGTTTGCAATATGCTTAAATTCTGTGTATTTAATACGATGAGCTTTTGTCTAAATAAAATGATAATGAAATACAAATTGAACTAAAAGTCCTTATTTAATTATATGAAATACCTTAATATTATACATTTTGACTAAATGTAATTGCGAGTCATAATAAAAATAACGGAAAAATCAAAACTGAATGTAATAGTTTATAGTTATTTGCAAATTAGAAGTGAAATTTTACTTCCATATTCCTTAAGGAAATGGAAGTATGGTGATGGCAAAAAAAATCGTGTTCGAGATTATTGCAGATTCTGATTGTACTACACTCAAAACATGAAAAAAGTCGTTTTCCGAAAAGTGTCTGTGTGTGTCTGTCTGTCTGTGTGTAGATTTTTTTCTTATGGCAAACGATAACTGCCGCAAGTTCAAACAGAATCAAATAATTTTTTGCATACAGCCTTGATTTGTAGAGTACTCACGACCTATTGTTTTTGGTGAAGATCGGTTGAGGGAAAGGGGTAGTTTACCTGCAACGGTTTTTTTTATCAAGGGAAATTTTTTTTTGGAAAAACGATAACAGCCGCAAATTCAAACAGAATTAAATAATGTTTCGCATACAGCCCTGAATTGTAGAGTTCTCAAGACCTGTTGTTTTTGGTGAAGATCGGTTAAGGGGAAGGGGTAGTTTACCTGCAACGTTTTTTTATCAAGCGTATTTTCTATGGCAAACGATAACAGCCGCAAATTCAAACAGAAGCAAATAAGTTTTTGCATACGTCGCTGAATTGTAGAGGTCTCACAGACTTTCGATTTTGGTGAAGATCGGTTAAGGGGAAGGGGTAGTTTACCTGCAACCTTTTACGTTTTAACAACAGTAAAGTACTTGAAAATTCATTTAAACTTTTGAAACAATGGTAATGTTAAAAATAAAATAATTTTGTTGCCAGGCAATAAAATTATAATTTTTTCATTTTAATGTAAATTATGTATGAGTTAATATCTTTATATATATAATTCTTCTGTACGTGTGTATGTCACTGAACTCCTCCAAGTATAAAATAATATATCGTTCGTGGCAGGTAAGCATATCTCAGCTATGTAATGTTTACGTTTCCATTTTATTATTATGCCTACAGCAATAAAAAGGCAGATAAGACACACACACACACAATTCACGTTATTTCTGGCCTCACTCATGTTTATTTTCTTACATTTGCACGCTTTTTAAATGGAAAGTGCCGAAACCCACACCAACATAACGCGTGCAAGCCAAAAAAATTGACATCAATTTGCTTCCTGTGGATCGCTGGGCAATGTAACTCCACGTGTTTACAGAGGAACGATTCATAGACAGACTTTTCGTCTTTAGGGAATGAACCCTCTGCAAGATGCTGAGGGTCCATGAGTGACTTCGGAGCGCTCCTTCTTTTTCGCGTGTTTGTTCTGTGAAACATACACTGTAGATTCGCAGCTTTACTCTAAGCAACGCTCAATAGGAAATGTTGAAAATTTTTGTCCACAATGTACCCTCATTCACACTATACCTGCTCTGATGTTTTAATTACGGACATCATATTATTAAAACTTTCGAAACTTGAGCACTACTTAATGGAGATCAATCATTAACTTATACAAGCCATTAATTTTATGCATATATTTTATTATGTGTACAACGTTATCGGCAACAAAGAAGTAGTTTTTGTTAAAATTCCTTCCCGGGATATTTGGCCGTAGTCCAATGTTTTCTACAAAACCAGACGTTTCGGCAATGCCATCGACTTCCATCATCAGTGAAAATCGAGTGCGATAACGTGAGGTGGTATACGTTAGTGACCACAGTACTGTGGTTAAGGCTGAAGCAGTAAGTAGAAAGAAGTAGTTTCTATGGTAATGTTTCATTTCGAAAATGATTTTAAATATAAATCTTAGAATATGGAAGTCATGTATGGTTCTCCATACCGATATTTTACTTTGTCAAAGAAAGTCACTACAGAATATTATAACCATGTTTTTGCATCCCGGAGTTTTAAGTAAACAATTCTTAAAACTTGTTTGTAGTGTTTTAATTTATTTTTAACACTGCTGTAGAATAGTATTTCTCTACTCCTAGGAAAAAATACGTAATCCTATTTTACAAATCATACGTTCAGCTAATGAACAACAGAAGTAATCGCATAAATATTCTAGCGCACTTGTGTATACCGTATAACACCACTAAAATAAATAATTATACAATCTACAAGACATATACAATCTATAAGACATTATACAATGTATAAGACATTTTCTAATATAAGAAATGAATGGAGTGATTGCTTTTGTTTCTTATATTAAGAAACATCTGCTTAAGCGTAAGAAAGTGAAACATGTTGTTTAAAAAACTGCAGTAATCCGAATTTATAGTTTTTAGCTATTGTGTGCAGCTCTAAATGTACCATGAAATATGTCTCAAGCCGACAAGTTATAATCTGTCCTTTACACAGACAGCAGGCACAGCCTCTACAGAATCCCTTTACCAAGGCAAGAGCAAAAACATGTCTTCATAACGTCATCAGCACACTTTGCGCTGCAACCATTTTTAATAAACACGTACTCTATCGTTTGCATGCGCGCGCTCTCACCATGTAACCAATACAACCTTTCGATTACATTGCGTATTCAGAATATTTTTAACGCTGATCAAATACGACATAGAACCTATATAGTACTTCACAATCTGTGATAGCGAAATTTTAAAACACATTTTATATGTAATCATGATACGTTATTATTGTAATAATTGTTATGCACATAGTGCGCGCGCGCGTATGTAGTGTGTGTGTATGTTTTATATGTAGTCCTACGTGCATTGCTTATCCGTTGCGCCATTTAAAGCTGTAATTTGAATTTGTTAAATAGCGTATTGTTCAAGAAAGCTATGTACGAAAAAATTCGCACTTTTTTTTCTTGCCAGCCTGCTTGCCCAGGAAAAATACCAATCCGCTGGTTTGTTACTACTCGTATAAATCTGATATTAACAACGATCTTAAACTAAATCATTCTAAACACAGTAGAATAATGTACTAGGGATCAACACAGTTGAACATTTTAAATAATGTAAATTTCAATACAAAACACATTCTTAAATGTTGTGTTTAGTTCTATCTGTAAATGCTAAATTCAGTAATACGGATAAATGTGTTTTTAATTAAACAAATTACAATGTACTGCTAGTTCGATGTATAAATTGTTTGTAGCCTATACTTTTTTATTTTATAAATAAGAGGAATCGAGGAATACACAAGAACATACAAGCGAAACTCTTTCGCTATTACTAGAGGTTGATTTACTTTATCTTTTTTTACTATCAGGTGTCTATGATCTAGTTATTACAACTGCAATTCCATTGCTGCTGGAGGTTGTATATTTTTATATAATTCAGATTATACTCGAAGATTCTACACTGTCCACTGTTTTAAAGCAGATGCTATTGAGAAACAGATTTCATAATGGTTTAGAGCTGCAAGTTATCATCAGGCGTTTAAGCACAGCCTCAGTAAAATAAACAAGCTACTGTCAGATTGGGATGTCAGCAGAGAGGAAGGAACTTAGCTCCGTGACAGAAAAGATAAGACAATTTTCTCCACAGTATTTTCATATAAGAAATATATAAAAAAATTTTATATAAAAAAATTGTCACGTACATAATACTGAAACCGCTGAGGGAACACGTTCAAGCTATAAAGTCAAACAAATACAAGCTGCGACGTTATTAACGTTGCAACCATATGCATCCAATCTATTACGGAATCAACTCGCATAATATTGCATATTGGTTCCTGAACGTGAGATGCAGTAACGGGAAATAAAAACTCCTTATTCGACACACTGGCCGTTAATTTCAAGAACGCATTTAACGCAACTATCTACCTGAGTACGTAGCGCAGTGTAACATTTTAGTAATGTATGTCGACAACGATAATTCAGAGTTTACAAATATTTATATCTTTTTGTAATATTATTCTCCGTACTTTATAAAATTTTAGAAAAGCAGAACGTACCGGTTTGTTGGTAGAATACTTGAGCGATGTAGCTTGGAATACTTACATCTCAGTTACTGCAGGTAATTTATTAGTACGTCATTTTGTTTAAGGTACACTCGGTAAGGGCAGGAAAAGTGTAGACGTTATAACAGAGTTATCTGCTTCTATAAAGTCTTCTTCCTCCGTTACCAGACCGAAAATGTGTTTGGACCTGTTTGCGTGAACTCGGGATGTCTATCCG
Organism: Magicicada septendecula; assembly: GCA_034769895.1. Taxonomy (NCBI): domain Eukaryota; kingdom Metazoa; phylum Arthropoda; class Insecta; order Hemiptera; family Cicadidae; genus Magicicada; species Magicicada septendecula. Next base: position 357,879,999 of record CM068368.1, on the reverse strand, counting down.
CATAGTTTTTCTCACGTTTTTAGACCTACTGTTGAAAGATCCTCCTGACATGAGGCAAAAATGCCATGTCGACCACCTGCTGCTTCTCCGACGCATCAGCTCGGGCAGATCCGTGCGCCCTGAAGACTCTCCCCACCTCCGCAAGGGAATAGCCTTTCCCTTGCACCAACACTTCAAGATAGGATGGGTTCTTCATATAAATACTGGGGCTCACATATACGACGCGACCAGACAACCAGTGATTTGATTAAGACGCCCCTCTGCCTGGGATGGTGATTTGAGGTGATTCAAATCGTGATGCAAATAGCAGGCAGCGTGCGTTGGCATCCGATAGGCTCGGTGTCCGAGTCCTTCTAGGGATCAACACATCCAGGAACGCGAGCCTGCCTTCCTCTTATCTCTCCATGGTGAACTGGATATTGCGGTGAAAGCTGTTCGTGTGGACTAGGAACGGTGCACCTACTCCTGCGGTTCCAGACAAGGAAGGTGTCGTTCAAATATCGGAAATAACACTTCGGTCTACATGGTGCAGATGACAAGGCTAATTCTTCGAATTTTTCTGCCTATGGCGATACCGCCTTTACCGGTGTCAGTACATAGAATAAAAGAGCTGGAAGCAGATGGCTAATGTGATCTAGAGTCTCCCGCAGAGGAACAGTCGTGAATAGAGACACGACGTAAAAACTGACCAAGATGTCCTCAGGTCGTATCTCAACATTCTTTAGCCTCTCAAGTTTCGCGTGAAGCCGTCCGTCAGTGTGATGTACAGTTGAAACAATCCCGTTAGATGTTTCTCCAGCGCATATCTCGGAGAACCGATTGCACTAACTATTATATGCAAAGGCACTTTCTCCTTATGTGTCTTGGGTAGACCGTAAGCGTCGGGGAGAAAGCCTTGGTGCATCGCCTAGACTTCGTTACCTACACCGATAAGTTTGTCTTTCTTCCGTACCAAAATGCCCGTAAGATCCCTCAAAAACGTCTTGTAAGCTCCACGTTCTAAAACATTACGGATCTTCTGTTTCTAGTCCTCGGGGTACAGGACCACAGTGACACACATCCGCCAGCAACACAACAATACTGATGTCAGTAATTAGATTTTTAAGTGTTCTGTGCTCCCCGAAGTCAAACTACTCTTAAGAGGACCAGCTCTACAAAGAATCCTAGACGCCTCTTGTCTAATTTAAAACACGTTTCTTTACTTGGAAATCCTCATATACCAGGTTCCACATTCGCTACTATAGGCTGGGAGACCTAGATCCTGATTCGCAACATTCGACCGGGAACGACCTGGGCGTTGTCGCAACCTCTCCCCCTTCACCAAACACAGACGTTTCTTCAGACCACTGATGTCGGTCGGACAAGTAACAACACTCCTCTTGGTGTCTAAAGTCAGTCTTTGTACCTGACATGCCTCGCAGAGTTCAAAGTTCTGTTTCTGTTTCTCAGTTATTGCTATCCTTGTGGCCTCCATAGCTCAAATATAGGCCACGACACGGCTCGACACTTAATTAAAATATCGGTATGGAGAACCATACATGACTTCCATGTTCTAAGATTTATATTTAAAACCATTTACTAAATGAAATGTTTCCATAGAAACTACATCTTTCCACTTATTGCTTCAGCCTTAACCACAGTACTGTGGTCACTAACGTATACCACCACACGTTATCGCACTCGATTTTCACTGATGATGGCAGTCGATGGCACTGCCGAAACGTCTGGTTTTGCAGAAAACATTGGACTACGGCCAAACAGCCCGTGAAGGAATTTTAACAACAAACTACTTCTTTGTTGCCGATAACGTAGTACACATATAAAAATTATCCCCTCCCCCTTCAACTATAATTTTCATTTATAGAAGATTACCCCCACCCCGTTCAACTAGCCTCTTCATTTATAGATATTTCATCTACGTTTCTACAGTGGATTATTATGATATCTTATCAGGATACTTTATTTATCAAAATTAAGTACTTTACTCTTTTTAAAACATAAAATGTGTCAGGTAAACTGCCCTTTCACCGTAACCGATCTTCACCAAAATCAATAGGCCTTGAGTCTTCTACAACTCAGGCACATATGTAAAAAATTATTTGATTCTGTTTGAATTTACGGCAGTTATCGTTCGTCATGAAAATATTTCTCTTGTTACAACATAAAAGGTTGCAGGTAAACTACCCCTTTCCCTTAACCGATCTTCACCAAAATCAACAAACCTTGAGTTCTCTACAATTAAGGAAGGTATGCACAAAATTGTTTGATTCTGTTTAAATGTGCGGCAGTTATCGTTTGTCATAGGAACAATTACTCTTGTTAAAACATAAAATGTGGCTGGTAAACGACCCCTTTCCCTTAACCGATCTTCACAAAAATCAACAAACCTTGAGTTCTCTACAATTGAGGAAGGTATGCACAAAATTATTTGATTCTGTTTAAATCTGCGGCAGTTATCGTTTTTCATAGGAACAATTACTCTTGTTAAAACATAAAATGTGGCTGGTAAACGACCCCTTTCCCTTCACCAAAATCAAAAAGCCTTTAGCCTTTTACAATTGATGAACGTATGCAAAAAAATATTCGATTCTGCTTGAATGTGCGGCAGTTATCGTTCGCCATAGAAAAAATTACGGTTGTTAAAATATAAAATGTTGCTGGTAAACTACCCCTTTCCCTTAACCGATCTTCACTCAAATCAACAGACATTGAGTTATGTATAGCTCAGAGAGGTATGCAAAACAATTTTTCATTCTGATTGAATTTACAGCAGTTATCATTCATCATAGAAAAAATTACCCATGTGAAAACATAAAATGTTGCCGGTAAACTACCCCTTTCCCTAACCCGATCTTCAACAAAAACAATAGGTCGTGAGGACTCTACAATTCACGGCTGTATGCAAAACATTATTTGATTCTGTTTGAATTTGCGGCTGTTATCGTTTGCCATAAAAAAAATTACCCTTGTTAAAACAAAAAATGTTGCTGGTAAACTACCCCTTTCCCTTAACCGATCTTCACCAAAGACCACAGATCTTGAGACGACTTCAGTTCAGTACTGTATGCAAAATATTATTTGATTCTGTTTGAATTTGCGGCTGTTATCGTTTGCCATAGAAAATACCCTTGTTAAAACATTAAACGTTGCTGGTAAACTACCCTTTCCCCTTAATCGATCTTCACCAAGAACAATAGGTCTTTAGAACTCTACAATTCAGGACTGTATGCAAAATATTATTTGATTCTGTTTGAATTTGCGGCTGTTATCGTTTGCCATAGAAAATACCCTTGTTAAACATAAAACGTTGCTGTTAAACTACCCCTTCCCCTTAACCGACCTTCACCAAAAACAATAGGTCTTGAGATCTCTACATTTCAGGGCTGTATGCAAACCGTTATTTGATTCTGTTTGAATTTGCGGCTGTTATCGTCTGCCATATAAAATACCCTTGTTAAAACATAAAACGTTGCTGGTAAACTACTCCTTTCCCTTAACCGATCTTCACCGAAAACGATAAGTCTTGAGAACTCTACAATTCAGGGCTGTATGCAAAACGTTATTTGATTCTGTTTGAATTTGCGGTTGTTATCGTTTGTCAAAAAAAAAATTACCCTTGAGTTAAAAAAAATGTTGCCAGTAAACTACCCCTTGCCCTTAACCGATTTTCACCAAAAACAATAGGTCTTGAGTACTCTACAAATCAGGACTGTATGCAAATAATTATTTGATTCTGTTTGAATTTGAGGTTGTTAGCGTTTGCCATATAAAAAAATCTACACACAGACACACACAGAGACACTTTTCGAAAAATGACTTTTTTTCATGTTTTGAGTGTAGTACAATCAGAATCTGCAATAATCTCGAACAAGATTTTTTTTTGCCATCACCATACTTCCATTTCCTTAAGGAACATGGAAGTAAAATGACAAGGAACACAATAACCGCGCTTTCATCTTCCTCTAAGCTTGTTTCTTGTATAATTGTCACGTAAAACTGTAAAAAGTACCAAGTGTTTATATATTTTTTAAAAAACTTTGTATAATTGTAAAGCCTCCTCCTGTGGAAAGCTCATGTCAACAGGACGCAGCAAGGCATACTTCGACAATAGATTTTTTATTATGCACAGATAGATAAAAGAGATTTGGGGAGACTTCTTAAGAGATGAACTCTTGACAGAAGTATTTGAAACCGGACGTCAAGAACTGACATTTCGTATGAAATGAACCTTTGTATTCTTCCTTGAGCAAAAACACTGTTAGGGACACAACCTCTTTGTTCAGTTTTAATGATACTGGAAGCCCGGACATTGTAATCTAGTTATGGGTAGTGCATCAGAATTGCTTATTACTATTTTTAGAACAAAGCATTCGAGGTGTAGTTGTAATCTATGTTACTATATATATATATATATATATATATATATATATATATATATATAATGGTGATATTATGGGACCGGGAGGGTGGCGCCCTTGTCTCAAGTATCATTAGCAGGGACGCAGCATCTGCTACAAACGCTGACGTTGTAACTTGTTCTTACTGCTAATAACCTCCGATTAATTGAATGTTACAATCTTTGCAGTGCGGCAAGACAAAAACTAATTATTCATCCTATCCTAGAGCAGCTTCAACAAACTAGAAGTACAGATTGTTCAACAGCACAATGCTGAAGTATTTTGAAGTGTGATATTCCAAACGTTATGGTATCCTGCACTCTTTGATGATTTACACATATGGATACCAGCAAATCTACAATTACGCTGCATTTAAGTAGTTCTAGTGTTTTCTTATTAGATCCACACCGTAACAATATTTTAATACTGTTAGCCCGATAGGCTTTTAGACATACATACAGGCTCTCGCGTTTGCATACAGGTGTGTGTGTGTGTGTGTGTGTGTGTGAGAGAGAGAGAGAAAGAGAGTAGTTTCAAAAATTGTTTCAGTTCATTATATTTCACATTATATTTCTTGGTATAGGACTAATTATTGTATCAGTTGAAAACCACTTCCTCTAAAAACATAATTTTTATTTGTTTTGCAGATCCTTTCGGGGAAACGTTGTATCCCCTTCCTCTGAAAGCGCTTCATAAGTGTTGTCCCCGAAAGCTCTATGCAAAATAAATAAAAAGTAAGTTCTATCTAGCAGTGGTTAAATGAATATAAGTATATATAGACTATATTATATAATCGTGCCCAATTACAACAATTTTCACAAGAACCAGACGTCTATGGATACAATATATTACGCTAGACATAAATTTATTCCGAGTTCGAGTCTAGTCCCAGTCAAATGTTTTTTGTGGAATCCTGTACCCGCGCGTATTAACATGAGTTTCATAAAATGTAGACGTAAAGTACCAGCAGTTTCTACATGTTTACCCTGTCCCTTACAGGGGAAAAATTACCTTTCGTAATAATAAGAAAGTCACTGAAACCGAAAAACTATGTGTTGATGAACATTTCTTATTCTAAACCTTCATATTCAAGTGGCTACAGAATAGTAAGTAAAACCGTTTAATAGATGACTGGCATATGGTAGTCAGAGAACTTAAACCAATTTTAATAATGTATAATTAACTATTAGGAGATTTTATAAGTCATTGTTACCTAAAATGGCAATCGACATCTCACTCATTACGATTTAATATTTTTGTTAGTGCTGAGTAATCTAATAATGCTGTAATCAGTAGTAATGAGTTTAATGCGGTTGGTGGCAAGGTAAGTATAATATCTCTTTAATGTAATTATATCGTTTCATTCAGCTGATGAGTGGATCACCCCATTCCTTCTCTCCCTAACAAATATAATTTTTAAACTACACATGTTATTAGTGGTTAAATAAATTTATGCTACACTCACTTATTGCTCACACCACTAGTCACTGTGACCACGATTAGCGCTTTCGAACGAACCCGTTCATCATCAGATCGTAAGGTGGCAGTTACGATCTGATGATGAACGGGTTCGTTCGAAAGCGCTAATCGTGGTCACAGTGACTAGTGGTGTGTGCAACAAGTGAGTTTAGCATAAATATAATTTTGCCTTCACAATGTATACTTGGTACAAGCAAGTAATATACGAAATATTGAAAACATAATCCTCTCTATATCATTAAAGTCTCAGGTACTTGTTTTTAAATGACATATTTGTTTGTGTAATTTCCACAGTCCTTTAATAGACTGGAACTCAACTCTGTCTGCAATTAAAACGGCTACGACGACATTTCCGTCTCAAGTAATAGTGTGTAAAATTAGGACATAAACTAAGATGTTAATTTAAATAAGAATAATTTATTTAGGAACTTGTATTTAAGAATATTTTTGAATACATTTCAAAAATTTGTATTACTATTAATATGACAATAGAGTAATATAAGATAAGAAATTATATTTTGTAGACTTATTAGCTTTAGAACTTTTCAAACAGCATTTACGTAATTTTCTGTCAGAGTAATTTACAAATAGTGTTTAGTTATTCGTTACAATTTTGGTAGACTTTTATAACTAACTAACATTTTTAAGTGTTGTAGCACTGCACTACAGGCAAAAAATGACAAATTTGTCAACCTTTTTGTTATATATTAAATATATAAAATAAGTTTATTAGCAGGATTTTTTTGAGCCCATTTAGTCATCTCAGGTAAAAATAAAACTTGCATTGTATAGCAGAGAAAAACCCTTGGCTCATCTTGTTTTACTAATCAGGAGAAAAGCAGAATGTACAAATTACACATTTTGTTATCTGTGAGCTACTTTTCTCAGTTAACGTGAAAATTATTGGACCCTTGTAAATATATAATTTAAATTAAATTATATATAATTTATATAATTTAAATTGTAAATATCATAATTTATATTTTAATAAGTTCAGATAATGTATTCCTGTATCTGACTGAGTTGAACTCTATTATGTTAGGCAATATTAATCAAGGATTGATGGTTTAAACTGTATTTTGAAGTATAATACCACGTCCGACGTTCTTGTAGGCACTTTGATCTGTGGTTCATTGATTTCATTATAGATTCCATCACCATTCATAGCTAGATGTAAGGTAAAACTGAAAAGTAATTGAGCTTTCCGACAAGCTGTGTAATTACAATGACTGGCAAAGAGCCTATCTAGATCACTATCGCAACAGAAATACACGTAACTGCCAACAATGGATGTCGCCAATTTTTCCAACAGTACACTCACCAGTTAAATAAACAGACCACAGTAAAAATAACTTTACCAAAATACATAACAGGTTTCAAGGTATAGGCCTACTATTTTATATTACATACGAATTAAATTAATGTGAATTTTTAATGGTTTCTACTTAATAATCAGTTTGGATTCGACATCAAACAAGGTTTACCCGTTTTGCAAACTGATGAATAAGACCTATATCACAAATGATTAAAACATATTACAACTTGTAAGGCGAATGTTTTTGGTAATGATTTTATAAAAATATGAAGTATTCACATGTAAAGTTTTACGAATTGTTGTTGATTTGAAATTAGTCTAATTTTGATAAATATTAACTAAAATATGTTTTATAAATTACATGTTTTCCACGTTTAAAAAAATGTCTACCCTTTTTAGTTACAAAACAAGACATGGTTATAAGTGCAAAGAGCATAAGACCAAGCTGCGAGCTTGTTAAATTATTTTTATTTTGAATTAATCGTATACTTTTACGATGAACGTTAGCTTAATTAGCATAACTCTGAAGTTTCTACTAACCAACGTTGATAACCTATATATGAACACTCAATAAGAAAACTACTTGGACTTCTTTATAGCGTCTTGTTAGACAAGATGATGTAGCCTAATTATTTACAAATAAATTTTTGTCAAAATAAATCCGGTCTTTATAAACAAAAATTTATGTAACCAGTTTCAAAAAACTCTGAAAGTTTTTATAGAATACGCAACTTTAAAACTGAACTTTTTGTTTTATTGTTAAATAAACAATCGAATGATAGAAAATTTCTTAAAAATGACAAAATATTGACAAATTATTGCAGGAAAAATTTGATACATTCCTATTTTTTAAAAATTCTGTTTCATTTTGAAATAAAATTTTCACTGTGTACTAACATTCAACAGTAATTTTTATAGATTATTAAATCTAGGATACGAAAATATCTCAAACTCTTATTTTTATGAAATGTTTAGGTCAAATCATTAGCCTACATCTTTATTTTTTGTTAGGCCTAATATTATTGAAATTAAAGAATTCTGAGCGAAATATCGAGACATATTTTGTTAAGGTTGACAATGACATTTAATTAGCCTATAATCTAGTCGCACTTTGGAAAAAGCAAGTGTGGTTCAGAAAATTGCATCGTGTTATGTATTGTAACTGCCTACAATTTAAGAAAATAATTATAGCGCCGAGGATTGCTTATACCCCGAAATAGGCACACTGCATACTAGCAAATTTACAGAAATGAAGTGATGCCATGTCAACTTTCTGTCGGTTATAATGCAAGACCCGTTAGCCGCTCTTTGTTTTCAGTGATGCTGCGATAAATCTTTACTGAAGCTATATGGTAGTTCATGGTTATTGTGATCTCTTTAGTGGGACAAGCCGTTCACTGAATTTTGATTAACCTGGTCTTAATAACGGTGGTCATCATTATAGGCCCTAAGTGTTACTTGTAAAAACGTTATTTTGTTTATTACGAAATTATTAAGCAGTTACATGTTAGCGTCTAAATTTCAATTAAATTGTGTTTGTTTAGAATAGGTTTAGTGACATAGGTTGCTGGTTCAATTAGAAGTTACATGAAAAGTAATCTTACTATTTGATAACACGTGGTCTCTTAGAAAAGAGTTGACAAATAAAAAAATTAGTATGTCGACCTAGACAGTATCTGGACAATACAATACTATAAACATGTGTACGCCTTTATGAACACACTCAATCCGTCTCCTATCTGTTATGAGTATCTATATTTCTCAACTTCGTGATGGCGATGTATCACAGCTCCCGCCGTCTTATGTTACATAGTCATAGCCTATTAAATAGTTCTTTCGTTCTTGGTGATATGCGTTTACTTCATAAGAGTGAGTGTAATACTCTAAGTCTCGTTTACACTCCACAACTTTCTTATTTCACATTTTTGACGTCCACATTATTTCCACTTCTACCTTTTAGGTCAATCCGAAATTTGTTTTCTTATTCATGTCTTATATTAGCGTATTATGTTTGTGTATACAGTATTTTCTTCCTTTAACCATGTACTGAGTCTTATCTACATTTAGTTTCTGACAGTATTCATTCAGTTCTTTTATTGATGTACTGAATCTTCAAAGTTTGTCTTTCAAGTCCTCAGCTACTCAGGTTATTGCAAAATAAATTTACAGAAAAATAAGTTCTAATTTTTCTACTAATTCTTTCACTTTTCTACATTCACTTCCATGTGGCATCACTTACATCTAATTAATGTCTAACAATGAGATTGATGATGTAGCGAGCTTTTCTGAGAGTTCGCTGCATGTTGCTTTTTTTTTGAAAAGGATAATTTTTGTTGACGACCGCAAATTGATTTAACTGGTGACACATCAACACTTCTCTTACGACGATGATGTTTACAAAAACACGACTAGCACGAGGACGAGCACGAGACACGAGGAGATATAATGCCCACAATCGAATCACTTCCCTTGAATTTCTTAATCAGTATCTGAACTGTCACCTGATTAGGTTCATTTTGTCGACAACAAATTTACAATCGGCTGCTAATTGTCATTGCGAAACATTCTTTGTACTTGTAATGGGTGTTCACCATAACAACGTTCTTTTGTTGTATAATCCCTCATGATAATGAACCGTAACTTGAGCTGATACGAAATTTTCAGCGCCGTCCACTCAAAAGACAAACAATTCCGCGCAATTTCACTCATACGTTATTTATAGTACACCTTATTTAAGATATAAGACCGTTAGATATTTTGGTATTTGCTGGAGATTCTCTTTTTTTCCGTAGGAATTTCTGCAACAGTTCAGCGACCTATTTCTGTCATCTTCAGGCACATTCCTCTCGATGTCCTAGGAGGAATTTACCGTTGTTGGATTCTACAATCTGTATATTGATGTATAATTTTTGATAATTCAAAATTATATACGATTTTTTCGCAAATAGGTTACGTCAGGTTACATTTATTAGTTTTTTTTTTTACTTACGTTTTCTTAGATAACTTGAAATTTTATAGAACTGAGATTTCTATGACATTATCACTGCAAGAAACCTGAAAACTTGAAAAGTTTTTTTTCAGAAAACATTGAAAAATATTGATAATTATGCCACGCAACACAACTTTCCGGTTAATGTAGACCTGTACGTATCACCGACGTACTACCGTCACACTAATGATTTAGCAATAGCACAATTTATTAATTAGTAAGTTCAGTTTTAATATTACTAGCGCTCGCGCTCGTGTGTGTGAGTATGCCACACAATAAAAGAAAATAAGCAATGAGCCCTTTTGCCTACCGTGTGTCACAGCTGATAGGAATATATATATATATATATATATATATATATATATATATATATATAATTTGTGATGTTTTCAATTTGTTTCTTCTGTAAGTAGTATAATTTTGTATATTCTTTTTATTGAGAATTAAAAATTCTTTTATTATTAAGAAACATCGAGTTACTTATATAGAAAATATATATATATATATATATATATATACACGCACGAATGGACTCTTCGTACTACGACAGAATTACGTATTTCAATTAGTTTCCGTTACAAAAAAAAAAAAAATATTTGTTTTCATTTTTTAACTTCTAGGTGTGTGTGTGTGTGTGTGTGTGTGTGTGTGTGCACGGTGTTATTCAAAATGAATTAACGGATTTCATAACGCAATTTTCCAGTTATCCGGCATTGTCATGGAATGAGTCACTGACCATTTGTAAGAGGAGGTTTCTAATTTTCGAATGGCTGCCGCACGAGCGCTGTAGCCGCGTCATTTCCTAGGCAACGCTTGTTTACACTCGAAATATACAGTACTCTAGTTACATTGGAAAAGCAAAAGTATTCTGCGTTCTCGAGTTCGCGAAAACAAAATCGGTCGTCACAGTGCATCATGCTTTTTGAAGGCGATTCGACATTAATCGAAGAACATTCGACGGGGTTCCCACAACCCACTATCTGGCATGTGCTAAGATAGGGTTACCATATGACCTAGGTGAAAAAAGACGACAACCCGAAAATTTAACAGCATGATCGTTACTTTACGGATCCAAAAAAATTTAACAGTAAAAACATTATACATTATGGATAAGAAGGTATTCATGATTAAGTTAAGCATTTTTACAGAGTGTATACAATGTACAATTTAATTTTTGTGATATAAAAAGAAAATGTTTACAAAAAAAAACTTAAAACTATTAGTTAGAAGCTGAACTTACATAGGAAAAGAATATTTGCTATATTTATATTTGTCATAGCAGTAACTAAATTAATACTAATCAGTCTGAATCGGATTCACAGTCTAAATGTTCAATTGTGTCTTTGTGATGCCAAGGTATTTACCAGATGAACTAATTCCCATCAAAAGCTTTTTATTTTTAAATAAATAATCATAGAACTAAACACATGAAAGACGTTTAAAATTGTAGTGTACACGAATTAAACCTTTAACATTTTCTTCCATTAACCTATTTCTCTCTTTGGTTCACTGTGAACTGATCAGAGAAAATACCCGTTCTGTAATACAGTTGTTACTCGGAATGGAATAAAAATACTCAACAATTTTCAAAAGGTCTGAATAACAAGATGATGTTGGCTTTCCTTAAAATATTTACACCATAACTGACTGGAAAGGCGGTTATCATACAAATCAGGGTAATTCTTCAAAAACTTTTGAAAATTGCAGAATTCATCAAAACATTTGTTATTATCAACGTATATGTCTGTTCTGGTTCCAAGGAAATTTAAAGTTTCCTCTACATCATCCCAAGAAGGAGGTTTTGAGAGACTCGTCCATTTGAAACTCTAAAACTGCTCGTATTGTACCAACCACTTTTCCAAATAACCAATCATAAACAGTAATTGCTTCCTCGTCAAACTTCCCTTTTTTTACGCAAAATTTCTTTTACTTTCAGTCGTATAAACATTTGTTCATGTCTATTTTTAAGTGTTTCCAGTGTACATTTCAGAATTCTCAAAGTTTCAGCTGCCTTCTCTTTCCATGTCTATAATGTTTTTATGAAAAACAGACATGAGTGAATGAAAAACCACAATCTTGCCTCACTCAGTTCATTCCCAAAAAATTTTGTAATCATGACAGGTGATTCCTGGGCGAAAAAGTACCCCGTTAAGGCAGAAAAACGCTTAACATAAGGAAAGTGTGACAACCACTTAGTTTTACAGTAGTACAACAGTTTTCTATATGAAACTTTAACAAATTCAAAGAATTCTTTAAGTTCTTCTGTTCTAATAATATATACAGAAAAGTAACTGACGATTTTAAAGACAATGAAATCTATATCAAAATCTAGCCCTGCGTCAAACCATGGTGTACAGCATTGTGGAGGACATATGCTGGGCAACCAATCCCCGCTAACTTGGGAGTTTAAATTCTTTTTTAAAGTGACAGAAAACATTGTTCCCATCAGCCCGACTACCAATACCAATACTTCTAAAATTTGTGCTGGTATTGTCTCCTGAAAAAGCAACACATTTTTTATCGATACCAGGTGTTTGAGGGTATTGTGGGCATATGAAGCAATTGTCTCAGACTTTTCATTTGGAAGAGACTTAAGTTCAACTACTTTAGTTTTGATTCCTCCAAATGTCAAGTCAAAGTACTGAAAAAGAACTGGAAACAACTTGAGGGACCCGTGGTTACTTCTATCAGTAGCAAAACCAAAGCATGAAATACTACTTAAATCTTTAACGGTTGCATCAAAAGAAAGAGGAAACAAAACTGAAATAACTATGGCCTCAGTTTTAGTACGAACACATGAAACTTGTTTTGCTCAAGACCGTCTGCAACTTACTAGCAGGGCCGGCCCCAGTGCTTCTTTTTTTTTTTTTTTTTTTTTTTTTTTTTTTTTCGCTCTGGGCTTTGCGGTTGTGCGTCGCAGAGACGAACCGCACGGTAACTGAGTTCCGAGCTACCTTCTGGAGCTCCTGCCTCGTGGCCCTGCCCAAGTAGGGCGCGTGCTCTATAGCAGGCCGATTCTCGGCTGTTGTGCTAGCCTACGCTAGCGCAGTATACACCGAGGGCATTTCCACGAATCACCTGGGCGTATACGGTACCTTCCCAGCCCAGTCACTAGACGATTGCCTGGGAACCTCGCCGCACGTGCATAATATTTGCGTGCAAGCCGCCTGAAAGTGTCGTCTAAGGAGCGGACGCCAAGTCCTCTCCTTAGAAGGCGAGATGAGAAGCGAGGGGGACTTTGGCCGCTAGCCGAAGCCCCCTGTCGAGGACGCTCTGCAACTTCTTTTTATGCATTGCGGCGAGGTAACCCCAGACCGGGCAGGCGTAGGTAATGACCGGCAGCAGATACGCGCCGACGATCATCCTGCCCAATTTCCTGGTCATGGCTGAGCTGATCAGGAGTGGAAACAGTGCGCACAGGCGAGTGGATGCTCGCTTAAGAACTGTCTGTGCGTGGGTACGCCAGGTGAGCCGATGGTCAAGGTGTAAGCCGCGGTACTTGACCTCGTTGGACCAGCGCAAGTACGTTCTGCCGATACGTAGTTGCCTAACGGGGTTCTTCTGTCGCTTAGAGAATTCGACGGCTACACTCTTGGTAGCGTTGAGTTGCACTCTCCAATTCTCGGTCCAGTCCACGAGCGTGTCGAGCTGGCGCTGCAGTCGTAGGACGGCCCTTTCCTCATGACGATCGGCCGTAAATACGGCCGTGTCGTCAGCGAAGAGGGCCATCTGGACTCCAGACTGTCTCGGCACGTCGTTGACGTAGATCGAGAACAGAAGGGGGCCTAGAACACTACCTTCAGGGACGCCGGCTGTGATTCGTCTCTCGGAAGAGACAGAATCGCCAACTCTCACGCAGAAGGTCCTCTCCGTCAGAAAGCTAGCAACCAGATGGAGGTAGCAGTCCGGGAGCTGGACTTCCCTAAGTTTGAATAACAGGCCATCATGCCATACGCTGTCGAAGGCTTTCTCAACATCTAAGAAACAGCCAACGGTCCGTTCTCTCCGACACCCGGCTTCCGTGATGCTTTCCACCAGTCTCATCAGTTGATGAGTGGTCGAATGCCCCACACGAAAGCCGAACTGTTCGGGGACCAGCACGTCAAAGTTGGTTAGATGTTCTCGTACACGACGCTGTACGAGGCGCTCAAAAACCTTGGACTTAGCGGAGAGTAGGCTGATAGGCCGGAGGTTTTCCGAGCGGGTGGTATCCTTTCCCTGCTTCGGGATCACGATAACCGTCGCCTTTCTCCATTTCTTGGGAAAGTAGGCCAGTCTAAGACACGCGTTGAACAAATCAGTCAAGAATTGAACTCCAGGCTCGGGAAGAAGTCGTAGAGCGGTGTTGGTAACACCGTCCGGGCCTGGAGCCTTTCTTGGCTGAAGTTCAGCGAGCCGATCTGAGACCTCTTCCAAAGAGATGGGTTCGGGCTCCGCCGTGATCGGAAGAGACAGAAAGTCTTCCACAGCCATCTCGACTTGTTCGTCGAAGTCCCAGTCCATGGGCGGGTTGGGAGCGAACTCACGCTCGAAACACAAGCCCAAGTACTCGGCCTTCTCCTCCGGGCGACCCAGGAGTCGACCGAACGGTCCAACAATGGCGGGAAGTGGAGGTCGGCGCCTCCGTCCCGTCAATGCGGTAGGTATTCTGTACGGGTGAGATTGCGGGTCCGCATCCCCCGTTCGGGCCACGTCGAGTTCCCAACAGCTACGTCGGAACGCCTTCAGACTGCCGCACAGTCGTCCGGTGAGCCGATTGTATGCTGCCTTATCGGCCGGATCACGGGTCCTCTGCCAACGTTTCCGGAAGTAATTCCTCTCGCGAGCGAGAAGAGAGACTTCCTCAGGGATGCGTTGGTAGTCAGGCGTGAAGCCAGCTCGCTTACGTGAAGACACGCCTATAGCCGAGATGATTGCCTCTTCGATTCCCGCAACTGCTTCGTCTAGGAGGCGAACGGAATCGAGTGGGGCCGCTGGTGGCAATCTACGGCACAAGGCCGGGCCGTAGCGATCCCAATCGATAACCTTCTTCTTGTCAGAACGTGCATAGGCGTGCTGGGTAGCGACGTGGACCAAGATAGGGTTGTGGTCGGATGTCAGCTCCGTAAGTGAGAATACCTCGACTGGACAGACAACTCCTTGGGTCACCGCGATATCCAGAACATCGGGAGCCGCGTTAGGCCTTGACGGAAAGAACGTGGGTTGCGCTGGACCAAACACCATCGCCCGGCGCGATTCAACAAAACTGAGCAAGCGCCTCCCGTTCGGAGTAGTCAGGCGACTATTCCAAACGCGATGCTTGCAATTCAGATCGCCAGCCAAAATTACCCTTCGATGGGAATCGAAGATGACGTCCAGGTCGCCGACAAGGAGTTCAGCTTGTGGGGGCTTGTATGCTGAAACCACGAGGACGCCGCCAAGAGCTCCGTGGACCTCAATTGCGGTGGCCTCTAGGTTGGTAAGCTGCGGCAAAGCGACACGATGATGACCTATGGAGGTCCTCACCGCGATCGCCGTGCCGCCTCCTCGTCGGCCAACTCGGTCATCCCGATAGACCACGTAATTTGGTAATCGAAACCGGTTCGCCGGGGTCAGGTGGGTTTCCCCGAGGAAAAGTACGTCGGGTTTGAACCGAGCCAGGAATTCAAGAAGGTCGGAATGCTTCTAACCGATGTTGTTAGCATTCCAGGCTACGAGCGAGAGATCTCGTCTAAGGGCTTGGTTCATAGAAGACCTATGACTTCCCAGGCTTCCACCAAGAGCATAAATCTCTCAGTTGGGTCAGCAGTTTCCAGGCGGTCTCGGATGGACCTGAAGGTCGTATCCAGACAGAAAGTCGCGGACGAACTGTGCGTCATCGGAAATGACGGACTGGGCGGTTTGCCTGGAAACTGAGGCCGCGTAAGAGCGACCAGGTTTAACGGCAGATCGGGTCGTGGTGGAAGCCACAGGACCAGGGCCAGACGGTTTTGAATCAGCGGCAGGAAAAGTACGCTGTTGCGCTTCGTCGAACTTGTACCGGGAAGCAGGACTTTTCTTGGGCTGTGGGCAGGCATCCGGTGTGGTTATCCCTTTGTTCCTGGGTTTTGTGATGCCTGCTCGCGGAAATCGCGGAGGTGGCAGTGGTGGCGAGGCTACCTCTGGTTCAGAGGCGGGAGTTGGAGGTTCCGCGGAGGTGGAGGGTTGATTCTCCGGCTCCAAAACCGAGATGACGGCTACTGGGCTTGTCTCTGCTTCGGAAGGAGACGCGGTTCGTTTGTTTGCCTTTGCAGGGGCTGGAGGTGGAGCCGGAGAGGGCGCGCGCCGTGCCGGTTGTGCCTGAGGTTGAGGCCTAGCCTGTGTTTTAGGCTGTCTCTGAGGTTGGGGCTGCATAGCTGGCTGCCTTGGCTTCGGGAGGGGCCCCTGCGGCTTTTGCTTCCGCAGGAGCTCCGCCTTGTAGACCGGGCAGTTTACGTTACTTGCTGCATGGCCTTGGCCACAATTAATGCAGCGGAACTTGGACTTGTCTGCCACAGTGCAGGCCTGAGTTAAATGTCCCAACGAACAACGCAGACAGGCCGGGGCATTGCGGCAGACGTCGGTATGGTGGCCGAACCTCTGGCACCGGTGGCACTGCGCGAGCTTGCCCTGGGGACGACTGGTTTCCACCCTGACGCGGAAGCCAAACAGCCGCGTCAGGTGGAAAATTTTGTCTGCAGCCTCGCCCTTCTCGAGCTGGAGACGAACGAGCGGGAGAGGTACTCGGGTTTCTGAGTGCGTGAACAGGCGGAAAATTGCCTGCACTGGGTACCCGAGATCCCGGAGTTCCAAGAGGATCTCCTGTGGATCGGTGTGCGCGTCAAGCCCTCGCAAAATTACAGACAAGGGCTTGACTCGCTTAGGAGAAAAGGTGTGGTATTGAAGGTTATGCGCCTGGAGGAAGGCCTCGACCAGGCGATGGTCCTTGAGCTGGCGGACGACAATCTTGACCGTATCACCGCCAAGCAGCTTCAGGTCAAGCTTGTCGGCCGACAGGCCGTGGGCCGCGATCAGCCGTGTGTATAAGGCGGCGACATTGGACACGCTGTGGACATACAGGGGCGGCGCACGACCAACAGCGGCAGCAGCCGGAGCTGCTGTCGAAGCAGTCGGAACCGCGGCCTGTGGGCCCTGAGAAGGTCCGATGTCCATGGCCGAGGTCTGAGAGGAAGTGGATCCAGGTGAATGGGTCCTCTTGGGCTTCTTAGCCGGGCGATTACGCCGACCAACGGTCGCGAACTCGCCCGACTCGTCTGCCGGCAGAGGGGGAAGCGGGTTAGGGAGAGGATCGTCCGTCTCCATCGCCCGAGGCGATTCAGGCGAGTCGCCCAGATGGGGCAAGGCAGAGCCGAGCGACTCGGCACTTTGGCCGTTGCCCGTAGAAGGCATGCTGGCCAGGTGCGGCGGCTGCCGGGCAGAGACTGCTAGGCAGTCACTGCCAGACGCCAGGGATCTCGGGTCCGGCCGAAGCCGGATTACCCGCGCGTCTTCCCTGCTCACGACGATGCGGGAGGAGCTGGGCTAACGACCAGCTTCGTTGAATACCAGTCCTTACCAAGACTGGTGTCCACTGGCCCCTTTACCCCGGCGATATCCTAGCTCGCTTACCACTGGTAGGGGTTTGCAAGGATCGTCCGGGGCAGCGCTACCTAACAGTCACGAGCAGGTTAGGAATTATGCACTGATATGCGTATATGATATTATGGACTCACCAGGTGAGCCCAGAGCACTCCTCTTCTTTCCTGTCCGGCCAAGATGTTTCCGGCGCAGGTGGTCCTAATAAGGTCAAACTTCGGCCAGCTACCACTTGTACCGGCTACTTAATTCACCGGCAGCAGCTGGCTCCTTGGTCCGTTTCCCACGAAGAGAAAGGCAATAGTAATCCTCGTCCAACGGCGAGGTGGGCGAATGCAGCAAAGCAGCTTCCAGTCCAGGCAGGAGAGAGCAGTCCGGAGAGAGGTCTGTCCTGTTGAAGAGCTGGTCCAGGTGTCTCTGTGTTGTTCTGTGTCGAGTGTGTCTCTCGTCTCGCCCAGTGCTTCTGCCGCCCTGTGCAGTATTTATGAGGGCCGCTCCCCTCCCTATTTTAACTCTGAACACAATCACGCACACTAGACCTACTCTAAAGGTATGGCGATTGCCTTCAAGTGACGACTAGGAATGTTTGCATTGTTGTGTTTAACAAATAACTAGAACTTTTTCGCGTTTACGATGCGGCGATACAATAAAAATTGTAGAATAAAAATTGTCGATGTTTTTGTATGTGTGGTTTGCTTCAATGAGGTGGTTTGCAAAGGTGTATTCTGTAGTGGACTGTAGTGCCTTTGTGTGTGCCTCTGTAAGGTATCTGCCCTTTCGACTTAAAATTAGTTCTTCTTAGCACGCAAATTTAGATAACAGCTTATCTAATTGACACGTATCAATTAACAAATATCTTATTGATGTGTATTGCCATCTAGAATGCGAAAGATACTGTAATTACTCTACCAAACCTTAACTGTTACTGTTGTGTAAGGTTTATTGATACCTATTAAGTTTTAATAGTCGTATTTATAGAACACAAATTAACCATGTCAATGCAAACATTTTATTTTTTCCTGAGGTGATGCAGTTCCATTGATATAAAGGTTAAAAAGGAAATTCATGTTCATATAAGGATATTTTATTCTTGTAAAATACAAAGGATAAGGGATATTCATATTCTTGATACGTGTGTTTAGAGTTTACTGTACCTTAGAGACATTAAGTTTAAGTGATTCCAGTTTCTTGTCCACTGTAGAAAGTAGTGATCAACCACACAATAATCGGAACTCATAAATGTCAAGAAAGTGTAGGCTGTCTGCTGACAGCGTCAAACGGACTTATTTTATTTCCTCATTTTCGAAAATGTTGCCAACACCACTAGTTTCCCTGGCATTCCTAAGCAAAGGATTTTGCCAATGCTTAGGTTTATGCACTATACATAATTATGCCTAATGTTAATTTTAATTATATTTTTATCATAGTTGAAATTTAATTAACATTAATGTTTGTAATTACAGCTTGTACATGAGTTTGGACGAAGCCACACATCGCAATCGTATTTAGAAATCAATCGTAAAACCTCAAGATACAAATATTAATGAAAAAGAGATTTGCAGATACCGGTATACAGTCTTATACTTAGTCTACTATTATATCTTTATGGGCGGAGAACCACCAGTTGTTAGTGACTCTTGTGTTTGACAAACTGTGTAGCATACGACTGCAACTGTGAGGTTACAATACCATACGTGACTTGTAAAACTGGGCCTCGTCGCCGACACTGAACAGAGGATTAATGTGAAACCAACTGCGGCCAAACAAGCTGCCGATGACAGGTGTCAAGCGCAAACCAGCCCACAGCTTGCATGTTTTTATTTAACACTTTCTTATTCTGTCCTTGCTTATTCACAATCTTATATATACTCTACGTCTTCCTAAAGTTCTCAGATCTATTACCAACTTCTTGCTTTGTCGGTATGACTTAAAATCCTATTAAATAATTTGTTAACACAGCAATTTGTTTCTTCTAACGCTTATTTCATTCATAGACTTAATACAATAATTTCTCACGTTAACATATCGTTTTATAAAAGTTGAAATAGTTAAAGTAAAACGTGACTTTAAAATATTCAACATTATAATTCTGTTAATATCAATAACAATGATGTCCAATAATATTTAAACTATTCTTTTACACTCTTGTAAAAAATAAAACACAAAGAAATAACTGTAATTATTTAAAGAAAATTAAGTGTCCCAGCATGTCCAATTCCTTTTGTTTCTAAGCAGTATTACATCTGTTTTTAACTATAGTCCAAAAAACTTTCTCCTTTTCCATCTTTAGCTCTATCTCTTACTGCACTTCTTAAAAAAATTGTCATAAAATGTTTCCCAAAACTACTATTTTTCTCAAACTTTCCTTTTACTTTGATAAAGTTGGCGCATAACAATCGGCTGACTCCAGTATCAGATGTACCTGTGGAAACGTACTTCGTTCGAGGTTCATAAAAGTCAACAACCAGCCGTTCTGATACCCCTTAATAAAGTTAAAAAAAGTAGAATGGTGTGCTCACTTCACACTCCAAATTTATTACGTAGACACAAGTAGCTCCGTGTGATGAGATGAAATATATTCCATACACACCACTTCCGTATGCAGTGCGTGAGACACGTTATTTGCATATTTCCTAATTGTATTTCACGCTGTCTGTTCTGACCTTCATCGGAAGGATATTACCATATGATATCTAAAATAATACTCTTACATCAAAATTGCATGACACGAATTTTAATTTACTTAATTTTCCATTAATTAATTATTCTAAGTCTCATTGTTCCTCGCTCTATTTTCTGACGCCCTTCTCCCTCTCACCACCTCCGTACGTCATCTTTCTTGTGTATATGTCTTCCAGATTCCATTCCACTTAATGGCCTTTGTTCTTTAATTTCTTTGAAATTCAAACTGCCTTATATACTTTATTATAAAGCGAGGAATTCTTTATATATATGCAAATTGTATCTCAATAACAGGCCTAAGTATTCTGACGATATGGTGTGAGCCCATGTTTTCGGCTAAGAGAAAGCTATTTAGCTAGATTTAGCTAGATTTGGGGAAATTCATTTTCATTGGATTGGAAGTTAATAAACCAAATAAATAAATTCATGATGCAAAACATTATTGAAGAGCTAAGCGAGTTCTTAGTTTTGAGTCAACCTTTTGGCATTTGCCTGTCGGTGTATCTATCATTCTGTTTGGGATATGTCTCGGAATAACTTTTGAATACATTGGTTGATTTTCTTAAAACTTGGCATGCGTATAGATACTTTTACCCTACACAATCCTGTTGTCTTTCAGACTCATGCATAAAAAAATGGACGGTAGAAGGCAAAAATGTGGGGAGAAGGTTCGAAATTTTGAAAAAATCGTACAAACCCATGGCGGTATAAAATTAAAGAAAATTTAAACCACAATCTGAAGTTTTGAAAATTTCAAAATTTTTGGACTTCAGGGCTCAAAAAGTGAGTAAAAATTCAGATAAAATCGCAAAAAGATCATGTAGGGTATCAAATTAAATAGAATTTTAACCAACATCTTAATGTAGTGCCAGGTTTTTAAAATTTCAAAATTTCGGGTCAACAAAGATATCTAAAATTTGAAAAAAATAACTGAAAATTTAGCAGAATATCAGAGTAAAAGGAATTGTAATCGTGATCAAGATGTTTCAAATTTTAGTGTCTATTGTATAATTGTGTCCTATACAATTGTTATAGTAAACCTCTGCTCAACACACCGTAAAGGACCAAGTCATACCGCGTGGCTTTTGTGTTTAGTGTTTTGTGTCGCATGGCTAGTACATACAATGCGTCGCCAGCCACTAGTTCCGGTACAAATGTTATAGGCCTACTACCAATAGATAGTAGAGAAATCGGAATTTTTGTAATTTTCCTCATAATTAAAAAATTATCTAGTATCGAAATTTATGTAATAATAAATGTACTTCGTTCAAAATAATGAGCGCATTATGCAGGTCAGGGAGCATGCGCATACATGTGACAAACTCGAGAAAATGTGTATGTGATAGAAAACTGATGACAAATTAAAAAAACGAGACCCAGTGCAAACGAGTAAAATTATCAAGCATTTTCAATCGCGTTATGCTACCGTTAAGAACAATGTTCTTACTTTATAGTAACGTCGTTTGTCTACAGTTTCGTTTTATTTATTACTAATTTGTGGTTTTACATAACTTTCTACAACAGCGCCTGAATTCATCTTACGGTTCTTTGTCTGAATTTTCGTTTTATTTTATTCGTAATTCCTGTTCTGCGCGTCTGGGACCCATGCGACCGTGACTGATTTCAATGTACTAATCTTATCGTAAGGTTGCTTATCTAAAGGATCAATTTATTTTATTTTTAATTTTTGCTCTCAATAAATAAAAATTGAAATAATAAAAATTAAAACTTTTCAAAACATTTACCCAGTTGTAAGAAAAATTCCTTGTGTAGGCCTACACGCCTTACAAAACATTTAGGTTTTAAGTAAAATAACATGCTATCGTTGGACGAGAAACAAGCGAAAGAAACATGTTTGAAACGTCCGTCGTTGACATTTAAGACTCGTTGCTTTCAAATTGGTTACAGAAAGAGTACGACTAGAAATACACACAAACCTGTACAGCAATAGCGAGAAGTTGGAAAGAAGCTCTGACGTTATTATGGTTCTCAGCGAAACTCAAGACGGTGAAAAACTCCATCGAATGCGCCAAGTAAATTGAAGATTTTCTAAATCATTCGAAGAGCACTACTATCACTTGGCGGAACTATGATATCAAAGATCACAGCAAATGACAACTGAACAACACGTTCAGTTACTGGAAGATACTACATAATCTGAACTCGGCGACTAGCCGATAAACCAAGGTGAGCAGAGCCGTCGTGATACTAGAACATTGGATTATAATAGACTGCCTACCTACAAGAGGGCCGTGAATTTTAATTTAAACATTTGTAACACTAAATACTCACAAACAAAATTATTCACCAAAAATTTTCATGACAATGCAGTCAACAAAACCCTATCAAACCAACCAAGAGCGAACCAATATGTTGGACCATCATACAGCTATAATGTGTGATGCTGGAAATGAATAAATATCTTGGTATTCATTTTACATAATTTTGATTTATAACTCAAGGAAAGAAATTCTACTTAAAAATTTAAAATAAAAAATTAAGTATTTATAAAGACGTTATTGTATTTTAAGAGAAAACCAAAAACTAGACAAATCTTGCATTTTGTACAAGAACTGGATAATGTCCAATTCATTATATTTTTAATGTACCCATTTGGTATAGTGCATAATTTTTGCTTGCGTGAAGTTAACACTCTTGACAAGTAGCTTCAAGTAAGGATTTTATAATGTATTGTTACGACGGTCTACTCGATCGTCGTAGGTACTGTGGAAAGCAAATTACAAGATACCAATTAAGTCACTAATCACACCTTTAATTTTTACAGTTAAACAGTTCGTAATTAACAACACAGTCTCTAAACAAATGGGGTGGTGTGTTTAATACATAATAAGGGTGATCCGCTCATATGTAAAAATTATAGGGGCATCTCTCTACTTAATACAGCATATAAGGTATTGTCCAACATCATATTTTCTAGGCTGCTTCCCTACGCTGAGGAAAACATGAAAGCATATCAATGTGGATTCACTAGGAATAGGTCAACAACAGTCCAAATATTTACACTGAGGCAAATCCTGGAAAAAACGTTGGAATATGGAGTGGCCACTCACCATCTGTTTGTCGATTTCCAGTCGGCATATGATTCAATCAACCGGAAAATGCTATATAAAGTTGAATATACCATCTAAGTTGGTGCGTATGGTTGGAGTAGTTATGTCCAATTCTAAGTGCCAAATCAGAATACAATCAAATCTATCTAACTCCTTAAAAACATTGAATGGGCTGAAACAAGGAGATGCCTTAGCGTGTCTGTTGTTCAACATAGTTCTAGAAGAGGTCATCAGGGATTCAGGAATTCAAACTAGTGGACACATATTCCACAAGGAGGTACAGCTTCTGGCCTATGCCGAAGACATTGACGTCATAAGTAGGTCTGAATCTGGCTTAAAGGAAGCCTTTCAGGAACTGGAGTTGTCCGCTAAGGCTATGGGCTTGGTTATAAACCAAAGCAAAACCAAATATATGGTTGTAGGTGCCAACACTCATGGCCTGTCCCTGCGCATTAATGATTATGAATTTGAAATGGTTCAGGGTTTTCCATATCTCGGGTCATATGTGGACTCTGGAAATGACTCCTCTAGAGACATTGAAAAACGGATATTATCTGCTAATAGGTGTTACTACGGACTGGTGAAACATTTTAAGTCAAAATTAATAAGTAAAGATACAAAAGCCACCCTATACAAGACCTTGATCAGACCAGTCCTGATGTATGGCTCGGAATGCTGGGTGCTAAAAAAACTAGATGAGCAGAAACTATCCGTGTTTGAGAGGAGGGTACTGAGGAGAATCTATGGCCCTGTGAAGGAAAACGACATTTGGAGGCGACTGCATAATCGAGAGTTGTACGAAAGGTTTAAAGATCTTCCGATCGTGCAACTCATACAAATTAACAGATTGCGTTGGGCTGGTCATGTGCAGAGAATGGCGGAGGATAGAATCCCAAAAAAGAGTCCCTTGCCGATGGGAAGGAGAAGGAAAGGAAGACCGCGTACAAGATGGCTGGACCAGGTTGGTAAGGAGGCAGTGAGGCTGGGTGCAGCAAACTGGTGGACATTGGCCGGTAGTAGAGACCAGTGGGGAAGATTTCTTTTGGAAGCCAGGGCCCGGACTGGGATGTAGCGCCGAGGATGGATGTATGTATGTATGTATGTATGTCTCTAAACAAATCAAATGAAAATTGTTCACATGCAATAAAATGTCCACTAAAATTAAAACACAATTGTATTACAATTATACCGTCCGATTATAAAACACCACTCTTAACTAATGACCACTTGAACGCGCACAGTAATATCGCTACTATAACTCTCGAACCGCACTGTCAACATGTTGTACTAATACTGAACTGAACGTCGTTGAGTACTGGTATTTATACAGCCCCAAATTCAAATTACTAGATTATTCCATAATGCGCGATAGCGCCAGTATAGTTACGACGTAATTACTTGCGGCTTTGCCATAGTCCGTGCGCCCGAGCGAAGTCTAGCACAGTCTAGAAAATGCGTCAACAAGCACGTACGCCACACGCGTTACATCGAGATTCTTTTGGCACATTCCACAAACACGTAGATTGTTCTGTGATGTCGTAACAGTATCTAGGTGTTTGTCTAGGTTTTTGATCATTTTCTAGCATAAATCCATCAAAAAACGTAGATATCACCTGTCTAGACACATCTTATGAATTCAACAATTATGAGCGATATTTGTTGTTGCAAAGTGTTACGAAACCTTGTGTTACAAATATTATGCTGCAACCACAGCGTTAGAATGGCCTCATTTGTGGTCACTGAGGCGCGACAAATGACCGTCGTGGAAAGGTTTCGATACTCAAATTTTAATAATCCGTGTTTTCTGTTTCAAGTAGACGTAGAAACCTAAGACGGTACCGCCCGCATATGGCGTCAATCTGTATTTGTGTGTGTGTGTTGGTAAACAGCGTGCGTCCAGTGTCTGCAACTTGACACCTTGCAGAAACACGTACACACACAGTGTCAGGTAACTCTCTCCTGCCGAGAATAAACTGCTCTGTTACGCGCATTAATAATGCATGCCTGTTTAATAGAATATAGCTGTAAAATAGATGTATTAGCAGTTGTTGGCGTAAACATATGACCACTTAAAATACTCCGGAGGCAGAGAAACTATGTAATTATTACAGGCGTTTAACAATTCTTAATTGTTCTTGTATCTATTCGCCTCGTATCGATATCAATACAACGGTAAAAAAAAAGAAACAGTCTCACATTTCCCACAGCCGGAGAGGACTGTAAATACTGACAAGTCACACTAACTAAACTGTTTTTTTTGGCCCTAGCTACATTGTAAGAGACACATTGTTTCCTCCTTGATATTGAAACATAAACAGTTTTAAAGGTAAGATGAAAAATTATAACTTAAACACTTTTTTCAGTATTTCATTATTTTCTATGCTCTTCAATCATTTTGATTAATTAGCTATCATTAACAAAAATATACAACAAACAATGAGTCAGTTACTTACGTTATTTTTTCAATACTAGCAGGATACAAATAAATTTACAATTTTGGTCCAAATAAGGAAATTTTATAGAATTTGTGTTTCAGTCGTAGAAACAAGAAATCGATTTGGAATTAACAGTACATAGTAAGTACTGTGCGTATGCATACACTTACACTATGACTACAACAAGATAGGTGGATACAAAGACCACCAGGCCAGTGGCATAACTAGGTGCTTATGAGCGAGGATGATCGGACTAGGCTCTGGGGGGGGGGGCTCCCCATTTTTCTCAGGACAAATGAGGTGTTCAACATTCTTCACATATAACGATTTATACAAATATTTATAAGCCTTATTTTAACACAGGCAACTGGATTCGAAATAAGTGATTATGGTATCCCTCTCACCCCCCCTCAATTACGCCAATGCACCAGTATGTACATATATCAATCCCTCGAGGGATCTGAATGAATTCAATACAGGATAAGTAGTGTAAGAATGATGAACGAATGGGCAGGTGCTGAGCGGCCCAGTGTAGCTGATCGACAAAACAGGCGGGAAGTGCTATGTTATGCTATGTCGAGAAAACTGGTGATCTTTTGGAATGTGGGATCAGCAGTGACTTCGATTAGGGCGATTGGAATAGGAAACAATATATACACTAGGTAACAAAGACACCGACCACGTTATGAAAGGAACACAAACTAGCAGGTGCAATCGGTTGTGCCAAAATCTCAGATACTTAAAAAGTTATTTTAGCCCAAAAATGCGTACAAGAAATAAAAGGAATTGACGTCGTAAAAGGAATAAAAGTATATTTTAGTTTAAGGACATTTTAGCGAGAGGAACTGGGGATTAAGAGTTAGTATGATTATTACTAGGCTGACGGTTAAATTTTATGTTAGTTGTGTTTTCGAAACCCCTCTGTTGAGCAAAGTAAAAGAAAACAGTGTTCTAGTTTCCTAATAAAACGCTATAATAATTTGTTCTACGCTATATTGCCGTTCTGTATAACGATTAGAAAATCTTTATACGAATATTATGGTTGTGTTTTTAGAGAATGCTAGTGTGTAGGAAGACTCTAACAATTTAAATAGCATTTGACGAAGAAGAAATATTTGTAATTGGTATTAGTTCGTTGAGTTTTCTCAACGGCACACGGACGAGACAAGATCATGAAAAGGCTGAAACGTTTGCTTGGCATTTAGCTAATATTTTTCAACCACATCCAGTTGCAGTTGTTGAAATTCTTCCAGTAGTGAATAATACGGAAGACAGAACATTTGATCCCGTAACTCGTAAAGAGGTTCTCAGTGAGACCCAAAAAACGTTAGTTCTAGGAAGAGACCAGGTTATGATTTAATAATTAAGCAGACACTAAACGAATTACGAAACAAAGGAATAAGAAAACTACATATACATATTGAATCTAGCATTACGACTTCAGTATGTGCCATTGCAGTCGAAAACTGCTTGTTATGGTCCCTAAACATGGCAGATTACCAGACCAGAAGTCATCGTATCCACCTATAGCCTATTCTTGTTGCCAATTATATCTAAATTATAAAAAAAACTTGGTAGTTTCACAGTTTATTCTTAACCTTTGACAATTTTTTCAGCCTATTAAGCTATTCTCAAAGGGAAGCTAAAAACAACTAAATACAAAGAATGTATTAGAAGGTGAACATGTAGAAGGTGGTCGAGGTGGAGGAGCTAGTATTGGGAAGGTCAAGTGACCGTAAAAACTAAGTATAATAGGAATGCAATAATAATAATATTTAGTTTTTTTATACAGTCACTTGACCTTCCCAATACTAGTTCCTCCATCATACATACCCCACACACATGGCCAACTTACGGCACATCCTTTAATGTGTGTTTTTAAAACTTTGTAGTACTATGTTTCACGAAGTGCCCAACGAGTCTTCAGTCAATACCGTATATCTGAATTGTTTGAAAAATTGCTCCTCAAACGTATCAGACCAATGAATGAGGAAAGGCATCTGACTCCAATCCACAAATTTGGAGTTCGCAGTAAACACTTAACTATTTAGCAGGTGCATCGTATCAGTGATGTAAACGAGTGGTCACTGGAAGTAAAGAAAATATGCACACCAATATATTTGGATGTGTCCTGTCCTTTTAATAAAGTGTGGCACAAAGGTCGAATATGTAAGATGAAAAAACCTATCTTTGCAGATTAGCCAAACCCTCGAATCGTACACCTCACATAGACAGTTTAGAGCGTAGTAATAATTATTGTGAGATAAAAAATGTTTCGGCTGGGGTAACGCAAGGGAGTGTTCTTGGACCTATTCTAATCTTATGCGAGATATTCCGAAATGCGATGGAGTGACAAGAGCTACATTTGCTGATGGGACTGCCCTGTTAGCTACTGGTAACAATGTTGAAACAGCAACGAGTAGTCTACAGCAGTTAATAATGTCACGAGATTGACAAAAAATTGGCTATTTAAACTTTTTACTACGTAACTGTGTTTTAAACGAGACAAAATCTACTCATGTCAGCTTCACCAACAGGAAAATTGAGTACTTACCTATTTTAGTCAATTTTAAAATAATTCCACACATGCATATTTGGTAAACTATTTGATCATGACTCTAGACGCTAAGCTTAGATGGAAAGAAAGTGCCAAGAAAAAGTGTGAAGAACTTTGAAAAATTCAAGAAACTGTACTGGCTACTTGGAAGACACTCTGAACTGTCACTGCTTATAGTTCCATAGTTGTTTGGAAATGCGGCAGTTATCCATTCGGCAAAGGTGTTCCCACCCAATCAGCCGACACTGGGCAAGCCTGTCGAGACTCATAATATTCAGTTCCTGCCGTATATCTATATTTCATGTTTCTTCTATGATCATAGAGAGTACACCCTGCACCCTGCCCCGTGGTTTAGAAATGTCACTAAGGCCGTTTGGATGCGACTGGCCTGCCCTTTGTTAAAGTTCAATTCTCAAACCCATAAAGCAGTGTGGGAAGAGCCATCGTCTCGTAGAATGTTAGGCGTGTTTCTTCACTTGCTGATTTAAGAATTCGCCTGATAGTCCCGCACATAAGATTGAACTTATGCAACTTATTTACAACGTCGTTGATTTTATTATAAGACACACTGTATTCAAAAAGTATTCAAAATTGCTGACTTGTTCCAGGACGGTACCATCTATAAAAGGTTTTGCTCGTACGGGATCAGTTCCACGAAAGCCATCACCTTGGCCTTACGTGTGGACATTTGTAATCCAGAGTTTTTGCAGATTCTAATTCTTTTTTAACCATTCTGCTTTGTGTTCTTTAAATCTATTTTCTATTTTTAAAGCTTGTTCATTCAGTGATTGTTGTACTCTAGTTTCTAATCCTTCTAATCTGGTATAAGTTTCTTCGAGTTTTGTAGTCAGTTCCTCTTTAAAGTCTTTTAATTCAGTTTTAAATTCGTCCTTATTTTTCGCTTATTCAGCTTTAAATTCGTCATTGTTTTTCGCTAATTCAACTTTAAATTCTTCCCTAAGTTCTTCATTAGACTTTTTAAATTCTTCATTATTCTTTTCTATTTGTTCCTGGAGACTTTTAAACATAGCCTCAAGATCAAATCCCTTCTGCGGTTCAGCCATTTCGTTGTTTATAAAAATTTATATTCTGTTTTATATTACTGATTTTTGGTAAACCGTGACTCTATTGGTTTTTTATTGAATATTATTATTTCTTTACATGTTTTTTTATCATTATAAATTATCTCATGCCTACACTTTCTCTCCTCTTTAAAACTTGTTGAACGCCAATATTGTGAAATACACAACAATATTGAAATTATAATACAATGTTTGAAAACAATACACTAATAATAATAATAATAATAATAATAATAATAATAATAATAATAATAATAATAATAATAATAATAATAATAACAACAACAACAACAATAATAATAATAATAATAATAACAATAATAATAATAATAATAACAATAATAATAATAATAATAATAATAGCATGTGCTAATTCAATGTGCCCATTTATTATGTTTCCCAACATTGAATACCAAGCCACACGTTGGCCGCGCCAACGCTGTATATTATTATGTAACGTTACAAGAATTATAAAATGGATACACTTCTGTTCATGTACCCAACGCAAAAACCGGCCTTAAAAACCGGCTAGGTCGTGAAACCTCCCTCAATTTTGTGTAAGAGTTTTGTAATTTTTATTTTATTTTATTTATTTTTTTTAAGGGAAGTAACTTAATATTTAAGACTAGGCACTCAACCTAGAGGGAGCATAAAATGTGCTGGAACCCAAGCTACCATTTGAAACATGTCTACTGGTTGTGGTGACAGGACTTGCAGAATGAAATACTCATATAACAATAACAAGTTTCTTATTTATTGGTGTCTGTTTCTTTTACACATTTATAAAATTATAAATTTGAGATTGTATAACAATTATACTCTTTAAAGCTGTTATTAATTCCTTCAGTTGCAACACATACAAATAGTTAATCCATTGAATGGAATTCAGTTATTAAATCTCATGAATACATAACAATTGCTGATAGTAAGATGGCTTAATTTTTCTTTTACATACACTAGTCTGCATACAGCAATGTATATCTACACAATAATTGAGTACACTTGAATCTGATTGTTGAATACTCTGAGGTTGCAACTCATACAGACATTTAAGTTGACTAACATGCTTAGAGATATGCACATTTAACGTGACACCAATTATTTATAAGATATTATAGAATTATCCCATTGAGATCTCTTAAGTACCAATGCATTGGATCAGCCAGCTCATTTAACAATTAACACATGTGCTACTATACAGTTATACCTTATTAACCCCCTTAAGAAAAATATACACATACATACATATACCACAACACATTAACATACACATAATACCCACAATTAATTCCAGTAATTATCTTGGGTGAAACCCCTTTGCTGGTAACACGACCTCAATATATCCCCAAGGTGTAACATCAATTCATCCAAAATTAACCCAATGTCCCCTTGTAATGTGTGATAACAGTAATTCATAATGAACTCAGCTCCAGTGTCGGTGTGCTCAGGAAGAAATCATCAAGACAGAATTAAGAATTCATTAAACCCGTTTTAAGATTCATATTCCCCAAACTGTGTGGGTTAATAATCTGTCCCACTAGATCATGTAAGATTGAACGCTATATAAGGGGACCCGTATCACCCACTCATACCCAGCTATATTTAAACAGTGTACATGTTACTGAATTTAAGTTACTCTCTCAGAGATATATATATATATATATATATATATATATATATATATATATATAAAGTATCGTAACGGAAATACGGTCCTCGACGTTACATAATTCAAATTATAAGATTTAGAATAGAGAAGAAAATTTATTAATTATCCACACTTGTAAAAGGTCAGAAACCCAACCCATGATTGTTTAAATAAAATAAGAATACAAGGTAAAAAGATAAGCAAGTGATAATGTTAATAATAATAAACCTCAAGGTTCAGTGAGAGGTAAATAACAGACATTGACACAGAATGTAAAAACTAATTTTGACTATTTCATAATAATTGATGTTTTAAAGTAGATGAGAATGAGTAAATGGTGTATGACTTAAGTTACTCAAAAGTACTTGTTATTAATTGTATCATGTTATATTGTTATCCTGATAGTGATGTTATATTTTGTGTTAGCAAGTGAAAGTTTTCTGTTAATAGAATACCATGTAATTAAGTATTATGTGTTATTAATTTACCATTATAGAGCTGTTGTTGAACTCAGTAATTGATTACTAATTAATTTCATTTTATATGTTATCCATAGGTCACGATAAAGCTTTTGTTAGATTTTATTGAGTTAATTATTTGTATACATGTACTTAGATAATAAGATGATTATAATTGTAAACTTGGCCAAAAAGGCTATAATTGTTAACGAGATACAAAAGAGTTTAGTACAACCATGTCATAAATAGATAAAAGATTCTATAATATTGCAGATAGTAACAAGTTAAATTCAGAAGTAGATCAAGGTATAGTGATAGGCCTAACAGCCAGTAACATTATATAGTAAATCAGATCAGAAAGGTTAGGTAAAGAAATTAGTAACAAATACTAAATAAAATCTAATGAGTTAGGAGAAGTTAATAATAATTGATAATAACAAATAAATAAACTCAAATTAAATAAATTCTTATAATGCCATAGTGCAATGATACCGACAGATAATGTTTAGTAACAGAAAAATAATATTTGTTAAAATAAATAGACTAAGAGGAAAAGGCAGCAAAATATATAAGAATTAGTAAACAAGCCATAAGTAAAATTATATTCGGATATAATGGAAATTTAGAAAGGGATTATTTTGATGAGTGGAAGAACATTGTATGAAATGATTATAATATAACTCAATATCGAATAAGAATAAAAAAGATGGTTGCTAGGGACGACAAAGTAGATAGAATTTGTTGATTTGATTATTGGATAAATTTACATGAACGAAGACGGTTTAGTTAAAAGATACTCAGAAAAAATTTGATTTAATTTAAATACAAAGTCCATAGAAATTTAAACAAAATGAATAATAAATCGCAATAGTTTGGTCCACTATCATTTAACCATATTATATAATTGGACCATCTAAAAACGATACACGAAAGTAACGAAAAATTAAGGAAGAACTCTGATTGCAAAATTCCAGATAATGAACAAATGTTAACTTAATCAATTAACAAAACCAGAGAAATAACTACCTGCATAAAGTGATATAATCCTAGAACGTAAACGAAACGAAAATAAACACCAAATTATATCGGAACTTCAGTTTACACAATTCAATAGAAAAAACGTAGTTGGATTCGAATTTCGTCGAAGCACGTAACCACAAAACTCGGACATTGGTGAACGAAAGGAGCGGTATTTCTGCATCATCCCAGGACCAGGAATTAAACGTTATTTCAACTTGGAGCGAAGACTGGCGAGAGCAGATTCATCTTCATGCTGTTATTGACCGAACAAGACGAATAGGTTATCTGTACACGGCCTTATCGAGTCACGATGCCGAGCGGACGGTAAATCTACAATTATTTTAAATATTATTTAATAAAAAAACTTAACTCTATATTGTAATACCTTGTATTCCTATATATGCATTTTCTGATCTTACTAACAGTTGAAAGAACCTCACACCCTGTATTTAAAGAAATATAAAATCGTAACTAAAAATAATATAAAACTTTGAATCCGAT
The DNA here is from genome assembly GCA_034769895.1 of Magicicada septendecula. NCBI lineage: Eukaryota > Metazoa > Arthropoda > Insecta > Hemiptera > Cicadidae > Magicicada > Magicicada septendecula. The sequence continues at coordinate 357,846,772 of CM068368.1, read as the reverse complement.
CGATAATCGATTACTTCTGACATAGAGCCTTTTGTATCTAACGTAAAAGAAACAACTTTGTTGGACAAGAAATATTAAATATTAGTAAAGAATCCTTTCAGAATTCCGATATCTTCTCATTTATATAAGATTTAGTGTAGTGTGAACAAGATATAAGATAAGTAAAGAGTGTAACCAATAATCACCGTACGCGGTGGGTTAACCTACAAATTTCCGTTGTCTAGGAACCTCAGCGCTATTCGCGGACTGCTTAGGTATTAACGAGAGGAGAATACAATAAAAATTTCTTCTCTTCTCTCCAACGCAGAATAGGGTTGAGCGAAAAATTCGAATTACACACTATACACATAATTTTCACCCACAATAACCCAATTATATTAAATAGAGAGGAAAGGAGATATACTTAACATTATTATAAAACATATTAAAATAAGATACATAATAAATTGGCACTAAAAGAAGAGAGGTTTAAACGACAGACACCCGGTAAGTTATAATATGTAAATATTGGACAATATTTTAATGATTTACATTCAAATGAAAAAATTATAATTTTATTGCCTGGCAACAAAATTATTTTATTTTTAACAATTACCATTGTTTGAAAAAGTTTAAATGAATTTTCAAGTACTTTACTGTTGTTAAAACGTAAAAGGTTGCTGGTAAACTACCCCTTCCCCTTAACCGATCTTCACCAAAATCAAAAGGCCTTGAGATCTCTACAATTCAGGGATGTATGCAAAAAATTATTTGATTCTGTTTGAATATGCGGCAGTTATCGTTCGTCATAGAAAAAATTACCCTTGTTAAAACACAAAACGTTGCCGGTAAACTACCCCTTTCCCTTAACCGATCTTCACCAAAAACAATGGGTCTTGAGAACTCTACAATTCAGGGCTGTATGCGAAACATTATTTGATTCTGTTTGAATTTGCGGCTGTTATCGTTTGCCATAGAAAAAAATTACCCTTGATAAAAAAAAAACCGTTGCAGGTAAACTACCCCTTTCCCTCAACCGATCTTCACCAAAAACAGTAGGTCGTGAGCACTCTACAAATCAGAGCTGTATGCAAAAAATATTTGATTCTGTTTGAATTTGCGGCTGTTATCGTTTGCCATAGAAAAAAATCTACAGACACACAGATAGACAGACAGACAGGCATACAGACAGACAGACAGACACACAGACACTTTTCGAAAAAATACTTTTTTTCATGTTTTGAGTGTAGTACAATCAGAATCTGCAATAATCTCGAACACGATTTTTTTGCCATCACCATACTTCCATTTCCTTAAGGAATATTGAAGTAAAAAGTACTACTTAAATTAGTAATAATATATAAAGGGAAAAGATCAGAAAGTAGGTAGAGTTATAGAAAAAGCATTACAATAGTATAAATAAGAGTAAGAAGTATGTGCATTAGTCTAAGAAAAAGTGTAAAAACTTATATTGTAAAGGAGTGAAGTGATAAGTGTACAGGGTAGGAAATAGTGATGAACAAAGATCATGTTATAAAACAGTGGGGAAGGGTGAAAGTGAAGTAATTGTCTTATGTATAAACTAATACATACTAAGAACCATATTAAGAACTTAAATAAAAGTAGTATGTGTTTAAAGGGTTCTGTATACCCAGGATTTATTATGTTATAGTTAGGTATTTAAAGGGGTTTGTATACCCACAGGATTTATTATTTTATAATTAGGTATTTAAAGGGTTTTGTATACCAACAGGATATTGTTTTCTAAGTATGTGTTTAAAGGGTTTTGCATACCCATAATTGTATTATGTTAGAATTACTTGTTAAAAGATTTGCTAATTTTTCAAGAACAGTAGTTGTAAAAGCTGTTCAGAAATGTCAATATCAGGTACATGGTGAAACATCATATTATGTAAAAAATCATTGTAAAGGTATGGCAAAATGCTAAACCTATAGGCCAAAAGAGATCAGCTGAACTTAAACAACACTAAAATATCAAAATAATCTTAACCAAACCAAATAAAATTAAACAGAAGCCTGACATTAATGAAACAGGGATGGTATTGATAAAATTATATGTAAAAACCCATAATTGTAATAACCAGATGAATAGGGAAAGTAATATTAACACATAAGACAAGCCATTGAACTGACATGCTGTGAATATTATTGTTATTATAAGAAAATTATGCATAGGTATTTAAAACTGTAATGTTATATATAATGTAGAAGTATCAGACATTATTGTTAGTAGTAAGTACAACCCTATTAGGACATATTTAAATAGTAAAGAAGGCAATAAGAAATGTTAAGAAAAGATATGTAGAAGCCTAAAAACTTAAATTTATAAATGTGCTAAAATAAGAGATACTCGGCCGAAATGGGCCACATTCGGTATCAAAATAATTCTATTTTTCCAAACAACAACATCGTGTAACCCAAATAACTTAATCTAGAAATAAATAAGGAGTAATTTGAGGTGACAGATTTAAAATTTACAGATTTCGAATAATTAACGTCACGTGACCCGAGTCAAGGAAAAATGAACCAATCAGAGCTAACAAAAGCGTGGTCATAGCCGTTAGCTAAACGGATTTTTCGAATTAGTTTATTGTTAAAGCTCAAACTGAACAGCTGAACTCCATGTAAAAGAGAGTCCCATTTTGATGAATAACTAAACGTAAAATATAAAGAGATGTGAAAAAACGTAATAAGAAAAGAAGAAGACCATTAAAAAATTACCGGAGAAAACAATATTAATAGAAGAAACCGAGAAATCAATGATAAAATAATGATCTATTCAACGAACACATGCCAATTATAAAATGCCTAACGTCGAGTGGTGAAAATTTTGTTGTAACCTCATAATCAAATAACCTTAACATACACAACACGAGATTCACCAAAAACACTGTTAATCCAGACACTTGTGAACTTTATCCAGAACAAACCTTTATTCAATAACATTGTGGGCATAAAACTATTAAAACACTAGTTAATTTAAAGAAGTTAGTCGAAGCAGATTTTGGGACGCTTAGACACAAGCTGACGGCCATTTTGATTGAAACATTTTGTTGTTCGAGTGACATTTGGAACAGAACAGAGAGTTGTAATACTTTTAACTTACATTATTTTAATTTTATTTATTGTTAAGAATATTAATTAACCAATTGTAATGTATTGTATTTCATCCGTAAGCATTTCCGATCTTTACTAACAGCTCAAAGAATCCACTACCTGATAAAGAAATAATATAATTTACTTTAAACATTTAGTTGTTCGAGTCGAGCTTGGTGAGCGAGTCGATACGGTCACTATCCCGTTCGATTCACGAACCGTTGAACTGACCTATATTATAAAATCATCAAATAAACTAAGTTGTTAATTAAAAACGCATATTATTTTTGAAAGTGAATTAAGATAAAGGATTTTCAGGCGATAAGTAAGAAGAGGAATACGGCGAAAGTGAAGAACATCGAGCAATTAGTAGAAAAAGACCAGATAACCTACAAGACTGAGTCGAATCAGTAATCGATTGCGGAATACGACACAATCGATTCTACTTTTAAAAATTAATTATTTTGGCAACATTTCCAAAACAGTAAACTCCGTGACGACCTATCTTTGCCTGATAATTCTTATTAATTAAAGTAACTTAATAAAATAAATCAAAAATATTGTAGCGTGACAGATGTATGCATAATATTGAATGGCAATTGATCATTAGAATAATGAAGTTATAATATTTAAATTTGGAAGAAAGCATTAAGGTTAATATAAATTAATTAATTCATAGCAACTGTGGAAAGAAATCATTATTATAAAGAAAATACAAGTTAAAATAAAAGGAGTTACTAGTGATGAGTCATCCAAAACCAGTCTCATAACCAAAGGTTTTCAAGGTATAACCCAGGAAGGTAAAATAGTAAATAACAAAGCAGTACACAATATGACCAAACCCACAACGAGGGAGAATAAATAGAATAGAAACCCTAAAATAAGCCAAGATCAACCAATACAGGTTGTGTATTTCTGAATTAAAGAAGAAGATGGAGAAGATCCCAAGAAACCTGATGGCAACAAGAAGAAGATGGAGAAGATACCAGTCCCAGAAGGCAGGAGAAAAGAAGACTGAAGAAAGAAGAAGAGGGCAGCATCCTGAAGAAGATGTCATGCTCTTATAAAAGACACCCAAATCCCTATATCCCCAAAATAAATATCTAAAAATAAAAGTATAACGAAATAAAAACCACATGTATGTAAATTTAAGAGAGAGGAGTGTATAAAGTAAAAGTTTCCTGTGAACTAAGATGAAACAATAATATAGTACCCATGGAACAAATCTCCATTGAAAAAACGCTAACCAATTTATTATGTTGATAAGACTATACGACCATTTAGCATTAACATAATATATAAGTGAAAGTGAACCAGTGATAGTTTTGGGTATTATAAAAAATGAACCTTGTGTTTCATTCTTGGCAATCACAAACATTGGATGCAATGAAATATGCATTTTTCAATGACTTAAAATATGTACTGTGACAATATGTTGTTCATAAGACATGAATCTGTTTAAAATAACATTTTGTTCTACATGAAAAAAGAAAAACAGATTTCATAGTGCTTTTTGAACGGTTCATACTATTTATTTGTTAATGACAGGGTACAATTCCCCAAAGACAAGGTATAAAAGACTGTATAAAAACTGTAGAATCCTACTTATAATAATAGTTAGAAATAAGAATATAGATATAAGGTTTTAATGTATATAGTACAAGAATGTTTAAAAATGTTTTAGATATAAGGCCATTTGTTTGGGTCTGAAACAACTAACATCAGAACTATAAAAATAATTACCACTTGTAAATAGTAGAGAGTAATTAAGATGTTAGTTAGTACAAAACCTTTTTTATAAACCATGTTTCCATGTTGGAAATGGGAATTTTGTTGCAAAATGTCTGACTTGAAGACAACCATTTATTTAAAAAAAAAAAAAATTCTTTATTTGTTTTAACTATTGTTTGTATTGTAACCAATACTAATTGTTTTTGTGTAATTTAAAAACATGTTTAATTTATAATACTATTTGTAAAAGTCAGAGAGGGTATCACACATCATATATTGTTTGTAAATTATTTTGTAAGAAAAATTGTTAAAAAATCATAGGCCAAAAGAATGGAAACCAAACTTCATCAAAACAGAGAAATTGCTCATTTAAATGCAAATAAACAAAAGGGGTTTAGACAAAATAAACTTGAGATCATGCCATATAATTGCACATACCATTTAGAGAGATTTTAATAAATTATATTCAGAATTATGAATAAAAACGAAAATGACTAAACTCAGAAATTTAGACATGGGAGTCATATATTTCAGAATAATGTTTCAGAATACAACTAATTCAATTAATTACCAGAAAATAAGGGAATAGGAACCTTTTAATACAATATAGGATTATTAATATTAAATATAACTGATAAAATGGCTGAATTTATATAATGACAGGAAGTAAATTTTAATGTTTTGACCTTTCAGAGTATACCTAACTGAAAGTGAAATTACTATTTTTTTTTGGACAGAAAACACTATAAAATGGCATTATTTAATCTGAAAATAACCAGAATGAACTGAAAGATTAATTTAAATCAAATCTAGTGAATAAAATTGACAAATAACCAAAGTTTAGGCATTCATATAGTGAAAATATAAAGTATTCACAGGATGTGAAAATATTTTTGAACAATGTTAAGGATAATATTATATGGGCTAAGAGTTTAATTGAAACTGAAGGAAACAGTTAGTTAATTATTGGTAGTTGAACGGTTAACATGACATACATTTAATCACGTGGATAACCTAACCTATAATCGTCATACAAGCGAGTGTATAGTGAGTTATTGTGAAATCGCGAGTGACTTGTAAAATACTTCTGAAACTATCATATTATAACAGAAACGATCAAGTAACACTCCATAACACAGAACAATATAAATCTACTCCGAAAAACACCATAAAACACTAGAAAACTGTATAATACATTAAACCAAATTAGTGACGGAATCGGAGAAAGTGTTTGAACTAATAATTATACAGATACACTAAATACAACCCAGAATCACTACACCAGTCACTACACAACATATAACAAGAGATTTGCGGACACGAGAACAGAAATATTGCGTCAAAATACATTATTTGGAATGCAGCAGCAACGAGCAACATTTTCATCGACTTGACGGCAGCCATCTTTCTTTGACAATCCCAGTGCCTCTTCTTGGTTCAGCACAGCTGTTTGGTGAAAACAATTATTATATTTACAATTTATTATTCAATGTCTGTGTTTATTAATAACTATTAATTTGATTGTAACGTTATACTTTTTAAATATTAGCCCGATTTCTCTGACTTTGGTAATAACTGGCTGTTTAAAGAACCCTATATAATTTTTATAACATATACTTGTAATTTTTTCGATATCCTGAGAATCGATACTAATCGATAAGAGTCAATATTGCTGTTACTTAATAAAACATTAATACTTTTCAATACTTAATAGTTCTTTATTTCTTCAATAATACTAATTACCAATAATATAATTCTAATTGATAATCTACAAGGACTTTACCACCCGTAAGTGAAGATAACCTAAAAAATAGAAAGGTAAACAAATATCGATTGGTTTACAGACAGTCTTATGAGTGGTGATAGATTATTTAAATTATACTAAAACTTTAATAAAAATTTTCAGAAGAGCATTACACTGTTTAAAACTTCACAGCCCTATATTAATTAATTGATCCTAATTAATTAATTAATTAAATTAAAATTTTTTTTTATTATTTTTTTTATAAACATAATTTTTTTAATTTTCTTCAAAACAATAATTTTTGTTTTGAAACTTTCGGTGAAGCTGAGCATATATATTTCTTCATCAACTTTACGCTACTCGACCGGTCTTGCTACCATTGGGACTCGACCAGCTGGGAAACTTAAGGAAGTGTTTCAGGCCAGTAAGACGTCGAGAGCCACACCAATTAAACATATTATATTGAACTTGATTACATCGGAGTCACATACTCCATAATAGCTTATATCATCAACACACATATATATTTATTTAATTTAATTTATTACAAATTGGCGCACAACTTTAGGGGCTTTAATTAGCGATTGGAAAGCCAATAAATTTTGCCCAATCACTAGTTGGAGCTAGGCAACAGCTATAAAGCCAGAGAATTTCAAGGGAAAATGCAACGACGTGCAACATCTAAGAAACGGGCGGCGGAGGCCGAAAAAGAAATAGAAGTCGATATGGACAACAAAGAGGCAACGACAGTAGAGGTGGAAGAGGTATTACAATCGGTGTTGTCCAAACAAACTGAACCATCAGAGGAACAACCGGAGATACCCACGCAGACAGGGGAGATCAACATCCAGGAAAGACATTTAGAGAAATCCAAGGTAACAGCAGAAAGTAAAATGGACAGACTAATGGAAATGTTCATGAAAATGGATAAGAAATTGGACTCTACGAAGGAAGACTTGAGTAAGAAAATGGGGAATGATAACCAGTCCTTGAAAGAAGAATTAAGTGGGATGAACAAGAACATGGAAGGGCTGAAGGAAGACAACCAGTCCCTGGGTAAGAAGATTGATGAAACCAATAAGAAGATGGAAGAGAAGATGGAAGAAAACAGCAAGAAGATGGAAGAAAACAGCAAGAAGATGGAAGAGAAGATGGAAGAAAACAGCAAGAAGATGGAAGAAGAGATGGGGAAGAAGTTAGAAGAATTGAAGGAAGACAACCAATTGTTCAAGGAAGAATTCAAGTCGACCAAAGAAGAATTGATTAATAAAATTGAAAATACTAATCAGAAAATCGATGAAACCAGGAAGAAGATAGAGAAGAACAACCGACAATTGAAGGAAGAGTTGAAAGAAGATAACAGGAAGTTGGAAGAGAAAATGGGGGAGAAGTTGGAAGAATTGAGAGAAGACAATCAAATTCTAAGAGAAGAGTTAAGGGAGGTAAATCAGGAGAATTTGGACAAACTGGACGAAAGAATGGAATTGTTGCGAGAAGAAATGAATAAGGAAATCAAGGTTAACAAAAAAGCGATGGATAAGAAGATGGAAGAAGAAAATATAATGGTCAATCGACAGATTCGAGAGATTGATGGAAAGTGCAACCAGACCGAAAAGGAGGTGAATGAGTTTAAAGAAGTGGTGAACATCAAGTTCACAAATATCGAAGAACATAGTCGTAGGAAGGTAGAAGAACAGAGGAAGGAGAATCAAGAAGAATTCGGAAAAGTACGCAACCAGGTCACAGAACGATGTAATGATATACAAGAGACCATGGCCAATATCACCGGTCAGGTGCGACAAAGCCGAGAGGAGATGGAAGCGATTAGAAACAGACCGACTCATTTCACCGGATTGCCCGTCAACGAAAGCCGAGAGTGGCTCAACTTCCGGCAATACATGGAGTTGAGCCGATGGAGTTCCTGGCCAGGGTAGAAGAATATTTGACCAAGCATAAAATTACTCAATGGAGCAATAGCAGGGAGATATTCGACGAGTCTTTCCGAGACATAACAGATAATTGGTGGATGGCCAACCGGAGTGAAATTTCCGACTACCAACAGTTCCGGAAAATGTTTAAGACAAAATACTGGTCTGAGACCACCCAGAACTTGATACGTGACAATATTTGTAACGGAAGATACAGGTCACAATTAGGTAGCAGTATGACGGCATATTTCTTGGGGAAGGTGTGTATGGCAAAGCACCTTGAGCCAGCAATCCCAGAAGAATGTTTAGTGAATAAGATATCTTATCACTATGATGAAGACATTATCAGGGCCCGGAGAGGTAGTCAGATCAAGACGATCCAGGGAATGACTGAGTTATTGGAGGGATACGAGAATGAAGAGTATTATCGGCAGAGCAGGAAGAGAAATGAGAGACCAGAAGCAAGGCCGACTACCTACCCCAATAACGGCAATAACCATACAAATAACCGGAACCAGCCCAGTAATTACGACGGCCCTAACAACCAGCCGCGTAATAACCAGTTTAACGGAAATTTTAACGGCGTGAGAAATAATAACCCCTACCCAAATAATCGAAACCACTTTTATCAACAAAATAATAATGTTCCATACAGTCAGAGAAATCCATATCCCAACAATAATGGTGACAGACCTTACCCACCTAACCGAAATTACTATAATAATAATATTAGTAATAATAATAATAGCAATAGTAATAACCGAGTGTCGCGCCCTAGGGTAAATTTTATAAGAGCAGAAGATCGCGGACCCAGGAGATACTATCAACCGAGGAGGAGCAGCTTCCACGGCGCCGACCGAAGATGGAGGAGTGCGGAACGAGACGGCCCAAGATACGAACAGGAAAGACGAAGTACCAGCCTGGAAGATCTTGGCAGACAACCGAACAGGGCGTTAAACATCAACCAGGGTACAGAACGTCAGGAAACAAACCAGAGTTTCCCGAACGATGCCTCGGTCAACAATAACTTAAACAATGACCAAAATGCTTTAAACGAGAGGAGGCAGTAATCAACAACGATGACCCGTTACTGCTTATACTTCCTGGGTTAGAAAAGGATGATTTGCAACAAGCAAACAATGATAAAAACTTCACTATTATCAGTAACCATTATTTGAAAGACATACGAACTGAACTTTTGGAAGAGAACGAGAAGAGTCTCAGCAACAGTAATAATGAGATAATTTATATAACAGCGGAGGTGGAAGGAGTTCCCGCTAAAATAATGATAGACACAGGAGCTAATATTTCAATAATAAACTCCAATGAGTTGGAGAGAATACAATGTACATGTGGAAAAACTTTGCCAATGTTACCAGTCAATAACATTGTGTTGGTAGGTGCAACTGGCCGCCAGAATAAAACCATTAGGAAGCAAGTTTCCTTAAGTGTCGTTAGCCGTGATATAGCTTTAGACATGGAATTTTTAATCGCCACCGGATTACCATTTGACATCTTAGTCGGTTGCGATATTCTTCGTAGATATTCGGCAGTAATCGATCTTAATTTAAATAAAGTATCACTTTTCCCAGACGGAGTAACATGGACCGCAGATCTGGTAGGAAGCACAACTATACTTCCCAGCCCAATACATCAACAACTTCGGAAAATTAATATTATAAGAAACAGCCCTCTTTCTAAACCCATAATATACAATAATGGAGGAGAGGATTTATGGTCAGTTAAGATCCAAGAAATACGGAATTTCCAGTGCGGAAGCGATAACAAGAAAATACCAACACTTCTGGCTGATCGTCTAATCGCAATATATGAGAAATACAAGGCGGTGTTTTCTGATGAACCAGGGAAGGTAAAAAACTACCAGTGCCAACTTCGTTTTAAAGAAAACGTAGAGTTTAACCGGAGGTCATATCCAATAGCGCAGTCGCTCAAAGAAGCCGTGAGAACAGAGATAAACAAGATGATTGAAAACGACATAATTGAGATTAGTCAATCACCTTACACTAGTCCAATTATTGCTGTTCCGAAGAAAGACGGACAAGTCCGGCTCTGTTTAGATGCGCGTGAGTTGAACAAGACAATTGTGAATGACAGAACATCTCCCGGTGAAATAGAAGAAATCTTGAAGCGTTTTCATGGTACTAACTTTATTAGCACCTGGGATACGGTCTGTGGTTATTGGCAGGTAGAGCTGCATCCACAAAGCCGCCAGTATGTAGCGTTCATTTTCGAAGGGCGCAATTACCAGTTCAAGAGACTGCCCTTCGGACTTGTCAATTCTGTCGCCATATTTGTGGCATGCATGGACCAGATTTTGGGACCAGAAGCGCTCCAATTTACCACCGTCTATGTTGATGATTTACTAATCACATCCGGAACCTGGGAGGAACATTGTTACAGAGTGGAATTTGCACTAAACAAACTAGCGCAGAACAACATAACATTGAAGTTGGAGAAATCCAAGTTCATAGCGCGCGAGGTACAATTCTTAGGCTTCAACCTAGACGACAGAGGTATTACCCCATCAGCAGAGAAAGTGGAGGCAATTCAGAGGTTCCCGCAACCAAGAAACAGGAAACAATTGCAATCTTTCATCGGACTCTGTAACTATTACAGGAAGTTTCAGAGCCGATATTCCGAGTTGACCGCCAAGTTTCAACCACAGTTATCTGCCAAAAACAAATGGACTTGGGGTGAAGATCAAGATATTACTTTCCGATTGATAAAAGAGAAGTTTCTGGAGAATGTGATACTTCGTCACCCAGATTTTAATAAACCGTTCTTTCTAAACTGTGACGCTAGCGATCTAAGCTTAGGAACGACATTATACCAGGAAGATGAGGAGGGACAACATCTGGTAATAAGCTTCGCTAGTCGCACATTGAACCAGTGCGAAAAGAACTACAGTGTGACAGAAAAAGAATTGTTGAGCGTGGTGTTCGCGTGCAGCAAGTTCCGGACGTACATTCTCGGATATCAAGTCACGGTACGAACTGATCATAAATCCATCTCGTTCCTTCGTAGGTGCAAATTGAGTCACGGCCGATTGGCTAGGTGGGTACTCGCCCTACAAGAATATGACCTGAAATGGGAATACATTCCAGGGAAGAAGAACGTGGTAGCGGATGTGTTGTCACGTATAAATCTGGAAGATCAGACTTTCGAGGGAGAGAAGGAGAGCTTAGTAAAAATTTATAACATATTCACGACCAGAGCCGATTTACAAGCTTTGTTAATAAATATCCGAATCCATCAGCAGTCTGAGCCTAAGCTGAAAAACATTGTGAATCGGTTGGAAGCCAATGATGAAACCATATCTAAATATTACCACCTTAACAAGGGAATTTTATTCATAAAAACCGCATTGGACGATGAGACATGGAAGGTGATAATCCCGCACCAAATAGAAAAGGAGGTCATCATCGATTACCATGTAAGGTATGGTCACATGGGAGCGTTAAAAGTGATACAAGCTCTAGAGGAAAATTGTAAGATCAAGAATATCAACCGCAAGGTGAGGACATACATCAAGTCCTGTAAGATCTGCCAATGTGCAAAAGTAAACAATGAAAAGACAGAGGGTATCATGATACCGATAACTTCCAACGCAAAACTGGAAAAAGTGTTTTTGGATATATGCGGGCCATTTCCCCGTAGCGGTGGTCGGCACAGATATAAATACTTGGTAATTATAATGGATCACTACACCAAGTATATAAAGCTATATCCGGTTAATCGGGCAACGACAGCAAAGGTTTTGGCGGTGATTATTGATTTGTATATCCCAGAGATCGGTAGACCATTTTCTATTATTACCGACCATGGTACACAGTTTAAGGGGAGGAGATGGCGAGACACTTTATTAGCACTTGGGGTCAAAACATATAAGACATCAGTCTACCACCCAAGTAGCAATCCGGCTGAGAGAGTACTAAGAGAAGTGGGTAGGATATTGCGCACGTACTGTCACAACCAACAGAAAAAGTGGCAAGAGTACCTAGCAGCGACAGAAACATTCCTAAATTACGCCCACCATCCAGCTATAGGAATTCCACCGTACTCAGCCATGTATGAGAAGCCGACTCCCCGAGACATTGAACAAATCATTGAATTTCCAACGAACAACAATAGGAAATTCAACCAGTTGAAGTTTTACAATAAGGTAGCAGAAGATCAGGAAAAACGGCAAGCCAAATACCAGAAGGCAATAGGGCGAATTGTAACATATAAAGAGGGTGAAAAAGTCCTCCTAAAAAATAGAGAGCTGCCTAGCACCTTAGAAGGCATAACCAAAAAACTACTATTACTATACACTGGCCCATATGTTGTGGTAAATGATAAGCATAACAACACATATGAGTTGAGGGAAATCGTTTCAGGAAAAATCAAAGGAGTGTACAATCAAGCTTCTATGAAGAAATATTATGAAGAATGAGTTGTGAGTTATAGAATTTTGAATTAATTATTTTTAAAAATTCGAAAATAATGTAAGTACATCTTACAACCTAATATTTTGAGAAGAACATTTTGGAGAATTATAAGAAGAAGAATTTTTTTAATTTTATTTGAAAAAATTCTAAAATATGTAAGTACATCTTACTACAACCTAATAATTTTGGAACAAACTTTATGGAAGAAAGAAAAAGAAAGACTTTTGAATTGAAATATAATTATAAAAATTTAAAATTGAGTAAGTACTTCTTACTACAACCTGATAATTTAGAACAAAACTTTATGGAAGAAAGAGAAAGAGAGAGAATTTTGAACTTAATTTTAAAAAAAGTTTAAAATTAAGTAAGCACAGCTTAATACCACTGAATTATGAGAAAACTTTATGGTAAATAATTAAGAAGAATTTGAATTTGGAGAAATACCAAAACATTCAGAAATAATAGTAAAATCACATACTATAAACAATTCTGAATGAAACAATTCTGGGAATAAACGAATTAAACAGAATTTGAATGTTGATAGAACGTCAGTACTTTGAAACAAGATAAGATCAACATATTACAAGGATTTATGAGAAATATTTTTCAATTAAATAAAAGGAATAGTTTGAATTTTACATTAAAACCAACCAAGTTCCAAAAAATAATTATGTGTCAATTATGATTGAATTGAGAAGAAAATAAAGTGATTAATTCAGAAAAGAGAGTTAACGTTAATCCAGAATAAATGCTAGATATTCACAATAGCATTTGAAGGAGTAGAGAAGAATAACAAAAAAGAGTGTAATATGCCAGAGAAGGAAAAAATTTGGAAGCAAAGAGACTAATTACCTATGAAACGATAATGAAAGCAGTTAATTAAGAGCAAAGAAGAACAACTAATACCAAACATATGGAGAAGATGACTTTGAACCAATGATAATAATAAGACCTATATGAAATGCAAAGAGAAGAAATACCACATGAAATATAATATAAATGAATTAATGCTAATGAATGCGAAGACGGATTAATAACTTTCTAAGAGAAAGGAAAGAACCAAAATGTTTAAATAAAATGATCAATATAACAACCTGTATATCTAATGTAAAGATACAATGTTAAAAAATTAAATAATATATATTAAGACCATTCAACTAATGAATAAGAAAGACTATATATAAAGACCATGCTAATACTATGAGTAACCAGAAGAAAGTATAAAGAGAATTCAGATGAAGAAGAAAGAGAGTTACACTGTAAACAGTAACCAGAATTATTAAAAGAAAGGTTTTCAACCATAATTAAATTAAATATATCAGACAAGTTAAGAGTTTTGGAAAAATATATATGTAATGAGTATAATAATGATTATGAAGATTTATTAAGATAGAAAATGTGAGATAATCTGAGAGACTACGAAGTGGAGAATCCAAAGATATTTTTATTAGTCGAAAATGAGACTACTTTTTATTTATTTATTCGATGACTGACTGAAGATAATTCCAGCAGCATTATGTTTTTTTGAGCAGGGATGGATATGCCCCTGTACTCAATTTATAGAAGTGGTGTATGGCCAGCAGAGAAGTAGCGTACAGTGCCCCTCTGATCTGCCCCAGCCCACGTGATAGGGAATGTTAGGGAATTAATATCCCAAGGATACAACACGAAGTTGATATAGAAAGAAAATGTATTACAATTATAATATATCTCAGAAGACACTAACTATCCGAAAAGGATCAGTAGTAAGACAAGTAACCATATATATAAAATTAATAAAACTCTAATTATAAAAAAGTCGATATAAAGATGGAGAAGAAAATGAATTATAAGAAATGATGAAATTATCATAAGAAATTATTTCATCCATAAACATGTCTGAAATAATTACTTCTGGAGGAGAGCAATCTGTAGCGTGACAGATGTATGCATAATATTGAATGGCAATTGATCATTAGAATAATGAAGTTATAATATTTAAATTTGGAAGAAAGCATTAAGGTTAATATAAATTAATTAATTCATAGCAACTGTGGAAAGAAATCATTATTATAAAGAAAATACAAGTTAAAATAAAAGGAGTTACTAGTGATGAGTCATCCAAAACCAGTCTCATAACCAAAGGTTTTCAAGGTATAACCCAGGAAGGTAAAATAGTAAATAACAAAGCAGTACACAATATGACCAAACCCACAACGAGGGAGAATAAATAGAATAGAAACCCTAAAATAAGCCAAGATCAACCAATACAGGTTGTGTATTTCTGAATTAAAGAAGAAGATGGAGAAGATCCCAAGAAACCTGATGGCAACAAGAAGAAGATGGAGAAGATACCAGTCCCAGAAGGCAGGAGAAAAGAAGACTGAAGAAAGAAGAAGAGGGCAGCATCCTGAAGAAGATGTCATGCTCTTATAAAAGACACCCAAATCCCTATATCCCCAAAATAAATATCTAAAAATAAAAGTATAACGAAATAAAAACCACATGTATGTAAATTTAAGAGAGAGGAGTGTATAAAGTAAAAGTTTCCTGTGAACTAAGATGAAACAATAATATAGTACCCATGGAACAAATCTCCATTGAAAAAACGCTAACCAATTTATTATGTTGATAAGACTATACGACCATTTAGCATTAACATAATATATAAGTGAAAGTGAACCAGTGATAGTTTTGGGTATTATAAAAAATGAACCTTGTGTTTCATTCTTGGCAATCACAAACATTGGATGCAATGAAATATGCATTTTTCAATGACTTAAAATATGTACTGTGACAATATGTTGTTCATAAGACATGAATCTGTTTAAAATAACATTTTGTTCTACATGAAAAAAGAAAAACAGATTTCATAGTGCTTTTTGAACGGTTCATACTATTTATTTGTTAATGACAGGGTACAATTCCCCAAAGACAAGGTATAAAAGACTGTATAAAAACTGTAGAATCCTACTTATAATAATAGTTAGAAATAAGAATATAGATATAAGGTTTTAATGTATATAGTACAAGAATGTTTAAAAATGTTTTAGATATAAGGCCATTTGTTTGGGTCTGAAACAACTAACATCAGAACTATAAAAATAATTACCACTTGTAAATAGTAGAGAGTAATTAAGATGTTAGTTAGTACAAAACCTTTTTTATAAACCATGTTTCCATGTTGGAAATGGGAATTTTGTTGCAAAATGTCTGACTTGAAGACAACCATTTATTTAAAAAAAAAAAAAATTCTTTATTTGTTTTAACTATTGTTTGTATTGTAACCAATACTAATTGTTTTTGTGTAATTTAAAAACATGTTTAATTTATAATACTATTTGTAAAAGTCAGAGAGGGTATCACACATCATATATTGTTTGTAAATTATTTTGTAAGAAAAATTGTTAAAAAATCATAGGCCAAAAGAATGGAAACCAAACTTCATCAAAACAGAGAAATTGCTCATTTAAATGCAAATAAACAAAAGGGGTTTAGACAAAATAAACTTGAGATCATGCCATATAATTGCACATACCATTTAGAGAGATTTTAATAAATTATATTCAGAATTATGAATAAAAACGAAAATGACTAAACTCAGAAATTTAGACATGGGAGTCATATATTTCAGAATAATGTTTCAGAATACAACTAATTCAATTAATTACCAGAAAATAAGGGAATAGGAACCTTTTAATACAATATAGGATTATTAATATTAAATATAACTGATAAAATGGCTGAATTTATATAATGACAGGAAGTAAATTTTAATGTTTTGACCTTTCAGAGTATACCTAACTGAAAGTGAAATTACTATTTTTTTTTGGACAGAAAACACTATAAAATGGCATTATTTAATCTGAAAATAACCAGAATGAACTGAAAGATTAATTTAAATCAAATCTAGTGAATAAAATTGACAAATAACCAAAGTTTAGGCATTCATATAGTGAAAATATAAAGTATTCACAGGATGTGAAAATATTTTTGAACAATGTTAAGGATAATATTATATGGGCTAAGAGTTTAATTGAAACTGAAGGAAACAGTTAGTTAATTATTGGTAGTTGAACGGTTAACATGACATACATTTAATCACGTGGATAACCTAACCTATAATCGTCATACAAGCGAGTGTATAGTGAGTTATTGTGAAATCGCGAGTGACTTGTAAAATACTTCTGAAACTATCATATTATAACAGAAACGATCAAGTAACACTCCATAACACAGAACAATATAAATCTACTCCGAAAAACACCATAAAACACTAGAAAACTGTATAATACATTAAACCAAATTAGTGACGGAATCGGAGAAAGTGTTTGAACTAATAATTATACAGATACACTAAATACAACCCAGAATCACTACACCAGTCACTACACAACATATAACAAGTGATTTGCGGACACGAGAACAGAAATATTGCGTCAAAATACATTATTTGGAATGCAGCAGCAACGAGCAACATTTTCATCGACTTGACGGCAGCCATCTTTCTTTGACAATCCCAGTGCCTCTTCTTGGTTCAGCACAGCTGTTTGGTGAAAACAATTATTATATTTACAATTTATTATTCAATGTCTGTGTTTATTAATAACTATTAATTTGATTGTAACGTTATACTTTTTAAATATTAGCCCGATTTCTCTGACTTTGGTAATAACTGGCTGTTTAAAGAACCCTATATAATTTTTATAACATATACTTGTAATTTTTTTCGATATCCTGAGAATCGATACTAATCGATAAGAGTCAATATTGCTGTTACTTAATAAAACATTAATACTTTTCAATACTTAATAGTTCTTTATTTCTTCAATAATACTAATTACCAATAATATAATTCTAATTGATAATCTACAAGGACTTTACCACCCGTAAGTGAAGATAACCTAAAAAATAGAAAGGTAAACAAATATCGATTGGTTTACAGACAGTCTTATGAGTGGTGATAGATTATTTAAATTATACTAAAACTTTAATAAAAATTTTCAGAAGAGCATTACACTGTTTAAAACTTCACAGCCCTATATTAATTAATTGATCCTAATTAATTAATTAATAAAATTAAAATTTTTTTTTATTATTTTTTTTATAAACATAATTTTTTTAATTTTCTTCAAAACAATAATTTTTGTTTTGAAACTTTCGGTGAAGCTGAGCATATATATTTCTTCATCAACTTTACGCTACTCGACCGGTCTTGCTACCATTGGGACTCGACCAGCTGGGAAACTTAAGGAAGTGTTTCAGGCCAGTAAGACGTCGAGAGCCACACCAATTAAACATATTATATTGAACTTGATTACATCGGAGTCACATACTCCATAATAGCTTATATCATCAACACACATATATATATATTTAATTTAATTTATTACAATATTTAAAAAAATCCAACAAACCATTAATTCATTTCCAACTAAATAAAATTTCAAAGAAGGCAAGTTTCACAAAGCACCAGAAACTTTATTTTATTACGTAAATATTATATAACGTTGCAGAACTCAGACCCTATAAGGGATCCACAAATACAATATAGCTGTAAGAGAAGTAAACTAATTTGAAGCATAATGATCAATAAATATACAAAGGTAATGAGAGAATAAAAAGAAAAATAGTAGACAAAGATAATAAATGAATGAATAGACTAGACTGACAGACAAATGATTGAGACCCAACGCCAGTGATTGGCCAGATAAAGGCTATAAAATAAAAAGTAAACGAATAAAAAACCTAACTAATATTTCATTTTGTAGCATATATTACCCAAGTTATGTAAAAAAAAGTACACCACTAGTAATAAACATGTAAATCCATTGTTAGTATATTATGATGATAAAAATACTACCAAGAAAGGGTAGAATAGAATCGAATTATAAAGACTTGATGAAGGAATTGTAGGGACTAATGTCAATAGCCCAAAAACTAACTTACACCAAGTTGTAGGACTAACTTTGTGATATAGAATGTTATGTGTTTTGAAATAACCTTATTAATATAAAAACAAACACACGAGGTTTTAAAAAACTGACTTTAAAATTAGATTTGTCAATAGTAATTTAAACCAAGAGTGAGAGGTAGGTAGTGAGTGTTAATGATAACCAGTGAACCAAACTAATATATGATAGCGACAGTGATTGTAAAATTTAAAGAATTTGAAGATGAATCACCACTGTGAATTTAAGCAGAGTGTATTACAAATGTGACTGTAATTTAATAAACACTTAACCAGTGTAATCAGTGAAGGTGATAGATAGGATAGGGATGAGTTAATATAAACAATTAATAGTAGTAATAAAAGAAAAGAACAGTGGTAATAAACAATAAACAATAATAAAATGTTGATAGATAAACAATAAGAAACATTAGTAGTGTGTAGAACCTATGGTATAAGGATTATGTTAGACGATTATTAAAAAATAATTTTTATTAGAAAATAAGATCAATTTAAAAACCATATTGTTAGATTTAATTCAAGGAATTCTTTTGTTCAATAAAGAAATAATGTTAAATGTTCATACAAATTGTAGACAACAAAGTTAGTATGTCAACCAATTTTATTGTGTTAATAACTAAGAAACAAATTACTGATGATTTAAATAATAGTAAAACATCCTATGTTACAAAATAGTAACAAGGATGGTGATCACAATATTGTAAATGGTTGTCAAGACACCATGCACCATAGTTGTTGTTAGTTTATCTAAAGAAGTTGTATTTTAAAAGATGGAATGGGGCTGGATCATGAGAAGACCATAAACCATTTTAATATTATATGTTACCATCGAAAGATTAAGGGGTAAAAAGTTTGTGTAAGAAATATTAGAAAATACAGACAAGCAATTGTATAAGTTTAATAATCACAATAATACTCACCATTGTAATAAGATAGGGAAAAAGATGTTAGACAAGGAATGAGTTTTTAAAATTATAATAACATTTATTTATTGTAAAATGGCCCACAGTCATTCAAAAAAAGACACTATAACTAAGTAGTGGCAAGCAGAACCTATGAAAGTAATAGGTAATGTTTAAGTTGTGTAAACTAAGAAATTCTAGACATTTATAGCTTAGGCCTATAAAATGCTTAACTGTCAAAATTCAGAAAAAGTAATTTATAAGCAATTAACCATTGTATTTGAGAAATAAGGCAAAGTGACTTGTTAATTTCAATTATCTAACCATAAGAGTATGTCAGAAATAGAGTAAATATAAAAAATAATTGAAATATGTAATAAAATAACATTAGCAAATTGGTCAAAACGTTAATACAGAACCAAGCCCAGCATTATGGGATACCAAATTAATCTTTGAAAGAAAATAAAGACATTGATGTTAATATCTCACACATTGGTAATAACACCAATTAATTATAGCAATTATTAAATATTAGGTCAATTTGTTGCAAAAAACCCAAGCTTTCATAACAATGTAAACAACCAATCAGAAGGAGGGAATTATGCTTGGGATTAAGAAAACCGTTAGAATTTTTAGTCAGTCCATTATTAACGCTCAAGGTATGCAGATGCCAAACTGAATCCGCTCTAATTGAAAAATAATAAGAGGGAAATGTACTCAAAATGAAGAAATATGAATAATAGAATTTGAATCTGGATACATTGAACCCATGATGAAACCATAAATCAAAATTCAATAATTAAAAAAAAAACATTCCCTAAATAAAATAGAAAAAAAAGAAAACCCGAATGATGAAGAACTAAATACTACGAGTATAATCAACAATATTTGGAAGAATTACCTGGGATTAATCAGAAGAAACAACAAGATTTTATTAAGTATAAATGAATTCTATATAATTGCGAATAAAATTCATTAACTTTTCCACAACACAATAAATCTCACTCCGAACTTGGTATAATAAATTCTTTTAAGGATTAGTTGAAAATATATAATAAAACTGTATGTGAAACTGTAATTTAACCTCTATGCGACGCCTAGAAGTCGACACACTTTTTAGACACTAAGAACCGAGTTGTAAGTAAACCTGTATAGTATTTAATTAACATTGATGTAAGGTTGTGTACTTTCATAAACGTCTTGTTTATTTTGCCGTAATCCAAAGAACTTATTCATCGTTCTGAACAAAACACTGTAACATTAACCAGAACGCTTGAAGACACGCCTGACCATCCTATGAGCGAGAAAAATTTGATAGCCGGAGCAAACTTTTTTATAATAACAAATATTTTGTATTTAGCTATCAGCGAATCAGCGAATCTGGCCACTAATAAATTAGTACTGAACACTAATAATCGTTCCTTGTTTTATTTGATATATGTCTTAATAATTGCGTACTTTAGCAGTGAAGAAAATGTTTTACCAGAATTATAGGTTGGCATCACTTCAGATTTAACTCGAGATTTGAATTCGCGCCAGTCCGTTTGGGTAAGTTTAAATTATTATCGAAGAAAAAAAAGACGACGCAGGAAGAAACTTTTACTTGTTTTAGGAAAACAATTTGGCGCCTATCGGGAATTAAGGTACATTAATATAAGGACAGGTAAGGAGAAGAACGATACACATTCGGTACTGGTTATTAGTGCGTTCGCGATCGTCATCGTTAGCGATAAAAGGAAGATCAAGCAGAGGCGAGTCACGTTATAAATTGACGATCCCAAAGTGAGGCCTTCAGACCATACCGAGTCTAATTGTTACAAATTGACGATCCCAAAGTGAGGCTTTTAGAACATACTGAGAGACAAGTTGTTACAATATATATATGCATATACATAATTGCTTCAAATAAGTGAAATGAAAGTAGGTTTATTTACACCTGACGCACGTTTCACACACACACACACACACACACACACACACACACACACACACACACACACACACACACACACACACACACACACACACACACACACACACACACAATCTTCAATACTATATTGTAATTAACGAGAGGGGAAAGAAATGTTAGTAAAGGAAGATGAGGTGAGATGAAAAAGAGAATTATGCGTGACAGCATTAGACAGGGGTATAAAGGCAGAGGGATTCGTATAGATACTAGCTGTTGTTAATTTACGCCACTAAATATTTGTACGGATTCTCAAAAACTTTGAGAAAATTCAAAAGCAAAGTCAATTTAAAATGAGCCAGTCTCGGGTTTCGTATTTAAATCAAGTCAGACGGGTGAAGCGGTTGGGACATAACTAATGGTCGACACACAGCAGGCTACACAGATGGGGTTGTAATCGTATTTTATATAAGACAAGATAAGAACTTTAGCTGAGCAGTCTCTTATCACGTTAAGTGAAATACCGCTTTTGTCGGCTGTTACTTTACAATATTGCTGCAATATTAACAGCAATTTATCATTTTGAAAAGCTACTCGACACCTTTAATGATTTCAACGTCTCTGCTTTCCTAGCTTCAAAGGATAAAATAAGTCTATGTCGTTCTATAAGAGAGATACGCATATAATACTATAAGCTTTTTGTTTTGGACTATGAAATATTTTCTGTTAATTTCTCTGGTCATAAGGATATCTGGTGAAAAATATAGTTATGTGAAAGAAAATAGTAATTTATGATTTACTTAGTAAAATAATTGTGGAGTAATATAAATATATATATATATATATATATATATTGTTACAAATTATTTAATTATACAAATACAAATCTATTTGTGTTTGAATAGCCCCACGATTTTGGAGCGCCAAAATGTAACAAATTAATTATTTAATATAATTTATTTTTGTGGAGCCCCACGTTCTTTGGGACGCCAAAATGTAACAAATTATATTTCTGTGTAATTTAATTTGTTCATTAATTTAACTCATACACTTTATATAACCTTACTAACAACGTGTATGTATAATTGGAGTTCAGGTGTAATTATAATAAGAGTAGTCCTTTTAGTAATCGTAATATGTTTTCATTTATTAATTCAAACAAACACAATAAAAATAATAATATAATAGTAATAATCGCTTCGCCATAAGATATTCATTATCTATGGTTTCAATGTTTCTTTGCTTGCCGTACTCTCATCATAAAAATTGATTTTATATCTTAGATATTATATTAGCAATTCTAAGAACAACATTTCTTCGTTATATTATCATTTCTCGACTACTCAGTCTGAATGTGTGCTTTTCAAATTTGTTAATACATTCTTATTCTATACTTGAAATACCTTTTACGGCTTTATAATCATTTTAACAAAACTAATTGATTATTTCCAATTACTTTACTTTATGTGCTTTCAATAAAAAATTTCAATCATTAAATCAATTATTAATACTCCAAGCAAGGATTTAAATTGTCTTTACATTGACTGTTCATTCATTAAAGAAAAATCATAAAAAAAAATTCTGATTACAAATAAACTACATTCTCTTATCTACATAGTTATTCTTTAATTTTAAAATGTTTTTATTAATGTCTTTCAATATCTTTGATAATTATAAATTGGTTTTTCGTCACCTCAAATTCTGCAGATTGTCCCATGTCCTCCAGTGATCTGTCGGTCCTCTCCTACTGGATGTCCTCTTGTCTTTCCTGGTTTCACTGGTCGTTCTCACGTCTCTCGTCCTTCCTGGTCCATCGGCTGCTGTAGATTGTAATGACGTTTTGCTCTGGATCGGTTGCTGTTGTGATAGAACCGTCTCTAGTGCTCTGTGTCTCGTTCCTCTGCTAGATGTTCTCTCGCCATCTGTCTAGAGTTGATGTTCTTAGTTGTAGACTGCTCGTAGACGTCCGATGATTTTATTTACGGTACTTTTCATGTATTATCTTTTGTTACTACTTGAAATCAAAACATTTCCCGTAATACTTTACAGTTACGATATAAAAATCTTGTTGATGTTAGATATAGCGTCTAATTCTGTCCAAAGTAATTAAAAATTACGTCTCAGACGGACATAGCATACCGCCACGACTGAAGACTGTTTGAGAAGAATTAAAAATTCTCGTCGCTGACGGACATAGCGTACCGCCACGACTGACGACTGATTGAAGAGAGAGTTTGGCTCTCCTGGGCTCGTATTTATATTCACCAACAAAACCACACCTTTTGGCTCAGGAATAAGCATGTCAAAAACTGTCTTCTCATTTCACATATTCTCACTTTTTTTGCCAACCGCACTGTTTAATGCTGATTTCAAGGTGATCTAATATTGTCTAATTTAATTACACGCATGATATGTAATTATCATAATTATCGCATCATTAGTGTAATTATTATGCTTTAAAAATCGCACAGAATTCGCACTGATTGTCCGAATTACGTAGAATTCGCACTGCCCCTGTGTCTGATTTTTACGCATTTTTAGAAGTTTTACACTGTTTCTAACATTTATGGTTTGCCTAAAATTAAATACAATCTTAATTTAGCATTTACATGGGGTGAGATGCAAACTTTCAGGCTCTAACAGGCTTCACGCACACACTCTATTTACTTGTGTACACGCTTACAGCGGTTATCGCGTGATGTTTCTTGTTGATTCCTGTTTATAAGCCAGCTTCCAATTTCACACCTGCTCCTCTATTATATATTACTAAAATTAATTTAAATATTTAATTTATTTCACATATGCGCATTACAGCATATGCTTGTATTGTCGCAATATATATATATATATATATTATAACGATTCATAATAGCGTCCTATCAGAGCGTTATATGAAAGCTATAGACGTTACGAGCGTAACGCTGTAAGATAGAGAGAGAGCGTATAATCGCAGCCACCTCACTCTAACCACGTCACCGCTACAGTAGAATCCAGTTCAAACAGGTAATTTTACTCAAAGCGAATTATCAGTTCAACCTGCGATAACTTCAAAAGTTGTAAGTATACGGCAATTCTAAAAACAGTATTGTATTCAGCAAGAAAAGCTTTATAAGTAGCCGCAAGCTCAGTTAATATAATTAACAAATAAAGAAGTTATACGGATGACGCACGCCAACAGGAATAACGAGAGAATTATACTACGTAGGAATAAGATGTTTTCACACACACACCAATAAAGACCTAAGCAACAATATTCTGTGGTCAGATCTTCGGAAACACATTTGCAAATACCTGAAATCAATCGATTTGCAAATACAGGAAGTACGATTTTGACAAGAATTTCTCTGCCGTTTGGAACCTGTCACGGAGTATTTGAGCGACTTGTTCGAGATTGTCGGAACTGGAAAAACGCATGATTTATTTGTACAACCAATCAGCAGCCCGTATTTAAAACAGACGCCAGCTAAAAGCGAGGGGTAGAATCACTCTTCGTTCGGTACTTAAACACAATAGACGTGTATAATTCACATACAGAAATTTTTATATTACACAACAGTGCAAATTTAAGTTCTATATCGAGAAGTAGTCCGCAGTGTAGATGAATTAACAACATTCAATAACACTAGCTGCGTAAAACAACCGTTAATTAATTAATTAGTTAATTAATTAATCAATCAGCCGTGAAGGACCTGTGCTACAGAAGGCTACAGCATCTGTAATTGCCAGGGCATCTTCATTGATCATTGATCAATCCATTCTTCTGTGCAACACCATCGAAAGGAGGACCTCTACAGATTCCTACCTTCGGTCATCGCATCAAACGGTAAGAAATAGATTCATTGATCAATGATATAAGCGCTAAACAAATAAATAAAACAATAAACAATTTTAAAAGACACTAAGAAAAGCACACATTGTATTGTAACTATAAGATTAGTTCTAATATAGAATAGGAGTGTTGAATGGAAAGTGGTGTGCAGTATTGGACGTGCAAATTATTGCAGACCTGTTCTTTAGCACTGGTTTGGGAGATAGAAATCTCTTAATCAAACCAGATAAGAGCTATAGGTCGTTTGAGCGTCTTAATCATTACTTTCCACACTCACTCAATAATTATAAGGATAGGGTATAATTAAGTCCTACCATTAATAATTTAAAGTTTAAAAATCATTTATTAAAACATTAAATATAATAATCAAGCAAATCTTAAAGTGTTATTTGTAACGATTCCCCTTGAAAACCACAATCACTGAACGAATCCTGAGAAAGAGTGTCTCCATGCGCTGAGCTAAGCTGAAACCGTGTCATTTGTATCTGGGATTTGTTCTGGCGCCCAGGTAAAGTAATATTACGGGTAAGTAAAACTTTTATCTAACATCACAAATATTAGATAATTGTGTTAGAAGAAAGGGAGCGTTGTAATATATATATATATATATATATATATATATATATATTGTAACATCACAAGATGTTACCTAACCTAAGTGTATATTATCAGATTTTATAAGGACAAAACAACCATGTAAATAGGAATATAATAGTAGAAATAACCAAGAAAGAAGAAACCAAGAAAGAAGAATGAAGCAGAAGTGCCACATGAAACAGTAACCCAAGGGCTGTTTGACACTACAACTAGACTGAGACTAAAACGAACTGATGGACAGAGTAAATTTACATTCAGCTGTCAATCCAGTAAGTAGTTGATGTAAACCGAATGTCATATGTAAACAAAAAATGAACTAATGAGCAGTTAAATACTGTGAAAGCAGAATTAGCATTTTGCTGATAATAGATGTGACAATGACCAGTAAATTATGAATGCCAAAACTAATGTTAACAATGGCTACATAGTGAGAACAAAGATGTATTTCAGCATCAAATATACTTGTTAGAAAAGAGAACTATTTATAAGAGAGAATCTTATACAAATAAGATATCTCCACAATTTACCGAATTGAGAACCAATAAGCATTATTAAGGCCAAATTCCAATGTAGGCGATATGTCTTAGCAAGCTTAGACCAAACATTAGTCAGTAAATTGGCTATTGAGAATTAACACAAGTGTAAATTAAAATACACAGAACCATGGTTATGCCTTGACATAACAAAAAACATTATTAAAACAATAGGTTTAATCATAATTTTAATTGTTAAATAGTAGTTTAAAACGAATTAGCATAAAACGAAATGTCATAGTCAGTAGGATTATTCATTACAATGTATAGAGTTTAGGTGTACAAGTAATGTTCAGTAAAAATGTCAATACAGCATTAATGGTGTTCGCACATAAACATTTGATTAATAAAATGATATGTGAACACAAACTATATTAACCAAAAGTGTAAAACCGGCGACTCAGAAATAGCAGACGACAGTGAAAGTGATGTACCCGAACATTGGTTTTATAACAATGTCGGTCAAAGTGAAAGTAATTCGAGATCGAGTGATATCAAATTAAAGGAAAAAAACAATCTTTAATTTGATAGTAATATCAACCCAATCGCAACTGTATTTAGTGCGGGAGAGATGTTAGCATCATTCTAAAAATGTACATCGGGAAACTGTTTATGAATAATAACAAAAATGACAACTAGCTGTCACCGCAACATTTGACGGTTAGAAAAAGCCGTTATCAACTGCCAAAAAGTGACACGTCATACCGACACACCTACCAAAGCCAATCAGAAAATTAGTTAGTAATTAACATTTTTACCTAAAGCCGATCAAAGAAGGGGGTATATAAAGACGAAACAGCGAATTTTGAGGCAGACTCTTACTGACTAGCGTGTAGCACAGACGTGTGCCCGCCATCTCTACATTTTTAATAACTCTTAGCGTCATTTACATATTACATTGAAACCAATAGTTCAACAACAAGAAACGACTACTTCAAGTTCATCTACAGCAAACAACAGTGATTAAGTGCAGTATCATTTTAATTTTGTGCGGGAAATAATGAGCAGAAATAATTAATTGTTATTATTCACGATCCATTTTAATCAGAAGAGGATCGCATTATTCTGTTCTTGTGCGAGTTTAGTGCCGAAACCCAGTAATCATTATAATCCGATTACTGAAGTGATTAATAAGTTTTAATTAAATAATTAAAACTCAGAAGGTAACAGTGCAATCATAACTAATGTTTATCTGAGCGCCATAACCTATACTTTTTTCAACACCAGCCTGTACTGACGCAAAACACAAAAACACTTTAAGATTACACCACGTCTCAATTTATTATACAAATTTGTTATTATTAATTAAGCTATATGTTAGTTGTAAGGGTTCTCACTTGATAAATGTTGTCACTAAAAAAGCAAGCGTTGATGAAACGCGCGATCTTTCAACAGATCATTTTTTAATTTTGTTTACTTTGCAAAAGTAACCTAAAAACTTTTTTGATCAATTTTATATCAAAAGGATTATTGGATATTGTGTAGGCATAATTGTTTTCTTTCGTGTCTCAAAGAATTCACAACTGAGATAATCATAATTTTAATGTTAAAAATAAATAGCATCTGGACTTAACCAGATTTATAATTCATGTTCTGAGCAAGGCGTATAAGGCATATAATAACTGACTTTTAATTGTACAACTTTGTACAACTGAGATAATCATAATTTTAATGTTAGAAATAAATAGCATCTGGACTTAACCAGATTTATAATTCATATTCTGAGCAAGCCGTATAAGGCATATAATAACCGACTTTTAATTGTACAACTTTGTAAGTTTTTTATTGTATGTTTATATTTGTTTTTTTGAATTCTCTATGAGGGTATAAATAAAACCCGTTACTAACAGCATCACCTGATTTTGATTTATTTCTATAGGATAATTGAATATTTTCTTTTAACAAACTTAAACAACCCTCTGTTGTGTTTAACATATTGGACTAGCATTGTCAAAAGGTGACAGACAATTATATTAAATTTTCTAATCATTCAGTGAGTCTATGTGTGGGTTTTACACGGGATTTTCCCTGAATAAATCCGTGTGGCGCCCACTAATTAATAAACAAGGTAATCTAACCTTGCAACCAAAGTGAGTTGGTGTTTGTAAGCTGAGTTGACAGTTTAGTGAACTTCTAGTAAACACGATCAGGTACGTAAAAGTATATTTTTGTTTATGATATTGTCCAGACATTACGAAACGTGACATACTCAGACTACCTGCAATCTGGAGAAGAAGTTTTACTACCAGTTTCAACCAGACGAGAACTATTGTCAAGCGACCAACTGCTATACTTCACGTTTCAACTTAAGCTAATTTAGCATTTAATTATAATCAACATCACTATTTTATTTATTTAATATAAGGGAATTCTTTTTAAACAAGTATAATTAAACCATTGTAAACACACTGTGAGTAACTTTGAATGTTTCATTTTAAAGTACTTTACTACATTAGTAACCTTCAATTAGAAACAACTATTCTAAACATTGAGTTATCTCAAAAGAATATTTCACACATAGTTGAACTTTGTTTTAACGAGACTTTTAATATTTTAACCACGAATATAAGTTTAAACAACAACACTTTTATTTTATTTCAAGTTAATTGTAAACACACACGTTTTTATTTTATTACTAATAGGTTAGACCAACAGTGTGGCTTTTAAACGGAATTTAAACATTATTTTAATATAATTACTATAAACAAATAAACATAATAATTTTAAAGTAACCCCAAATAACGTTACGTTATAAATTGACACATACAACGTGGGGCCTTACGAAAGGAGGACATACCAACGATTTCATTTAGTTATAATATATATATATATATATATATATATATATATATAATTGCATTACTACATTTGAACAGGACTGTTATCATGTGTGTGTGTGTGTGTGTGTGTGTGTGTGTACATATCTATATATATGGAGTGTGATAACATAAAGTTAATATGGAGAAACATTTTAAAAACAAAACTGAAGTTTAAAAACAGATTTAGAGACTTGTAGTTTAATGTTGATTAAATTTAGCTAATTATGTAAATATTATAATTTTAACTGTTTGGCATTTTCATTTGTAATTTGTTTTACAAATATTTAAACATAAATAAATAAAAGAGTGGTAATTGAATTGTCGGTTTTTACTGTCAAATCGTTGCTTGTTATAACACTAATGATGTCCTGTGAGTTTGACCCATACGACCTGTTAGAATAGTTCTAGTCAAAAATTTTGTTTTTGCGGTTCTAAATAAAATATTTTACATCATATATCTATCATCGGCAATTTGAATTCTTTTGGCTGTGTGATAAAAAAGCTACAAATTCTATCATATTAGCAAAGCAAATATTTTGACTTCTGTAATTTGACTTGCTGTATATCTAAATTGTGTTAAGCTGATCATCATAGCAGTGAATAAATATAAGCATAAAACGTAAAACATATATAAAACAAAACAAAAATATAAAACATAAGCATGTGTATAATCATAAGGTCACTCTTCACTGATTTAGGGTTCTTCTTCTTCTTCCTCTTCTTTATCACTACTTCTTAAGTGGTATTAAAACTTCAAATTCGAGACGATTAATGGTTTGGGAAGAGTGCAAACACAATAGGAAACTTAGGAAAATCTATTTCGTGTATTATTACACGACTGCCAAAATGAGTGTTATGTTTTCAGTGGTAGGGTATGTATGTATGTATGTATGTTTGTTCCACTATAACTTTTTAACGGCTTTACCGATTTTGATGTTCGATGGCTCGATGGATTCCTTACTTTACCAGAAGTGTCATAGGCTATATATCACCGTGAGTTGACTTCCGGTTTTGACCGGAAGTGAATACAAGTGATCGGTTCTAAGGATATATTTTGTTCGTTTATTGGTCCATCAGGTGGTGCTAGTGGAAGGTATTCTGTAATATTTGCGACGTTATTCGACGTGTGCAAGAAAAGGGAGGCAGCATGGCGAAACAAGTTTTTGCAATTCAAAATGGTATTTTAACGCACAGAGAGGTGTCAGCATGTGAGTGCGCAGTACGTCTGTGTCACCTTAAAATGCGGGATTCCTCACGAAAAGTGATCTTTGTTAATACTTGCTTTCCTGAGTTAAGGTACCGGATGTTGAGAATTGATGATAATGCAAACGAGCCATACAGAAATATTTTTGACCGCTACGTTGCCAGGCCTCACGCGCTCGAAGAATTAAGTTTGCATGAATTCGCTGTCTGGTATGAGCCTGTGACGCACAATAGATTCTCAGAAGATGATCAGGATGCTGATGCTTACGAACAGGCTCCAGAAGAAAATGCCTCTGAGAGATGTATCACTCTTCTTGATAATCAGGGAAAAATGAAAAAGCGTAGGCGCCCAGCTGTCTTACAAACTAGGTATTACACACCAAACTCAGATCCGGAAGCATATTATTATTCTCTTTTAGTCACGCACATTCCTTTCCGCTCTGAATCTGAATTGATGGAGGGGTATAACAGTGCAAAACAAGCGTTCGTAGCAAAACAAAGTTTGTTACGACCAATGCAAGGTGGAAACAAAGTGGAGGAAATGGCTAGGTGGGAGGAAGAGATTCAGCAAGCTGTATCTAGAATTGTAGCAGAAAACCTAGCTAATGAAGTTAATTTAGATGCTGACGTGGTCGAAAATAATATGCGTGAAATTTTTGAACAAAACCTTACTGAAGAACATAATGATGAAATTGGTTTAGCTAACGGAGATGGTGAACCTGAAATACATGAAATGACGATCAACAATATGCCGCAGAAGTAAACTTAATGAATTTTCAGCAGCGCCAATTGTTCAAAATGATTTCAGACAGATTGCTTCCAAGTGAAAATAATACTGAGCCATTACGTGTGTTCGTTACTGGAGGAGCAGGCACCGGCAAAACCTTTACTCTGAAAATTTTTGTAGAACAGATTCGTCGTCTTTCTCATTTACCTGCAAGCAGAGCTGTTACGGTAGCAGCACCCACAGGTGTCGCTGCAAGATTGATTGGAGGTAGCACTTTGCACTCTACTTTTGCCCTTCCTATCGAAAAAGGCAAGGTGACAGCTCTTCGCCCTCTTACTGGTGAGCGTCTTCAAAGGGAACGGCTAAGGTGGAAGCATATTAATTGGCTAATCATTGACGAAATCTCAATGGTACCCTATACTACCCTAAGAAATATTCACTGAAGGTTGCAACAGCTTAAAATGAATGATGCTCTCTTCGGGGGTATCAATATTATTTTGTTTGGCGATCTAATGCAGTTGCCACCTGTATCAAAAGCAGTTAGTGGTACCTACTGCTTCAAGCAGTCTCATTACTTATCAGCTGAAATTAATTTGTGGACACTGTTTAGTTTCTGTGAATTACCTCAAAATATGCGGCAAGCTAACGACACTACTTTTATAGACATTCTAAATAATTTACGAGTCGGCCAACTCACCATGCAGCAGCTAGAAATTTTAGATCGTCGAAGAGTTCCTTTGACAGATGAATTTGCTGATGGCGAGTGCCTGCGTATTTTCCCAACCACTAAACAGGTAGAAGAATATAATGCTATAATGACTGAAAAGTTGAAAACATCATCTAATGTTTACGATATTGCAGCGGTGGATGTGTCTGTCGAAGCTAAGAATTACGGCCAAAGTTAAAGAAAGACTTCATACCAACGGATCCAAACAAAACTGGAGGTATTCCAAACTCTTTAGTAATCGGAGTCGGATCTAGGGTAATGTTGCGAAAAACCATTAATGTTAATCATGGTCTGGTCAACGGAGCAATCGGCACCATTAGAAAAATTGAGTGGCCTGCACTACGTCGAGATCAGCTTCAACCTGGTGAGCTTCCACAAGCCGTATTTGTAGAATTTGATGACAGATCAATTAGGCGAAATACTGCTGGTATTGGAGTAAAGATAGAGCCCACCACTGTTGAATATGATGCTTTGCGAGGCCAGGGCAAAGTAGAACGACGTATGCTGCAATTAATATTGTGTTGGGCTGTAACAGTACATAAACTCCAAGGCACTACTTTAGACAAAGCAGTCGTTGATTTGAGTAGTAATATTTTTGCCAAGGGTCAGGCCTACGTCGCACTAAGTCGTGTGAAAACATTAGAGGGATTAGCAATAAGTTGTCTGGATCCACGAAAATTGTTACATGAACCGCACGATAAAAACTCACTTGAGGAATTAAATCGACTCAGAAATCTGTAGACCAAAGCTTTTTCTTTATCATTTCTAATAAATGAAATTATTTAGTTAATTATATAATTTATAAAACAATTTATCGAAATGTTTGTATTATACTAGTTATATAATATTATATAAAATAAAGTTATACTATATTTATAAGTTTATAAGTTCATACGCTAATTATACTATGTACATAATAAAGTTTCTAAATAAAACTATGTAAAAATTGAAATTTTTTTTGCACTTCACACATACGCACGCACACACTGCACATTCCCATTATACTCTTTTTAAACACAAAAAGGAATAAAATAAAAAAATAATTTAAGAAATTAAAAAACACGACTGCCAAAAAAATAAATGAATAAATAAAAATAAATTGATAAAAAAACTAAATAAAAATAATATTTAGTAAAAATCACAAAATCTAAGTAAAGTCGATTTAAAAAGCTAAAAACAAGGTAGGCTACTGAAATTCAGCTCTGATCAGATTTAACGAAAATGTTATGAATGATTAAACGCATAGTAATTTTATTAGATTTAAATTACTTTTCGATGTTGAATATATATCAATGCATCATATGAAGACTACAATTATAAAAAATATTGCTGATAAAATTTTGCTCTTCAATTTTAATTTTCAATGCAGTCGGGGGCTGTTTAATGAAAAGAACAAATCTATTTAGAAACAGCCCCCGACTGCATTGAAAATTAAAATTGAGAGCAAAATTTTATCAGCAATATTTTTTATAATTGTAATCTTCATATGATGCATTGATATATATTCAACATCGAAAAGTAATTTAAATCTAATAAAATTACTATGCGTTTAATCATTCATAACATTTTCGTTAAATCTGATCAGAGCTGAATTTCAGTAGCCTACCTTGTTTTTAGCTTTTTAAATCGACTTTACTTAGATTTTGTGATTTTTACTAAATATTATTTTTATTTAGTTTTTTTATCAATTTATTTTTATTTATTCATTTATTTTTTTGGCAGTCGTGTTTTTTTTAATTTCTTAAATTATTTTTTTATTTAAAAGGTTATTGACTGTCTCAAGTAAAGTACTAAACGGTTGATTCCCTAAATAAATCGTCTTGCCCAACGTAAGCCCTGGGTTCCAACACCAATCTTCTCCAATGTCTCCTATCCATTGCCATCTCAGTGCAACCTCTCACATCCATTCTCCTTGGGTTTTCCAGTACATCACTCAACCGTCTTATGGTAGGTCGGCCCCTATATTTGCTTACATAAACGTGCGCACTCAGGATTTTCTTTGGCAAACCCTGATCATCAATCCGCTCTAGGTAACCTAGCCATTGTATTCGTTGAGCCTTTACCAATCTTACAATGTCCTCATGCTTCAATAGCTCATCTATCTCCAGGTTGTTCTTATTCTCATTCTCTTTAACTGACGACCATAATAACGTCTTACAATCTTTCTTTAAAACTTTCTTAGTGTTTCTTGTTCTTTTTTTGTTAACGCCCATGTCTCGCCCCCAGGAGTTTGCTTCTCAATAGTCTGCTGTTGGCATAATATCCCCTGTTCCTATTTGTATCCTGTCACATAATATCGTGTTTATGTAGGCCTACTCTTCATTATGTATCATGTCATCCGGGTATCTGCACATATTAACTACATCAAATGAATTTCTTCTTTACATAAAATATATAGATAGGCTACATTTCTTCTCCTTTCCGATGCAGAAAGTAGCATGTATTTAGTTTTACTGATGTTTGCGTTCACTCCTATTCCAGCGGATTTTTAATTCAGATCATTGTACACCTCAACTATCCATTCTCTACTGGTTGAGGGTTTTGCTACAGAATGAAGACCGTTCATAACATAAGCGTCATTAAGTTTATACCGTCTTAACCACTCATAGCATGAGATAACTTGATATCTTTCAAGCATAAAATTTTCCTTTTCCGAAATGACTTCTTTTAAATATTTGTAAAACAATTGTTAACGTTTATATATCTCAGTTGTTAGAAGATAAAAAATTTGTATTAACTTGTTTGAGATAAATAATTAATTGTGTAACAGTACGTCTGTAGTTTTGTCAGGTATAACAGAAACACCAGATTTGATAAAATGTTGTCAATTCGTTTTCACGACATACTTGAATCTTACAATGTATCAAATACGTAATGTTCATGTTTATAAACACCTTAAAAATTGTAATTGCGTATTATTTTGACATATTATCTGAAACGCAGATAAAAGTAAATAAATCTGAAGAACCACTGGGATTTTTGGTTCTGCACAATCCTTATGCAAGATGGTTTATTTAGGGAATCAAATGTTAACTACATTACTTGAGACAGTCAATAATATTTTAATACTACATATACAATACAATATAATAATATAAGAAATGGATGTTCCTAAGTTTTCTATTGTGTTTGCATTGTTTCTGATTTGAAGTTTTAATAGTAGGCCTACTGAAAAATCCAAACTACCTATCATGCGAAATGCTGAAGCCTCATGGTACCTTTTCCTTATTATACAATGACCTAAACTGCAACTCGTATTTATAAAAAAATTTATTTTGTAAAAAGTAAGCGTGGAGTATATTATAAACGGTATTTTTGTCATACATTTGTGACCTAAATGTTGCAATTATATGGGGAATCAGCAAAGTACAAAATTATATAAAGAACAAAAACTATTAAAAAAGATAACTATATTAAAACAAACCATTAAAGAAAACACTTTTAAAAATTATTAAGGAAAAAGCATTTGATAACAGTTTTACAAAAATTTAGTTCATATAACTTTGAAATAAATCATCATAAAATAAATTTGTCAAACCTGATTTGACCAATAAAATAAATCATGAAAACCTGATTTGTCAAAACATCTGCAGACAGCGTATCAATCTTATGGAAGAATATATACGATCGTACATAACATTTTTATTCCATGAAGATGATTTAAAAAATTGAAACCACTGTAAGAGCTTTATGAAACAAAACTATTGTGAACCGGTTATACAATCTTTATTATTCTTAGTAACTCTTAAATATGTTTGCCCAAGTACGTGCAAGACGTCAGTAACATAAGTGACAAAAATAAAGTAAGTAAACAATGCAGATGAGACAAACATAACCCATAAATCCGTGAATAAACTTGTGTTTGTTTGTCCTAAAAATATTACGAATAATAGAAAAGGTATACAAACTTTTGAATCAGCACTGGTGCAGACGGTAAACAAAGTAGAAACAATGGTACTCATAAAAACGAAAGAGAAGGAATAAACACAGTCATGGGTAATACGAGGACGTACAGTATGTTTAAACAAGAAAGAACGCAAACGAGATAACGTTCTGTGTTGCACTGTGCAGAGTGGTTTCGTAAGCTTAAGCTCTGACTAATAGAAGTCCAAGAAACAGATCTGTTAAAAATCAGAAAGTTCTTCAGAACAGAAAGGGTTTAACGTAAAAAGAAGGATACCAACTTGCTGTGTATAGAAATAAAAAAATTAAAGGTAAGTTAAGGTTTTTTGAAATTTCTCTTTTCCATGGTAATTAATTATGATAATTCAACAATTAAATCTGAAACGTTTATGACAAGCATCGTTTTCCAATGACATTATATCTACACAAAATTATTTTAAGAATTTCTTAGGGGATTCGAAGTTTTACAAATATCTTAAATTATGAACGATACCTGTTACTTGTCAAAATGAGCGTGTAATAACTTCTTCAGTTATATTAAAGTAAATATACACAGTGTCCCATAAGGAATGGGACATACTTTAGGAGTGCATTCTACAGGCTAAAATAAAGAAGAAATTTCATATAATCATAGGTCCGAAAACGCTTCATTTTCGATTTATGGCTTGCGAAAAATTTCACCTTGATTTCTGCTCCAAGGATACAATTAAACCCCATTGAAATTCTTGAAAGTTAAATTAAAAAGCAAGCAAAAGGTGATGATTTTTTATGGACTTAGGCTTGAACAGTTTTAAAAAGAGGGTTCCAGAACAATGTCTTGAGTAGTTGTTTAGAAATGTTTCGTAAATCTCAAAAATATGTGTCAAAAAGTTAACTTTTTAGATTTGATGTAAATTTACCCTTTTAAATTCCAATAAATAAATTTAAATTTGTAATAAAATTTAAATTTCTTGGAAATTTTATGTCAGTAAAGTCAATATAAAACAAACAAACGTTGTAAAACTTAAATTTTATTGAAGATGAAACACAACAACAAAAGTAAGAAATTTCTTCTTCTGGTAATGTACTGAAACCCATTTTTTATTTGCTGAAAATAACAATTTATGAATAATAAATAATACATTTTTATTAATATGAAATTTAATAATGTAATAATAAAATTTAATTTTAGTCAATATTGATAAAATAATTTAATAAAATATAATTTCAACAATATTAATTAACTTGTTTCAATAAAGTGTATAAAAAACTGCAGTTAGCGATACTTTACTATTCTGACTCAAAATTGATTTCAAATCATGAATCAGCTGTTTAACAAATAATTTATAATATAGTAACTAAATTATTTATCATAACTAACTTGTAATCTGCGGTTTGTTGAGTGTGTTTTTTTAAACATAATTTCGAGATGCTATTGCAATTTTCAAATCATGAGTATGCAGATATTGCTTACCGTATACAGTTTTAGTAATGGAAATTTCGGGGCTGGAAAACATGAATACCAACGAAACTTTCCAGAACAGAAAAGTATCTCATAACAAAAAATTTTCCCTGTTCTTTCATAATTTACGAACTAACGGGTCGTTACCAACAGTTGCTTGTTATATTGAACACCCTGTATCTGAATAAGAAAATATCATTGAAATGATACAGCGCAGTCCTAAACTCCGCATCAGAATTTCACATCGAACAGGCATACTTTGTACTAACATTAAAGGGAATTTTTATCCTTCTCATTTTGCATACTATTCACCATTGGACCAGGTGACTATGAGTTAAAGTGTTAAAGTTTTGCCAGTGGGTACAATAAAATTGAAATTTTGTTAATTGTGTTTATTCTCTGATGAATCTTTTTTTTTTTTTTTTTTTTTCAGAACACAACATTTAAAAATAGTCACAGGATGTCAACTGAAAATCTGAATGAAATAACAGAGTCATACTTTAAAAACCGGTTATCGGTAAATGTATAGTGTGGTATAATTGGGGACCAGTTAATCGTATCACTTATTATTCATAATAAGTACATAGACGTTTTAACAAATCAGTTGCAAATCCTGCTAGAAGACATATCTTCAAAAAAGGCTGCAAATGTTCTTTCAACTTGATGGTGCACCACCTCATTATTATAAAGTTAGACAGCTCATATATAGAATTTGAATTTTTATAACGTTCATTTACTTTTTATTCACTTAACATACATCAAATTTCTAAGAATGAATTCTTTATAAATTGCATTACAAAATTACATTTATTTATTGGTAATTTAAAGAGGTAAATTTACATCAAACCTAAGAAAGTTTGCTTTTGATACCAATTTCTTGAGATTTTCGAAACATTTCTAAACAACTACTCAAGATACAGTTCTAAAACCCCCTTTTTAAAAATTTTCAGTCCAAAATTCATACAAAACCAAAATTTAATCTAACTTTCAAGAATTTCAGTAGGGCTTAATTGTAGCCTTGGAACAGAAATCAAGGTGAAATATTTCCCAACACATAAATCGAAAACAAAACGTTTTCGGACCTATGTATATATAAAATTTCTTCTTTATTTCAGCCTGTAGAACGCACTGCTGAAGTAGTATGTACCGTTCCTCATGGGACTCCCTGTATACGCCGCTATTATTTGTGAAAGAACAAACTGCATCTCGGGCATACAATAGATTCTGATAACAGGACAATAACAGCATTTTAAATAAAACGTTTTGTTTGTCTGGGGTAGATCGTTACTGTAATGTGAGAAAACAATAATGTGAGAATACAACATTCCAAGGGGACGCCAGGCCGCAAGTACCTCTAAGTTAATAACTAATGAATAGGAGAATAGTATAATGGGTAAAAATCATAATAAATTTCGTATCGTAAAACATGTAAATAATGCCACGAACATAAGTACACGAACAGCAACAAATCGAGGAATTAACCCACAAATAATCACAAATAATTATAACATAAGTAAATGAAAAACTGCACACACTTAAAGAAGCCACGGTAAAAATCACCGAGTCACTGTAAACAGAGATATGAAAATATCGTACAAAATGATAAGAATACACCAACATAAGTAACTCATACAAAAACAATAGTACTCTAAGTAATGTAATTTACAAAATTGAATTAAAAGATTGCAATGAATACATCGACCAGACAAAATTAAGTAAATTATACAATGAGTAGTGAAATGCGTACAAGAAATCAAACATATACAAGTCTCGGTCAACAATAAATGCCATAAATGTAGGACATGAATTCCCAGACATTACTAATGTGAGACTAAAAAAGCTTGTATCGTACAAAGCACTGTAATGAACACTTGGAAAACACACACACATGTATGCAAATGTAAAACATAAAACAAGTTAATGCCTTAACAAATCCAAGTCGTACAAAACACTCGACATAATAATGAGGAGACAAATTTTATAACAAAAAATGTTTAATATCAACACTATTAATCGAAACCAGCCACAACGAAGCACCTAATAAAACGGCAACAATACCAACCAACATAAGGTTTGAAATAAAACAGAAATATTTTACCAGTCAGCAAATTTACATGACTATGAGCACACTGCAGAATGTACGAAACGTAACCCAGAAAAATATATTTATAGTGTTTGTACTTTTATGAATT
Organism: Magicicada septendecula; assembly: GCA_034769895.1. Lineage (NCBI taxonomy): Eukaryota > Metazoa > Arthropoda > Insecta > Hemiptera > Cicadidae > Magicicada > Magicicada septendecula. The sequence continues at coordinate 357,807,090 of CM068368.1, read as the reverse complement.
TTTAATACATCAAAAAAGGGACTTGCCAGGTTTTAAAATTCAATATAAATAATTAAAACTAGACCATTCAATGTCATTAATTGATCAAGTCAGCTTAAGTGATTTACTCTTGATATTTTATGTTATTATTTAAAATGTGAATAACGTAGGCCTGCTTATTGATAGCCACGTTTTCGAAATATACGTCAATATTTATATGAGAAATAAAATACGCAGACAGGACACGAGTATACAACACACGTAGCGGGATTTATACCTTTTTGAATACTGTAAGCACCGGTATCAAATACAAAGAATTACGTAAATATCATACAACGTTCATTATATCACATATTATGATAAAAAATAAATGTTTAATAATAAAAATAATGATATATATTGCTTGCAGTAATATTATTAGAAACAGGAACTCTGAAACTCCTATAGATTTGTAAGTATGACAAGAATAAAATATAGTCCTTAGTATACATAAATTTGTTTCTATCAACAACTTCAATAACATATTATAGAAAGAAATAATTATCACTGAAAACTGTGTTTCCGCTCTTTTGTTTAAATCTCTGTACAAACTATTCCTAAAATTTAGGCAGTATAGTATGTTCGTACGAATAGTAGGTGTGAAGGTATAGTATAGTAGGTAACTACAGCATGTTTTGCACCTATACTATCAAATACTAAATCCTTTCTTTCTACAACCACACGCCTATCTTATAAGCATAAGAAGACGGATTGGTCCTACGCAAGTACGTGACTGTTACAGTTTTCTTCTGATTTAGTGGCATGCAATTCCTTTTTGCCCACTCTACAACGTTATCTGCTATACATTTTTGAAGTGTAAGATAATCTTCCTTGCCACTGATGGACAGTGAAATCTTGGTATCATCTACAAACATTTGGGGGTCACAATTTAGGACGGATGTTACGTTATTAATATACATAAAAAAGAAGAGGTCCTAAAACGGACCACTGCGGAACTCCAGAAGTGAATATAAAACCATCAGATGTATTTCCACCAATGTTACTCGAAAGCACCGCTCGTAAAGGTACAATACGATCCACTGAATAAATTGATGACTAATGCCAAAACTCATTAGTTTATTCAGAAAAATATGGTGTGGCAGTTTATCGAAAGTCTTCATAAAGTCCAAACAGATGATGTCCACCTGGTGTCAAATCTCAACTGTGTCTGCGACAGATAAGACGCCAAGTTAGTAATTGTAGATCGCTCATTTTTAAAGCCATGCTGTTGGGGAGAAAACACATGGTATACTCAAGTATATAGGAACTTTACATCATGTTTTCAACAAATTAGGAAGTAACATCAGCGACTGAAATTGGACTAAAATTAGGTATTATAAGGAACATTATTTGGGATAGGCGTAACAGCAGATACGCCACGGTCGTGGATAGTCTCCAAATGGTAAACTCCAATGAAAAAGCGAGGCAAGAACGGGAGTGACAATCTCAACCATACCATTAATATTAAATGGTGGAATCCCATCATCGCTAACCGCCGTCTTCGCCTTTAGATCCTTTATCGCTAATAGCACATCAATAGTAGAGATGTTGAGGCTACTGACAACATTTAATTCATGACAGCAAGAAGAATGCTCATCTTGACATAATTCTGCTTATATGTCTGAAAGACCGTGGAAAGTATTCCCCAAATTTGTTTCAAAGAACTAAAGGGCGAGATATCACAGCATCATTGGCCTCTACAGCAGGTATGTGCTTCGAGTGTTTCCCGTATCTATTGATATATTTCCAGTAGTTGGTAGATTTGAACCGCAAATCATTCTCAACTTTTTGGGCTTCGTCCTTCTTATAATGTTCGATCTCTTTTCTCACTTCTCTTCTCAGGTAGGAGAATTCAAAATAATCTTCTTCCCTACCAGACTGCTTATACAGTCTATGAGAACGCTTCTTTTTTTTAAGAAGGATTCCAATTTACCAGATAAACACTTTGGGTCGTTATTGATTTGTTCCTTCTCACTGGGATGTCATTTCTCATAGCTTCAACAACTGCAGCGTTAAAATATTCTGCTGCAGAATTATTGTCGTTGCTTAGAACAACGTCGCACCAGGGAAACTGCTTCAGCTGGAGATAAAGATTTAATGATAATAATAATAGTAAAGTACTATAATAATAATAATAATAATAATAATAATTTATAATTAACATTATTTCATAACTCACTAATACTGCGTTTTAAAACATCCTATAATTTATGTAGACCTATGCGTATAATGAGATAAAGTATTATTGAGTATAAATAAAGGCTATAAGTATTTACACTTTTTTTTCATATGTTCCAAGTTAGTGAGTTTCGACACCATTTTATACCTTTAACCGAGTTGTAGTTTTATTTGAAAAAAATTTGTAACATGTTCTTCCAATTTAGCGTTACCCCTTTCCTTTGTACATTAACATACATATGCAAAAATAAAGTCACAAACATGAGATACAGGCGCAGGTATTTGATGAAATAGAAGGGAGGAAAAGAGATTAAAAGATAAACTGAGTTTATAATGTTGTCGGTTTACTACAATTACTGATATTTATCTAAAACTTTGCTGCCAGATATTTACTGTTCAGCACAGCTGTTATTAAAAATGATTCTGTCAGATAAGTGTCATTTACTTGTCTGGCATTCCTTAAATTTAAAATTACATAATTTTCAAATGTGTGGTTTATTTCAACGCAGTACACTAGCTAAAAGCTGAACTTTCTGAAGACTAGAATTTCTTTCACGTTCAAAATGAACATTATTTAGGATAGAAAAAATATTTTAATTATTATATGAAGGTGCTTTTTTTCTACAAGTACATTTGTTTTCGGTTAATTCTTCTAGGCAATTCTTTCCATGTAGACTACACGAATTTCATTACGATTTACATATAAAACACTTGAAACAGTCAGCACTTAAAAAGTTAAATGTGTAAACTGAAGCTTTTGAAACAGTAAAAATGAAATGTGTCCAAAAATTCAGTCACTGATTTTTATGTCAGGGGACTAATATTGCAAAAGTTCTAATGCAAATAAATCTCAGTTTTTTCAAGAAATGTATACTTGTGATTTACATAATACTTGTGTAAATTACATAATTTACAATGTTACAATATCATGTATGAATTGGTAAAATAACAATATGTATATTGTCCTACATTTATATATATTTTGTGATGTTTTCAATTTGTTTCTTCTGCAAGTAGTATAATTTGTATATTCTTATATATATATATACATATTGTAATGTAACAGTGTAATTGTGGGTTTTAACTTATTTGTTTTGGAGAGTTTAGTAGTGTAAATTGACCCCACTTGTCTCAAAACGGATCTGTTTCCGCAATCGATTGTTCTTCTTCCATATATTTTGGTCCGTTCGCTGCTCACTCTCCTGTTGAATTGCCTGTAATTGTCCTGTAAACCTTCAAATTTTCTACAATGACAACTCCTTTGATCCCAAATAATAATGTTTATTTTTGTTTAAGTTATTTAGAGAAAATGAACAGTCGACTTGTGTCGAAACAAATATTGGTTGGGTCGACTCTAGCGCTCAATTCGACTTTTACACTAACAAGGTTCAGTAAACAAATTATTTATAATAATATATTAATTATCAGGGTTTAAGGGTTCTTTGAGACTGTCATTGAATTCAGAGAATACATACAAAAATACATTACATTACAAGGTAAGTAACATTTTAAAATCTTAATACTATATCTTATTATTTTTCGTCGCTAGGCAACGACGCTATATTGGCAAGATGGCCGCTGAACCAACTAACCACGTGCTGTTACAAATTATTTTAAAATAAATGTTTAAGTGTTCACAGTTTTAGTTTTTAAGGTTCTCCTTCAATAAATGATCACTGGTGTTTTTCTGTAAGTGTAGATAGTGCTTACGATAGTGTTGTGTGATCGTACCTGTAGTGTGGTTAATAGTTAAACTTGACGTCACTCACAGACGTTATGAAAGTGTGTTCATTATAGGCAGTCAGGATTTTTTGAGTTTCTGCTTTTATTTATAGTTTTAATTTAGATATTTTTGTCTTTTTATCTTCCACAGTACTTATAGCTTCTATTTGTTATTATTTTGCATCGCCAACTGTCCAGAAAACATTATTATTATTTAATTAAAAACTTCTTCATTAGAGCTGATCTGCCCTCTGCAATGGTTAACAATACAATCTCTAAATTCCTGATTTTCCATCAACGGTTTCGTGCCCTCGCAATACTGGCCTGTGATTGGTCAAAACTGAGAGTTCATAAGGTCACATGGTCAGTTTACAAGATTTAAATGTTCATTTGCCTATAAGAAAAATACTCATTTTTTAGCTTTAAGTCTCCTAAAATTTAATTTACATCATGTTTTTCTTTATGTAATTTTGAACATTTTGATACCTTATTTTATATAAATTGTTTATTATAAAGGGTGGTTTCCCACCTTACAAAATTTCTAACTCTGGGCTTACACTTTCAGTTTATTGACAACATTTACTAATTTGTTATATTTTATAATTTACATTTGTTATTACTGAATCTCTGATTATGAACCCTTTTTCTGATTTTAACTATTCACTAAACGAGTCTGGACACTTAGCATTATTTGAACAATGGTTACAATAAAATCATTTAACATATTATTTAATATATTGCCTCTATGGCCTAGTTTAAAATTATAAAATGATGAATAATATACTTAATGTTAAAACAATAATTGAATAAGAACAATGACTTAATAAGAATAGTAATCTGCTAAGAACATGGTTTATGGATGTTACTCATAAGCCTTGGCATAAAACATAAACATCTTAACTTTATTATAAACTCCCATTACAACTCTCTATTAATATGGTTCTTGGGTTTTCTTTTTACTTAAAAGTACTTAACCCATACCTTTTCCATTTCCCCCTCACTGACACTTTTAGTTTGGGAATATCACTTGTACATCACTATATAATATCAGGGATCACTAACTTTATTCCCCACTCCTTCACGTTTACTTAATTACACAAATGTTTGTATGTATATTATATACTTACTATAATACATTTTAATTAGTTATTTTATTATTTGCATTGTATTTTTTTCTCTTATCATTTATATTGGACAGTCTTTTTTTCTGTAACTACAGGTTGTTTATTTCTATTTGGTTTATGCGGATAACATAGGCGACTTTGCCTACTGAATTGATCCGTTTTGATTTTGGGATGGGGCTACTATTATGTCGCATTACAATTATATATGTACATATCTTCACCTAACCATAATGAAGAAACATGACAAGATAAATTATTTAATCATTAACACTAGCATAAAAAGGGATGAATTAGAATTGAAGAATGGGTGAATCAGAATACTAAAACGATCAGACATATCAAGGTAGTCAGAACAGTAATTTATATTAATAATGTAGTAACAAACAAACAAACCAAAATGGTAAATACAGAAATAAGGCGATTTAACCTGATTAGCCCAATAGATGGTAAGTGAGAGAGTAGAACTAGCCCCAAAGGACCAAGAATAACATAAATAATGACAACTGCAAATGGACTAGAACTAGCCACCGCACCAACATAAGTGTGTAAATAAGAAGAATAGTGACTAACAAACAATTCACATGGAAGTGTAATGATACAATCAGCCACAACACTAAGGAAGTGACGTATAAAGTATGACAAAATAAAGTAAACCAAGAAGGAATACAAAACTTGTGTTAAACCATAGAAATAGACTCACTAATGAAAATTGTATATAATATTAATAATTGTAAGGACAGACAAGTTAGAAATACTAATTATTAAGTACTTAAGATATAGAAGGGCACAATAACCCAAACAGATAGAGAAGGGCACAATAACCCAAACTGATAGAGTAAACTAGGACAATCACATTAGCACGATACTAACATATCAGTGGTACAATAAAACACAATAGAATGAGAGTAGTAAATTGTAATGATGGTGAGCATTTTCTAAATAGATGTAAGAAAGAGAATTTTTTAGTAAGCAATACAATAATATTAACCCACCAGTAACACTAAAAGAAGATTGAGTGTAAGGTGTTAGTGTTAAAACCCATTAAAAAGTGATAAAAACACTGATAAAGCAGTGTCCAAAGTTTATAAGTGAATAAACTAAATTATAAGTGATAAGTTATGTGTGAGTGAGATCTAATATTGGCCAAACACAGGAAGGACTGTGATAGTGGAAATGCCAATATGAGTGGACACCCAAAATATAACTACACAAACTAATATTATTAAACTTAAGTTAGTATTAGTAATCACTAATTACTATGGTTTTTAAATGTGTGTTAATTAATGTTGTAGGCCTAAGGGACAATTCATAGTTTTAGGAAAGTTAAGAAACATAGACTATTAGTGTGTTAAATCACCATATAGAGAGTTTCTATAAGATTAAATTATAAAAACAATTAATAATCATTATATGATTTAGCAAGAGATAGTGAAATAGGATAAGGTTACATAATTAATGACACAAGGTCAAATAATTATGTGTTAAATGAATAAGAATTATGTTTTAATGACTAAGGTTTATGTTCCAAATAATTATGTTTAAATGATAAGAATTATAGCTATGGAAATTGTTAAAACCATTAGATGTTATGTTATATGTTGTAAGAAATAAGATTTTAAAACCAACAGAAACCAGTAAACAAGAAACAAACAATACATTCAGATACAATGACACTAAAAGTGAGTTATGACAGTAGACAAATTAATATAGGGAAAAAATAAAATTACACACAATTACAAGAACTGACTTAAACATTGAACAAATGAACAGAATCTTGTATTAAAACAATCAGGAACCATTACAAGGAGAATAAAATGTAATATCAGTAATTAAAGAAAAATAGTCAATTGCTGTTTAAGCCTAAACAAATTCCCAACTGTCAACTACAAAAAACTTCAATTTATAGAATTAAACACTGACATTATGAAGACTAAACCACATAAACTATGAAATACAAATAGACAATCATGTTAAGGCAGAAATATTATGATAATAATGTAAATTAAGAAAACAGTATAATTAAATAAAATTCACAAAACTGTCAAAATGTTGATACCTAAGTGAACACTATAATATTGGATGTCAAATTAATCCTTGAGCCAAAATATGAACAGTGGTGATAATATTTACTACTAAAAAGGGAGTACTGAAGATTAATTACATTTAGAAGATCTGCAACCAGTTTAAATAACAATTCAAATACCCTAAGAATACTCTTTAGCCAATTTCAGCAAATCAAAAACTTTGAGTAACCATGACAACAACCGAATATTGACTAATTTCAGTTAAGAACAATATTTTAGGTATTGACGCTAAACTGGAGAGACGCCACGCCGGGAAGGGCCCAAATTTTCAACAGAAAAACAGTATAAGTGTCCACAATTTAGAGAAGGAGTACCAGGACAACAGATGAGAGGCCATTACAACTAATCTACACCAAGGACCAGCTCGGAATTAATCCAGATGACCGGAAAATACCTATAATTCGACTTGAAGAAGATGACAACCAATTTTTGAGCCCAAGACTGTAGTAGGAAGAATCAACATCGACCCATTACTTTACATGGACGACTGACAATACCCATCATATCTACTAACGTTGAGTATTGCAGAATTTATTTGATTATTATAAAACTAATTCTCTTTCAAAAATTCTAACTATATAATAAAACTCTCACTATCACTGAATATATTTTCAAGGATTGATAAAATAAAGAAATAACTTTGTAAACATTGAATGAACACATGATACCTATGTTACACAACGACACTGTCACACTTCAACACCACAATATTTAATTTATAGCAAACCTTGTGTAATTTTAATGATCACAAACTTTAAATGATATGTTCTTATTTGTTATCTTGTTAAAAAAACTTCTGTATCGTACTTAAAAGGACCCTATAGGCAGATTTAATTTTGTAAATAATAACCAACGCTGTCTTGCATCTAATAGAAACATTGTACTGCCAACCCAGCAATCCGCTGACTGAACGACTATATTTTGCAGAGGCTAAAATTATTATATCAATTATTATTTTGTATAAAGCGTCAACAAGAACTAATAATTCAGAGCCTAAATAAAAAAGTGTGTACCGAGAATAACTCTCCAGTATTTATTTATAGAGAATATTATGTATGTTTGTTTAATAGCAGTGAGTCAACATAACCAACATTATTCAAGTTGGCAACACGTTTTCCCCACTCAAACGAGAATCAGTTTCATGCCAGTCGGCGAACGATTCAAATTTACACTATCGCACTGTCAAACCATACAGGTAAAAACTTTTAATTGTTTTCTCGTAAAACAATTTGGCGCCTATAGGGAGTTACAAAAGTGCGAGAAGGGACAGGTAAGGCACGCAGGCTACCAGACGCTTCCGAACGACACAATTTACGTTCGATAAAACTTATAATTACATATCGTCAACAAACAACAATTTTTACAATATATATATATATATATATATATATATATATATATATATTTGAAAAGACCTGTATATATAATTCTTAATTCTACTTTCCTCATTTTTTTGTATATCAACTCATGTACGTTTTAGTGTTATAAAATCTGTTAAAGGTTGAACGCTGGTTGAACGCCAAGCCCTGTAGGGGTTTTAACTCTAGGTAATGCAACTCTACAGTTAATGTAACTCTGTCGCCAATATCAACCACGGCTTTTTATAGAGTGTAATTTTGGGATTTATGAATCATTATAGCAAAAGCCACTTGTAGTAAAAATTGTTGTCTTGTACATTTTGTGGTTCCAATTTATTGGTGGTGTAGGAGCGCACCCGCTATCAATAAATATTGGGAGCTATGTAGCTATAAATCGAATCATGATTTACCTTCGGCATTTTCTCAGACGGTTTATGGTTCTCCTCATAAATTATGTCCTCAGCATAACCTAGTTCACTATTACTAAACCTTTTTCATTCTAAATATTCATTCTTAACATAACTTTACATCCTACAGACGAATAGATAGATGCTTCCAGTCCTCTCGCTAAAGCAGGTGCTGCAGATTTTGCTTTTAAATAATTATGGCTACCTTAAACTTCTCTTCATTAAAAGCTTTTACATCTTTGTTGGTTGAAAAAAGTCGAATTGAATCTTTAAAACATGAATTTTCTTCTCTTCCAAAACTTGGCATACAGAGACTCATAAGTGTTCGATAATCTTGAATAGTACATTCTCTATTACTAAGACGATCAAGAATAATATCAAGGATGATTGGCAAAACACCCATCACAATACGTCATTAAAAATTTGAAATATATTCGTAAGGACTAACATTTTTAAATCTTGAATCTTGAAGATCAGCTTTGAGGAAATAATGTTGAAAAATCTCTAGCAATGTATCCGTTACCGATAAATTCGTTTATTGGAGTGTATTCTAAAGATGGCTACAAAATAGGTTCTGATTTTCCAAATCAGTATTGCCAATATTCAAGACTTCATTAACAGTCCTATATTGTTATTATTTATAATGTTAATTTTTGGCAGCTCGGAACTGTGAGTGGTTATTTCCACCGTCAGAAGGCTTTACACCGTCAGATTCTTAAAAATTAATATTTTGTTGGAAATTTTAGGCTGAAGTATTATTTTTATCTTCCCTACCTTGACTTTGACTGTAAAAAATTTGGTTAAAAATACTTTCATTTCAAGCAGTAATTGTAAATTGTCTTCATCAACATCTGTATACCAGCGATTGTTCTGTTTCAAATATAGTAACGCTAAACCGTTAAACGTATATTTTAGCAATTAACTATAAAATCTTTAAGCCCTTCCCCTCCGTTACGACAAAAAAAAATATATTTAGAAATTGTGTCTATCGAATGTTGGAGGTACTGCGCAAATGCCTAACATCCTGAGGAAAAGTGTTACTTGCCAGGTATATTCATACTGACCTCCTTCTGTAAAATCTGTAAACAGAAATTAAAGTATGAACCTAAGCAATTAAGTGTTCTTCGACAAGAGTAAGCCATTTCTACATTATTTAATGGGCCCGGATACATTTTACTTACATTTCTAAAAACATTTAGGCCTACTTCGTTCGCATCAATATGTTTATGGCTTGTTTTACAACTACCATTACCTGAATATTTAATTCAAAGCAACGGCGTTTACAAATATTACATTCAGAAAAGTTTATGTTTTTTGGTGTTTTCAAACTCTACAGCCAAATTATGAAAATGTGCTTCACGACGCTGGGCGATTTGTTGTTCGGCATTGCGCTCCTGTCGACGCCTTCGTCTTAATTCTCTCCCCAAAATTACGACGTTCAATAGACCAGGCCAGTATACAAGGCATTTTAATACAGATTTTTAAGACTAGGTATGGCTTGTTTTTAACCATGTATTATTAAACAAAAGTACTATATGAAAATAAAATACCTAAAGTAAAATATCGGTATGGAGAACCATACATGACTTCCATGTTCTAAGATTTATATTTAAAAACATATTCGAAATAAAATATTTCAATAGAAACTACTTCTTTCTACTTATTGCTTCAACCTTAACCACAGTATTGTGGTCACAACGTATACCACCTCACGTTTTCGCACTCGATTTTCACTGATGATGGCAGTCGATGGCACTGTCGAAAAGTCTGGTTTTTCAGAAAACATTGGACTAAAGCTAAACAGCCCGGGAAGGAATTTTAACAAAGAACTACTTCTTTGTTGCCGATAACGTAGTACACATATACAAAATTCTCCCCTCTCCCTTCAACTATAATTTTCATTTTTAGAAAATTACCCCCACCCGTTCACCTAACCTCTTCATTTTTAGATATTTCATTTACGTTTCTACAGTGGATTATTATGAGCTTCTTATCAGGATACTTTATTTATCAAAATTAAGTACTTTACTCTTTTTAAAACATAAAACGTTGCAGGTAAAGTACCCCTATCTGTTAACCGATCTTCACCAAAATCAATAGACCTTCAGTCCTCTACAATGCAGCGATGCATGCAAAAAAATATTTGATTCTGTTTGAATGTGCGGCAATTATCGTTCGTCATGGAAACATTTCTCTTGTTACAACATAAAATGTTGCAGGTAAACTACCCCTTTCCCTTAACCGATCTTCACCAAAATCAGTAAACCTTGAGTTCTCTACAATTCAGGAAAGTATGCAACAAATTATTTGATTCTCTTTGAATTTACGGCAGTTATCTTTCGTCATATAAAAAATTACCCTTCTTAAAACATAAAATGTTGATGGTAACATACCCCTTTCCCTTAACCGATCTTCAACAAAATCAACAAACCTTGAGTTCTCTTTAATTCAAAAAGGTATGCAAAAACCTAGTTGATTCTGTTTGAATTTACGGCAGTTATCGTTCGTCATATAAAAAATTACCCTTGTTAAAACATAAAATGTTGCTGGTAAACTACCCCTTTCCCTTAACCGATCTTCAACAAAATCAACAGACCTTGAGTTCTCTTTAATTTAAAAAGGTATGGAAAACATTATTTATTTCTGTTTGAATTTGCGGCTGCTATCGTTTGCCATAGAAACAAATTACCCTTGATAAAAATACGTTGCTGGTAAACTACCCCTTTCCCTTAACCGTTCTTCACCAAAACCAACAAGTCTTGAGAACTCTACTATTCCGGGCTGTATGCAAAACATTATTTGATTCTGTTTGAATTTGCGGCTGTTATCGTTTTCCATAGAAAAAAATTACCCCTGATAAAAAAACGTTGCCGGTAAACTACTCTTTCCCCTTAACCGATCTTCACCAAAAACAACAGGTCTTGAGTACTCTACAGTTCAGGGCTGTATGCAAAAAATTATTTGAATCTGTTTGAATTTTCGGCTGTTATTGTTTGCCATAGGAAATACCCTAGTTAAAATATGAAACGTTGCCGGTAAACTACCCCATTCCCTTAACCGATCTTCAACAAAATCAACAGACCTTGAGTTCTGTATAATTCAAAAAGGTATGCAAAAGAGTAGTTGATTCTGTTTTAATTTACGGCAGTTATCGTTCGTCATAGAAAAAATTACCCTTGTTAAAACATAAAATGTTGCTTCTAAACAGCCCTATTCCCTTAACCGATCTTCACCAAAACCAACATGTCTTCAGAACTCTACAATTCTGGGCTGTATGCAAAACATTATTTGATTCTGTTTGAATTTGCGGCTGTTATCGTTTACCATAGAAAAAATTACCCTTGATAAAAGAACGTTGCTGGTAAACTACCCCTTTCCCTTAACCGATCTTCGTCAAAAATAATAGGTCTTGAGTACTCTACAAATCAGGGCTGTATGCAACAAATTATTTCATTCTGTTTGAATTTACGGCTCTTATCGTTTGCCATATACAATACCCTTGTTAAAACATAAAACGTTGCCGGTAAACTACCCCTTTCCCATAACCGATCTTCACCAAAATCAAAAAGTCTTGAGAACTCTACAGTTCAGGCCTATATGCAAATAATCATTTGATTCTGTTTGAATTTGCTTCTGTTATCGTTTGCCACAGATAATACCCTTGTTAAAACAGAAAACGTTGCTGGTAAACTACCCCATTCCCTTAACCGATCTTCAACAAAATCAACAGACCTTGAGTTCTGTATAATTCAAAAAGGTATGCAAAAGAGTAGTTGATTTTGTTTGAATTTGCGGCTGTTATCTTTTGCCATAGAAAATAATTACCCTTGATTAAAAAAAAACGTTGCCGGTAAACTACCCCTTTCCCTTAACCGATCTTCACCAAAACAATAGGTCTTGAGTACTCTACAAATCAGGGCTGCATGCAAAAAAATTATTTGATTTTGTTTGAATTTGCGGCTGTTATCGTTTGCCATAGAAAATAATTACCCTTGATTTAAAAAAAACGTTGCCGGTAAACTACCCATTTCCCTTAACCGATCTTCACCAAAAACAATAGGTCTTGAGTACTCTACAAGTCAGGGCTGCATGCAAAAAATTATTTGATTTTGTTTGAATTTGTGGCTGTTATCGTTTGCCATAGAAAAAAATCTATAGACACACAGACAGACACACAGATAGACAGACAGACAGACACACACACAGACACACACAAACACACTTTTCGAAAAATGACTTTTTTCATGTTTTGAGTGTAGTACAATCAGAATCTGCAATAATCTCGAACACGATTTTTTTTGCCATCACCATACTTCCATTTCCTTGAGGAACATGGAAGTAAAACAGTAATTTTCATAATAGGGTAATTACTATGAACTTTTATCACGGATGAATTGACTGATTATTTTGTATTTATTACTGTGTTCGTTTTCAAAATGCTGTATATGAAAACATTTATAAGTTAAAATAGCTTAATGTTAGTTTAACGTAAAAATAAAATCGTCTCTTTAAAATACTAGCAGTTTCTTTTTCGGCTATAAAACACAGATAACAAAACCAACCATGAAAGCATAGGTCGCTTCCAGTACACTCACGACCACACAACTGAAATACTGTCAACTGATGTCGTTGACCTTGAATGAGTCCGGTTACCTGATAATGTTATTTGCAAGATGTAAAAATAATACTTCAAGCAATCTTTTCGTAGTTTTTAGTTTTTGTCATCCTCTTCACGTGTAAACCTATAAGAGTACAACATTCCAAACCCCTATGTGTCACAGTTTTGCGTTAGAGCACGTACAAAAAGTAAATTTTGTTGACTTACATCGCTCTATATCCCTCGTCCTAATAACAACATATTCAATTTGTAATTATGTAGGTTCATATCCAACCAATTTATAGCTGACGTTTAGATCTGCTTTTAAGATGTAGGCCTACAATATATAAGTTGTATAAAACGTCCTTCATCCGTTCATTTAATGGTGCCATCTGAGGTCAATGGGAAGGATTTACGAGCGCTGAGAGAACTATGACCGGCTAATTGCGGCTGGAACCTATGGTTTATATAGCATCTATAATCTAATCGCACTTACAGACAAGTAATGAGACCATTATTTAGTTTCACGCTTTTCCTATAGATTCTGTAATCCCGTTTCACAAACAAATGAATATATAGACTACACGTAGGGTTTTGTTTTGTATTCAGAGTCAAAGAAAAGTAAGCTTTAAACAAAAAAATTACTATAACTTATTTGTTATTGATTGTCATTCTCATGTATATTGTGTGTGCGAGTATGCTCGTGCACGTGAATAAGACGCTATAAATCATACAAGGACTATTACTGTTCCAACCTGGCACAGACTCTAGCGCTTTCAACGTCACATAATAGGCCTAGATGTTAGCTTAACAAATATATGCTTATCGGTGGTTGCATAGGATAGCGCACCTCATGTTAACTTGATTATAATTATACTTAAATTATAATTAAATATACAGACTACTTAATTCTTTGTCTATCCTTTTCTTCGTCTCTCTCTCTTCCTCTCAGTCTCTCTCTCTCTCTCTCTCTCTCTCTCTCTCTCTCTCTCTCTCTCTCTCTCTCTCTCTCTCTCTCTCTCTCTCTCTCTCTCTCTCTCTCTCTCTCTCTCTCTCTCTCTCTCTCACTTTCTCTTTCTCTCTCTACCATAAAAACTTAATTCTTCTATCTTTGTCACAAAGCAACTCTTTCTCTCTCCCCCTCACTTTTACTTCATCTTATTCTCTGTCACCACTCTCTCTTCACTCTTTTTATAATAAAATAGCTCAGGAACACTTAAAAAGTCTGCAAAGAAGGGGATGCATATTTCCACTAACGAAAAGATACCATTCTACTGAAATAAGTCAAAACTTTTTTCACATTTCTTGCTATCATTGTTTTCTGCGTAAAGTTGGTGCAGAGCAGCACATATCTGTTAACAAGGAACAAACAAAAAACTTTATCAGGATTATAATGTTTGTCATGAATACAATTAAAATCGAAAACTCTGATTACATATGTTAAAATAATATATCCACTATAAATATAATACAAGCGTATTAAGTACGGTGCAAATACTATAATGTCACAAAATAAGAACGGCAAAATGTTCTAAATCATTCCTGACAGATGACACATAACAATTCGTACAACTAATACCAGCGACAAGAAACATACTGTAAGAAATGATTGAAATTATTATAAACAAGTCTGTAGGAAGTAGTAACACTTTTGAAAACAAGAAATTACCGGGCAAGGAATACCCATAAACATAGTTGTGTTGTATTATTTAAACATCTCGTAATACTTTTCAAGAAAGCCATAAGAGGAGAAAACTTCTAAGAACTTTGGAAATTCGGTTCTCGTTAATATTATTTACAAAAAGGAAAGAAAAGTGAATGTAAGAATTGTAAGTTGATTACAGTACTAAGTATTATAGTTGTATGTACAGAATATTCTAAGTTCAGGGAATACCTTTAGAACAGACTGTTCTTGCACTGATTGTATCTTCTTCATAAGACAGCTCATTGGAAAACGTTTAGCTTAAAAAAAAAAGACGAACGAAAGAAGACGGAGAAAAATTGTAAATACTTGAAGAAGCAGTTACTATTTATTAATTTTCAGAAAGCATAAGATAGTGACTCATAAGCCAATCCATGGAATGTAGCTGAAGTCTAACGGGACATGCCACTAATATTCAAACGCCATACCAAACCTGTATAACAACAGAAAAGGTGTAGTTAAATTAGGGACAACACCCGATACACTCGGGTAAGGGGTTGTTGCATTCTTCTCAGCACAAAATCTATATGTTCGAAGCTCTGAAAATTTGGAATGCCAATTGCAATAGCATGGGTTTACTCATAGGGGAAGATATACTTCACGTTAGACACTCTGGAGGCGACCAGAATGTAATGCATGCAAGATGAAGAGAACACTCACTGATGCTTCGGGAAATTCAGTAAGTGTGTTGCAAATAGTCTCTGCAAATCAATTTTACATGAATGTGAGTCGACGAACTACATACCTTCCAGTATACTATGAAGTATTGGGTGATCCGTAAACATGAAAATGTCTGGGAACAGTAGTAACAGAAGCAAGTAGTATTGCGAAGAAACAATAGTGGCTCTATTGGATCAAGGTAGAACACAATTATGATAAGGAGACTGCATCCGGTGATTGGGATCAAGCAATATTAAGAAAGTTAAACAATTCCCGATATCCCATAGTAGGCCTCTATTGTAATAGTGCAGTACCGCAGGCATGGGACACACGAAATGGAAAGGAGTAAACAGTTAATGCTGTACAGTTGAAACAAAGGAGGAGAAATTGCGTTTTGGGGTTTTTATGAGATTGGATATGATTTGAAACAAGGAATTAAGGAAACAAACTCTGGCAGGAATATATATTACAGAGGCGATTGAAGCCAAGCAGCTACTCTGTTCGGAACGTACACAAAATGTCAGAAATAAAGTGGCCTACGAAAATATAAAGATTGACTCCAATACAACGAAAAGAGACAGAAAACGTAAATTTCCTTGTGAGAAATAAGGCGTAAGGAGCAGTAGAGACCTCCAACAAACAATCTATTAGGACAGAAGGGCGATAGAAACTAGGATGGAGAAGGAGTCAACGTATGTAGAAATACGCATAATATACTAAGAGTCGTGTGTTTAAATACTAGTAAAAAATGCACATTGTTTCAATAATACGTAAAATGTATACAGTACAGACAGTTTACGTAGTTAATCCTAGTCTCCATAGTTACGTTTCTCCACTCCTAGTTCCATATTCAGCAGGCAAATGTAAACTATCGCTAATTTTGGTGGCAACTGAAAACTCGTGAAAAGTTAACTTGTTTAATAAAACAGGAACGAATACTCTTTCACAACGTCTTCCATTTTGTACGCATATTCAGTTTTCAGATCCTATGCTTTTTAATGGTTATGTATGGAAGCAGTCACGGTTTTCCATGGATTTCAACCTTCAACATCCTTGCTCATCTCCTTGCAATTATGCCTATAGCCTACCTCCTTTCACCACTACAATAATGTTTTTAATAATGACTGATAAATTTACACTCATCACTCCAACTCTTTAGTGATTATACTCTACGAAAAAGAATTATGCTGTTCAAGATCATTTCTCTATCTTAGCATCTTCTGACAGACACGAGTCACAATCAGTTTACCTGTGAACAAAAGTGCATGTCATGAATGAGTGACGTACTATGTCACCTTCTTCCATGTATTGAAGAACCTTCTGAAAGTGGTGTTTCTTTGTTATGAAGTCACATATGTTTTTTCTTTGGATTGTATCTCTAAAGGTAAATTTACTAGTTTGTATAGATAGTTTTGTTGTCAAAAAATAACAGGTGATGTAATTGTCAACTCTTCACTGTGCAATTGAAGAGTTTAATAATAATAGAATCCATTTATAATAATAATAATTTTGATACAATTTTGTTATAATTTTGGTATATTTTTATTTTGAAATATATTTTCTATTTGGAGAAGTATATAATCTTACAGCTTAATAATTTAGGTTCACCTCACGTGTCAAACAAGCCAAGAAACATAAATAAAAATAAAAAACAGCCTTTTTTAACGTTTGTTATCTTATAAAGTAATTTGATCTCTACAAACATTCTTTGGCTTCTGTAATTCGCTGTTTTTCCTGGTTCCTAAACAAGAAAGTACGTACATAATCGGAAGTACACCAGAAATATTAGTAAAGACCAAACCTAATTGCTCTTACATTACATGGTTAGTCACATGCAAACTCATCTACGTTAAGTTATTAAAAATTGATGTTTTAGGATTTACGACGAGATGCTTTCTTTGTATAACGAGTGTTACTTCATTTTAAAATATTTGTTGAAATTCTTAGTTAAACATGTTAGTTTTTACTTATCTAGCATTTTTATAAAACTATCTAACAGAAAGCAAAAGAAAGGAACATTATTAGTGATCACGAATGTAATCAATAGACCTACTAATACATTGTTCATCTTTATGTAGTACATTCAATCATTAAGCAGTATGGATATTTTACAGTATCGATAGAATTCCATTATAGCGGTGGTAATGTGCGTAGATCAAAACTTTATGAAACCCATTGACTTAGCCGACAGATTTTATTAGGCTGTGGTGACTATTTTAAGGCAGTGTGTAATTTATAATGTACATTTGCTATAGCATTTGTTTGACATGAAAGTGCTTCACTGGCATCACATGCTGAATGTAATTTTTTAATCAATCATTAACATTACTTAATTCTCTTGCTTGGTAGATTGTAATAGAACTTAAATTCAAAAAAAAAATTTCAACAGTACTTTTGAGCTAGATAATAGTGAATAATTAACTGCAGTGTAATTTTGGAGAGTATTAAACAATACCAGAGGCACTGATAAATTCGTGCAGAAGGCTGCGGTCATTACAGCGGTAGTATTTATGCTAACGATCTCAATTCATGGAAGGGGAAAAACAATACTTCTGGAGCCCTAGTTAACACTTCTGTATGTTGCAGTAGAGAGGGTAGTCTGTCGTTACATTTGCTGAGGAATAATTGCAGTGAAGTATAAATTAAGGCCTACCTCATATTTCTAGTGCAAAAACATGAGTACGCGCGCGCGTCCTTACAGTCACACACACACACATTATTATTTTGAAATATAATAATAATAATAATAATAATAATAATAATAATAATAATAATAATTTTGGTATATTTTTATTTTGAAATGTATTTTTCATTTGCAGAAGTATATACTCTTACAGTTTGACCATTTAGATTTACCTCACATGTGAAATAAACCAAGAAACCTAAAAGATTAAAACCCCAGTTAAAAGGTTTTTTCTTAGGTTGAGCGGAAGACCAACGTAGCTCTTCAGAGAATTTAAAAGACCATCGTTGTCTGTCCGCCGGGAACGTCTGTGGAAGGGATGTTGTTTTTCCTATGATTTGAGTTTACCGTTTCAAGTTTATCGAGAACTTAAAGGTTGTAGTAATTACAATACAAGCCACAATTAAGTCCGCCATTATTTGACCCACAACTTCCACCGTATGTCAACCAAACTACTACTAGTGAAACACAAGAACTAGCTTGATCGTTATGCTATATAGAACTTCAATGATTCAGTAGTAGGATCTGCCCTTAACTAGAGAGGTATAAAAATTGTGAAAAAATTTCAGAACAAAGAAACTGATAAATGTCCGTAACTTGAAACCAAAGTACAAAGTAAACTTGAGCTGATAAACTACGGAATGTAACATTAGCAAGAAAAATAATAAAAAACTGGAATCTTCTATCAGCGAGAACAGTCAGAGAACTTCTCATGGGGACCTATTTATAAACAACTTTGGTTTACATGTGTGGAAATCTTGGACCCAAAATACCTATCACTTCTTACCTTCCTAACTACCAATCAACCAACTAAACGAAAAATGGAGGGAAAAGCCAAGACATGTGGGAAAGGAGTTAAAAAAATACGAGTTACAAAAGTAGGGGAGAGGAGTTCTTGAAGAGAACTGAAAGGCGAAGGAAGAAAACGGCGTATGTTAGAATTCAACTTTCCAATACAATGGACGGATAACAAAGTGAAGGAAAACTATTTCAAATATTTACAAATTTCAAAAGAATGTTACTCTCTTGTTAAAATAGATATACATATAATGTAATACAAATATCATACAAATCATATGTATTATATAAATATAAATATCTTTTTTCAGAATAATAATGTAATAAAATATAAATAAGGAAAATATTTAATAAAAATAATTATTGGAAACTATTTTATATAATTGTAAATTTATGTACTCAATTACATACAAGTAAAAATGTTAATATAATTAAAGTAATAGTGGCAATAAGCTTAAGAAAGTTAAAATATTTTTGAAATTTCACTTTGCAATTAATCATATCACTGTATTCTCTTTCTAATAAAAAGGATCACTATTTTCTGCTAAGTTTAAATCAAATTATTAATTGAAAGAAATCCTCTCGAAAACGAAGCGAAGTTAATTTTTAAGCCCCCAAACCACCACCCTCTTATACATGACAACATACCTGACGCGAAGCCAGCATCGTTGCCACTTCAACAGTCCAGAAAGAGGCATTTCACCCACGGACGCGTTGTGACACAAGGTGGAATCTTGAGCTGTAGCGGATTAACGATTGTGGAGGAATCCAGGGTGTATTACCGTTTAGATGCTGAGATAGCTTTACATAATTCTTAAGGATTTAGAATATTGAACTGTTAGAGTACAAAATAAAAATTACTATATTGATTGAAGACTAGTTGGGCACTTGTGAAACATATTACTTCAAAGGTTTTAAAAAACAGACAAACACTTGTTAGATTCACGATTTGTCAATTTACTAAGTTCTTGCTTGTTTTTCAATACTTGTAAATAAAAAATAATTTATGGAATCAAAAAAGACCTATGGAGTGCCTCTTCAGTTCTAAACACAGTAGCGAATTTCGTAGAAAACATGGGTGAAAAACAATGCTTGGATTACATCACATTGTATTACAAGCAATAGAACAACCACAGTTGTAATCGTATAAATAATAACTGCAAAAGACGTGAACAATGCAATAATAGTATTAGACTGCATAAATACACTTTTATTTTTCTGACCTTTAGAACTACAACAACAGTAAATCTTAGGTCAACAGCAAGTACTTTTACGGTTTACAAATTATCTTTAAAAGGCACGTGGTTGAACCGTGTGCGTTGTCTGCGCTCTCTCTCTCTCTCTCTCTCTCTCTCTCTCTCTCTCTCTCTCTCTCTCTCTCTCTCTCTCTCTCTATCTCTCTCATTCTCTTCCCCTGTTTCTGTATATTTTACACATTCCCCATTATCATCTTCAAAGTGAAAAGGTGAATCCGTATATGGAAAGGCTTCATGTGGTTTTATATATTATACTGATCTCACAGTTACAGTCATTTGGTATCTGGGAATTAGCCAAGTCGTTTTTCGCGACCAATCCTTTTCTTCTGCTCAGAAAGCGCCATGTGACCCGGACGTAAGTAATTATTGCTTGTGCAGTACCGATACCATGAGGTGCTGCTCAGATAAAGTAAAGTACTTTAAAATTGCTAACACAATGAAATGAATAAGCTGTGGACAGACAATTTTAGAAAGATATAAATTATCTGTAAAGCAAAGAGAGAAGATATAATCGTTTTTATTATATCTCATATTTGAATCCATCTCTCTCTCTCTCTCTTTCTCCCCCCCCCCGCCACACACACACAAACAAAACGTCTATCATTATCTTTCTGTCCACAGGTCTTTGAGTAATTCTACATTCTCTATATAATTAATTCTTTTTCTTATCCCTTTCTCGGCAACTTGGAATCACTAATCCCGTTATCTATCTAATTCTGTGATATGCTACTCTTTTGTTACTTGATTCCCTTGGTACTCTTATTCACTGACTCGTTTCAGAGGTTTTTTAACATGTTTCCTTTTCTGTTTTTATTTACCACACCTCAGTGGCACTGGATACCTCACCGTACCTCACTGAGTTCGCCTCTTTTTCCAATGGTGTCTTTGCTTACATTATTTTTATACATTTAGGTCCCACAGTATATTATTGATATAACGTTTCTGAACTGATTTCTTTTGTCCTCATTGTTTAGTACAACGATCGTCTTGAATTATCTTCATATCTAACTTACTTTTCTTTTAAGCGTGAACTTCATATCCTGTTATATTCCCCAAACGCAAATGATTTCTGATATTTTCACGTTACAATCAAATTTACTAATTTGCCTATGTCAATTTTTGGTTGCCATTTAAACAATACATGGAACAAAATTTACAAAAGATAGTCTACTCGAGAAATTTAAACAGTGAAAACAAAACTGGCTGGAGAATGAACAGAAACCCATGAACATGCCCTACTGAACCAATACCAATCACACACACACACACACACACACACACACACACACACACACACACACACACACACACACACACACACACACACACACACACACACACACACACACACACACACACACACACACACACACACACACACACACACACACACACACACAAAGTAACTTGATTTTTCAGTTTTTTTATGTTATAAAATATATATTGTCAAATAACAATGACTTTTACAATTGTATATTTTATCAAGTACAAATATAGTGATTAAAGAAAAAGTACACCTGTCATTTAATAATATGTTATATTTCACACACACACACACACACACACACACACACACACACACACACACACACACACACACACACACACACACACACACACACACACACACACACACACACACACACACACACACACAGTAGAGCTTGGATTGGAAATTACGTGGTTTCTCCAATGGTGGGATTCTTTTCCTGGCAACTTGGATGAAGTTTGGGTTCTAACCCAGGAGGATTTCAAATCAAGAGCATCTTCGCAGTGAAGGACTACAGAAATGAATACTATGTCGCTATAACTAGAGAAGATTAAGCTAAATAGTAATTATTCAGTGGGGGAGGTAGACATTTTTAGAAACATTAAATAATCTATATTCCCAAACATCTTACTCCTTGTGTGCTATGTGTTTTATGAACAAATACATTTTCCACATTCCCATAATATTACTCTCTCTGGTTTGTTCTTATCATTCTTCTGTGACAGCAAAGTCCAAATGAAATTAATATTTTTCATTTTTTAACAGTTTCTTTGTAGTATCTGATGAAACACTTCCAACATGCAAGTATTGTAATTAGATTTTGTTTACATATAATGCTGTGCTATAATATAGTGCTTCCTGATGTAAACTATTCTATTTGTTGTGGTTTAGCGAATTATTTAGGGCTATTCAAAATTAAATTACGATTGGCAGGTTAAAACAAACTAAAATGTGGAAAAATAATTTGTTATATACAAAAGTTATATATATATATATATATATATATTGTTATTAAACCGTATTGCACTTATGGTTTCGTTTGGTTATAAGCCCCACCTTGGTGTGCCAATTTGTTAGTGTACCGTTAATTCCCGGTTGTCTTTGTATTGTTAATTATTGTTTTTGAGTTATACTGTTTTATTACTATGTTCGATCACTGTTATTTATCACTGAATAAAATTGTACTCGCTACAAATCTTGACTACGCTGCTTCACTATCCCTGAAATTATTCTCAACAAATTTATTAAGTGTCTCGGTTGGTTTACTTACTTGGGTTGTGGAGTAACTATGGTCAATCACTCTGGTAGTTTGTAGTAAATATTTCTGTAAAATTGTTATAGCTCGTTTCGCTTCACTCTAGTTGTCAGAGTGGTTAACAACAAATTCCAAAAGTAAACCTCACCAGTCTTTTGGTTCTTAATAATTTACTAATAAAAGAAATAAGCGTATCAAACCAGTAATGCTGTACAAATGGCGATTTATTTATAACTGGTATTCAGTGTCAAAATTGATTTTATACATTGTATTTCATTTATAAATTATCATAAATTCGTTTACTGTTGACTCTTGCATCTCAGGGTTAATTAAATATGTTAGTTTTAAAAGCTTTTTACATTTAAAGTGAGTTCTTGGAACTGCAACATACGAATTCTGAAATGTCTGTGTTATTATTAAACTTGGTCATAATAATAGTAACAATAGGAGAGCGATTACATTAAAATTGATAACTTAAAATGCCAACACAATAAATTTATTTGCCTAAATATTGACATAAACTTTGTTTGTTATTTGTTTACAAACTGAATAGGTTTGGTTAACCTCAATTATCAAATAATCATATTTAACAAACAAATAGGTTAATTAATCCCACTATATCATTTGAATTATCTTTTATACAAATAATTAATTAGTTTATTATTTACTGAAACAAAATAATAATATCAGAATTGATTTCATCAGTCATAGTTGGTCACTATGTGCCTTAAAGACGTTTGTTTATATACTAACTTGCATTGATCATTCTCTAGGTTCTTTGAACTATAACATTGTAATTAAGCAGCTGATAATTGTTCGTTAATTATTGCAAAAGAATATTGATTCTTATAATAAGGTATGGTAACTCTTAAACTATTATACTAAAGTTTGTTTGTACCGAGCAGACACCATTGTAGGTTGTCTTTTAACCCAACAAATTTAAACAGTTTTACTATTAATGATAATAACATAATTGTCTACCAGTGGTATTTGTTAATTAATAATGTTTTGTTTGTTAGTGTAGCATTATAAAAATGTTTACAATTGACTTATAAGGTTCACTGGTCTTAACCTATATGTTACGAAAATTTTCTTTCTCCAGTATCAATTATTTTTTATTAATTGCACTATACTTCCCTTTAATTCGTATGGCATTGTATTTCACCACACCTCTGGTGTTTTATTTAGCATTCAATGCTATTAATTACTATTACTACACTACACTGTTATTTAAATGCACTTCACTTCGCGTTGACTAGGTTATCTGTATATCAACAAATGTCGCCGCACAGAACTATGGATATAAAGATGGCGGATTTCTTGGCGCGGAGCGATAAACTTCTCTTGTCGATTACTCTGAACAAACTGTGTCAAATTTTGTGTCTTCTTCGTCGTTCCCAGCGGCCACCGCGGCATGAATCTCGATTTTAATCGCTCTGACTGGTTAAAAATTCATGACATTACATTGTTTGAACACACTCCTTCGTCTACGAAATTAATTATTTTGCTAAAAGCGTGCGTTTTTGGGTTTGAGAGTCTAAAAGTGAAGCTCAGCAGCCTTTTTTCCAAAACTTATGAAATATTTTAAAACAGATATAAATTCCTTATAACACCTGGGACTTTTAATCCAGCTTTATAATCATTTGTCAAATCTCTTGCTGATTATTTCGATATCCTACATGCCATAATTCTGTTTCTGATTAACAAAGATCATTTTTAGAACTTGTGTCTACGACAATGTTTCTTTATTAAATCTAATTTATAATCTTTAAACTAACACTTTGTAACTATTAATACATAGTAGCACTAATATACAGTCCCTTTCTGTAGTTTATTTACTAAATAGTTACTGATTTGAAAATAAAACCTTAGTTTCAGACCTAGGCTTGAGGGATAGTTTCAAACTATGCTTGAGGCATCATGCATTGCATTTACTTATTTTGAGTTAAATGTTGCATCTTAATAGTGTGTATTAAGTCACACTTAAACTTAAACAGTCATAGCAACTTTTGGTTAACTTTGTTTATATTCATTGATGCCATTTCTAATGTATTTTGTTATTAATAAACCTATGACTTGTTACACAGGCCTGCATCCTGTTATTTATTCTTATATCTATATAAATATATTTTATTCAGTTAACATTTTGTTCATAATTATTGTTATTGTCTATTAGTAAGTATTATAACAGGTGGTTTTACCTTTACATACTGTCTTGCCTCAATTATATGAATTATGCACAAGGCTCCTATAGGCCTATTATCCTATCAGTTAGTTTTACTTGTGGTAATACAATTATTTATTCTCACTAATTGTTATTGTCTTATACTTATGGTTAATTACATGGTTCAACTTCTGGTGAAGTTAATATTGTCCAAGAGAGGCCTTTTTTCTTACATTTTATCATGAAATTCACATAATTTTGGTGTACAGTTAGGTATCATGGTAATTACTCTTAATACTAAGTAATACATGGTTTAGTATGTTATTATATTATTCTAAATTGAACATCTTATTTACTAACAAGTTTTCCAATGCATTTTCCTTTCTTGACATTCTACATTGTTTGTAATTATGATTAGTGAACTTGCAGTTTGGCTGCCATTGGTCATGTTCATTTAATATTTTATTAATAATTGATTAATCAGTATAAATATTATTTTTTTTCTTCACCAGTAGTTAGTCCTTTATATCCTGATCATTTAAAGACTATTTACAGATAGTTACACTTTGTACATTTGTTGTTATTAACCATACACTATGTGTACTTTTACAATTTGTCATATGCTTGATGTTGTTTTACATTATTTTCATTAATTATGATATCTAATTGATCTAATTTCTGCATCAGAATTGTCTTTAGTTATTTCAGGTTCACATGAGTATTACATACATTGGCTTTACATGATTTTTACTCTTCATTTTATTACTTGTTAGTGTAAATTCTTTACTGGCTAGGTTAGGTTGACCATTGTTGACACCTTCTGATTACAATCAGTTTACATGTTTGCATTTCACTATTTATTTTATACATTTTAGATTATTCATAAATAAAATCATTTATTATTTATTATTCTGAATGTCATTGTTCATTAATTCTGATAATTTAAATACATTTATCAATTATTCAGTTGTCTTTTCATTGTCATTGGGTAACATAAAATGATTTTTTTTTGTACCTCCCATATAATCTTTTGTTTTTATTTTTAACACTAGTTTATTATTTACAATCATTTGGTCATTATTTCACTCTCCTACCTTTTGTTATATATCTTTCATTTAAATTAAGTTTCATTTAATGTCATGGTTAAGTCATTGAATAGGGTTTGTATGTTGTTTTTATTTTTTAATTAATTATTTTTCTCAATCAAAAACACTGTTTTCTACTCTCTTCAGTTGTTATATTCTCTTCACTATTTATTTATTCTCTTGGTTGAGTTAAGTCAAATCTTCCCTATTTAAAACTTATTTGTTTAACATCATTCCCTTAATTTTTATTTTATGGATGTTTCAGTTTTCTTCTCACTACCTGATCTATTGGGTATGTTGGGTCAATATTGGTCTAGTTTATTGTCAGTGGTCGTCATTTCTTTCATAGTCAAGTATATTTATTAATGATGATTTCTTTACTCTTCTCAGTTAGTTCATAATTTGGTCTACTTCCTTCTCCAAAGTTTAAAAATGGTTGTTCTGGTAGCATTGGATTGATTAAGAATGTTACTTGTTGATGTTTGGGTTATGTTGATGTTATGTACCGTTACAATATATATACATACATCAGACCTTTAATAAACAACACACAACCACCCTCCCACAAAATCGCAAGACACCTAGACAAAATAATCAGGAAAAACATAAATCTAAGTAACAACACTTCCGTCAAAAACAACATAGAACTGGTCAAGAAAAGCAAACACTCCACATTCCACACAATTCAACATTAGCATCTTTTAACATAACCAATTTATACACCAACGTACGCATCAAAGACACCACACAAACACTTGAACATTTACTGAGACAAAACAACACGCCCGAAACACACATACATGAGACATCGCACTCACCAAAATAATTTCAGAACAAAATTACTTCACATACAACAACAAGATATACACACACACACAGACGGACTCCCTATGGGCTCTCCCATATCAGGAATACTAGCTGAAATATTCATACACAACATGGAACAAAAACATATAATAAACAACAACAAATACACCAACAAAATCATTTATTGGCACAGATACGTAGATGATATATTACTTTTATTTAATGGCAATGCAAAACAGGTCGAAAATTTCCACAAATACATAAACACAATACACCACAAACTAAAATTTATACTTGAAATAGAACAAAACAATAGTATAAATTTTCTTGACCTAACAATTAACAAAACAAACAATACACACACATATAAAATATACAGGAAACCAACCACAACTGACATGGTCATACACAACACATCAAACCATCCAACGCAACACAAACATGCTGCATTCAACCATATGCTCCATAGACTAACAAAAATACCACTAAGTAAACAAGATTATAAAGAAGAACTCAACACAATCAAATATATAGCAATAAAAAACGGTTATAACCCTAATTTAATAAACAAACTACACAGACACATCATAAACAAAACCAACAAAACAAAAAATACCAACAACACACAACCAAATAAATACATCACACTCACATACTACAATTCCAACACACACAAATTCGCCAACACATTCAGGAACCACAATTACTAAATAGCCTACAGAACAAACAGTACCATCAAGAAACACATCAATGATACAAACACGGACATAGACAAATACAACAAAACAGGGGTATAAAAATTAAACTGCAGTAATTGTAATAGTTTCTATATAGGCCAGACGGGAAGATCTTTTTCTTCAAGATATCCTGAACACCTAAAAGCTCTATCCAGCAACAACATACACTCCGTGTTCGCCGCACACATACACACAAAAAACCACAGCTACACCAACATAAAAAATAATCTTGAGATCCTACACTACTTGCCTAAAAGTCGAAAACTTAACACAGCAGAACAATATGAAATATACAAACACTACACAACGCAACCAAACAACATACTTAACGACCAATTACACTTTAAATCACATGCACTCTTTGACACAATTATACACAATACATCCCGCGCCAACTCCCTTCCACCTCCACCCCCCCTAAACCTACCGACTAGAAAAAACCGTTACAAGTTCCGGACATTCTGTATCACACCTCGCTGAGGAAGGCGAACATCAAGCCGAAACGCGTACGGGAAAAACAAAGCAAGTTTCACAAGTGAAAGTTTAGCAATTGATATTCATTAAGTGCTGTGAATGAAGAGAATGAACAATCGAAATAACATGTATTAAATTTAATCCTAATCACCACACACATACAGGCACCTAATATTTCGTTTCACGGAGTGTGTGATCCCTTGTTGAAAGACGCTGCCACCAAGATTTGACGCCATTAATGAGGTCCTGACTGGTGTCAAGGCGGTAGGTAGCCAGTCAGATCATCATTTAGGTAACACGTTGGGAACCCTGCCCTGATTTAATCCGATGGTGTACGATACCGGTCTTGATTCGGTCGCCGACAGGGCACCCTGAATATAATCTATTGCTCCTGTGAATTTCCTGAAGTTCAAGCCTGCCCTCTGGCGCATAATGGTGTGTACTCGGCGATCGGAGGCGCTAACAAAATTCAGCCGATTGTGATTGACCAGTGCGACCGCCGCTACACAGGATAGTACAGTACGGAGCACAATCTCGCGTGGCGTTGGCAGCGATCGAAATTTCCGCTTCTGCCTTTCCCTCATCCGAGAGCCGACGCTATATAACAATTTAGGGTATAATCCCTAACATGAACTGCAAACGAGGGAATGTTTCAACGAACACCACTATGCAACTTGCAGCTGGTGGGAGAGATCGTGACAGGTTCCATGTTTTGTCAGTCACTACACGAATGGACCGCAGAATATGCAGAATGGACCGCATACTTGGATTTAACGATATAAAAGTTATTGGTAGCTGCTGAGTGTGTACGGAACCGTGTACGCGTTTGTGTATACCAGCCAACCGGAGGTTAATTTGAAAATAGCTCTCTATATGATTATATATATATGTCTCTCGTATGTAATGCCCTTGAATTATATATTATGTAATGTGGAATATTCATAAATTAAGAAATATTTTTGCTTCCTCTTTAGGTTTGGGAAGTAAATATGCAGTTATTTTAGACGTTTTCCCGTAGCGTAATAAAACCACTATCAACGGGCCAGTCTCGACGTTTCGACATTATTCCGGCAAATAAACTTAGGCATCTCTAGTTGTCTGCAATTTTTAATAAGCTCATGACTACGCATAAACTACTAACGCTTGTCTATAACATGAAAGGGAAACAAGGTTCGGACATTTAGCATATTAAGAGACTTTCAGCGGGCAAAAAATCACAAACACTAAACGGCACACGCATGGTTATAAAGAACGTACGATTCTACGAATGTGATAAAAAGTTCATGTATTTTTATTCCCAGTAAAATACTCCTTGATGTCCTTTTTCAAGAAGCAAGTAACAGGCTCACGCTATCTTTGGCTGAGAAAAAAATAATGACGATTCTTTTCTACTAACGATAGCCTCTAAAGATTCCAACGTAAACGGCAACGAAATCCATGTGTCTTTCTTTGCGTCAAGTAAGACTGTCGTGGACATAATGAGGTAATTCCGCTGTAGTGATAAACGACTACCCAGTGTGCGGTGTCATCTCTGTATCGTCTTATTTGGTGTGCTCAACGAGCAAATAATTACAGGTACTTTTGGTTTTTCTAACATCTAGCATCGTTTTACGATTATTGTCCATTTCGTCGTGTTTACCATACACAGAAAAATCAGCTGAGATTTTTGAAAACTAAAAAAGCGTAATGATCACAGTTTCCGAGAACCAATAAATCTAGCAGGCGTGCGATCCCTAGGAATACCACTCTTACAGATGACAGCAGTTCAGGAACATGACCTTCATACTATTTACGTAGCAAGTAAAAAATACAATTACTCAGCGGTATATCTTCATTTAGGATGAAGAAAGCTATTTAACTACCTTTCAGCGATATAGTGGTTAGCCCACGCGTCATCTGTAGTGATTAACATTTTATTTCATATTACAGGTGGAAGAGAAAGAAATATAATACTTTTATTCCGTATTTTCTATGGTAACGACTCATAGAACGCTGAAGAATTGAAATTACCTCTAATTAGGAATAACAAATAGGTCTATACATATTATAGTAACTGTTTTTTAGTACACATATCAAATCTGTAACGTATAAATCAGAGATAACGGGTTTTATTGTTTAAAAACAACTTATGAGTTATGTAGGTTTAGCAGAATTGAATCCCAAATAAATGTAAACGTTTGCTGTTATAAGTGAGTTAAGGACGTCTCGATACTTTTGACAGTAATAACTGTTAAATAAACATTTTAGCTGACTGTTAATTAGCACTCATCAAAAACATAGTTATCAGAATTAGTAACAGGAATACATAATGTTTAGGGCCTACATAATGTGATCAAAAGTATTCACATAATGAAAAAATTTAACTTAGTTTATGTTATAGGCTATATTTCACAAGTTCACAAAAATTAGTCATTTTTATAATTACCAAATTTAGAAATATAAAAGTCAAAGAAATTCTCGCGCCCTCCATTCTCATAAGCCGCAAAGTGTACACATCATCATGAATTATGCAACCGAATTAATTTCATTACGTCTTCTAGATGTTCTGATATAACACGTAACCATAACCGTCCCAAAGCGTTTTGTGTATCTCCAAAAAACGGGTAATAAGAAAAAAACGGGTAATCAAAATAATATCTAGAGTTATTACGCTGTGCTAAAAGTGGTCTTACTTCTCTACGGATTTTAACCGATGCAATCATACCAACTTAATGGGAATAGTATTTCTATGGCCGAAGTACAGTTAATTCCATATAGATAAATTCACTGCTTCGTTAATACCAATAAAGTGATGTGAGTCCTCCAGCTATATTCATATTGCCGGCACTACATAAACTGTGACGTCAGTCTCGTGGTTGTGCTGTTGCCCGGGTTGATACGCAGACATTTATTACACCAAAACGCACTTGTTAACTGTCACACAATTTGTCTAGCGTTCAGGAAATGCTTTACATCCATTACATGTACGTCGCTGTCTAGCAACTGGTAAAAACACAATTTCTCTACCACACACAATTAACTTTCAAAATCTGCGGAGAAAGACAAATCTTTAAAGAAATTCCAGACCTATATTGCAAAGAGGAAGTGACGCACTTCAATAGGTGAACCTTAAAAGTATAGAAACTCTGAGAGGAAATGACGGAACCGAATATACTAGGAAAAAAGTAATTAGGAGTGTCACTGACACAAATGGGCGGAGCATTTGATATTCGTAATAATTTATTTATCAATATTTTTACAATCAACTGTCTTTGATCCGTTAGATAAATAGATTCGTAATATGAATTGTTCATGATATCCGCGCTGTTTGGCTGTGGTCCATGGCCAAACAGCCCGGATATCATGAACAATTCATCTGACACCGGCCGTGAAAGCCTGAGGAATAGATTCGTAATAATTTATTTATCAATATTCTTACAATCAACAAAATATATATACTTTTATGGTACACACTTTTTATTGAATACACTACTTTATAGTACAATATACATTAATTGTCATTAGACATATTCCACAACCTTTGAAACTCATCTCTACGATCAACCATTGATGGACTTCTAATAATTTTTAGCAGTCTATCAAAATTAAACGCCAGGTTTAATAATAATCCTTCTAATGTTTTCACTCTTGAAAGAGCAACATACGTTAATACAACCTGAAATTCATTGTCTCCTAAATTAACAATTGCCTTATCTAATGTTATCCCTTGTGATCTATGTATACTAACACCATATGCTAACATTAACGGAAATTGTTTGCGAGTACAAGAAATTTCATTTTTCTTGAAAGATGCCACTACTGGTACAATGGGTATTGAATTCTTGTACAGAACTGGTCCTGTATATTTTTCGAAAGATAGGAGTATACATATTGGTATGTGATCAGCTGCCGGGTCATAAATAATATCAGTTACTGTCCCAACTGAACCGTTGGCTAGTCTGTTTGTGACCCAAAGATTTCTTCTAAGGATAACTCGAGCACCTTAACATTTACTTAATTAGGCAAATAATCCCTGAGCATCGTCAGATTTTCCTAGAGAGGCTTCTGGACAATTATGGATTGAATTGATTAGAGCCACGGGTTGTTTATTGCTTTCTAGTTTTTCATAATTAAAGCGTTCGATTTCAGCATTTTTCGACATTATACAGACAGTATCTTTGAAATTGTCCCCGATATTGTTTACATAAAATCTTTCAGATAGGAGCTGATAATCTTGTTCAGTGACTGTTCCATTTGCGACTCTATTTAAAGTCTCTCTGAAATTTTTTTGATCATCACCTTGCTGTCTCATAATCTCCGTTAAAAAGAAAACTTTTTTGAACTGTTTATATAAAAGATTCGGTTGAATGGTCTGAACATTATTACCAATATTGTAAAGACTCCTGTCACAAACCGGTGGAAGTTGGGACCAATCACCACTAAAAACACGCAAAGGCCACCAAAAGGAACAGCTGAAGGACGCTGCTTTGCTTGTTTGAGTCGCATATCCACATTGAAAAACAAATTCAAACCCAACATACTGGCTTCATCAATAATAACGAACCTCATATCTTTTAATTATTCTTCAAAAGCAATTTTGGATTCACCTTCTAAATCTTTGAAAATTCCTCCCCTTCTCTTTGAAGCATTTATTCTTAGAGCTGAATGAATAGTTTGACCAGCAATATTGTTAGCTGCCACACCAGTAGGAGCCATTAAAAGAGTTGCATCGCAGCCATTCTCCTAACCATTTCATTAATTACACAGCTTTTACCAGTTCCAGCTTTCCACTGAATAATTGCAAGTCTTTGATTGCAATCATCATAGTCATTTAGCTGATATTCTAAGAAAGATAATATCTTGTTTTGTTGGTCATTGAAAATAACATTGTATGATTCATGAGAATTATACTGATTCCCAAATGTTTCTCGATTCCTTTCGATGAAAGAAGTTTTATCATTTATATCTGGATATTTGTAATTGGCTGCTTCCCAATTATGAAGTAAATCGATATCACGATTACCTAGACCAACATGAGTTAGGCATTACTGCTGTTACAGCCATCCAGTCTCTATCGTAAAAAATATCAAACTCGTTATTATTATCCTGATAAATTTCAATTTCTTCTGTAATTAAAGACATGTGTAACTGTTCGTGAAGCTATCCAAAATTTTGTCGAGTATAAGCCATGAACCATGTTTCATCTGTACTCTTCAAGTCTTCTTCATTACGCCATTGCTTATGTAAAATCAACTTTTGTTTACAATATAATTCAGTATTGACTGCATTGTTATTTGTTGTTTACTTTAGGGAAAACTTGTACAATTCTTTCTTTTCTGTTTGTGCCAATTGAATTACTTCTTTCCTCAGAAATTTTTTTAGCAATATCGGATAATGTTATTTCTTCCATGTCTAGTGATCTACTACTATAAATCTGAATGAATGAATTACTGTCTTTTTCACTATTGGTTCCATTAATTGCAACATAGTCTTCTATTGTTATGACAAGTACTCTAAAAGTTCTGGTACATTGATACAATGGAATTCCATGGAGTAAATGACATATTTCGCTAGCCCCGATATCTGTTTCTCTGATCACTCTTATCATCAAACTTGTATACGCTCGACAAGATTCTTCATCCGGGGCTCTCGATTCAACGATTTCTTGAAACATTTCCGTCAAATTTTTCGAAGCAGGTTCTGACTTTGAAGCATATTATGAGGAGGTGATTATCCTAAAATCAGTATTTGCTTTCCATGTTTGTGCGATGACAGGATTATACTGATTCAGGAGTTCATCATTACAACCTAACCCATGAGTCGTGCCAGATCAGGCCACCAAAGATCAGCTGGACTTAAAGTAAAAAAACCCTTAGGAAGATTACCACACTGCTCAATCATTGATTCAAGTTCACCCCTTCGTTAAATCCATTAAGATTTTGATCCTCTTATTTTTCCACACCAATAATATAAACTTCTTATTATTTGAGGATTACTCGACAGCGGGTTTCTCAGTTGCTGTATTGTTCCATTGAAACGAGATTTTCTAGCAAATATTGTCCTCGTAGAATAGCTTGATGATGCTAAACAGTGTTCAATGCAAAAAGTCTGAACCTAGGATCTTGTGCAAAAGTCGGTCTTTATATTGGATCAAAAACTGAAAATATTCAAGTGCTGTAAGTTTCATACTACTTGCTCGAGTATAATCGTTTAATTCAGCATATCCGTAAGGTAGTAAAGCGGGAAATGCCATGCTTACATATCATTCGCACGAGAATTCATTTATGGTATCAGTATCTTGTGGCCATGCAATTACATTATTCACTGCAGATTGGAGTCGATCAACTTCTCTGATTCTAATATTCTCCGCGATCATACATTCATAAATTTCATCAGACAAGTTCTCTTCATCTGTATTCACCTCAGGTAAATCAACAGTGTGTATCATTCCATAAATACTATCATTTAATGGAAGTTGAGATATTTGTTCCATATCAATGATGGTATCACTATAGAATGGATTATTCATTTTCAAAAAATTGAGCGCTTCTAAAATTTTGTCACGTCTCACATCAAAATCCCGATGTCCATTAACACTTTCCTTTCTTACAACTATAGTGTTCAGTGAAGCGGGTGTAGGAGGCAAGGAACTAACAATCTCCGTTATATTTTGACCAATATTTATAATTTGTAGGCGGGCCGGCACAGTGGTAGCGTCTCTGACTCACAATCAGAGCGTTGCTGTGCTGGCGATGTGGTGAGATCGAGTCAAGGTCGCGGCTCGATTTGCTCGTCTACCTGCACGTACGCGGACAAATAATACGTACGTCTTCTCTGGCATACCCGGGCCATATAAGTAACAATGGCACACAATATACTACATACATTGTAACGTACCAAATTTGGTAGTTACATAGAGTAACCAATTATTACGTCAAGTGACGGGAGATCATGAAAATATTTCAAAGTACATAAAATAATGTAAACAAAAAGTGTGTATCTACAGAGATATATTATTGTAAAATTCCAACAAAGAAGAAGGAAGAGTAATATAGCATCATCGAGTACAAGGGAGAAAGAAAATGACAACGAGCCAATATAAAATGTTAGAAACCAGGCCCAATAGATTCCAAACAGTGAGGGGAAACAACAAAAATCATGACTATTTAAAATGAAGAGAAGACAACAGAATCCAAACAGTGAGGGAAAACAACAAAAATCACAACCATTAAAATGAAGAAGAGACAACTCAAGAGCAACCACAATGATGGCAAAACAACCAATTTATTTATAAATATAAATACTATGGAACAACGACTACCACAAATGGAAATATTGAAGAAGATGACGAGAATAAGTGAACATTGATTATCACAAGTAAAATACAACCCAGGAGAACACCGATAGTGAACAACAATTAAACAGAAGAAGAAAGGAAGAAGAAGAGCAAAGGAAACATAACATGAAGAATGAAGATAATGTATGGACAATACAAGAAATCACCATTCAACAAGTATACAAGGAACTATACTAGTGACCGGAAGAAGTATAACGATTATCAACTATGAAGAAACAAGTGTTTAGCATAATTAAGCGATCACAAACAGTAATAGTGAAAACTTAATGTAAGTGTGAGAACCTGTAACAAGTTAACCATTTTTAACCCAAATAAACCCCACAGACAATACAAGTGAGAAGGTTTATAACAGAGGAAAATGCGTTACCATTGTAGTGGAAGAATAAAAGATTAAATAGTTAAAATGCACAGACAATTAGTGTGACCAGTTTAATCAAGATTGTAACCCAAAATAGATAATCATAAGACCACCAAGAGAAATGTGAGATAGAACAGTAAAATCATTGTTCATAGAAACTGATAGTAAAAGCTTTGTAAACTTTAAAATGAAATATAACTAAATGCCACAGCAGGACAGGACAAGATATAAATAAAGTCCAGAACAAATAATAACAAATAAGCTAGTTTGTTAAGTATCAAACAACCAATGTACCAAAAATTAGGTACAACACAACAAGAAATGTAATACTATTAGATTAAGAATACTTGTGTTATTGTTTAGAAAAATAGTGTAAACATGTGTATTAATCAACAATTAAACCATTGTAATAGAATACCATAATGAAATCATAATAGTAGAATGAAATACTGCATAAGAATATGTTGCACAATTATGACCAGATAACATGATACATAACCTCATAGAAGGTGCACCTATAACATAAAATCATATATATTGTAACATAACAAAATTATCACACTAAACATTTGAATTAATGCAACATAAATAAAAGAAAAAGTTCCATAGTGAGTGAGAGGAATAAATTGTTTAAGGATTACACTAGAAACTGTATAATTAAGTCTATAAAATGTTAATAAAAATGGAAAATAATAAAGAAAACCATTGATTAAAATAACCTACTATGTAAAAACCAGTTAAACCAGCAGTATACCCAGTAGATTGGGGAAGCAGTACAAAAAAGGAAGGACCATAAAAAAGGAAATAATCTGTCATGAAACCATTTTAATAAGGAAACTACTAATGTGATACTTGAAGAAGGGACAAAACATATCAAGATTCCAACAAAGAGACCAGAAACAGGAAGAGATATGCCAAAACAAAATGTTAGTCATATAATAAATACCATGAGACAAAATTGAAACCGATATATGTAAACCCAAACAAGTTACAAGATACAATCCTATAAAACACAAATTGTATATTAGTTATAAGAGTAATATGTTAAAAAATATATCAAAAGAGACTACCATAGTGTAGAACTCACTGAAAAGACTACCATAGTGTAGAATCCAATAAAGTGAAGTGAGATAACAAAAATAAGAAACTACAGTGAGTATAGTGAGAAACATAGCTAAAAAATCTATGAAAAAATATTCAATGAAGTGTAAATATTATAAAAAGACTACCATGAGTGTAGAATAATAATAGTAAAACCATTGGAATGAAAGACAGTCTAAGGACTGACAACATTACCAGTAATAAGAGTTTTTTAAATTAGATATAAGAAAAACTATTACCTATAAAATGTTTTCTTTAATTATAGTTAAGTAAATTGTGAGAAGGACAAAAATACCAGAGGACAGTTCATAACTGATGGTATAACTAATAATAAGATGTTTGTTATTTAGTGTTAATTAGATAATATTTTAGATGTAAGGTGATAATGGATACAAGATGTTTTTTAATCACAGTTAAAGTGTTTTCAAAAGAAACATAATACACAAGACAGTTAGTGACTGACAGTATTACTAGTAATAAGAGTTTTTTTATTTTTTCTAATTAAATTATGTCTAGGATAAGCTATGTTGTTATCATTTGATGATACAGTTAAAAATAATAGGGATAAAATGTTTTTGTTAAAATTAGGTGATATAAAGAAAATTAGGCATAAGATGTTCATGTTATGATTCAATGATGTTATTAGTATAAAGAAAGTTTAGTAGATACAAGATATTCTATTGTATTTTAAAATCATGTCATTTAATTTTCCATTGTGTAAGTCAGAGAGGCAAGTAGGACATAAAAATGTAATAATATTATTCAAAACAGTAAACCATGTATAATGTACAAACAGACCAGCCAAGACACCATTGTAGTAAACACAGATTGGCCTATAAACCGAAAATTATCTATCAAAGAATTAATCTATGTAATAGGAATAGAATTCAATACATACAATACAGAAATTGAAAATATAATTAATACAAATACAGTTAATAGCAAATAGAATGACAAAAGAAAGGAAATTAACTTCTTTTGGAAACAATCAATAATAAGCCTATGATGGTAATCAAATCAGACTAAACAGCAAATTAATCAATATTGAAATGTTTTAATAACCAAATTATTAACAACAAAGTAATTACGGAGTTATTAAGTATATTCCATGGAAATATTATACCGAAAAAACAAATAAAAACCTTTAAAACACTGAATTTGTACAAAATATGAGACATACAATCATTATGTAAAATTGTAATTTTTGGGCTTAAATGAGCTTGAAACAAACTCAGCTATATATCAAAAGATGTAAAATTAAATAATCAATATTACTGAATAGTTAGATTGATGTAAAATTAAGAAATATTTGAAATACAGTAAAAAATAAGAAAACTTGTTATGTATAGTTAGATAGTTAAACAAGTCTTAGACAGATATTTTATAGTTAAACAATATGAAGAGGAAAAAGACATACCACAAATTGCCCTAAAACGACGACGTTGCGTCTATTAGTCTATTGTTAATCGCAAAGCTGAACAGTTGAAAATGTGTTAGTGGAGTACTGAAAACAAAATAATTTGTATTAAAACCAAGTGTGGTTATGTGGCGTGTAACGGAGATGAACTAACAAGTGAAATAACCTTATCTATCAATTTCTAACACTTCACAAGTTTCCAAAAACACAGTATAACACCATAAAACTCAACACCAGAAATCGACAGCCATTTTGAACAATTTTTAGACCGAATTCACAGAAAACCAACACACATAATTGAACACCACACTACACAAGAAATCCATCCAGAATTCGACATCGCAGACGACGAGGGAACATTCCACACTATATTTTGGACCAACACCACTTCGCAGAAAAAGGGAACATCGTTTTATTTCTGTGGGAGAAGATCTTTCAATTCCAACAGCATCGCAGTTAAAATCGAGTAGACGGCGGCCATTGCTGAATTTCTCACATAGACGGTGCAGTGCTTCCTGGAGGGGAGTGACGTCATTTCTTCGACTTGGTTCGCAATTTAAATAATTTTTTTCTAATTGACAATTGTAATAATAATTCTGTTCTATTTCAGATATTAACATTTAGTTTAAGAATACCTGTTAAATGTATCTTGTTCCTTGCCCTCTGACCATTTCGACTCGTTAAAAGAACCATAAATTTAAACTTGTAAAAAATATATTTGTTGATTTTTCTCACTACCGACTGTGGCGAATATTAGCCAGTGCCTGGGACATGCGCAGTTTGACTGGCGCACAATTTTGAATGAATAAACGCAAATCATTACTCAGTTACCAGCATTGTTTTTATTTCTACAATTAATGTTATTATTATTTTTTATTAAACAAAAACATAATTCACATTGAGAGAATAGATATAGAAGGAAATTACAAACTCAACTAATTAATTAATTAAATTTAATCATTCAATCAAACTCAATACCAGAACGAGAAAAAATATTTACACAATTCTTATCATCAATACCTTAAAATTTTATATTTTAATAATTTGTAATTAAATATATCAACACAGCAATCGACACACAATACTCAATATATCATTATATATTTTATTTATTATTACATTTGAAATTATATTACAATTTGACTAGCCTAACTAGTGGGACTTTAAGGAGTCAGACTGATCCAGTGGGGCTAAAAGAAGAGCACAATACCTTTGTTAAAACAACATATCAATACATATCAAAATATCATTTATTTTTATTTTAATTTTTAAATTTGTAATATTTGTAATATTACAATATTAATTAAACCAAGCAACTATCAACAATTGTTTCAATCAAAGACTAATTATAAATAGTAATGCAAACTAATAAATAATATTTATACTGAAATACACAGCCAATAAAGCAGATTAAATATGATAGCATAAAGCTAGAAGGACAGAAACCCAATGTGACAAGTTAATTAAGCAAAATGCACTATTAAAACTTGTTAAAGGATTACTGAAAATGTTATCAGTAGTTAGAAAAATATCTAATACTACTATGAGAACAGATCACAATTATAATAATAGTAGTTTTATTATCAAATTATTGAAAACTAAATGACTATAATTGTAGAACCAAATGTAAACAAACCCTATGTGACAAGTTAGTTAAGCAAAATGCACTAAAACTTGTTAAAGGATTACTGAAAATGTTACCAGTAGTTAGAAAAATATCTAATACTACTATGAGAACAGATCACAATTATAATAATAGTAGTTTTATAATCAGATTATTGAAAACTAACTGAGTATGATTGTAGAACCAAATGTAAACAAACACTATGTAACAAGATAGTTAAGGAAAATGCACTATCCAAACTTGTTCAAGGATGACTAAAAATGTTATCAGTAGTTAGAAAGACATCTGATACCACTATGGGTACACATGTCAAATGTAATAATAGCAATTTAGTAGTTGATTTATTAGAAACTAACGGACTGTCATTGCAAAACCTGATGTAAACAAACCCAATACTAAGAATTGGAAAGCTTTCAGATAACGAAAGACTGATAAATACATTAAATAAACAAGGTACTATAGTTGTACACTATTTTAATTTGTAACATTATATACCTTATGTGGTAAAATAATTTAAAAAGTGACAATTTAAAGAAAAGAGAACAGAAGGTATTTTGATAAGACTATTAGTATATGAAAAACAACATTTTTCATAAAACAAAGTGTAAACCAATGTAAATAATTGTATATATTATTGTTAGAATGCCAAACAAATGTAATTAAATAAGAAATAATAGCGTTATAAGCGATTATAAACAATCGAATATGGTCGTTTGAGGACGCCATTACCAAACATTGTTTGAATGGTAATTACAACTATTTCTGTATGAAAACGGAAGAGAAATGGACTCAATACGTTTAATAATGAGTGTTATAGTGTAATTGGAGCCAAATATGGTGAAATAAACTTATTAATATTAAGATTCACCATATGGGTTTTGTGAAATGTTGTAGTAAGTTAATAATGGACGGATTTTATCCTTGTTTAGACTTTAATTAAAGCCGCAAGTGTCCGCAATCTATTGCCACTAACCATTCGACGATACGATAATTAATAAAAAAGTTATAGCAATTATGAACTTTTCAGTCATTTTGTGTATCAACGCTTATCATTTATAGCCTCTAACCCAGACAAAAATTTGTAAAAAATTAAAAGTTTTATTTAACTAAGGTGTTTTGGGGTAGAGAGTTTGACAATTTAAACCAATCAAATGGCTTAAAGTAACCAGACAAGCAGGAGATGCTTGGATGAAACATACAGTCTATCAGCACCATTCAACGAGCAAGGTTGATGAAGAAATGTATCAAGATTTTATTTAAATTGTGCGCGACACATTCATAAGTTACGCTATACACACATAACCTGTACACAACAGAGTAATAACGAGTGTCCAGTGCTAAGTGAATTAAAATAATAAACCGGCCAGTGTATAATAAAGGTCGTGTTTTCGTGTTTTGTGTTTTATAAAAAACAGGGAGTACTCTATTTTTATTATTTAACGAATTGAATGGAAATAATAATTTTCGTTAGTGAACGAAGAATTATTGTTTGGGTACTGCTCTAGTCAGAAGTACCGAAGTGCATTACTCATGATGAAAATTATCAGAATTAAATAAAAGGATTATCTCGCATTTATTAATTTAAAAAATAAATGTTTTACGATTTTATCATAATTAAAGAAATCAATATTAATTTAAATATCGAAAAATATGAGTGTAATGAATAGTCGCTCATTTGACTCATTTCGTTTGAATTGACGAATAATTAGTTTATTGCGAAAAATATTCTAATCAACTGATAATTATCCATCAGATGCAATATGAATAAAATATATGTGTTTTTATTATTAAGAATCTAAAGAATCACGTACTTGTTCAAAATAACTACTTACTTTTGTTAACTAACCTAGAAATAACAACGACAACTTTGTCACCAAGTAATGATTCTGTTCTCAAATAATTTCAATCCAATGAAAGCTATCACAAGAGTTTTTTATTATAGATTTTTTCTCTTGCCAATAAATGATTTTTATAACTAACGAATAAATAATAATAGTAATTTTTAACAGTGCAGCATAAAGCACATGTTATCAAAACAACTGCTGTATTCAGTCTACTCACCGTACGATAGTACGAAATATATCGGTTTATGGTACCGACTTTTTATTTTTAATATTTGTTTGTTTTTTGTAGTAATTCTTTATTAAATATTGTTAGAAAAGATAATATCTTGTATCCGGTATCATGCAACTTCCAAGAACACACGAATTTGGTAATGTAACTGTGTAAAGAGGACATAACCTCGTTAACTAAAATTATTGTACCAGACCCCAGTGTTACCAGCCTTGAGGTTAAAAGAGCTAAAGAATTGTTTATAATAATTATTATTTTTGTAAAGACATTATTGATCGATTGTTTTAAAAGAGTTAATGGCATTTCAGAATTGTTAATAAATCCCGATTTATTTACCAGTGGAAAGAGTTTTGATTTTTTTATAAAATAATTTAATTTTCATAACTAGTTCTATCAGAAGGTGGCGGTAGAATTTGAATGTTCATTACAATTCAAATTACAGTTAAGCCATTATTTTACTTATTTGTGCATGTGTATTACTTAGGATATTCAAATAGAATATCCGTATATGTGTATAAAGTGTATGTTGCAGCAGAAGAAGTCACCAAACAGAACATTGATAATATCCACATATGGTAAGTGGGGAGGTGAACAG
This sequence comes from Magicicada septendecula, assembly GCA_034769895.1. NCBI lineage: Eukaryota > Metazoa > Arthropoda > Insecta > Hemiptera > Cicadidae > Magicicada > Magicicada septendecula. Next base: position 357,764,207 of record CM068368.1, on the reverse strand, counting down.
TGAAGTGCTAAATACTTTTTTAAACTGAAAGAATTAAACGGGAACACCCACAACAACGCTACTAATAATCAACACTAATAATAATTCAATGTTAAATCTTATATATCATATTATATCGTTGCGACTAGATACGTTACAACATAAGCAACACTCTTCCCCCCCTCCGCACGGCTTGCCCCGGGCGTGGGTTAAAGGTTGGCTAATAATATCTCTCTGGCTGGGGTGGGGCATGAGTTTTATCACGGCCGGAGGGCGCAACAGGTCTATGACCTAACGCCTGAAAGTGAAGATGATGATGATGATATTTATAATATTTCCCTTATAAGCATATTTACCGGGAAAGCCTCTCGATTTCACCCTATACACACGCATCACTGGTTGTACTTTTGCTATTAAGAGTTGTTTTACAGTGTGATCCATCAGTTCTGTAGGTACATCTTTAGGATGTACTGTAGGATTAACTGCAGTAAACATATTTGGGTTTCGCTTACCTGCGGACACATACCAAAAAATGTTTGCTACATCAACACTGGAGAACAATTTACACATTGATAGAATTCTAGAGACCGTAAATTGTCTTCAAATTCATTCTGAAGATTCCTATACCCTGTGTTGTTTTGACCATATAACACATGACTCATGTTATGTTCTGCAGGGCCTTCAACAGTTGCTGCAGCAATATTTTGTCGGTCTCATCCGTCTTTCATTTGTAGTTAAACGACCAATATTTGGACCTCTTCTCCGTCGAGGCATACTATAAATAATACGTATATATAAATTGATGAATAAGAATGTATAGAATATTCGTTGCAATATGTCATGGAAAGTTGCAGTTGAATCAGCGACTACATAGATTCTCATCTATAAATTGACAACTTAAATCCAATCCGTACATCTGGCTACACCATAGAACAATGTTCTACTACTGTTTGAATTAAACACGTGTGAGTCATGAATACAAAGTGTATACAGCAAAATCATAACTTATCGAGCAACAGCCAGCGCGGGCGGCGGGAGCCGCACACGCACACGCATCGGCATTTGTGTACAGAAAAATATTATCTTATCGGGCGACAGCCAGCTGGGCCACGATATCTCTATCTCACTTCCTCTCACACGTTTAAGCTAAGATTAAAAAAAAATCGTAATATAATTTGAACCAAATAACTTAGAGAAAAAAATTACATGTGTGCACTCTACAATACAGTCCGGATACATATGCAAAATTTTATAACATTTGATTGAGTAGTTTCGAAGGAGTTCGCGGCCTAAGTTGTGCACCGAGTCGTGGGTAGATTTCGCTACGCTCATCAAGCTCCGCCCAATTATACATAAATAAATAATCTCAGATTCACAGGTGAAAATACGCTTGACACTATCCAAGTTACTACTACTACACTACCGCCGCTTCTACTACTACCACTCATAATAATAATAATAATAATAATAATAATAATATAAACAGATAACAATCACAGTAACAGAACAACGGTAACAGAGGCAGCGAGAGCAACAGTAGAAGCAGAATAATTTATATTGGAGAAAGTATTATGTAGAAAATTAAAGTACGGCCCTGCGTACTACACAAAGTTAGGAAAAAGTAGAACAATAGAAGTGGAAAGTGTCAGGAATTATAGCGAACAACGTAAAATGAGAGAGAATGATTAAATACACTGACGTATGGGGAAAAACATGCTCCTTCCTCCACTGAACCTTTGTAAAATAGATCTCTGTAGTGATCTACACATAAGCGTATACGCCAGTATCAATATTGGAGTAACAACCACCCAAGAAAAGTGAAAGGAAAACTCACTTGGACCATATAAAAAGGTACGCGAAGGTAGGTAGAAAAGTGTACAGAGAAACGTGATTTGTGGAAGCTGGAAACACCTAATTCTTAAGGAGGAAAAGCCATAAAAGATAAGAGAATAAAACTTGAAACAAACTGAAAGTAAAAATTATTACTTCTTCGTGGTAGTGCCAATGTCAAATTTATCAAAATTAATGAGAATTTACAGTCCAGCCAAATGTCTAAACAAACAAACAAATAAGCATTCCACTACCGGCTATCAAAAACATCGTAACATAACATTCGTAACGAGAATTACAGGGACTAGATGAAAAATCAGGTTGGCGCTCTTTATGCAGATTTTATTTTTAAATATTTCTCCACAAAACATATAAAAATTTTTTCAACTGTCTTTCTGTACACTCAACTAAAAGAAAGTTATAAATATCGGATAATGTCTTCCAACTGCAGTGAATAAATAATACCAGTAACTATGTTAAAGCATCATTGAATATAAATACGCAAACGGTTCAAAGCAGTTTCCTCTCTCAGTACAACATATGATTGCTATCGATGCGTACGGTATATTTAAATAAAACTTTATTTGAGTGCGCTTTACAAGCACGTATTCGATCCGGGAGAATCCGAGTCGTTCTACCTGTTATCACGTTTTCCTTATATTCTTTTAAACTATGTCCCTTTTGTTTGCTTATTTACCGAGTGTAGTAACTATTCGATATTTTAGAATAAAGAATCCATTTTTTTGAGCTCCGATTGCAAACAACTCGTATTTTTAACAGATCGAGCAAATAATTTTAAGCTCCGGAATTTTGACACTGACAAATAAGACACAAAATTTATCAGATAAAAGGAATCAAAAAATGTTACGAAGAGGGAAATACACTGCCCAGTATACAATTTCATATTACAGGTTTTCTGATATTTTACTTCTGTGACATTGAGTAGTTTATATTTAAATAACAACATAAATTGCAATAAATTTAAACATCTTCTTAAAATATATGTAAGTACGAGAGTGGTTTGATATGTAACCTAAATAAAAAGAAAGTAACAATTATTCAGGTTGTAGTGTACTTATTTTTCAATATAATTTTCTTTTAGCTCGATGCCCTTACCACAACCATATTCGAAGGCCATTATATAATTTTTATAGAACCATTTGTGCGACCCTTCAAAACAGTCATTTACAACATCGATCACTTCACTGCAAATTGTTGAAACAGTAGTTCTTTTGGTGCAATGAATTCTAGTTTCCTTATTTCGTGGCTCAAACGTTACATTAAATTGACGTAATACTCTCCGTAGATTGTTTTTACTTTCTTTAGAGTCAGTTTACCTTTGTCTCGAGTGTTTAGTGATGAACACAAATTTCACAGACGGTCTTGAATAGGCACAAAAATTGAATTGGGTTTTGCTTGAAGTGTTCTAAACTGTGAGACGAAACATCTATTCGTAAAATATTTTTGTCTAACATGAGTTAAAGGTCACCCGTCTCCTGCGAAGTTTCTACATACCCAACACGTTCAGTTAAAAAGCTTACCATCTTAGCTGTCACTCTTACTTTGAATCTATATTCAGCCGACTTGAAACTATTTAACCGATTCTTGTGATCTTCTCTTCCATTTCAGTGTACACTGCGGTGTCCGTTTTATAGCTCATTCAACCGCATTTAAACTAGGTAATCCATGTGTGAACCGTCTTAAATGGCGTTGCAGATCACTGACTTACTTTTTATTTGGGAAGTTTGTGTAGCCATTTGCCTTTCAAAAAATAAAATTTTGTGACCCATGAACTTCCATTTTCCTCATTTAGCCAAAACCGCTGAGAACTTTTTTTAGCTAACTGCCAAACAGAAACTGATGCTGAACTGACATTTGACATTTGCTCATTGTAACAATGGAAAAAACAGCTGCCAAAAATCCTGTTAATATGCTGTCACCTATTCGTCATCTAATGGCAGTCAATTAATATTTAATGTAAAAAAGTACGATCACTGTTCAAGTATATAAGTAGAAAGTTCAATGGTCTCCAGTCTCCTTCGTTGTCAGTTATTACTTCTTGTACTTTTTATGTTCTCGGTTCATAAGTAACGAGAAACGGACTTTATCCGCTATTCTATTTCTGTTGAGGAGTGACCTTATTCCTTACAATTTTTATTAGCTAAGTATATTCTCTTTGTAGTAAACCACTAGCGTTATCTACATTACTTTAATAGCGTTAATAGCTTTTCCTAATATTTCACTTTATCATTCTTTAAAAATCAGTTACATCTATGAAATCTAAAGCCAACTGTAAGAAAGTTTTGAATTATTTAAAGTGGTTATAAAATTCTTTTAGTGTGAAAATGAGACGGAACATAAGGAGAGACCACAATCAAATCTAACCACTCATGACAGGCGTGATGGCGTGACGCTTTTCCATTCATCATGATATGAGTTACAAAGAGAGCCATGCAACTGGTTTTAATAATATGATAAATAATTTAATAATAATTATGATGATAATAATAATAATAATAATAATAATAATAATATGAACAGAAAATTTATTTTCATAAGAAAAAATATGTTGTTCTCAACAGCCCCTACCAAGCAAGTCTACGGGTGAAAAAAACAGAGTGTTAATATATAAAGATGTAGTGAGAACCTACACCAAAAGCATTACAATGAATGATTGATAACAATACTCGTAGAAAATTCTTTCACCGTGTCCCACACATCGATGTATAATAACACATCGATTTATGTGTTATTATATATCGATGGTCCCACACGTCTCTACCCCCACAGATTCACTCTCTCTCTCTCTCTCTCTCTCTCTCTCTCTCTCTCTCTCTCTCTCTCTCTCTCTCTCTCTCTCTCTCTCTCTCTCTCTCTCTCTCTCTCTCTCTCTCTCTTACTCTCATCTTGTCTATCGCGTAATAGTATGTAACAGCAGGGGCGAACCTAGGATTTCATTTCGGGGGGCATTTTTTTCCAACCACATACCGTTTTCTTAGAGTATTGTGTTTCTCATATTATAATAAAAATCGTACCAACAAATTAAAAATAATGGGTAATTAATACCTGTTTTTCACTAATTTCATTAAAATCAATTAAAAACATACATCATATAGGCTTCCAGTTTGTCTTAGAAGCCTAATAATACCTTTCTGTGGAATATAAATAGTTTAAAGAGAACGTTAAAATTAAGAAAGTGAGGGTTACCACGTACAAGAACACGAAAAATTTTAAATGAACGTGTGTTTAATTTTATAAAATTTTGTTTCTTAAACCATTACTACAAACTTAAACTTAAAATATTACTACAAACCATTCGCATTATGAAAAATAATGTTGAAAAATTAAAACTTATTCACATTATGTGCTTTGTGATTAAAGTTATCAACATGTAAAATTAAGTTAAAATATATAAACATGTCCTTATTTATTATCAGTTAAAGGTATACAAATTTTTAGAAAGTTATTCCTGACAACAGTTTTACAGGACAAATTCAAGTCTTCGTGGTTTGTTTTGTGCTAATTTGTTAAGCACTTCTTCTGGGTCAACTAAAATGTCTCTATGAATTGACAGCAAAGCCAAACCTGTTGCAATTCTTGTAAAACTCTTTACTCTTCTAAGGGTAGAAAAGTATCGCTCACATGTTGCTATAGATACTGGAATAGTAGCACCAATTTTTAAAAATCTATAAACAGAATGGAAAAAACTTTTTTCACATTCATTTAGGCAGGTGATAAAGTACTTCGGTTTTGTAGTATCACATTCCAACCATTTCCACTTCCACATAACTATCTCTGATTTAAAACTCTCATTAGAAAATGCCACATCTTCAGGCCAAAACTATAATAAAGTAAATATAATATCATTTACATCTTGATCACTAATGGAGCAACAGTGCTGAGGAAGAAGATACTGAAGAGATTATAGCAGTTTTCTGTGATTAAGGAAGTGCTCATCAAGTTGTTGGAGGAGGTAGTCCAGAAATGGGTTGTATATGGCAAAACGGTAGTAAGCTTCCTGATCTTCTGTACCATGATTGTCTCTTTATGTTTGCTTTGAAGCTCTCCTAGGAATTTCAATGCTCACTTCAGCCGAACTGCAAACATCCATCCCATCCATAAAAATAAGGTGAAATTTTGATTCACAATTATTCCTCATTTCCTGAATTTCTTTCCTGAGGTTATCCGCATGTTTTAGGAAATAAACAAGGTCAATTGTCTCTGCCTGCAAAGAAGTCGAAAGATGGTGTGACATACTAAAGATTTTACTTACAGTGGTTATGGCTGTCACAAAACTGCACTTCTCAATTACTGATAATAGAGCATATGCTTTGCTCGATGACTCAGGATCTGAACTATTATCCTCTTGAATTTCCATCAGAGCCATACAGATAACATCAAACATGTCCTTAAACAATATAACTGCATTTGAGTGCTCATCCCACCTAGCTTCGCAAAATTGAAGTAAACTTGTTAGTTTTGAAGAATGAGTTGAACTGTTTTCTTGAACAATACGTTTAAATACAGAGGACCGCTTGGGAGAAACTCTGAAAAATGTTATTATCTCTTTCATTGTTCCCAAAAAATTTCTGATGACTGGTAAATTGCAAGAGTGGCAAAGGGCCAAATTAAGTGAATGGCTAGCGCAGTGTACATATATAGCTTGTGGGAACTTTTCACGGATTATTGCATCACAACCTTGAAATGGGCCACTCATTGAGGCTGCGCCGTCATATCCTTGTCCTCGTATGTATTTTATGTTAACCCCTAGTTCCTGTAAACTGTCCAAAACGGTATTAGCTAGGGCTTTTCCTTTTAAGTCACATACAGGTTCGAACTTTAAGAAGTCTTCACGGAGTGTTAATTTAACATTTTTATCTTTTGTAGTATATCTTATGCTCATAGAAAACTGTTGTAATCCAGAGATATCAGAGGTTTCATCAGGTAATATGGTAAAATATTCAGCTTCATTTATTTTATCAACAAGCTGAGTTTGGATTATGTCTCCACATGTCTCAATGATATCATTTTGAAATTTTCAGCTTAAATATGAAGCATTTAAACTACAGGTAGATGCATGCTGCCTCAGAACCTCATCTCTCCCATCTATTCTATACTGCAGAAGGGCCCGGAAATAACCGTCATTCCCAATAGATTCTTCTAGGCTTAAAGCTCCTTGATCCCTATGACCCCTTAACGGTAGTTCCTGGCGTCCACATAGTATGATGGTTTTTACAATGGGCAGGAGTTTTTTGCGATTTTTCACAACTTGGATTTTTCTTGAAGAATCAATCTGAGAGGCCACATCAGCAGATTTATTTTCATGTACAGAAATAAAATTCTGAGCCACAACTGAAAACATTTTGTGGTATTCAGTACCTTCATGAAGTCTGAAGTCTTTTTTAGCCTTTTCAAACGAGAATATGATTGTCTAACTAAAAATCCAAGTTTCACATGAGCCCCCTTCCCACACTCACTGTGTTCACTTGAGAAAATTGAGCAAAATTTACAGTAAGTCCCACCTTTAAATTCCGAGTAGGCAAGCCAAGGAAATTCTGCCAACAATTTTCTTTGAAACTTTAGGTTACTTTGCCCAGGGGGAGTCTACGCATTTTTTAACAAAGAATGTTTAACTTTATTTGACAAGTCTCTACCAACATATAGGCCTATATCAAGTCTATCACATCCATAACGCTCATTATGATATACCTCTAGATGTGTAGACGTACCTGATGTAATAATTTCTGAAAGAGATGAGCTGTTTTTGCCACATCGTCTTGGTTTTAAGTAGCTCAAGCAAAAGTCAAGGAATCGGAAGTAACCACGGGTTTTTTGCGTTTAAAAAGTCTTCAATCGTAGACTTCCTTTTTGACATGTTGAACACAACAAATAAAGGCCGATATCACGTATAAAAACGCTATTCACTTTAGAGAATAACTACAAAGACATAAAAGAAAAAAGAACACAAAACAAAAAGCGATATTCACCAGAGTGAGGTTAACCTCAGATCATACATAAAGAAAGCAGTGCTACCGCTGCGGCTGCGCTACGCCGCAACTACGAACTGACGTGAATCTGGCGGGATCTCGAAGTACTAACACTAAGTTTTTGGCCGAGGCCTATGAAAAAGACGAGGTCTTTTTCGTAGGCCTCGGTTACCGGCCAACTAGCGAGTAAAAGCAAACAGTTCCTTCGTTGCTCAAGTATAATGTAAAGCATATCGTCACATGAATCGTATGTTTCAAGTTGCTTGTAACCAGCGGAAAATCGTGTCCTCCTACTCTCTTCCAAGTCGATTTCTTTTAACTTTTCAGCATCATTTATATTTATTATTGAGTATAAGGGCTATTATTGTAGATTATTTAAACGTGTCATTGACCTAATTAGCAAGTTTTTAAAATTGACAAAACTTGGTAGCCAATTAATTACATTTCAAAAACACACAACCCGTTAAAAAGTTTTGCTCCATTTTTTAAATTTTTTCGAATTTCGGGGGATATATCCCCTATATCCCCCCTCCTAGGTTCGCCCCTGTGTAACAGTGCATAATTATTGTACCCTTGCGGTAACGTGGTCTGAGAAGTCATTACTGTTGTTCTTTCGTTTAATTTGAATTCATTAGGACTTAGTTTCAATACGTTAGTCTCCGCTAATATGTATTATGCACATGTTACGTACGTGTAATACGTGTAACATAATAGGTGTATATTATGCTTATACGTACGTATTATTAAAGTTGGAAAAATGTTCATTACTCATTTAGTCTATTGTTAAATCAGATATAAATTAAATTATTTAACCTATATTGCTGAGAAAGTTAATGAACTCCGATTTACAATGTTTTAAATTTTCTTAATCCAGAATATCATCTAACAAAGAATTAGACTTAATGTAAAACTATACTTTTTTACAGTAATTTTCCATCATAATACACAAGCCATTCATGTAAAATAGTAACAAACTCGTACATTCGCTGTGCGCTAGTTTTATATGGGTGGTAAATAAACAACAAACACTCGCTACGCATACACTCGACTCTGTACAAAATTACGACAAGCTTGGTACTGTACTATACTCAGTCACCGAATAGAAATAATTTTACTTTTTTTTTTAGTATCCACAACTATACGGCAATTTTTATTTTCATTATCAGGGCAACTGTAAATGAGTTGTTATGATAACCAAACACACAGAAAACACAAAATATATAATAAGTAAACCAAACTGTCGACAGAGGACCGGTTAATTACCCAAGCAAATTGTTAGTTTGTAGGGCAGTGATCCGATAGCAGATTGTCGATGACTTTTTAATCTCATCTGCCGCTAATGAAGGTGTTCTAATTAACCGAATGCCGTTGTGCCGTCCAGCCCATTTAACGATAACGGGGTCATGTTAATTTGAACGCTCGTCTGGGTGGCAGGCTCACGTTGCTGACAACGATGCATAGGCCTACTACACTGCCTGTTTAGCTTTATCATAATTTATCATGTAACTCGGTAAACTCAGGAAACTTGGTAATGATGACGATGCACACTCGCACGCGAATTTAAACTATTTAAGAATTTTAAATATAAACTTGCGTCAATACTGTCACTTATAAATATATTGCTTTTCCGGAAAATTTCGTAATGTAACAATACGGTGCAAATAGTCTTTTGTAATAGGTTTTCCTAATCAGTGAATAAAAAAGTTCGTTCAAGACACAAAAAGTAATCCTGCATCTAACTATTATAGACGTCTTTTTGGAAACTGAATAATGCTTTGATTATTCTTTTTAATATTCAATCCTTAAATTTGTAGTGACCGTCAATCAATGAATTTTTTAGTGGATGGTTAGTGAGGATCGGTCAAAAATAACACAAATTTTAACTATTTTGCGTCAACCTTTCGACAATGTTTATTGTCATCTTCAGGACCTGTGTATGTAATACAAAAGAAATGACAAACACAACGGAACAATTAAATATTTGGGTGAACGTGTTCGTGTATGTGAGTGTGTGCGTGCGTATGTATGTATCATTGTATAGGTGAAGATTTATGATATTTTGTTTACATTGGGTGAACGTGTTCGTGTATGTGAGTGTTTGCGTGCGTTATGTAAACAAACTATCATAAGTCTTCACATATACAATGATACATACATACGCACGCACACATTCACATATACGAACACGTTCACCCAAATATTTAATTGTTCCGTTGTGTTTGACATTTCTTTTGTATTTCATACACAGGTCCTGAAGATGACTTTTTAATATTGTTTGGTTACTCTTAAACAGACTGATACACGTATACAATTGTCTTGATAATTTTGTTTTAATAAATTTTTAATTAATGCTATTTAACAACGTATAAATTAATGAGGTTAATCACTTTTAAACTTTTATTTAGAGTTCGCTTTGTATTTTTTGATGTATTCGCTGCCTTCTCAGAATACACTGGAAACATTCATTAGACTTGGCACCGTTTTTCATTGAAGGAACTGTCCCATCATTTATTACTGAATTTAAATTCAGGATTACATTGTATCAACAACATACCTAGTCGATGAACTCAGTTATACAACCGTTTGGTTTTCTGTATATTACTGTTTGTGAAAGTTACTTAATGTATACTTCTTGTATATAATGGTGTATAGTATATTTTCATTAGTTTAGTCTGTCATCATGTATTTTCCTAATATGACATTAACTCCTTTTCTTATATTTTTTTGAGCACCATGTAACAACGTCTAACAGCAGCCAAGAGTGAATAAGTTATTCTCACACTATTTGGCCGTCGTTCGAATTCTTAAATTATTCATGCGATCCCAATTTCGGTGACTATTTGCACTCGATTGAGAAATCGTGCTTCATGGTAAGCCTAGGACCCGTTTCTTGTGCAGAAACTTTCGATGTGAAATGAAAGTATGTCGAAGAGTCAAAAAAATCTTTTCAATATAAAAGAAGAATTAAAGTGATTTTGTTGGTAATACATGATTTTTAACCTGAACGAGTGGTTCTGGCTTATACCTATGTGCTGCATGCGCACGCCTATGTATACAGTCACTAAGACGTCTCCCTGTCATTGTATTGTTGTAAAGTGTTACGCCAAATTTGGGCAGACTGTCGTCAGATTCAGACGCAGTCCGTGTCTGATTACGCAGAGTATGTAGACAGACAGTTGAAGGAGTTCATTAAAAGGAAAACCGGTCCCTCACACAAAGTCAATTAACGTTATCATTTACACATACTCCCTCACTCTCACTCTTTCTCTCTCTCTCTCTCTCTCTCTCTCTCTCTCTCTCTCTCTCTCACACACACACACACACACACACACACACACACACACACACACACACACACACACACACACACACACACACACACACACACACACACACACACACACACTTATAAAGTGCAGAAACAAGTTTGCTGTCGCAGCTGATTCTGTATTTATTTTCCTTCTCTGTTACATTACACACACAGGGTCCACCATTAATGTCTTGCTTAATTTCAGTGTATTATTTTGCGATATATTTTCTTACAATCTATGATTGTTAAGATATGTAATTAAATGCTGTCGTTCAATGGTTTATGATTATAACGCTATATAATTCTAAATTTCTGTAAACCCAAGGCGAGTGGTAACGCATCCGCGGATGCGTACGCAAGCGCGCGCGTGTGTCTGTGTGTATGCGAGAGAGAGTGTGTAAGCATGTTTGAATCTCGAGTAAACTGAGCAAGACTATAATTAATCATGTGTCTTGGCTATAGCAATCCATTGTCAAACGTAAAAATAGATTTTAGAACGTGATTCGCTACAAGTTAAGAAATTAATTATTAATTGAAGTTAAGTGCCTAGAGAAGAAAACCAATTTTTTTAAACATATTTCCAGTTTTAAAATAAATTATTATTTTACTCTTCATTTTTTATTTTTTTCTATTTTTACAAGTTAATTATTTTTAGATTTCAGTCTTGGCTCCCCTATACCCGATCTATCAGTTTAGGGTATAGGGGAGCCGATCTATCAGTTTTCAAACAACTATCAGCGGTTTCCTCTACCTTTCTAATTGTAAAGAAACTCTTTCAATTTGCCTCTTTTTGAGCAATTACATAAAAATTCCGTTTTATGACTACTTACTAGAATTCTTGTAACATCCACTGAAATCACTTATTTTTCAAGATCGTCTTCAGACGGAGCAGGTAATCCAGTACTTTCCCGTATTTTAATACTTCGTACTATACCAATTGTAGATACATCCGCTTACCGTATTTTGCAGACAGTCTCGTTTAGTCCATTTCTACAGTTGTAAGATTGTCTCAGTGTTTCTTTCAGACACAGTGTGCTCTCCCTATGTAAGGCACGTCCAGAAAGTAAGAATACAACACTTGTTAAAAAACGAAAAATGAATATATTTTAATGAAATTTACAGGGTATGTGCCAAAATATGTTATCATTTCCCCACGTAATCGCCGTTGAGGTCACTGCACTTTTGAATCCTGGGCACCAGCTTTTGTATACCCTCGTCGTATACCTTCCGCTCCACCTCCTTAAGTCACTTTTTCACAGTCTCCATGACCTCCTCATCGTCCGAAAATCGCTGTCCACCCAAGAACTCCTTCAATTTGGTGAAAAGATGGTAATCCGAGGGTGCCAGGTCCGGGGTGTAGGGTGGGTGAGTCACAATGTCCCATCCAAACGACACGAGCAGGTCCTGAGTGAGCCTGGCGGTATGGGGTCTGGTGTTGTCATGAAGGAGTGACAAACCACGAGTCAGCATTCCCCTCCTTTTGTCTTTGATTTTTTGTTTCAACTTCTTTAGGGTCTCACAATATGCAGCAGGATTGATGGTGGTCCCTTTGGGCATGAAATCGACCAACAAGATCCCGTTCCGGTCCCAAAAGACGGATGCCATGATTTTCCTCTGTGAAGACTGAACTTTGAATTTTTTGGATGTTGGCGAATGGGTATGGCGCCACTGCAGAGACTGTCTTTTTGACTCAGGAGTATAGTGACACACCCACGTTTCGTCCCCAGTCACAATTGAGTCGAGAAAGGATTCACCCTCAGTACGTGGAGCAAACGGGGGACGAAACTGGTTGACGTGTTAAGCTGCTGCGACGACATTTCGTAACGGACTGAGGCGCTCGATGTCTCATTTTGACCGTTAAGAACCCGTCTACACGTCACGGGTGACATAAAAAATTTTCTATGTCCTACACAGCCCTTGTATTCTTACTTTATGGACGTGCCTCGTATACTGGGGCAGGAGGGATTAAACAGAATTTCAGAGCCTCGTAGTTTATGACTGCTTATAACAAAATAAACAAAAAATTCTATAAACTGTGACGCGCTTGTCCAATTTCGATACTAATGCTTACACATACCGCACCACTATTTTAACACTGGTGGACTGGTAGAAGTAACAGAAATTGTAGGAAGGAAAGTAGCAGTTTAGCATTATGCGTGATGAATGTTTCATCCCCGAATAAAAATTGTTGACCAACAGGAGAACTTGACAATAAAAATAAACTACACTAACTACAAAGAAGAAATGTGTTACACCTAAAATTATTTATTTCGGAAATAAATCCAAGAAAGCTATCAACAGTGTATTTTACGACACCGCGAAGAGTCAGGGCAAGGGTCAAAGATTTTACAGCTGAGACAGACAAGTGAGTGACTGCTCTCTCGGCAAGGAATACGCTGAAAGGAAACGTTAACGTTCATGTAAAGGTCATTTCAAATTTGAAGCTGATTTGACTCACAGACGTAAACAGTGTATACGACTCAGTGCAATTAATATTCTAAACGTTGGTTTCGAGCATTCGTTGTAGATAGGTTCTTCTCCTGGTTCTCTGACTTCAGTGAATTAATTATAAACTGTATTTTAATTAAAGTTGTTGAGTTCCATGGTACTCCTTTAATTTCTATAAATCTAAATTCTATTTACAAATTGAGCTCTTTATAAAGACCAAATTTGTCTTTTTACTTTGTAAATAATTTTAAGGCGAATTAAAAATAAAACGATAATTACGTAAAATAGAAATCATTATTCAACCAATGAAAAAGTGCCTCACTTTTGTTAAATGCAGTTGCGCGAATGTACACTTTTCATTGTAGGTAAATCATTCAATAGGTATTGACGATGACACCATCATTATCAGGGTGTAAATTACTTCGATATTTCACCAAGGTACACAAGTTCCACGCATTGTAGCCTAAGTGTGTTCGTGTTTCAAATTACATTAAATTGATTAGAGAAAATACTAATTAAACTATCAGTTAAATATTATAGCTGTTTGTGATTGACATTAAAGAGAATGAGTGAATGCAAGTATACAAAGGCAGACAATGAAATTTGCGTACCGCCGGAATAGAAATAGAAAGGTTGACAAATAAATTTCATTTTCTGATCAGGTCACAAGAAAACAGTAATCCGTATTGAAAACGGGAGCAAGCGAGACTCTCAAACTCGAGAACTTTAAACATTTTGCTAACATATAAAGTGTGGGACACAGCCGTAACATCTAATTTTAAATACTGCACTTTATGTTAAACAAACTAATACTGTAAGTAATTAAATACTGTTAAGCAGTTAATCAAAATGAAAACAATTGATGATACGTATTTTGGCATTTTAAATTAAACAAACGTAAATAGAAATAAAAACATAAATTGTGTTTTTTTTTGTATAACACAATTAGGTTACATATTCATCTTCTATATTTCAAAAAATTTCGAAACTCTTTCTATCGATTTTTGTGTGTGCTTGTACACATTCCACATGTAGAAGTCAGTTGGAGAAACCGACACAGAAGATACTGCAAAGGCCACGTCAAGGATGAAAATACTAACACTCACTTAACGACCACGCTTCTTTTAATCATTGTCTGTAGCGTGTTAAGGAAAAAACAATTGTATAAGCCCACTTACAGTTCATATTCACAATTACATTGTTAAGTACGACAAATGTCGCATCCAAAACAACTAAAAGTAGTATTACAAATATCCTTCATAATACCAGTAATTCAATATTCATTATTCACAGTTTAAAATTCTCTGTTACAATGATCTAATCACTAAACTTATTACTGCAGTTAATGTAAATTATAGCACACCGCACAACACCCATATAATACACCGCTCTAATGTGCATGCTACTGAACTGTCTATGCTTGTCGCCACAGTACTTACATAAATTCACAATTTGCGTGGTTAGAATAACCACCCACCTTAAAAATTTTATTTATGCCTACATGACTTTCGCAACTCACTCAGCTCCGTTACTGAAACTGTGTGTCAGTTTCGGTCATGCGTAGAATGTTTCTTTCTGTTATTTACCATTTCTATATTCACGTTCAGAGTCGTAGTGACACTGGCTGATTCTACTCAAGTAGGTTTGTCAAAAAGTAGCAACGCTTTTCTCTAATTCTGAAGCGGCTCGAAACTACTTCTACTGCTTCTACTTCGACATAATCTTTCTTCTTTTCTTCTCTCATCTTGGGTTTAATCTTTATTCGTATCTTCCTACCTTAGTATGACTCCTATCATTACAACAATATCTCCTACACTCTCTTCAGCTCTCGTATGTCTGTTCTGTCTGCTGTCACTTTCTGATTAATTATAGTCAATTCTATCTCTTTGTATTCTCCTCCCGTGATCGATTCCTTTAATTTGCAAATAGGTTCTTTTTTATTAATGGGGCCCTCTACAACAACTATTATTGCCTTTTAGTCACTTTTTCTACTGGTTCAACAGCCATTACTTTACCTTTCCGTTTTTCTTCCGTCTTGATATCCGCCACCAAAGGTTTATGTTCGCTGTACCTGACTACTGCCAGTCAGTCCGTGCAAAGACAATCTCTTTGCCGAACATCTCTAAAATGAAACTAATACTTTAGAAGTCAAAATTTATTTTTCTGTAACAACAATAAAAATCTATTTATAATTAATTTATTAAATAAAATATAAAATTATAAAATGATATACATAAACAAATATATAGGATAACATACCTGAAACAAAATGGATACAACACTTTATGGAGCTATTGGTTGAAACAAGGAATAAATTCATTCCTAATGACCATGAAATAAAAGTATCTGGAGAAATTGCACTAAGTATTGAAGACGTTCAAGGCAATAAAAGGTACAAAATTGAGGAAATCCCCAGGTCCGGGAGGAATGAACCCAGAATTAGTTAGATATGGGCCCCCCAAGCTGTTTGAAATGCTCAGAAAATTATTCGAAAGATGCCTAAATGGAGAAGAAGTGCCAGTGGAGTGGCGAACATCGTATATCTCACCAGTCTATAAGAAGGGTTCAAAGTTGGACCCTAGAAATTACAGAGTAATTGCTGTGATCCCGACCATCGGGAGAATATATTCAAGGATTTTGAAAAACTTAATTGAAGAAGACATCAAGACCAAGCAGCCCGAAGAACAATCAGGTTTTAGAGCAGGGCGATCCACGGTAGACAACATCTTTACAATCAAAATAGCAGTTGAAAAAAGAGTACAACATAATAGAGAAACGCATATAGCTTTAATAGATTTAGAAAAGGCATACGATAGGGTCCCAATCTCACAGTTATGGAAGGAGATGGAGCATTTGAACATAAATGCAAATTTGATTGCAGCCACCAGAAGATACTATCAACAAAATATCACCAGGGTCAAACTGGGAAACAAACTCACTCTCCCATTCGAAACTACAAAAGGCGTAAGACAAGGATGCTGCTTGTCCCCTACCCTCTTTAAAATATACTTACACAGATCTCTAGTAAGATGGACAAAGAAGTGTAAAAGCATGGGGCTGAGAGTAGGAGATGACAATCTGTTCACACTATATTTTGCCGATGACCAGATTGTGGTAGCAGAGGATGACGAAGACCTCGAGTATATGGTCAGAAAGTTAAAAGAGGAATATGACGCAGCTGGTTTGACGATGAACATGGCAGTAAGTACCTGATAGTGGGCAATGAAGAAGTTAAGGACTTAAAATTGGATGTGGACAGGATAAGAGGTGTTGAAAAAAGTAAATACTTAGGCGTTATTTTCAACAAACAGAGAAGCCGCAAAGATGAAATTGAAGAACGTGTTAACAAGGGGCGAACCGTTATAAGAACGCTGAATTCGCTTCTATGGGAAAGAAGTATAACCAGAAATACAAAGAAACATATATATAATAGCATGGTGCGAAGTGTAATCCTTTATGGAGCAGACGTTTGGAACGTTTCAAACGTAAATAAGAAAAAACTGATGGCAGCGGAAATGGACTTCTTCAGGAGGAGTTGTAGAAGATCAAAATTAGACAGGGTTAGAAATGAGACTATTAGAGCCAAGATGAATATTGACAGGACAATAATTGACGAAATAGAAAGGAGACAATTGACTTGGTTTAGGCATGTGAAGAGATTGGAAGATGACAGATGGCTCCGCAAGATATTGGAATGGATACCACCGGTGAGGAGGAAAAGAGGACGTCCACGGAGGAGTTAGCGAGATGACGTAGCAGAAGGAATGGTTGCAAGAAATTTAGAACTTACATGCTACGATAGGTTGCAATGGAAGTTGGGGACGGAGAAACGGCGACAGCTGTAAAGATCCGTTATATATAAAATAATAGTCTAAAGTCTGTAACACGTTAAGTTTCTGTGTTGTACGCCATATTATGGGTATTACCAAAAATTATCAACAAAATTTCCAAAACCTTGTCTTCTTAGTAATACTTTTTATTTATCATGATACGATGTTTTATTTACGTAAATAGCCGTTGTTTAGTGTATGTGGAAAGAAAATATAAAAACATTTATCATATCCCAAATGTAATATAACTTTTCCTCTCATAGGGAGTCAATTTTTTGTTTACTTAGAATATGGCCACCATTACTTGTTCCCGGTAGCCTTGACATCGGGTCTCCACAGAGGTAATGTTCTGGTTTGCTCTCACTCCTTATTCATCGTTATATGTGCAGATTTTACCAGATAGACATCGATATGTGATAGTAGAAAATGTACTTTCGTGACAACGACACCCCACTACTTGGTTGGACTAACAATAATGCTCTTTTACTATAATATTACAGTTTTTATCTTTTTTACTTGAAAGGCCTGGTACACAGTCATAATCATCAATTTCTATCCTACTAATTTACTTCGATTAAGTTTCTTTTCAAAGGAAGGTTGCAAAACACTTTTCGAATTTGAAACCCCCAAAAATACCCTGTTTAAGTTTACCTGCACTTAATTGTGGAAAAAATCCTCTTAGATTGATTAAAGTCATCACCTTGTTTATCGTAGACCTTAAAAAAATGTCATCAGTCCTAATTTGATGTGAAGTGGAAAAAGGATCTTCTTTACCTCCTTCGTATTAACAAAGCGGAGCATAATTGATATACTAGCACCTGGCTCAAAAGAAGTTCAGTTTAGCTAGTTCTTTTTTACAGAATGCTACTACTATGTTGCTCGGCGGCCCTACAAACATGAAAAGTAACAATATTCTGTGAATCTGCCTTGAAGGCATATTATCATAGCTATTACTTTTAACGTCCCACAAATTTTCCTATTTCATTGCGTCCAGAGTAGTAACCATGTTATCATAGGTTCCCTTATTCGAAATCGAATATGCACCTGGTATAGATGTTTTCATTATGCAATAAAACTGCTTTTATGCTTTATTTAGACGAATCAACAAAAATGTTCTATTCTGAAGGTTTATGCTTGATCCATAGTTTAATCAATAAGCTATGAAGTCAAAACACACAAAAAGTTTGGGGTTTTTATGTGTGTTTTTTATGTTTATATTATATTTATTGTTATGTGTAAAATTGTATATAAAGTGTTTTTAATATGTTAATGATCGACGAACTTCACCAAGGGATATTCCTGATGATGGGGCATATGTCCCGAAACGCGTAGAATTAAATATAGAGAAAAGGCCACCAGACGGACAAGAAAAAGGTAAACTATTTTACTAATTATATATAAGTGGCCTGGATACCGAAAAACATGGATCTAAAACATAAAAAACCTTCCATTTTGTAAAATTCTGAGAAAGAAGCATTTATTTTCCTGAAGAATATAATTGTTTTCCTATCTGCCAATAGATTTCACTCTTGCAATATAGAATTCAGCCTTCTGCTGTGATAGGCCCAAGTCATTCATCAAATCTTTAGTTCGTTTTGACGTATAAGATATGATCGCTGTAGGTCTGAAGACTAAAACGTCTCCTTAAGAAACCGATCTAAGAAAAACCGGGACAATTATATGATTTTGTTTTTCTGTATATCCATCTGTGTTCGTAAGACGGGAATAGTAATCATCAAATTAATTGGTAAGCTCTAGCCACACCATAAATGAACGACAAATGGCATAGGGTTTGTGTTGCCATTCGTCCACTGTGCAAGTCACATTACAAATTAAAATGCATATGACGAACCGAACTTTTAACTACGCCCAATTCTATAGCTACAATACAGGAAAAAAGCCTTTTTACTCTTTTTGTTAATAATATAGACCTATCTTGTGACTGTAACATAAATCGTTCCCTAACACAACAGTTAATGGGTAAATGTTTACAACCTCTATCCTGAAAACTTGCCATTTTAAATGTAAACTGTAATTATAAGCGTAACCAGAATAATACACACAAAATCATGAAGTCTCTCTCGCTTCTCTCAAGTAAGTAGAGTTTAAAATAACACTCCAGTACCCCCACCACTAACCTTCAGGGCCATTAACTACCAGTGAAAATTTTAAATTATGGTGGACGGTTTCAACTTATGATATTCTAACACAAAAATGTGATGTAGTGGGCTTTTTTAACGGTAGATATTTAAATAACAAGCAAAATGCATAATAAAAATGATAATTTGGTCCGTGCTACCGAAACAGTGTTGACCATTGTAACCTGAAGATGTTCACAATGCCCGTACAAATAATAGCTGTGAAGACTTCAATGAGTTCTTCCTGTTCGCAATCATGATTCAACACAAGCGTTTTGCCATAGCTTCCACTTATCACTGTCAGAGGTCTCCCCATTGGCAAATTTGTAAGCTATAAGTACGCAAAATATGTTCAAAGTGATTCATATCAGAACTATTGTGACAAAAGGACTGAGGGTATTGGAGACTTCTGTCAGCTGTATCCGAGATACTGTTTATACTTACATGAAGACATTATAAATCAAATTTCCTGAAGATTGTGGAGCATAGAATCCGTATGTTGCCCACAGAATCTATTCTTGTAGGTGTCTTGATTACAGTCTCATAGTGTTCCAGCAGTCTGCTTCAAGACGATACTTCATTCAATTTTCCTGTTATTCGGATGCAGGCTTAATTGTATATACAACTCGTTATAGGGAAACGTATTCTTACTAACGTCATAAAATATCGGGTTCCTGTCGATGGCGATATGAACTGGAGTGCAAGGCATGACACCATCTGCAAATGTCTGGAATTCTATGAACAAATTACT
This sequence comes from Magicicada septendecula, assembly GCA_034769895.1. Classification (NCBI taxonomy): domain Eukaryota; kingdom Metazoa; phylum Arthropoda; class Insecta; order Hemiptera; family Cicadidae; genus Magicicada; species Magicicada septendecula. The sequence goes on along the minus strand of CM068368.1, from coordinate 357,743,934 downwards.
GAAAATTTTTTATAATTTGATGGGCTCGTTACACTTTCCATGATTAAAGTAGTTTGATAATTCTCAACATTACAGTGGTCCATCAGATATTACCGAACATAAACTAATCTACGGAGTATAGCTTAGTATAACCTTATACTCGAGTTTCTACGCCCGAACTTATTTGTAGAACCGTGGACGAGTACTATTCAGTGCGTCAATTAATTTTTGTAATAACTCACCCATCTATATCTTAAACCGAAAAGACGTTCTACAAACTTAGATGAAAATATTTACTGTATTAATGTTCCTCTGCTTTATTCCGTTTCATGTGTTGGGACTGCAATTTCTACAATAGGCCTACGTTAATTATGCCATAAGAACATTGTTAGTATTATAGGCGGTTAAAATGTATATGCGAGATAGAACGTAAGAATACAATGTGGTCAGCCAAGCTACAGAGATACTTTGATTTGAATTGTCGGTGTTATGTTTATACCTGTACGTACCTCTACTGAATGCTTGTTGCTGAATCATTATAGCAACACAGAGAGGCTGCGGTTGCGAATAACTAATAATACTTTTATACAGTCATCTTTAGACAATTACATACCTCTGCAGATACAAACGTATTAATAAACTACCTTAGCTTCGGTTCACCAGAGACATTATCTCTTTTCACCTTTGTTTTTTTTTGCCTACTTCGATTATCAGTATAATTAAGAAACTATTAGTGGCTGTTGTTAATAAAAGAGTTTTATATCCTGTAATGTTATTGTAAATCTGAGATCCATTAATATAGTGAGTCTATATCTTTCTTTGTGCTTTCATTCTTCTCTTCTCTTTTATCACAGTAGCTTAACCGATTGAAGTATGTCTTAGATTTTAACATACTTTAATCTGTACTGTGGATGTCAGAACAATTTATTTAGTATTTTTGTGGTGACAGGTTAAACTCCTATTCCTAGGCAGGTCTTCAGCATTTAGTCTTTCTATTCCTTTATTATTGTGCCCTGAAAACGTCTTTTGTAATTATTAGAGTGATCATTTTTGTAAAAAAGTAACACATATTAAAATAAAACTGTGGAAAAAATTTCTTCAAAGTAGTGACGTTTATCAAGGAAGAATAAAATTATAAATACGGATATAAGAGAAAAATGATAAGAAAAAAGTCATGAAATTCTATAAAAAATAATGGAAAGACGTACAGAAGAAATGAATGCTAACAGCATATGAAAACAAAACAAAATTTGAATATAAAAATAGAATACCACTGGGAACATAAGAATAGAACAGAACATAGGAAAACCACTCGGAAGGGGAAATTAAGCCAATATTAAAGTATACTGTTAAAACTGATAACAGTCTAAAGTCGAAGAAGTCTTTTCATGTCAGCGACTATATTGAAATGACCTCATCACTTTTTATTTGTATGTAGGCTAGATGTTTTATAGGCTTCAGTTTTTATATGTACATAAGCAACGAACTTACCACATGTTCATTTGTTTAGAGATATTAACAGAAACACTTCCAAGTAAATCATATGAACGGTTATGACCCGCGGTCTACCACTTATTTGCTAACACCACAGTCTCGCCAATATGCTAATTCACATGCAGTTTTTACCACTAACATTGCTCAATAATACCAGCTGTTCGTGACATATGTTCTCAGGACGATGCACTACCGACTCGCATTCACATATACATATAGCCCAGATGCTACCAAACGTGTTTAATACTACTGCAGAGCATTTGACATAAATCACACTTTTGCAGTTTAACTAGAACTGTTTAGTTCTAGTTTCTTAACGTGAACGTATTATTTACAGAACATGTGTTTTCGTTTCAAATGTGAATTGAAACATATGGCGATTCTCGTAAGCTGCTAGAGTAGCTTGCCATTACATTATCGATGGTACTAATGTGATACATAAAGACTTGTTGTGAAATTGTCGATTGCAGGCTTAAAGAAATCAAAAACTAGTAGTATTGTATTGAATACACATTTAAAAATAATTTTGTTGTAGTTGTTAGATTTAAAGCAGATACCGATTTCTGTTAATTACAGGTAATTCAAATCAGAATTTTGTTTACTGTTCTTCTCCTAAAGACGTTTTTTCGGGAATACTCATAATTTAGGTTAAATATTTATTACATTCCCTTAACAGTTTTAATAAATTATTTTAGAGACAGATAAGGTCTGTTATTTACAAAAGGACAAAGTAGTTGTAGTTCTTTTACGTCGAGTCATTATAAAGATGGTGTAGGTATAATTCTCTCCTTAATGGACGCTTTCAAATAGGCTCTATCCCCTTTATCCATACAAAATTTGATCTACAATAGGAAGTGAGTGGACGAAATAACCACTACACTCTTCGGAAAATTTAACCAAGCGTACCGAAATATTTCCATGATTTGTAACACTTGTGGTAGGCCTATACCATCGAAATAATAATAGTTAAATTTAACTGAAGTGCGGTAAAAGAAAGAGGTGAGGAAGCAATGAGCAGACAGGAACCAAGTCTCAAGTTAACATAAGGCGATTTTCAATTCCTACTATCAACAACAGCCACATTAATAGTTTCACAACTAGACCGAGAATTGGAGCAGATGTGCAGACAATGAAAGTGAAGAAGGAAGAGAAGAGTGAAGCAGACATACGAGACAAAGAAGGAAGAGATGACGTCTGCGGAGAAACCGAAAACAAGATGAACGTATATTGAAAACCAAACAGACGGCAGCATCGGTTACTTATTAATTTGTTTAGTCGGTTCGTTCCAAACAGATAAGTAATTGTCTACCCATGACTGCAAAAAAATATTTTTCTTCGTAGCTGCACTCTGTTGCGGTAATGATTCAGCAGCATCCGTGTCAGGTGAGATACAATGTAGAAACATGTATCAATTGAATTCGAAACAAGGGACTATATCGCTGTTCACACTGACACACTGACTTGCAAATAAATTCTTTCTCTCACCTCCACCCCCATTTCTGTCTGTCTGTCTCTCTCTCTCTCTCTCTCTCTCTATATATATATATATATATATATATATATATATATATATATATATATATATATTACAACGCTACCTTTCGTCTAACACAATTATCTAATATTTTTAATGTTAGATAAAATGTTACTTACCCGTGATATTACTTTACCTGGGCGCCAGAACAAATCCCAGATACAAATGACACGGTTTCAGCTTAGCTCAGCGCATGGAGACACTCTTTCTCAGGATTCGTTCAGTGATCGTGGTTTTCAAGGGGAATCGTTACAAACAACACTTTAAGATTTCTTGATTATTTTAATGAACGTTTAATTAATTATTTTTAAACTTTAAATTTTTAATGGTAGGACTTAATTCTACCCTAACATTTATATTTATTGAGCGAGTGTGAAAAGTAATGATTAAGACGTTCAAACGACCTATAGCTCTTATCTGGTTTGATTAAGAGATTGATATCTCCCAAACCAGTGATAAAGAACAGGTCTGCAATAATTTGTACGTCCAATACTACACACCACTTTCCATTCAACACTCTTATACTATATTAGAGCTAATCTTATAGTTAAAATACAAAGTGTGCTTTTCTTAGTGTCCTTTTAGAATTGTTTATTGTTTTATTATTTGTTTAGCGCTTATTTCATTGATCAATGAATCTATTTCTTACTGTTTGATGCGTAGACCGAAGATAGGAATCCGTAGAGGTCCTCCTTTTGATGGTGTTGCACAGAAGAATGGATGTTGATCAATGATGTTGAAGATGCCCTGGCAATTACAGATGCTGTAGCCTTCTGTAGCACAGGTCCTTCACGGCTGATGCTTAATTAATTAATTATTTAATTAATTAACTGTTGTTTTACGCAGCGAGTGTTATTGAACGTTATGTATTCATCTACACTGCGGACTACTTCTCGAATTAGAACTTAAATTGCATTTTTGCGTGATTTAAAATTTCTGTATGTGAATTATACTCGTCTAGTGTGTTTAAGTACCGAACGAAGAGTGATGCTACCCCTCGATTTGAGCTGGCGTCAGTTTTAAATACGGGCTGCTGATTGGTTGTACAAATAAATCATGCGTTTTTCCAGTTTTGACAATCTCGAATAGGTCGGTCTAACACGCCCTGACAGGTTCCAAACGGCAGAGAATTTCTTGTCAAAATCGTACTTCCTGTATTTGCGAATCGATTGATTACAGGTATTTGCAAATGTGTTTCCAAAGATCTGACCACAGAATATTGTTGCTTAGGTCTTTATCTGTGTGTGTGTGAAAACACCTTATTCCTACGTAGCATAATTCTCTCGTTATTCCTGTTGGCGTGCGTCATCCGTATAACTTCTTCAATTGTTAATTATATTAACTGAGATTGCGGCTACTTATAAAGCTTTTCTTGCTGAATACAATGCTGTTTTCAGAATTGTCGTATATTTATAACTTTTGAAGTTATCGCAGGTTGAACTGATAATTTGCTTTGAGTAAAATTACATGTTTGAACTGGATTCTAATGTAGTGGTGACGTGGTTAGAGTGAGATGGCTGCGATTATACGCTCTCTCTCTTCCTTACGGCGCTACACACGTACCGTCTATAGCTTTCATATAACGCTCTGATAGGACGCTATTATGAATCGTTATAATATATATATATATATATATATATTTATTTATTTGTCTGATGTTGAGCACAGATATAGTCGATTTCATTTTTCATGTTCGCCATCTATGAAGTAATTAGGTTAATTTTGGATGGTTTAAAATGATTGCATACGAAAGAGTAGTAAGTTTCAAACAATTACCTCACAGAATACGGAAGTTTAATTTTATAATCAAAAGACACGTTACATTGAAGACGCACTGCAGATGACTTTAAGAAAATTGAAGGGAGACAGTTTTCATCAAACTACTATCGCTGCACAATTGTCTTATCGCTGACCCAAGTAAATTGTCTTACCTCTAAGAAACGTGATAAATAAAGTTTTGTGGGTTTTAGTAGTATACTACTTTTGTATTATACTATGTTAAACATTCACCAAATATACTATATCAGTGATAGAATAGTATTAAAACTAAAAATTTGTGCTTCCTTTCTAGGAAAACGTAAGTAAACAGTGACTACAACACTGTTAACAATATTCCATATCTGAATATGGAGCAGTGCTAGCTGCAACTAGTTGCAACTTAGCAACAGCTCTGTTAAATGTTCATAGTCTAAGGCAGATGGAGCAGTTTTATAAGGGAATAGGCCTAGTACTGACGCCAGGTGTCATTTGTATCTTTTATTGAAATCATGTTTAGTGTATACACAGACATAATATGTTTTCCCCTCTTTGTTGTTATGGTTTCGTTGATATGTATGTATTCAATTCGACAACATACAAGTGTAAAGACATGTATAGATCTCTTAATTTGCATATAGAAAAATTATTTTATACTTTTATACCAGGAAGCGCGTGCGCATGTTTTTTATTTTAAAACTCTTACATGATGGTAGAGTAGACATGAAATCTCCTGGTAATAGGATATTAACATAGTGTCCTATTATTGATGTTTAGCTTAGTAATAAATGATTTTATGTTTTTATTTGATAGTGTTACAACGGTCTTCGTTGATCGTCGTATGGTACAGTGGAAAAACAAAATACAAAACACACCAATGAAATCACTAATAACCAGTTTTAATTATCACAATTAAACAGTACGTAATAGTCTCTTGCAACAAATCAAATAAAAATTGTTCACACGCAATAACAATGTCAACTAATAGAGTCTCACACAATTATAAAACACTTAACACTTCACCAGAATACTTCGATCCGCATTGGAATAAATCGCCAATAAAACTGAACTAAGCGTCACTGAGTACTTGTATTTATACCCTCCTGAGATTCCAGAATATTCCATTATAGGCGTCTACTAGAAAACACTAGAGCGTAATTGACTGCGGCCTTGAACACAGCGCACGCGGACCGGTATTGTCTCGTTGCGGACGCGTGACAAGTGTCGCGTGACAATTGCCCTTCGTCTCAATGTAGCAGCAATATGTACACACACACATTATAGCCGGGCTCCGCTGGAATAGCCGAGAAACACGTAGCATGTTCTGTAATGTCGTAACAATAGTTCATATTTTTACCAGCCAATCTGTATTATAAATAATTATAAAGTAATTTTAATATGAATACAAGCCATTTTCTCAGGAGTATTCATTAAGACATCCCACCTCCTCTTTCTTCTTCTTCAATTGGTTTCATTTTTTCGGTCTATTTATTTAGTCTGAATAGATTGTTGACTATTTGTATTTTAGGGTTAGGTTCAAATTACTATTTTACATAAATACATAAATCACTATGACGTACAAATACGTGGAGACATTTTACATAATGAATCGCTTAAGTAACACAAACACGGGTTTTTAAGTGTAATATATAATATGTAGACTTATAAATTATAAATTAAGAGACATGTAATAGTATATTAGATGCATTAAAGAAAAACAATTGCTGTTCAATATTCAGTCAAAATTAAATCAGCGCAGAGTACATTACAGTACATACGGTATACGTTGGAATACAGTGTCGCATATGCCCGTTGTGTTTCTCGTCGTCGAACATCAACTAACGATTAAGCTACTGAGAGGTTAGAAACTTATTGTTTTAGTTAGATTTTAGTTACATAGCTGTGTTGTGAAAACAATTAAGAAAAGACATAATTTCAAATAAAATAGTTTATAAACAGTACTTGCCAATTTGAAAATAATACGGTTTAAAACAAGTAAGAAACGAACACACATCACAATCATTTGATGTTCAGTATACGGGAAATGAAAATCTTGCTCGGAAATGAAACAACGAAGAAGGATAAAACTTTACTGCTTACGTGAAATCACAAAAGAAATTAAACCTGAGACAGTGAGTCAGTTTAGAAGTTTAAACAGTTCCGAACTCGTCAGCTGCAATTGATACAACGACACCTGGCAGCTTGACAGAACTGCAATCAATATCTACTTTTAAATTCCGTCTTTTATATTATTGCAGTAGAAACAAATTTTTATATGTTTTATTTTAAAAGTAAACTACACATTTTGCCAGTTAATCGCTTTACGATACATAATACTACAACGGTCACACCGGATTGTCGTTGGTACAGTGGAAACAGACTAACAGACATCAATGAAGTCACTAATCACCAACTTTAATCACTCACAAACAACAATTAAAAATCCACATGGCACTCTTATACAATAATTCTAGATACATTTTTCCAACAATAAATGTCACCTTATTAGTTTTTCACCAATTAACACAGTAATCACTCATCAATAAACCGCATTTCCAAAATTGACAAGTGTAACTAAGGGCTAAGCAGGCCACTAACGCTTATACATACCCGCAGAGGTTCCAGATTTATTTACTACTTTGCCGGCGGCGCATCAAGAGTAATTACGTATTTATAAGCGCTAGAACAAACTGGAGACTAGGTCGAAGATCGATCTTGACTGCCTTGCCGACTCGGTATGCCCTGGGTCAGTCGAGAAACGTGTAGAAAGACAATCTCGAATTTTCAAGAGCGTGCATAATTGTATGTCATCTAAACGAACGTAACAATAATGTTTAAACGTTTACGATTTCTAAGGATTTGTGATGTGAATTCTCGATTTTTTAAATTTTACTTAATTAATAATTGAATATGAGTCACGTATAATAAGAAAATTATATTTTTCATCAATAGATAATGGCTTCCTTCTTCTTCTTCTTCTCCTTCTCAACCTATAGGCTGGTGGGCTTCCAGTTTTTCCGTTTCAAAGCAATTCTCTTCGCTTCTTTGTATTCTGTTCCTGCCTTGATGTCGTCCGAAACACTTGTCTTGCCTTGACTCTTAAAATTTCAAGTACATGACCAACCATTCCATTTCTCCTATCAGAATTTGTTCTTATCTGGGTCCTTTATTCGTTTGTCAGTTTTGCAGTCCAGGGTATCTTCAACAATCTCCTCCAGCACCGCATCCTGAAATCCTCAAGTTTTTCCTTACCGCTAAGTTCGTAAGAACAAAATCTGTAAGACGTGAGTACCTACACTCCAGACAAAAACATTTTACGAAATGCTTCCTTATTTTGAGAGAGATACTTCTTGATGTTTATAGAGTTATTTTTTTTTTAAAGTGCCTCCGGGGCTTGAGCGAGCCTACGTTTAATGCTAGTGGAGGTGCTTCTCACATCTGATGTTATAGAGCTCCTCAGGTATTTAAAAGTATTCCTCGTCAGGCTCATAGGTATCTTTACCAATTGTTCTTCTTCCAGCCATATCTCTGCCTTTTGTTCTCTGTCTCTGGTGCGATTCATGATTTTAATTTAGTCCTTGTACCTTCAGACCATAATTGTCTAGTATACAAATCAAATTTATCTACTCGCTCAATTAAACATAATCACACATTTCCAAATTTCAATAATTGCACTTTAGTAAAAGAGACTTCTAAAGATATGGAACAGATTTCCATATAAGCTTATGGAAAAATTTAGAAAAATTTAGAAATATTTAAATATAAAATAAATAATAAATTTATACCTAAATAAATTCAAACGAATACCAGAAATGGTAGTATTTTCAAAATCACTAGTTAATAAAATAATAAATATTTACTTTATATTTATACACTCAGTTATGTAACACTTTTTGTATACATATAGACCTATAAAAACATACATTAAATTTAGTCTGCACATAAAACAGCTGTTATTAACAATTGTTTTTAAATTTTATTAATTTATAATATTCTGATGATGATAGTTCAAACTATCGAAACACTGTAAAACATTTCAAAAAATATATAACATATACTTGTAAAAAAAGTGTAATTTATTGTGTGTGTGTGTGTGTGTGTGTGTGTGTGTGTGTGTGTGTGTGTGTGTGTGTGTGTGTGTGTGTGTGTGTGTGTGCGTGCAAGAATAATGTGGGAAAATATGAATAGTTGTAATTGTTTTCTATTTAATCTATTGGTACACATAACAGATTACAGGTCTTCATATGTACGCCCATTAACATGCGTAGTGTAATCGTTTCTTATTTATTATCTGCATCATTAAAGCCGTAGATTCGAGGAGACAGACGGCGCATCAGCGGTTTTCATCAGTTCACTTAGCTCTGTTAGTATTTTTCCCAGAATAATTATGAGTGACTTACTTATGAAAGGAGAACCTTCAGTTGGTTTATGCCATCCGTCGGGCTGGGTGTAAAAAAAGGTGGTGTTTACTCAGTGGTTTGAATACTTTATTAATACTAAATCCCCAGTTTTCATGGTATTAGACGGGCATACTAGCCACAAACAAAATATCGGTATAAATATGGCAAGAGCTAACCAAGCTAAGATAATTTGTTTGCCATCCCACACCACACACAAGCTCCAACCACTAGATAAATTTTTCATGGGGTCACTGAAGAGTTACTACAGTGAGGAGATTCACACGTGGTTGAAGAATAACACTAGGGTTCTTAAAAAGTATGATATAGATGAACTCTTAGGACGAGCATTAGGAAAGTACAGACTACTCAAATCGTAGACAGTGATTTAGAGGCACAGCTATGTCCTGCCAGCAGACAGATCTTCATCAAAGAGAAAATTATCCAAACGAGGAGGAGAAACTGGTACGGCTACAATAATCACTGTCTCACTACACACGATATGTCAGGAGATATCTCTCAATAAATTCAGTAGTAAGCGTCCTCCAGAAATATTTGAATTCAACAGTACAAAAACTATAAAATCAGATAAAAATTTGATAAATGTTTTTATGAGCCTAAATTTTGCAGGCCTGTTAATTTATAATAATAATCTTGAAGTTAATATTTTTTCATTAACAATCAATTTGACATACGGTCATAGACACTTTCATGACTTATTACGCATTCAACATTATAATATTTTACACTACTTAGAAATACTGTATAACATCAATGTAATAATAATAATAACTTATCTGCATGGAAGTTGAAAAGTTACAAATATTTCTTTGTCATTTATTTACAACAGTATTATAACTGATAGGCGGAGGTATTATGTAGATATACCGTTTCAAAAATAATAAATCTGAATCATGTCAGTAATCAAATAAATTCAGTGACAATAAAACATGTTCATGGCATTGCTGGAGAGTTTGGCGAGTTTGGTTATAGGCGGAGTAAGTAAAAACATAAAGTCATTCAAGCATTCATTCAACTCTTGTTGTTTACGTTGCCAAGATGAATTCTACAGCAAGGGACCGCCTGCTGTCCGCACGTCCATAAAACGCATCAATCTTTTAATGTTATTTTTACTGTCGAAAGATAACAAATTTTATTTCCGTACCTGTGATTCGAAAGAATTTATTCTTACAAGGTCCTGAGTAACTTTTTAAAACTGCTAAGTAGATGTGATCTAAAACACTGTGACTGAGTTGTTTTGAACATATCGACGTTATTGTAATAATTTCAATAATCATAAAAATTGGAAAGAAATTATAAGGAAACAGAAAAAACTGAATTTATAAAAGTGTATACTTTCCTAACGGTACAGATAAATTTAATTTTTTTATATTCAGCATATATTATAACTTTTATAATTCATAATTTCTTGAACATGTTACAAGACCTGGCTTTCTAGCAACATCTCTTTCGGCAAAAGAGACAGTGTTAAACAATCGGTAAAAAAATGACATGGTAGACAAGCTGCTGTGTCTAAAGTTTGCATTGAAACCTCATCAGAAGAGAGGAGACGGCACTTGAAGAAGAAGGAGGAGGATATATATACTGTCGATTCAGAAGAGATAGTGAACTCATGTTAGAACCGAAAAGACTAACATCAGATTTTAAAAGACCCAATAATTGGTTGAGAAGTAGTTTTAATAACGTCTAATTAATGTAAATCGTCATTCAAACGACACAGCTCCTAGGCCCAGTACGTGATTGGTTCCTTTTGAATGTTGATCTCTTAGAAGTCTCTAGCCTCCTGGAGCAACCAATTTAGATTAGCACAAAAGTATAATTAAACTTGTAAGAACACAGTCACTTCATTCAAACTGTGATTATCCACATATCTTTACTGTGTACCCGTTTTAAAATTTGAATCATTTTTCGTAATCTTTTCATACTATACTGTCTGGACTATTGCATATAAATTAACAGATTAAGCAAATAACAGTTAAATTTAAATAAAAATTATTGTGTAGTTCTATTCTTTTGTAACACCTGTTCACATAATAATAATAGCAACCTGCTTATCAAAATTAAAATTACAAATTTATCAAAGTAACTTTTCTGTACGAACATTGTTCATATCTTCCCTTTTGAACAATACATAAGTGGAATCGGAAAATTGCAATGGTTAATGAATGAGGCGGCTATACTAAATAGTTTTGTTTCAGCGCCAACGAACGAAAAATATTCGTTGTTCCGTGATAACACCTATGCTAGGTAAATCGCCCGTATTTTCTTAAACATCACTAGTTTTGTATACCTTTGCATAATATTTAAACGAAATAACGTAATTTATCAAAGTATTTATCATGTGAATGATTTATATAGGACATATATACTGTCAGGATGAAAACATAAATCGTAATCGTACTACAGTGGAATTAACAGGTAACAGCCTGAGAAATTGATATTCACACATTTTATTTGAATTTCTCTTAAACAGCACTCTTCATTACAACGGTTTTTCAATAATCCTAGTCCTAGTTATAGAATAATTCAGTGCATATTATACAAAGTAATAATAATGCTATGAAAATTAAGTAATTTCACAAATATTAAAAAACTAACACTTACCTATAAATACCTCCGTCTACTGCCACACTATCTTCTCCACCCTATTGAAATGACCTTGGTATGAGTTCTTATAATCAACTGACTAAATTGTCGACGCACGGCTTGTGACTAAGCAGGTATCCTAATGTAATCTGTTGCGTATCGTTGACTAAATTCAATTGCCAGAAGAAAATCTAGCAATTCCTGGGAAGGAGGCCTCCAGAGTCCTATTAAACATTTTGAAGTCTGCATCGTCCGCCGACTTTGCAATGTTGCCAGATTACATGTGTGTGTGTGTGTGAGATACAACCTCGTTATATGTCTCGACAACACGCGTTCCTGACCTGCGAAACACACGACAGTCATCTAATATGGTCTTCCAAATCATGATTATTTGGTTCTGATTTTATAACCTGAAGGGGTTCTATTCCTGCCCAAAATTAATTAAATAGTTACAGTCCTGTTCCTTATTGCCACAAGTTTGGAGTCACTTACAACAAAACAAATATTTGCGTATATCGGCAATCAGGGCCGGCCTTAAGTCGATTGGACCGATTGCTCGCAATCGGGCCCCGCGGCTAAGGGGGCCCCGCGCTAGACTGTAATCTACTTTTCGCTTGTCAAATACACACAACAAATACGTTACATAAGATTATCCATAAATAGAGAAAATAAAAACATTCATATATGTACATAAATGATTAAATTTCATGTTTTTAAATTTTGAGCGGTTTTTAACGACTCTGCAGTTTAACGCAACCGAATTTTAATAGATATCCCTATTTACCAACAGTCATAGACAATGAGTGTAGCGTAATATCTACACATGTAGTCCATGGTACAGTATACATTACAGCAACGCGACGTTGTTACGAACGCGATCGATGCTGGATAATCGGAATTTTTTTCTTGACTTATGTATCTTTAGCTTGTTAAGCTCGTTGTTCATTTTTAAAAAAACATATTGGTATGTCATTAAAACGAAGGCAAATATAGATAGTTGGAAATTAATATTGTAAGTATTTATTTGGTCTTGAATTTGTTATTCTTAATTTGTGAACGATTTTTCGTCTATTTAAAAAGAAATAAAACTTTTAATTTTGTATAATGGTAGATTTTTTATAATAATTGGATATTATTCCTAAAAAAAGTGTTCAAACTAATTCAAATTTGTAGTAATGAGGTCTCAGTCGTATCTTAAAATTTATTAGTATTATTATATAATATTGGTGTTACAAAGTCTGTGAATAGGAAAAGAGTTAGTATATATATTTAGACTTTGTACAATCTTTTTTATATGTATATAATAGAAATTAAATAACTAAAACATTTTATCAATTAAAGTGGTCAACTTTATTTGTTTGTAACATGAGGCACGGCATTTTGTGCGCATTTGATGCTTAGAGACAAATTTTGAGGTTAAATCCGTGCACACAAAATACTCTACACCATGTAAGAATCAAATGGAGATGCTACATTTAGGGTAAAGGAAGGTAATTTCGTGATAAATCTTATTGATAAATTAGAAAATGCGTATTTCGAAATGATCTGTTAGCTGCTTTGAAAAATTTCAATATTATAGTTTCGGTAATAAGCAACGCGCATCTTGCGTGTAGGTGTGTAGATAACAAAATGATCACCGGGCGAGCACGAAAGTATTTAGCGAGGAAAGAGTTTGCATGGAATTTTCAGTATCAAAAAATTCTTCGTTTGCTTATGTTTATTGTTTACGCATGCATGTATAACTCTACTTAGAAAGACATATGAAAAAATATACAATATTTATTGGTATATAACTTTTAATTTCAAGAATCTTTGAGTTCATTAACATTCATGTTAGTAATAAATGTATATCTACTCAGTATATCGAGTAGTTATTTATTTAAAAATATAATTTAATTTAAAAATATTTCAAAATATATTTTAAATATAATTTTTTATTTATTTATTTCTTACATTTAAAAACTATTATTAAAAAGATATAGTTATTGATTGGAAATAATAAAAAATCTCCATTGATAGGCCTATAGAAAAATTACTATTTTATTATAATTTTTTAAATATTTATTCCTGTCAAAGACAAATTAATATTTAAAAAGTATACTTGCTTCATCTTTATAATTCTTCATATGCGCTTTTTTAATTCATAATGTAATGTTTGGCAATAATAAATTTTTAATTAACAACATTCAGAATGATTGACTGAATAAAATAAACTTTTTTTTTCATTAAAAATGAGAATATTGAATTAAAAACTTTAGAATGCTAAAGCAACAAGTTATAAGATGTTTCAATTGACTTTTCCATCTACCTCGATTAACTAATAAGAAGAAAAAAGTTACGTTTGTTTACCCTATACGCTTCAGTCACAAAAATTATACGATTTAAGTCAAGTTTATTACTTTTGAGAGTAATAATATGATGTCGGCTAAATTCTTTATGATATATATGGATCGGACATTAAGGGGAGATTCTTGTTTAATTGTCTGAAAAGTAAGTGAAATTTGTGATTTTTTTTCATACAATAAAAAAGACTTATGAATATAGACTTTTTACTATATATTTATTAATATTTTGTGTATAATAAAAAAAATCAGCCAAATAAAAACAATGTCGCGTTCAGTATGTACGCCGGAACTCGTCCATGGCTAATATACTCTGTGTCAAGTGACAAAATCTTCTGTTATTACTGCAAACGTTTTGATAACGCAGCCAATGCACTTGCAAGTAGTGGTTTCAATAACTGGCCGAATATTCATACAAGACTAGCTGAACATGAGAAAAGTAAAAAGCATTTGGATGCTCAGTTGCTGTGAATTGCAGCAAAGAACTATTGATTAAGTCGTAGAAAAACTAATCGGACAAGAAGCAAAACGCCGGCATAAAGTTTTTGAGAGGCTGGTAGCTACTGTACAGTTCCTGTCAGAAAGAAACTTGCCATTCCGGGGATCTGAGGAACACATAGGATCAGCCCATAATGGAAATTTTCTTTGTGTTGTTGAGTTGCTAGGAAAGTTTGATCCAGTAATGCAAGATCATCTGCAAAAAATCCAAAATAAGGAAATACATGATCATTATTTAGGAAAAAGAATCCAGAATGAACTTATTAATATCAATAGGTCAAGCTGTTCTACAGGAAATCATTTTGCGAATCAAGTCTACTAAGTATTTTGCGATAATTCTCGATTGTACTCCAGACATCAGTCATCAGGAGCAAATGTCGATGGTAATTAGATATGTAGCTGATGGTGTACAATCAAATGCCCCAGCAGGAGTATATGAACATTTCATCAAGTTTTTAGTGGTGGAAAGCAGCACAGGTGAAAATTTGTACAACACCTTGCTACATGAACTTGAAACATTAGGGCCTAGATGTTGAAAATATCCGTGGACAAAGGTATGATAATGGTGCCAATATGAAGGGACAGAACTCAGGTGTTCAGACATGACTTCTACAGAAGAATTCAAGAGCTTTCTTTCCACCATGTGCATGTCACAACTACAACCTAGTTTTGGGAGACATGGTCAAGACATGTTCAGATGCAATGACTTTCTTTGGAACTCTGCAGCGTATTTACACCCTTTTTGCATCATCTACTAACATGCGGGTTATTTTTAGAAAACATGTGACAAGTCTGTCTGTAAAACCTCTTTCTGAAACACGATGGGAATGTAGAATGGAAAGTGTCAAGGCTGTACGGTACCAAGCTGCAGAAATTTGTAATCCACTAGAAGAGTTAGCAGAAAACACTGATGATGCTCAAGCAAAAAGCGATGCTGAATCGTTAGTCAGTCAAATAAGAAAATACAAGTTCCTGGTCTCACTAGTTTTTTGGGTCTCCTTACTCTTTCAAGTAAATTATGTGAGTAAGGAACTTCAGAGTAATAGCATGGATGTTGCTGCAGGTCTTTCTTCATTCCAAAACCTTTGTAACTGGTTAAAGACATACAGGGAAAAAGGTTTTGATGAAGCCTTGATTGATGCTAGTGAACTTGCCAAATACTTAGAAGTTGAGCCTGTATTCAAGACTCGAAGTAAACGCTTGTGCAAAAACAATTATTTAATTATGAATCTGCAGATGAACCTTTGTCAGATCCAAAAACAGCTTTCAGAGTGCAATGTTTTAATCAAGTAGTAGATAAAGCACTGCAAACACTTGAGCCACGGTTTGAACAACTGAAAAAGTATCAAAATTTATTTGGATTCTTATGCAACTTTCAGGATCTGTCCAAAGACACCATAAAAAATGTGTACCAGATCTCGCACAGGAAAAAGATCAAGTTAAAACCACGAAACTGGCTGATATAGACGGATACATGCTTTGTGAGGAAATTGAGGCTCTAAGGCCAATTCTGCCATCTAAGATACAAAACCCCATAAAAATGCTTGAATTCCTTGCTTGCAACAATAGGTCTACCGCATTTCCAAATTTATTTATTGCTCTTCGAATTTTTATGACAATCCCAGTGACTGTGGTATCTGGAGAAAGGAGTTTTTCCAAGCTAAAACTGATCAAAACTTACTTGAGATCATCAATTCAGCAAGAGCGTTTGAATAGTTTGACAATTATGTCCATTGAAGCGACTTGGATGGACACAGCGCCTCCAAGGAAACCCTGAGATCGACATCCCATCTTAAGAGGACAACGCCTGGTCTGCGAGATCGTCCGGATTGATCCAACTCAATCCAACAAATTCAGGAAAGTGGAATTATAAAACTCTTTATAAACTGTAAAAGAATTGAAGACTCTTTCAAATTTCTAACTAACAAATATTTCAAATTTACATATATTTTCGAACTCATAATTTTCACATAGTATAACTGTATATATTTTATTAATAAAAAAGAAATAACCAATAGTTGTATTAAATCACCCAATCCAAATTTATTTCTGTAAGTGTAGTCAGCTTTGAACCTGTTACCTTGCAATTTATATATGGAGAGGGAGAGATGGGGGGACTGTGTGTGTTTGCACTTGCTTTTTTGTCTTTTCATTAAATATGTCATTAGAAATTTAATTATAGATTTATGTACAGCCATTAAAGTGTCGATCTTCATTTAAAACATTTAATGAGTCTCTTACTTGAGTACTCACTTGAGTTAAAATTTCTCATTCGAGTTTTTGCAAAATCTAATAAGTAATATTACGACATTTATCTGAATTTATTCTGGTGAAAAACGGAAGTCAAACATACTACCGGGAATTAATATTGTTATATAATAAGTATTACATAATATATAGAAAGTGCAGATAATGTGGAATACCATTTACTTTTTAATTAATAATAAAGTATATTTATATCAGCTTCGTTTGAATTTCAAATTAAATCGATATTTCTTTAAGTCGATATGTTTTTAAATATATTTGACATTTAAAATAAAATTAACCCCCACAATGTTGAAATTTATCGCTTTAAAGAGATCTGGTAAAAGTGAGGGTAGTATGAAATAGGGAGGGCAGTATGGAATACTACACATTTTGGACAGAAAATTAAATTTAATAACAAAATTTCTCAGTAACATGTAAAAAACAATTTTTAATTCTGAAAGTAATGTCTATTAATATAATTTTAAATAAGGAATCAGGAATTCTGGTTTATTTAGTCAAAAAATTATATTATATTTTATGTTGAAAATACTACAGTAACAAGAAAAATTACAATAAAATTTAGTAAAATAAAAATGTAAGAAGTGTCTTTGACAGTTGTAAAACAAATTTGGTGTGTGTGGAACAGAAACGGTAATAAAAAAATATTAACGTCAAGATTATTATCGTAAATTACCGCCACTATTTTTGGGGTGATCATCTTAAAAGTAATTGGGGTAAAAATGTGGTCACGAATATTTACGAAATCGGTTTATACATTCAAGGTAACGTGTGACATGCCCAAAGGAGATAAGTAGGCAGATAGACAGATAAACAATCTCGTTCGTAAGATTTCGTGGCTTTCGTTGATACTAATAACACTTATTTCGGCTTAACACACGACGTTTAATTTATTTTTTAATCAAACGTTTCGTCCATACTACTGTGCTGCATCCTCAGTGGCTCGACTGAGACACACCAAAAGTCTTAACAGGATGGTTGAAAAAAATATAATAATTTGATTATTCCATTAACTTGCACATAAATTGTAAAATACAATTGCATTCATTTTTTATATTCATTATGTTTTTACAATTTACTCTAATTTAATGTTTCTACAATTGCTATAATTTATTAAAATTTTTGAATATTGGAAAGGGATTCTTTTAGTAACTTATGAGATTGGTGGTAAACTGTTGACGGGGCTTACTGTACAAATAGCTGTGGATCATCAAGCCAATGAGGGTGCCTCATCGTAGTATGGATAAAACGTTTGGTAAAATTAACACGATGAGTGTTAAACCGAAAAAGGTGTTATTAGACAGAGTTACAGACCATATTATGACCACAATATGAAAAAAATGAACAGAGGAAAACATGCATGAGTGGAACAAAATTCTGCTAGCTTTTTAGAGACAGTTCTTTATCTTATCAGACTACACGGTTTTACGACTCAATCAGAATTTTTCTTTCTCACTGGCCAGCTATCGATTTCTCTTGACCAACAAAGATAATAAACTTAAAAAGAATTTTATTGTCTAGTTGTTTTCCTACAGTCAGCTTCTTACAGATCCAAATAAAAACCGAGATGACGAGATATATTGACAACTGATACTTGACTGGCCGACTAATTTCCAAGTCCATACCCATACAGTTAAACAAACTGTCATTCGACATCCGGTGCAGCATCTTACACAGTACGAAGGAAAACATTTACTTATTCTCCAAAATATAGATTTTATCTGTAAAATTGGTTCGTTTTATGAATTCGTCAGGAGGTAGTCGGATTGGTCCCTTCAATGATGAAGACGTTTTAGCTTTTATTTGTAACAGATTTTAAAACCTAAGTGTAGAAACCCGTTATGCAAATTCACATGTGTAATACGTTTTGGTGTAAAGCGCATATAGGACTATAAATAATTAAGTTACAGACAGAAGTATGAATACGTTCAAGTCAAATAGCGAAAAATGACAGAAGAAAAACGTCAAGCTGATTTATGGTAGTTGTTCTGTACACAAGTCTCTCCACTTTGTGAACACAAACTAATGTACCTGTTTGAAACATGTACATTAAGGTACATTATTTCCTAGTTTGTAGTGTACACATATACTTTACACTACACGCTGTGAATGCTACATGACACATTTATCAAGCAGGTAACGTTTGTTTGTACAATTTAATTTCTCTAACTTAGTAACTTTATACGTTTACGCTCGACTGGAAGATAGGCTAGCCTACTCTGTGGGAAAACTGAAAGCTGTCACAGGGTGATAAGTAACCGTGGGCTTTACAGTAATAGAGAATAGTTACTAATCTATACGTATACCTTTGTTTATTATGTAGGATCTGAGGCGCTACTAGTAGAACAAATTTATGAAAATATAGAAACAAAACACACACACACACACACAACTAGAAGATAGAGGGAGCAAAAAGGCAATATTATGGGTTCCAACAATGCGACCTAAACGAATACAGACTTCTCAAAATCTGTTTAAAAAATTATAATTCAAGACTTCAGTATTATAATTTATATGATAAAAAATAGCAAAGGAGCTGGTAAAAGGTTTCAACTCAGAATGAGAACAACTTTTTAATAGAGCAAACAAAATTTCATTTTCACCATAACATTAAGAGTAAGAAGTTTAAAAATATAGACGTTTAGCAAGTTAATACCCTATCGACTCGCATAATAAACCAAGAAACATATCACACTTAAAATTGATAATAATGATAAAAATTGTTTATCTCACTCGACTTCCCTAACGACTGATGATGCTGTCGAGTCCTAATTTGATCTATAGTTTTTAAAAGTCTACCTACCGGGTGGCCCACCAAGTGGCAGTTACGTTATACTAATCAAAGTCTCCAGGACACGTTGTCAACTCGAAATTGTTCTTATCAGCTTATACGTTTAATGGAGTTTCAGTGCAGTTTAAAACATAAGCTAGTGACTTTTACCTATATTGAGGACTAACGTGGGATCAGCTTAAATAGAGAAAACGTTTACAGTATATTTTGAGTCGTATTTTCTCTTTTTTCGCAGTGCATACTTTTGTGTTAACAGATTTATGTGGAAAACGTCAATGATTGAATCAGCATAATTTTATGGACCCTAACCCCGGATATATTCATTGTATAAATATATTAACACAATCGGCGTAAGATATGAAAACTAGATTACATGAGATGAAACAATCTAGTTAAAGTGTTATACGAAGGCTAAACAGATTTTGGCATACTTTATCTTCTGACCAGTATGTATTGTAAAGACTAAAGACGTCAGTCGTTTCCTGTCACGCGTCATCAGTCCTATCGAACTAAGTTTTAATATTTGTGTTATAGACACTACAAACTTTCAGCGTTAAACAAATATAAATTTACAAACAAATTTTAAAAAGTTACAATTATTTCTGCAAGAAGTTGGTCTTATTTTTATCATTTTAATTGACCTGGCACACGTTTCACTCATTGTATCAGTATCTTCAGAGGTTTATAAATTAATTAGCAAATAATCGAATTGATTCGATTTCAAAATAGAAACTAACAAATAGTCGATTTAATTTGGTTTAAATTATCGATTATTTTAATGTTTATTTACTTAATCAGCTGTTATATTGGAACGGTTATATTGGAAATAGTTTATGTTTATATTTTATTTATTTTAATAAATTTATAATTTTACATAGATCACCTTGTTTTGTTATTTCCTGAGTTTGTTCTTGAATTAGTAAACTAATGTTATTGTGTTTGTAAAAATTAAGATTTTCCAAAATATTCTTTTTTTGACCTTTTTGTATGTTTTTAATTAACTTTATTTTGAATGTCTGGAAATTGATGTTTATTATTTACACAATGCGTGGCTAAATTACATTTGTAAAAATTTCGTTTTAAAAATGCATTGCGGTGCTGAAGGAATTTATTGAGCAGTTTTTTTCTTTGTCAGGCCTACGTAATTTTTATAGAAATTTGGATATTCTATTTTTATTGGGAATATTGGCTTAGTTTTATCTTATATTTGATTAAAAACGATAGTATCTGTGTTGTAAAATATTTTTTAATTTATATCTTTAAATATTTTACTCATTGTTTGAATCATATTGTATAATAAGTAAAAGTTGTATACTTTATATTATCATTAATAGGTGGATTTTTAGGTGTAGTATTATTGGGTATTCGTTTAGTGAGTTTATGTTTTATTTTATTTTCTAATTTATTGATAACTTTAATTTTGTATCCATTTTCTTTACTATCTGTTTGATAACATTTCCTTCTTTGTTTCCTTCATTGTCATTTAATGGGATCCTAAGCATGCGGTGTATCATGTAATTAAATACTGTGATTTTATGTTGGGGTGAATGGTTAAAGTTATTTGGTATTATTAAATTAATTTGAGAAGTTTTTCTACATATTGATTATTCAATATCTGCTCCATTTGTTTATTGTTATGTCTAAATAATTAAATTTATTATTATATTCGTCTTCTAATGTGAATTTTATATTGGAATGTAAATTATTTATTGAGTTGAATATATTAGTTATGTTTATACCATTGTTTTGGTGTATGTATAGAGTATCATTAACGTATCTAAAGTAACATCCTAGTAGGTTAGTCAGTGTTATTATATTTATTATTTCTTTATCGAATTTTGCAGAAAGATTTTCAATGTGATAGCGGACGTTGGAGTTCCAATAGTAAGGCCATCTGTTTGATAGTATAATTTGTTATTATATTAAAAATAATTTTGATTTAAAATAATTTTTAAAGTATTAGTTATTTGCTTATGTTTCTTAGATAAATCTTAAAGAGATTACGTCAACTACTTGGTAAAAACCAATTATCAAAAATGGTATGAAATGTCAGATGAAAGGGATTTTCTGTGCCACATGAAAGAGGAAATAAGATGTCACGTTTACAACACTTAAATCGCGATGAGACACACGTTCGAGCGGTAAACTTTGGAAACACAATACATGGTTTGGCGATATTAACAATGCAACCGTTTGCATTCTGAACTACGGGGTACCGTACACTCACACAATACTGCATATTGGTTTCGGAACATTGCATGTAGTAGCGACAACATGGCATGTATACTGCGACATGTTGTCACTTAAATTAAACCGCGGGTCTTGGTTATGATACAATTAATTCAATCCATTGTACATCGTACCTTTTTGTAAATTGTATAATTTTTAGGCCTATAATATGGAACTTTCCAAACACTGCTACTTATTTTTAAGATACAGAGGCGTTTATTTAGAAGAAATGTTTATGTATAGCATAACTTCTATATGTATGGCATAACTTCTTCCTTATACTCTGACATCTGTCAAGCCATAGACTGTTAATCTATTATTATTTCATATGAATAAGTTTAATGAATGTCAGTTAAAACATACACAGTGGTATTCTTCCCTTTAATTCGGTACCTCAGGGTAAATAAGAATATGATCGCCGCCTGTGATAGCCCAAAGTTAAACTGAACCAGGATCACTTCTTCCTCTACGTACTGATTTAGTTTTAGTGAATACTGTTGCCACCTTACGATCTACATCCGTACTGTTCTTCATCAGTAGTGACATCTCACATAGACTGTTGCTCATCACACAGTACTAAAGCTTCGCTGGGAGGTAATGATTCTTCATCTAAGTCTAGGAACCTCTGAGGACCGTGTCCAGGTAACCTAAGAGACAGGTAGCTTCTTCACATTCTCATTATCCTGTTGGTATAAACAAATGTTACATAAATTATACATTTTTCTAACTTTCTTTAAAATTTATGTAACTAATTATATTCACAAATTCTGAAAGACCGTTGTTTAAAATAATATTAATACCTGAGAAGGGGGTTATAACAATGTGTAAAGAAAAGAAATTTTATTCAATAAAATAATTTTTACACGTACTATCCATATACTATGATATAAGATCCAAAATAAGCGCGATCTATCTCACGCACACCACGCCCCCCCCACACACACACAGACTAGTCCCTTTCTATATAGTAGTAAATCAATATTGTATTACAGTACTATACAAAAAATGAAATCTTATTTGAGACGTGTTTCGCAGAATTATGGAGTAGCCTATATCATTGTCAGCCATGCTGATGCGTTGGCGGATATTTTTATTTTGTGAGTATTACCAGTTCTTACTGTTTTAGTAATTATGCTGTGTTATTTATTGAGAATTTGTCCACGTGTTAATTTGTTATCTGTTTCATATGCCCTTAGTTCGCCAATCGGAAAGCTTGACCTTGACACAGAGTGACGGTTACAGGAATAACTTATAATTAAGTGAGTCGTTTTACTGACTGGCTCAAATTATGAGATCCTAAACCATATTCATTGTCTCAGCTGCGGTATTACATTGACTGCTAAGTCAATCAACTTCTATAACCCTAAACTATACTTACTCTACTTCAATGAGGGCAGAATTTCAGAATAAAACGTCCCTAGCAAAAATTAACCAGATGTACACACGTTCTAGTCCTTCATTAAAATAAAGAACCCAAGGAAACGCGCAAAAGGCATCGAGTATATCAACTACTGCCTTATCTTTAATGTAGCTTTTCGTTCGGCGACGGACGTAGCCGGGAAAGGAAAGCGTCGCATAAACTGAGGTTGGATATATCTGCAGTACGGTAAAATTATTTCTCTGACCTTTTCATCATAAAAACAACAAAATATTAACACAAAAAATAGCGATTCTGACGCGTCAGGTGCTTGTCTCTGACATGTTCAATTTTGTCAGTTCCTGCATAACGGCTTTTTTAACTGATCACTTTTTTGTCTGTTTTCGCGATAACGGCAAACTTGATCTTTAGCCACGTGGTTTCATCGTCTTTATAATTTTTAACTCATCACTTACATGTAACACAATCGTTCATTACCTGTTAATTGCGATATTAATTAACTTTAATTTGTATAATGTGGTTCTTATTGCACTTTTCTAGAATAATTTTGCATCACCGTAATTATACGTTTAAATGTGCTTATTCTAATGGCGTTTTTAGAATTGCGATATGCTTTTGTAAAAGCTAAAAACAAAATTTATTAATTTAATTTAATTAATCATCTCAATACTTGATTTAATAATACAAACCAAAAATGTACACGTACATAAAGACATCTCCCCTATCGTAGTATAATGCAGGTCTGTCCCTCACAGACACAGTCACACATACATACGACTTACACTGTAAATACTCTTACAACTCAGTCGGGCTAGGGGTTCATTTTGGCAGGTTTCAGTATGTTACTCGGCCTTACACGCACTAATTTTTAAAACTATTTATCATACTCTCCCTATACTAATTATATAAAAAACACGGCCCTGGGTAAATATGCAAATATATGTATTGTTGCAATACATACAGAAGGGACATACGAGAAAATAGTTGTAAGAATCAGCTAAATATTATCAATATTATCTTCTTAATTAAAGAATTGTGTATAGGTTCCAAAAATGTTACTCAAAAGTCTATTTTTAAAAGATAATATAGACCAACGCCTGTCCAAAATCGAGCTTGTTAAACTACAAATATCAACAAACAGGGTACGATGGTGCGAGTCCGCCAGCTACATTTATATTGTCGGCACGACATAAACTGTGACGTTAATCTTGTGCTGTGTTGTTGCTCGCGTTAATACGTCACTGCTACAACATACCCTATCCACGCAGGCATTTATTACACCCAAACACGCTTGCTAACTGTCACACAATTTGTCTAGTGTTCAGGAAATGCTCACGAACGTTGCTTTACAAACCCCTATATGTAAAGTTGCTTTCTAGGTATGGGTCATGGTAGTAGTTACCATCTGCCTTACATCCACAATTAAACAAAATCTGCGTAGAAGATGAATTTAAAGTATCCGACCTACACTGTAGGGTGGAACTGAAACTTGGGCTTCATCAAGTTAACTGCTGAAGAAATGTCAGACGCTAGTTTACCCTGATGATCACTCTCTTAAATTAAGAAGTCGGCAGAAGGCTTGAAGAGTAGTAATAACATTAACATAATAACGAAAAGATTATGTTTCAACAAATATACGTGGGAGGCAGTAACCTGACTATGGTGGAAATGTTATTTCACCAAACGAGGCTGTTTGTTAATTCTCGACATACTCGCATAGACACTCAAGCACGATACTTGTGTGCGTAGGAAACAGGAAGTGATGAGGACATGTCATTAAGGAAAAATATTTTCACTCAGTGTATGGTCCTTCAGTGTAGGCCTAACCTAATTTTTTGTAAATCCAAGATCAGAGCCGGTCGACTCTCGTGAATCAAAACGTCGCATTGTGCAATGTCGAGTTAATCTAGCTGTGGCAATCACGAATGCATTTTTCTATTGCGTTTCATTCTTAAATATTTGGAACTCAAAATGTTTGAAATTTGTTAGTTCTCTCAACCACAAGAAAGTTATAGACCTAAATTTTAGAAAATGATTTCCATCTGTGTCGAATAAATAACTGATTACTGATTTAAAATGTGGTAGTCATTTGTTGGATTATAAAAACGAATGTGGGTGTTTATGAAAACTGTTATTTATAAAAGTATTGTTTAAGTTTAAACATGTGAGCGTATATGAGTACATGCGTGTGTTTCTGTAATTATTTCTTGTTTGTTTTCTATTGTTTAAGGTAACAACTTCTACTCGGTCGTGTAGGAGCTATGTTGAAACATCGTGAACAAATATGGGGCTAATCACAACTACACAGCTGGAAAGATTTATAGGCCTATTCATGGAACTAAAGTTAGGAAATGCTAAATTTTATTAAATTATAATAGCTATAAATAGCTATGTGTTTGCGCGAATACGAATGTTGTGCAGTGGTTTTATTTTTAAAACTTAACGACGAGTGACTAGTGCATGATTTAATTTTATAATCTGATGATGGGACTGTGTTCCTGAAACGCGTCGTTACGCAAATAATTAAGTTGGCAGGAAGGAATTAGATAAAGGTAATTACCAATCTATATAATTTATTAAATTACGCAACTTGGAGACCGAACCAAAAATGAACGCTAATTTTACTCGCTCGAGACTTTTTGTTTTCTTCTTGCCGTCTGTTTCAAGGGAATTGATCAACAAATTCTCAACAGCTTGTCTCCAGGCTCATTATTCATTCTCTAGTTTCAGTATAAACAAGGATTCTTTTCACATTCATTCATGGAAAACTAATGTAGGCTTTATCTGGGAAATAGTATTGATAGACCACTTTTACAAATAAGCCTCGTCCTTTCGACTCCTCTAGTTGACGGCGCAAAATTTTTCAATCATTTCCAATACGTGTACGCTTATGTGGTTTCCGTCTAAATAACGAGGTAAAATAACAGTGGATTTAGGGCGCAGTTTAACAGGACTTAACAATACTTGTCAGACTAGAGTTGTGTTAGGATGTCAGTACGAATATGCACACAGTGTGCTGTTCTGTCTCCTCAATGGCCATAACCAACAATACATTTTTTCTGTTCTTCATTTATAATCTTTGTTGCTATGAAAAGTTATCATGTATCTGTTTCCCTAACCCTACAAGTAAAACAATTGTCTTTACTAGGATGTTAACTCTAGCCATGAAAACATATAAGTCGTATTGAATGCACATTTCTCAAGATGTTCGTAGATTGTTACGAAGCTAAAGAGCTTCTCGCGCTTTTTGCTTAGATAAAGTCATTAGTCATATTATTAACTTCAGTTGTTTAAAAAGTGTTACCAGGAATAAAGACAAATCTTACATCACTGCTAATACTAATACATTACATACTAATAATAAGAAGATCAAGTAGAATAGAAAACTACAACATCAATAATACTGCCACTACCTTTGCCAACCATTAGTTATAGCAGCAAAGGGCTGGCCATGGTAATAAAAGATTAGAACAGCCATATAGATCAGCTAAACACAGTACAGGTTACAGGCCTACTTATTGGAATAGAAATTGTCAATATTCAATAAGCAGTGGATTGATGGGATGTGGCCAACTATTACTGTTTCTGCCTGTGCATTATTGTTACTGCCTAAGTGGGTGCATTATTGTCGTATATAGCCTCTTGATGTTATTCTATAGTACTAAATATAATCACTAGTATTCTCTTAGACACGGCAGTATTTAAATTTTCTTTAGTGGTTTAAATGGTAAACGTTTACCTTTAACGATTACATACTAGTAAGTAGGATACTCAAAAATCAATATGAGAATAAGGCTTGCAAAACTTGCAATTGTTGACATTCTAACAATGGATAGTTATTCACCACTACTACATTCTGTTTTCTACTAACTTGAGATTTCAGCGAAGCAAGACTATCGCCTCTTTTGATTACTCCGTTAACGTCTGTCTTACAGGTTAGAGGAATTCCTTGCTTAAAAGTAACTACTTGTTTTTACAAGAGAAAATAAAATTTTAAACAATTGGTGTTAAATACAGATTTTATCACAAAAATCTAAGCGTCGTTAAATCAGCTGGCTGCACATTAAGCCAAAAGTAACAAAATTCTGAAAGAAAAATGTAAGGTCTAAATAGAATGGAAACCTCAGAATTACTGAAACGAAAAAGAATCTGAGGTACGAAAAGTTGATAAATGCCAACGTACGCACACATTAAGTAAATACTTTGATTTCCAATATTAAGCCTCATGTTTACTGCACTCCTAATATACACACACACACAGAAATATATATTTACATATTCATTATTTATATATTTATTTTTATGTATTTGTTAGTAATTTCAGATTTCTAATGTAAGTTTGAAAAAAATTTAAAAACTGTTAGTAATTTGGTCTAATGTAGTTTCTGCATCGGGAGATTCACATCATTAAATTCATTAGCTAGTTTTATTTATAAGACTGCAGTTTGTATCACAATTTGTTACTGGTTGATTACAAAAACGTGAAATCTTGTAGGTATTTAGTCAACAAGTACTTTGAGAATAGTCTAAAAAAGTAATTTTTTTATTGGAATATTTTAAATTAAATTATTAAAAATATTATTTAATACTTCAGTTAGTTAAATGTCACATTTAAAAAGTATTCATAATCTAAAATCAATTTTTTTATGGTCCTTCAGTGTAGGCCTAACCTAATTTTTTGTAAATCCAAGATCAGAGCCGGTCGACTTTCGTTTGTATTGTGCAATGTCGAGTTAATCTAGCTGTGGCAATCACGAATGCATTTTTCTATTGCGTTTCATTCTTAAATATTTGGAACTCAAAATGTTTGAAATTTGTTAGTTCTCTCAACCACAAGAAAGTTATAGACCTAAATTTTAGAAAATGTTTTCCATCTGTGTCGAATAAATAATATGCCTACCAATAACTATATTAACTCATCTTTAGTATAAGAACACTGGCAGATCAAAGCAGTTTGCCCTCTGCATTCCCCATAAGACTGCAAGCGGAGTCACAGTATACGTAAACAAAATGCAAAATGTTTATGATTACGTATTTAATAAATTCCATTAATAATGAGTACGCGGATAATTACATATTTTGGTATAATTAATTTTTATTATTGTATTCGTTAAGAACTTGATCTTTTTACGGCGTCATTAGGCCTACTGGTTTTAACGGCTGGACGGTATTTTATGAATACGTTCTCTGTTTAAAATTCCAGCAGTTATACTGCGTCCAGCTTGCAGACGATTGGCAAGAAACCCAACACCCAATTTGATATTTTGATATTTAAATAATTTGTGTGAATCTAAACAATGTTATATAAGAATTTAAATTACGGTGTAAACGAACTTAATAGGAATACGGAGGAGCAAATAAAAATTATTTAATCGGTAAAATATTTTTATAAACTTACTCGAGTATGACAACCAAATAGTTCAAATTAATGACGTTTTTGAGTTTATTTTATAATTTTGTGTTCGGCAAGAAATGATGCACATATCTTGTCAACTTTGGGAAGCGATTTTGACGTAATAAATACGGTGACCACTATAACTGGGAAAGCTGAAAACCAAAACTTAAATCATTTTTAATATTGTATGAAATATCTAATTAAATTAAAACCAATTTTAATTTGTTTTTAACGAAACGCAAGCGCATATGCGTGTGTTTTAAACTAATGATAACCTAAAATATTTTTATAAACTTACTCGAGTATGACAACCAAATAGTTCAAATTAATGACGTTTTTGAGTTTATTTTATAATTTTGTGTTCGGCAAGAAATGATGCACATATCTTGTCAACTTTGGGAAGCGATTTTGACGTAATAAATACGGTGACCACTATAAATGGGAAAGCTGAAACCAAAACTTGAATCATTTTTAATATTGTATGAAATATCTGATTAAATTAAAAATAATTTTAATTTGTTTTTAACGAAACGCAAGCGCATATGAGTGTGTTTTAACCTATTTGACTTTACCAAATACAACAGCAACGGATTATCGTAAAGCAAAAGAAGATACCGACAGGCACCTGCATTATACAGAAATATTAACATTTCTAGGTAAGTAATTTTATCCTCGAAGACATCATGAACAATAATGTACAAAATTTCTCATTCTAGTAGTACTAGGGCAGGGTCTCTATGCCATAATTCCTGGGTAAGCCTTGGTTCTGAAAGATATAGTGGTCAGCAAAAAAACAGTAAAAACATTTTTATGAATATTCTTCTAACAGCTGCTGATAAGCTAATATAATACAGAAGGTAACTGTAAATAAAAGGCGAAATTATGATATTGCCAGTCAGAAATTAGGGCGTTTATATTTCTGTGATTTATAAGAAAGGGACGAACAGAAAGAGAAAGAGATATGCCATTATACCATGGTAAAAATGAATATACCATTCTTTTAAATATATTTTATGTTATTTATTGTAAATAACCGATACAATCACATCCTCAAATCCAAAAGGATTTCAGTTGGAAAACACATGGATACTCAGCAGTGTTACTTAGGTCATCTTCCTGACGTAGGTCTATCAGAACAACAGGTTATGTACCCAAAACAAAACGCACACCCTGTGAAAAAATTTTTCAGCATAAGTTTACTGAAAAAATTCAACAGAGACGTGTGTTAGTTTGCATACAAACAGTTCAACGGTTGATAGACTGTGACCTTTAGACTCTTCCGCCGCTGTCACTAAGATGTCATGATGACTAAATTCCGTTGTCCGGCTGCTAATTTAAACAGCGCTCATATCAGGTCTGGTTGGACGACTCTCATTATTGGGCACATAATTTGTAAAATAATCTGTTGACGTAGCGTATTCTTAATAATTAAAATTTATAAAAATAAATGGGGTACAAGTCACATGAGCCTAACGAAATGATCGTGGCACCATATGTAAAATCAAGCGTTACGAAATTGGATGGATTGTCGCACAACTGCTTGGTGGCCGGGAGCCTCTGTACTAGTAAGAAAACTGAGCGTAAACATTTGATTAGATAGACATGTAGGACTGTACACTGTACTGTTACAGCATTAACAGGGCTAAACCTACCTGCTGTTTTTTGTTAATACACTGTTGCTGTATTCGTTGTGTTGATTGTGTTCACCGTAGAGCACATCACATTATGATTTGGACAAATAATAATTTAGATCTTTCCCACATGTGAATATCAGAGCACAACAAGTTTTAAAATTAATTTAAACATATCAGGTCTCAGAAACAATTAGTTTTATGAGATAATGAATGTGTATCAACGTTCGAGAAAACGATTAATCCACACGCTGTGTATGCGCGCGTGCAAATGCGTGTGGTCCCGACTTTGCAATTCAGTCTTAATCATGTTAGCCACGCTTGAAGGGCACAAACGCTCGTCGTATCCTTATAAGGATAGTTTTCGGAGGATAACAGCAACGTACACAAAGCCAATTTGTGAATAACGCAATGTGCAGATTAAAAATGACATTTGAAATACATTTTTCATAATTTCTACTGACACTGCCTTATGTATACAATGCGAAGTTGTGAAACTGTCACTCCCGCGGTACGCACGGGAGTGAAATCAAGTCTATTTCATTAGATCTAGACCTATCCTAAATCATTGTTCAAAGTAATTATTATAATTAAATTTCCGTAAATTTTGTGTGAATTATATGGGTAGCATAACGGTGACTTCGCAGTGTTTTTCTTCCTCACTCTGTATCCAACTGTAAACAGTTCCTATTACAAACTAGTTCTTATTTTTATTCAATAACGTTAATTACATTAGTAAGCAATCCTTACATTAAAATTAAAAGCCTGATGGAATAGCAACGAGCGTAGACGCTTACTAGGTATCGTTGGCTGGAATTTGTCTGATGGAGGCCTAAGGTATTTATCAAGGTTGCAGTGCAGGTCTACACATCTGTAACAGTCACTTAGAGAAGTTCAAAGGCGGTTTACATGCTATGCTAGCCACATTAGTCTACTTGCGAACCACGCCGTTAACACAGTAGAACATGACTGACAATGACACTAAATCTTTTCATAGTAATAAAAGAAATGAATCTTTTACAACATAAATAGTATTCGTCTATGTTTACATTTGGGGGGGGGATTAACC
This sequence comes from Magicicada septendecula, assembly GCA_034769895.1. NCBI lineage: Eukaryota > Metazoa > Arthropoda > Insecta > Hemiptera > Cicadidae > Magicicada > Magicicada septendecula. The sequence continues at coordinate 357,712,570 of CM068368.1, read as the reverse complement.
CAGGGCACATAATCATATTTTGCCAATACACTACATTGCCTAATACTTAGGAGAGGGCCTGGTGAATGTTTTTTTTTTTTTTGTGGAATCTATAATATACTCGCTCCATTAACTTCGAATTATCAAATTATAATTTACTTACAAGTAAATGGACCGGAAGGGCATAAATGTGACCTATTTTAAAAGCAGCTACTGAATAATCTATAGACTGAGGACTAAATGCGTTAAGAAAAGAGAGATTTCGAAATGCATTCTGTGTCAGTCCAAAAAAATGGTATGTTTATCTTACTGACATTCGCTGTTCAACATCACTACTACTGTTGAGAAAATTTTTGTAGCGAATTACATTTTATTATCGTACTTTTAGAAAGCAATTTTAAATAATAATGAGTACAAGTTACTTTATGACATGTTCACTACACTCTATAATCAAGTAGTAAAGCAGATGAGCTGCTATCAATGTCGTGGTAATAAATAACTAACACACATCATTACAACCATGATTTGAACGTCATATTCAGTAATATATAGACAGATATATTATATAGATAGTTTTACATTTAATTTAATCAAACATATTATTCAAGTGTTTGTAGGTATCTAAATGTTGTCGATACTTGCCTGTAAAATTACCCAACTACAAAATTTTAAAAATTACTCATTATTTAGAACACTTACCATATAAACATAGTCCTATAACGTTACAAAAATTCAATTTAAACAAATTCTAGTGCAATTAAAATTGTTTATATGCATTAATTGTGACGATTTAAAGGCAATTTAAATAGCACAAATTAATTTTTTTGGTCTTATAACAAGTGAGAGTATAATCCACCCTCCCTCTGTACACAGATACCTGTATCAACTTGTAAAAAGGCTAGTACGAACATGCAAAGTACACTGTTATTAAGCGAAAATTAATAATCCTTCTATTTAAACAAAAGACGTAATAATAATAAATCAAATACCTAAATCCTAAGTAAGAAAAGGTAGGATAATTTATAGTAGTTAATTAATGGACAATTAATAATTATAAAGGAACGAACTACTTTTCTCTCGGCGTGTAAACCGCTCCCGCTTCCATACTCCCTGCCGCTAAACTAACGCCAGTCGACCTAGAATCTCTGACATGTAAGCAGCTCGAAAATGTGTCGTGGAGTTAAACTTACGTTTATGTCGCTAAAACCGATGTAACAAGAAGTTAGTGCTCCTCATTTAATTAATCCACATGTAGCGAAAGCGAAATGAAGCTTAAAACTAGTAATGTAGTTCAGTTGTTGAGAAAATATTATTAATAAATAAAAACTTAGCCGACACATCTCTTTATGAAAAGTAAGTGGTAAGATATGTTCCATACCATGTAAAAGGTAACATCAGTGCTGTTTAAAAAAAAATTAAATGTGAAAAGTGAACACCAACGCCAGGAGAGAAGTTACGACAACAACTGTACGAACTCCAAGTAGCAGAATCCCATAGTCATGACCTAGACCACAATACAGAAACAACCAACTAAATGGAGGATCCAGATGGACAACGAACTACATCCAAGAAGACCTACTGAAGAGGATCATCTCGACCGCCAGCCGCAGACTCACGTTATACTCAGGTGACACTAAACCATAACTTCTGTGCATACATTGTTTTTAACAACCTCAACAAAAAGAACAGTAAAGTTTCTTGTAAAGACTTTTTAGATCACATAAATATAAGCATATTAATGTTTGTAGTTTCTGTAATGCTATAGTAATAACCTGATGATGCTTAAAGGTAAAGTTAATATGAAATTACATCAGACTATTCTTCAAATAGTTTGGATGATGTTAAAGTATGTTAGAATATTATAAAGTTAGAACCCGGATCCGTGGTAATCAAAGTAATACACAGCTGTATGATCTTGAGATACTAAGAGTAACAATTTAAAGAGTATTTGATGCAGAATCTATAAGAATTTTTCTTTAAAAGTAAAGTAAAAACAAAGAGATTACCATTAAAGCTATTATGTTTATATCCGTAGTTAAGATACAATAATAAAGAGATGTTTTTGCTAATATCCAGAGAGGGAATAAATTTATGTAACCTTGGACAAATTCCTGATATATACATTGTCATAATTTGTTGGTAAGTAATTTTTACTACGGCAGCTAGTTTAATTAACAGCAAACAATTAAACTGGTTCCCTATGTTATAATGTCTTAACAGGAGAGACGTTATAAAATGTGCAACTCTGCTGCCTTGTAAAAAAAAAATAATAATAATTGTGTGCATCGTGACGCATATAAAATGCGCCACTCTGCTTATTAATTAACAGTAACTTGGTAGAATACATAAATTTATTCACTCTCAATTTGTGAACAAATAAACAACATAGACAGTCCTGAACAGGAAATAACCGTGTTTCAGATGGTCCGAATTCACCCTCCTTTGTTAACAACACACCCCAACGCAAACAATAAGACTCTCCAAACAGCTGATCTATTGTGTTATTGTAAACACAATGAACTCTTCGTGTGAAATTTCTTTCCACTATAAAAAGATATTATCACTTTGTCTCGACTGATAATTGCTAGAAGTACATAAAGTTGAATTGATTTGAGATAATTTTAATTTGATTAATTAGTATAAGATTCTTATTATTTATATATGTGTGTGTGTAAATGAATTCAAATTTTATAAGTGTTTAAAATAAAATAAATGATACAGTACTTTCGTGAAATTCCGCTTGTCTCAGTAGTATAAGATATTAGAATTAAGAAAGAATCTAAGGTTGAGTATGGGATCAACTTTAGATTACTGTAGTATAATTAAGAGATATAGGGACAAATACGTAAAACAGTCACAATGGCGCCGCACTGAAAAGGGTTAATGATAAAGCAGAAAACTAACTACTTGAGTTAGAGTATGCTAGTAAAATCAGTCGGGCCACCATATTGTGAAGTTACGAAAACTAAGAGTAATAAATAAATAAATAATATTTATTTATATGTAAATAATATTAAGTTAGCAGTTAAGAAACGAGAGAAAGGGAACTTCACGAAAGAAAAAGATATCACTGTAGTATTCACTAATATCGTCCCATCGTCATCTTTAAGTGGGGAGGATGTGACGATTTAAAGGCAATTTAAATAGCACAAATTAATTTTTTTGTTCTTATAACAAGTGAGAGTATAATCCACCCTCCCTCTGTACCCAGATACCTGTATCAACTTGTAAAAAGGCTAGTACGAACATGCAAAGTACACTGTTATTAAGCGAAAATTAATAATCCTTCTATTTAAACAAAAGACGTAATAATAATAAATCAAATACCTAAATCCTAACTAAGAAAAGGTAGGATAATTTATAGTAGTTAATTAATGGACAATTAATAATAATAAAGGAACGAACTACTTTTCTCTCGGCGTGTAAACCGCGCCAGCTTCCATACTCCCTGCAGCTAAACTAACGCCAGTCGACCTAGAATCTCTGACATGTAAGCAGCTCGAAAATGTGTCGTGGAGTTAAACGTACGTTTATGTCGCTAAAACCGATGTAACAAGAAGTTAGTGCTCCTCATTTAATTAATCCACATGTAGCGAAAGCGAAATGAAGCTTAAAACTAGTAATGTAGTTCAGTTGTTGAGAAAATATTGTTAATAAATAAAAACTTAGCCGACACATCTCTTTATGAAAAGTAAGTGGTAAGATATGTTCCATACCATGTAAAAGGTAACATCAGTGCTGTTTAAAAAAAAATTAAATGTGAAAAGTGAACACCAACGCCAGGAGAGAAGTTACGACAACAACTGTACGAACTCCAAGTAGCAGAATCCCATAGTCATGACCTAGACCACAATACAGAAACAACCAACTAAATGGAGGATCCAGATGGACAACGAACTACATCCAAGAAGACCTACTGAAGAGGATCATCTCGACCGCCAGCCGCAGACTCACGTTATACTCAGGTGACACTAAACCATAACTTCTGTGCATACATTGTTTTTAACAACCTCAACAAAAAGAACAGTAAAGTTTCTTGTAAAGACTTTTTAGATCACATAAATATAAGCATATTAATGTTTGTAGTTTCTGTAATGCTATAGTAATAACCTGATGATGCTTAAAGGTAAAGTTAATATGAAATTACATCAGACTATTCTTCAAATAGTTTGGATGATGTTAAAGTATGTTAGAATATTATAAAGTTAGAACCCGGATCCGTGGTAATCAAAGTAATACACAGCTGTATGATCTTGAGATACTAAGAGTAACAATTTAAAGAGTATTTGATGCAGAATCTATAAGAATTTTCCTTTAAAAGTAAAGTAAAAACAAAAAGATTACCACTAAAGCTATTATGTTTATATCCGTAGTTAAGATACAATAATAAAGAGATGTTTTCGCTAATATCCAGAGAGTGAATAAATTTATGTAACCTTGGACAAATTCCTGATATATACATTGTCATAATTTGTTGGTAAGTAATTTTTACTAACTACGGCAGCTAGTTTAATTAACAGCAAACAATTAAACTGGTTCCCTATGTTATAATGTCTTAACAGGAGAGACGTTATATAATTTGCTTTATCTAGCAATGTGTTTAACTGTAGTTCTTTCTATTTACATACAGTGACAACACGTGGCACTTTCTACACTTCCTTTTCCTACCTTCAAATTAAAGAAGTAATCAAAAGCAGTACCGATTGTAAAATAACTATAACGTTGTAGTCTTAACAATAAAGTAAAAAATAACCACTCTTAAAAATAAAAATGCACATATGAAGATTGCGTGAGGACAAACTATAGAATATTTGAAAATAACCACTATTTTTATCTTAATTTTAATATAATTTATAGTACAGTATAGTCTACTAAAGTACTCTAAATTTCTGTAATTCCTCTACGTCATAAGACTTAAGTGTGTACAAACGAGATTTAAGGAGGTTCATATAATTCGCCCAGAACGGTAGATAAACAAAGAGAAGTGGTTTAAGAACGGACAAAAACTTCACCACCTTATTATTTTTTCTGTATTTTATAAACAAATGCGCTCGTTTACGAGTTTAAATTCGTGAATGCAGTGCGTACGTGATCATAAAACATCGTAACAATCTGCTATTCAATGCATTTTTAGAACACTAGAAAAACTCACAATTTTTTCTATAATAAACTATGTGCAACGAACATTACACAATTACCGTTGCTTACATAGTATTGAAAAGTGGGGAGCGCCACCTACGCACGATACGACGCACTGACGTTTACTTCTCCACCCACGACTTCCTTCATGTCTCAGTTTCTCAAATGTGCATGTGTTGTGCCGTTTCTAATTTTATTATGACTATTATTACTAACACTACTATATTATTATTATTGTTGTTGTTTCCATTTATTTTTGTTATTGTTATTATTTCTTCCTTCTTCTCTTCACTATGTTTCCTTTTCCTTCCTCTGCCTAGAAAAAAATGGATAGTTTTATTTGTGACTTCTATTTTTCCTAAAAACCCCAAAATTTTTTCACCTTTTTCTTAAACGTTGCTGTAAAATATATCGTCTTTTATAATAATAGGAATAACAATACTAATAAAGTCATTATCAGTACTACTGCTGCTGCTGCTGCTGCTGCTACTACTACTACTACTACTACTACTACTACTACTACTACTACTACTATTTTTATTATTACTGAAATACGAATGACACTGGCTAAAATGTTCACAATGTTTATTTGTTAACATATATTTACATTCGACAATATGAAATAGTTACTATTGGAAACTATCTGAGAATAGTCTGACTAAAATGATGGTCAGAGATTAGTGAAGCCTATATTAACAACTAAGTACAGTGAAACGTTTACTAAGTGTTGTACGTGGTTGTTTGTGTCTAACGAATTATCGTGCAGCGAAAATCAACAAACATTTTAATATATTACTAATAATAATAATTATTATTATTATAGTAGTAGTAGTAGTAGTAGTAGTACTAGTAGTAGAGTAGTAGTACTAGTAGTAGTAGTAGTAGTAGTAGTAGTAGTAGTAGTAGTAGTAGTAGTAGTAGTAGTAGTAGTAGTAGTTGTTGTTGTTGTTGTTGTTGTTGTTCTTGTAGCTGAAAGGGAAGACAGGTAGGTACGGGTATAGAACAAACCCGTACAACCACTGGCAGTCTTTGTGTATTTGTGGGTATCTGTGGAGGACCCATCATTCTCCTTGATTAGTACAATGTGGTCACCTGCTGCTAGCGATTGCCTGGGAAGTGTTACATATGCAAATAAGATTGTGCACGGCATTGTGGGTGCGTATTTGTGCGCTGCGTCTTGTGTTTTCTGACGACGAAAACAATCTAATATCAAATAGACCGATTTGCAATTTAAAGCATACTTAAAATTTTACTTTTACAAATCATAAAACGTTTCACCAAATTTTCTGTGTCTAATAAACTAAATCGTTAGTGTTTTCACACAAAAAAAAATATTCGATCATAATTCAAAACAAATTATTCTCCAGAAAATGCTGTTATAATATTATTCACAGCAAAATATCTATCGTAACTACTTTCACGAGGCGGTATATGTTGACGGAGATTTCCTGGAAAGTAACTGTCGTTTGCATATTACAAAAGTCTAATTTACTCTTTTTGTTTGTAACATAATATCGGCTTCAGTCAAAGATTTACAGAAACCAGGACAGCCGTGACCGATTAAATCTCACGTAATTTTCAAATTCTCAGAATTTTTCAAAGTCATTTCTCAGTGAATCGATGTTATTAACGCTTATGTTTTCTTTGTACCCTGTCATTTTCTTGTTTTCTGCCTACTAATAATACGGAGTTAAAATATTATATTAAATTGTAGTGATTCTATTATCTTAAATTAGAAAGAAGTAACCGAATACTTAAAAACTGAACTCAAAACTCTCAAGGGCTCATACAGAGACACAAATAATTTTTTCTCGTACGAGTCACATGTACAACAAATTAACATAATGAGGCGTATTTGCTGTTGTTTAGTTTGAGCGTACAAATAAAATATTTCCCCGGATTTTCTTTAAGAATAGAACTACCTAACGTGGACTCAGCACGTATACAGATGAAATTTAGTATTCTAATATTTCTATTGAATGTTTACATAACTAGATGAAACAGCTTTCATTTTATATTCTTTTACAAAATAGATGAACAATTTTTTGTTCTCTTAGTTAACAAAGAAAGAGTAATATTGACACCATAATCAGTGGCAAAACGGGAAAAAATAATAATTTGGGTAGACATAAAAATTCCAATCAGAAGTAACGTCTTACTATGACTGCTGACGCTTCACCACTGAACATTATGCCCCAAAATCTGCTTTGTTATAAGAACACTGGGCTTTCACTGTAAAGCTCCAGACTTTCCTGTTAACGTGACATTTATTTCTATTTCGTTCTTAACTAGTCTATCACGTATTTAAGATCTTCATTTCTTCGTTTCAGAATCATTTTCATGTTTGCTCCTCATATGTGGCCACTAGAATATCAACCTGAAATCTGTTATTATATTTTCCTCCAAACTATGTCGCTGGCTCCTTGCTTTCTATAAGATTTTACTAATAGTCTATAAAAGATTATACAACTTTAATCTTTAATGTCACTTTCTTAAAACGTCGTGTTATATGTTTATTAGCACTTGTCGAAACATAACATGTTGCAAGTTCATTATTATACTGAGGTTTTTAGAGGGCGTGAAAGTATTAAATGGTTCTATTAGCCTAGGCATGAGGTACTTAAACCTGCAACACCCAGACTACGATGTACTCCTATGCAAAGGTTGTATGATCCCATATGAGTGGTGAAAAAAGTATTCCCCCTCGCAAAATCAGATGTGTCAGCATTTCCATCTCTTGACAAATGCACGGAGAATGGGACTCTACCTTGGCTGACATTGGGAGTGTTCTGCTCTTTCCGACAAAACAGGAGTGACCTTCTTCTGATGTTTGGACGGGGAGGACAGATATGAACTTTACAAAATGCGATTTTAAAAATCGTACCTTTTCTTCGCTTGTATTGTGATTACTAATAACAAAAATATTGCGAGTAATTTTGAAGTATACACGTGCTGGTCTAATCATGATACTCTTGACTTATCATAATAAATCACAAATTTGATATTTCTAAAAAGGTGTGTCACATGTTGTAAAAAATATGCGTGGTGAGTTTAAATCTAAGCACAAATTATAAACTTCCTGTGAAATCGCAGGAGAAAGAAAAAGTACACTAAGAAAAAAACCAATATGGTACATCTTAGTATTGTGGAGCTTACAAGGCGCAAACGTAATCAACAGGATACTTTACGACATTGCGAAGAGTCTGGATGTCAGGCCAGGAGTCAAAGGTTTTATAGCTAAGACAGACAAGTGGGTGACTGTCCTCGTGGCCAGACATACAATGAACTTCAGTGTTCGTTAAAAGCTCGGGTAAACTTTACATACGTTCCTTACATAAAACACCTTTAGTGACGGCAGTCTCTTGTAATAACGTGTTAGTAGAAAACAATAATTGTAAATTGTGTAAGTACATAGACATGTTTCATTGTGTGCTGATATTCAAATTGCACTTTACGTTAAACAGACCAGCGTATTGTTATTACCCTACTGAAATGTGCGCACGAGTATGCGAGAATGTAAATTTAGTTGCGAGTACAATATTATTCTGCAAGCGTTTATACTTCTTTTGCACTGAATTGAGTGTTAAGTTTCTACATTGTATCTCTGACACGGATAGAATCGGATATTACTGAATCATTACCGCCACAGAGAGAATGAATGCAGCAGCTAAGAAGACTATATTTTATACTATTATCCAGTCGTCCTTAGACAATCATACGCCTGTTTGGAATCAACGACCCAAACAAAATAATAAGTCCTGCTGTCTGCGCTCTGCTGCGTGTCAGTAACCTGCATTGGCTTCGGCTCACCCCAGACATGTGTATTCTTCTTCGCGTTCTTTGCTTACATCAGTTCCCACTGTGATTAAGAATCATTAATGGTTTTTGTTAATGACAAGAATTGTAAATTCAGTTATTAGTTAATTATACAATTGAGATTCGTCTATATGAGTATTGTTGTGTGGTGGTGCTTCTCTTGTCTTTCGTCATACTTGCTGACAGGATCAACGAAACTTATTGGCAATGAGTTTAATGAAATACATCAGTTTTTCAGATTATAGGATTTCTTATAACTTTTCTCACGATTTTCTTTAATTTTAGACGCCTTATAGTTAGGGTAATGTAAAATATATCCCGTTTTGCTCATCAGACTTACTATTCCTAAGCAAAACTTCGGCACGTTTTTTTACGCTGGAGTAATACAGTTTCCTGAAAACTCTATAAGAAATTCCATTCCGGTAGAAAAAATAAGAATAAAGATTAGTGTACCTAGAATAAAATTGTATACAACAATTAAAGATTTCACAAGTACTTAGCCTACGTGATTAGAAAAATGGAGGGAACAAAGAAATATATAGGTTCCAGTCAAAATTCTTTCGAGTACTGGTGGACGCCCCGTGTACATTTATAACCGCACCATCCGTGATCAACTCGGAATCACATTCGTTCAGGAGAAACCTATCACCTAACAACCTGTTACAGGCTTCATTATCCAGAATAATGGCCAACAATACCTCAATAAATAAATAAGGGACTGCACCACTGGGTCGTAACTCCTTCAGTGTTGTACCTCTTATCTCATATATTTAGTACTCTATAATGAGTAGACTGTACATTTCTAACGTTCAGTAAAATATAAATATGGGATAAATTAGATATCAACAAATTTTAGACAGAGGCAATTCTAAAGGCATAGAGAGCTAAATGCTAGCAGAACAGTAAATAAATGATAACATTCAAATCATAACAAAAACAGGAAAACTAGAAATAGCGCAGTTAACTTAGTAATAAAGAATAGCAAAGAATAGTGTTAGAACGGACAACACTCTTAATTTATATTAGACACATGACGAAGAAGAAGACTTTACTCAAGAGTGACGTTAGAATTCACTACTTTGATGACAATAGTGATTTCTGATTGCATACAGGCATACAACTGGTCAGTTTTCAAACCACATAGAATTGAGTAATCTAAATGATAGGTTTTGTAAACATTGTGTAATGATCGTCTTGCAGCGCAACGAACCCACCTCACGTTCGTTCTTGTATTGCTTGCAGATGAATACTGAATCACTAACAGCTAAATCACAGAAATGGTTATGATGTGTGGTCTACAGTTTATTTTCTGAAGGCACGACCTCGCTCGTATTCTAAGCCACAAATGGATTTTGTACAACTAACATTAACCAATAATCCCAGATGTTCTTGACACGTCTCCTCAGTATGATGCACGGCCGACACCATATTACTGTTTAGAACACCAATACGGACGTGCGCACGCAGCTCATTTGCTACCAAACACATTTAGAGACTCCCTAGGCTTTAACGTAAATCACACTCCCACTGTTTCACTATCACATGTGAATGTATTACTTAGAGACACATGTTTCGGTTCCAAATGTTACTTGAACCACATTATCCTTCTCACACATTACTAGAATATCTCACATTACGTTAATGTAGACGTAAAATATATATATGGGCACGCAGTCTCATTGCGTAGTGGTTTTAATAGAGCCTGTGAGGAAACAGAACGTACGGCAATAGGCCTATAATAAATACACAGTGGAAACTAACTGTGTGTGGTCGCTAGACATCTGTAAATTACAAATAGGTATAATCTTTTAATTGTACTATCCTTTCTTAACGTTTTTGTGAGTGAGAAAAAATGAATTATGTTAAAAAATGGTAAATTAGATTTAGGTAGGCAAAGACTGAGTCTCAAGTAAGTGTTATTTTTAGATGATTTGCAACGCTTGTTATCAACATCAGTCACTAAGAGTTTTATCATTATTCCGTAAGCGACGTAAACAAACAAGCCAAAAAGAAAGTAGGCCTAGATAACGTCTGCGGAAGAGTCAAAGCCAAGAAAAATATGTACTGAAAACTACACATTTATTTTTGTTTAGCAGCAGTGGTATTTACTAATTTGTATAATTGGTTTGTTCCAAAGAGATATTTGTCTAACGCTGACTATATTAGCATACCAATTTTTCTTCGTAGCTGGAGCGTTCCATTCTCTATGTTGCGATAATGATTTAACAGCTTCCGTCTCAGGTAAGATACAATGAAGAAACATATACCAATTCATTTAAAAAAAGAAATCTGTATTGCTGTTTGCACTGACACATTGTATTTACTGATACGTTTATCCTTCAGTACAACGTCTTCTTGATTCGCCAAGTCAGACAATTTGTATTGATTAGGCAATCGTACACCTCTCTATATACATCCATGAGTAAGTGTGTGTGCCCGCGCGCCTGCGTGTATATGGACGTAAATTTTCTTACAATTCCTTGAAGTCTGCAAATTATGGTGGGTCCGAACAGCTGAGTAAAGAGATATTATTTGGAGAGGATAAGGTCGCTTCTATGTCTTCTCTTTCTTGTTACGGATCAAAAACGAGTCACAAGTGTTAACTATGCAACACGATATAACCTCTTCACCACCTTATGCAAGTCTGAAACATCGAAGAGGAACAGTTACTATCCTTAAGATTAAAGAACTAAAATAAACTGCATTATTACGGTTACATAGGTGAAGCTTATAAGTTTAAATAGACTGTCGTAACTTATTGTGTTCTTCAAAACAACATACATATGAGTCTTAATCCTACATTAATACAGAAATTGATTGTGCATTACGAGGTGAAAATCAGTTGCAGTAACCACAACACTAGCAATATAAGTAGAATACCAAACTTGCCATATTTGGTTAATTCCATTTTGCCTACTCAGACGTGTTCAGTTGGTTTTCAACTCCATAAAACAGGTTCAATATTTTACAAGAAGGGATTAGCGACTGGAGTGGACAAGTCTCATCGATGTCATATAAATAGTGTCAACCAACGAGGTAACACCTACGTTCTGTATGTGTTAAATTACGTTCACCATAAACGTTCCAGTGACACTGTGCTGGGTATCCAGGAATTTTAATGTCTCAAGAATGTGGGTAGTATGCCAACAATACTGTTTCTAACACTTCTGAGATTTATTGTAGGTCTTAGACATCCCCTCTGCGTATTTGGAGTCTTTTGCCTCCACCAGATAAATCATTATTAATTTCGTACATAAATGTTGTAAAAAACACTCCGTGAGAACGGACGCTGTGCCTTTATACGTAAAAACCACTAAATACGAATCTCACATTTTCTTGAATTCAATAAAATTTGACCTGACCCTGTTACCCTTTAACCGCCTTCCATGCCCCTCCCTCCCTCTCCCAACACATTGCCGCTGCGACATGTCGTACGTAACGTGTAGGCCTACTAATTTTCAGTCTGCACTCAACACAACATAAAATGTAAAAACAATGATGTGTAACTAACGAACTAAAGAAGCACAACCACAGAATGTAATGTTACCGGCATCCTAAAGTGCATACATAGGTGGAAATATATTTACGTAAATGTGTATGTATACACATAAAACGATACAAAAGGACAAAACAATTGCACAACATATTCATGCCAAAAATATATTTATACAAAAACAAACAAATAGGCCTAAATGAGTGTGGCAGGGTAGCGCAACAGTAGGGAACACGTTTTGCGTGACTTCCGGGTTCAGCTCAAAGTCCAGTCAATACATAGCGTCTACCACTGTCGGAGCAACACGGCAGCCTGTGTAAGAGGCGCAGGCCTCAGTCAGTTGCAGCACGTCATCTACACGTAAACACATACACATCTGCGTCCGTCCCAACTTAGACGCAGTGTCGTGTGAGTTGTACAACATCTAGAGAGTGCAACAGGCAATGGGCTTATTGCTTGGGGAAATATGATGTCATGGCAATTATGATGATAATGTATACAGTAGAGATCATTCAAATTCTAAAACTATCGACTCATCGATTAGTCGTATAGAAATTGGAATGTTGGGTTTCGCCTAATCGTCAGCGTCAGATTGCATGAACATTATTCTGCTGCCTGAGCTGAATTGTTATTAATTGTTTCGTACAGGGTAATCAGTAACTTCTCCATCTGATCACCTTTCCATGTTTGTAACATATTATGTATTATTGAAACATTCAGATTTATATAAGTGAAGAAATTTAATCACCTGTATATTTTTAAACTTGTACATTATGGAAATGTCATGGTCTAGGTATAACAGGAACACATATAACCATTTACCGCTCACTGCCTAAAGGTACAAGATACTGCCGTAACCAGAGCATATTTTAAGCAATAAACTAGACGGAATTAGCGCCGCCTAGTGAAGGAGTTAGTGCCGCCTAGTGGCAGGTATTAGTGCCGGTGCCGGAAAGTGAGAAAAAAGGGGAGAAATCACCTCAATTTTTTAAGTTTGTATCTTTGATGTGAATTAAGGAAATATTTTGTTACTAGCATCCTTTTTCCTTTTTCTTTCTTAACTAACTTATTTAGTTGGAAAGCAATTTATATGAATGTTTATGCATTTTTCATTTTAAAAAAATTACTTAAAATTAAACAAACTTATTGTGTGTAAGCTTTTTCCAATCCCAGTCAGTACATTTATATATACCTAATTACAGTACTTTATATATTTTTAAGCAGACCAGTGATAAAGGCTTTGAAATTGTAACAGGCCTCCATCTAGTAGTAATCTGCACATAATGTATCCATTTGAGTGTTTGTGGTGTTTTTTTTTTTTTGATTTTCCTACTGTCTAAAGCATGTGTGTCTATTTTTACAGTTAATTTCACGAGTAAAGAATGAACATGATCACGGTCAAGTTACATTCAAATTACATAACTTACAATATTATATAAGAATTATATATATATATATATATATTTATTGTAACGTCACAAAACATTACCATATCACAAAACACAGATGAACCCTATAAAACAGTCAATTATCATAAGAAACAGTAAGGCATAACCCTTTGAAGTAGAAAAAGATTTAGTATGAAAATGATTAAAAGGAATAAAATATAATTTATTTGTCAATGAGCATAAATGTTATAAGAATAAAGACAAACTGACTTAAAGACTAAACAAAACGTGACTATACAATTACCCATTAGATGAGGATTAGAAGGAGGATAATAATGAAACTATACAGAGAACAAATTAAGAACAAACCAAAAATACCTGGTAAAGGAGAGTGAAGTAATGACTATATGATTGTAAAAGATGTGATAAAGAATAACCTAAGAGTATAACATTGTACTTTACATTCTAACAATACCATTAATGTAAATAATTGAATATCAGAAAGGACTGATTAGTAGTTAAAAATGTATTTAAAAAGTAAGACCATCTGAATACTTGTAATCAAAATAATAAATAGTAGATAGTACTATTCATGAACTGTAAGAAATGAGTAAAATGACTAGATAAGACAAAGCATGTAAACCAAATACAATCAGTAAGGGTGAAGGTAGACAACCTAACCTAGCCAGCTGGGAATTTACACTTATAAATACCAAAATATACAGTAAAAATAATGTAAAACTGTTAAAGGTTATACCTAGATGTAACTAGATCACATAAACATGATTCTAAGACAGATATTATGTCACCACAATATTGTAATTATTATAATTAATGTGAAAAAACGTGATGAAATGTGAGAGAGTACACAGGACTCACATGATACATTAAAAAACCATAGAAATACCAATAGTCAATGCATGTAACTAGTATTAAAACAATCAGTGATAATTAAGCTAAGTATTAGTCATAACAACAACCAACAAATATAAAAAAGAATAATCAATTAATAGTTTCTAATGAACATGACCTGATACACCTAGATACAGGGTTCATTATGTATAAATTAACAAGCAAATAAGAATAAGGACCATTATTAATAATTAAGAATTAAGGACCAAATAATAATAAACCATTATAAAACTTACAAGAAACTCAAATGATGAATTAGAAATAAGATGTTACTAATATAACAAGTGTATTAAATAGAAATATGTAGAAATAATATGCTGCCTGCTTGTACAAGAACTCATGCAATTTAAGTGATAATATACAAGAAACAAGGCATGTCTTAAGTAGAAAAAAGTTAACCAAAAGTTGATATGGTTAATCCAAATTATGTGTGAAATGTAATAAACCATTAACATACAACCAGTGTATTATAATCAGTTAAACTAACTCATGGTGCTATAGACCTCATAAAGCTTAGCCAAGGATTCTATATTTATGTCACAATTATATGTGTATATTGTTAAATTATCACAGCTAAGGACTTTTTGGTAATTATGTTCAATTTATGTGACATCAAAATGTTAATATAATAGTTGTAAGAAAGATTTTAATCAAAATATTGTAATAGGTAATAAGTAAGGAATACTATCTTTGTTAATTGTAAACTGAATTATGTCTTGTGGGATGTCAAAATGTTTATCAAAACAAATGCCAGACAATGGTAATAATATTTAAGCATTCACAAGGAGCATAAGGAAGTAACATAAGTTATAAATTATTTTAATATATTTTGAAAATATTTGGCGTCACTTTTAGACTCTCAAACCCGGAGACCCACACTTTGAACAAAATTAAATAATTTTAATAACGCGGGGAGGATGTGTCAACAAAGGAATGTCATCAATTCTGACCAATCAAATCATCTATAGGGAGATTTGTGGGGCGAACGTTTTAGGAACAGCGAGAAACGACGCGCAAATGTTTGACAGTTCATCTCTAGTTTTCAAGCCGTTCAGATGATGGGACCCGCGCTACAATAATTCGCGATCCACCCATAATGCAGTGCGGTATCAAAAGTAAACACGGGGCGTTCTAACCTAATTATTCGAAATTAATCAAACTGTTGTGAAGCATAAAGCAATGAAAGTTATTAAAGGCCTAAAATTGTACATTCAATTGCATAGTGTATAATAAATTGCAATTAAGTGAATTAAGGATAGTATAGTGACAATTATTTATACTTACTAGAATTATCGACCTATACGATAAATTTATATAACCTATTGAACAATTTGAACTATTATGAACACTAAAAAAGACTCTAAACATTATTAATATTGTAAATTTATTCACTGTTAAAAATATTTTATTCACAAATCAAGGTTAATTGTGTATAACCTAGAAACTAAGTTTAACCTCAACATTAGACGCCAGTCGTCTTGTGAACTTTATGATATTAGTTTAAGATTTTCTGTATTTGATGTAATCATTCTCCTATTATTAGACTTTCTAGTAGTAATTGACATCTTTTAGTTCCGTATTTTGCAGTTCAAAGAACCTATTGTTTAAATTTAACTTTGACGATTTTTATCAACCAACAATTTATGTAACAAGGTACCAACCCTGGGATACGAGTTTCAGAAAACGTAATTGTTTATTGTAAAGCAAAAATAATTGAATTGATTGTTTTTTATAAGGATTGAGGATCAGTTGACACGATGAATAAATCGCCTTTTTTCAACATTAATGGAGTATGCATTTATTTTCATTCGGCAAAAAGATTTTAGTAGTAGAGTAAAGGTTATGTTTACTTCTGAGATCAGTTGGTAGCACTCATCACCGGCGGCAATGAAGCAATTCAAATATTTTATTCTTTATTAATACGAGAACTTGTTGACATTGTTATCACCCATGAAGAATCTACATTCGAAGTGAGTACTTAATAATAATACCAACATAATTAATTTCACAATAAAATAAATTATTCAGAAGCGACGTTGGGGAACGACTACTTCGGCTGATGTTATTCCATAAGGCTACCTTCGGATTGAATCAACTCAATTAAATGGTATAATCTAATCATAACATTCCATTAATAAAGGCGTTCAATTAATTAACCCCTATAATAAATACAATTACAATGAGTAAACCTTCGATGACAAGCAATTACATTACAAAATGGTCACCAACCACATGAAACTGTAATGCTTAACAACCTATCATTTTATTTATTGCATTTAACGAACGAAGTGGACATTCCTGTATATATTGTAACGACTAGACCTGTATCGTCTCTGTAAAAGTGTGTTTTATTGTGTGTTAGCCCCACACGTTGTAGTCGTTACTTCGTGTTTATCTCTAACCGTCGTACTTTTCCTACCTTCTCACGCTGACGATGTCCGTCGCGAACGCACGAATTACCAGTACCGATATCTCACGAGTGTAATCGTTACCTGTCCTTCAATGAGTAAATTTATTTCCCGGGCGGCGCCAAATTGTTTATGAAAACAATTAAAAAAGTTAAACTGAGCGGTCGTTCTATGGGGTGATGAATAATTCAAATTACCCTCGCAAACTGGCGGGCATTTGAATCTCGCTTGTAGTTCGTCGTGCTGCCGACGTCTAACGCTGGCAGACAATTTTGCTCACCGCTAAAGTACACAAACTTTATAATACAATTTATAATGAAATAAAGGACGGTTATTACTAATCAGTACTAGTTTATTAACGTGAAATAGTTAATAGTTATTCAGTTAGATACAAAAATATACTGTTATTGGTCCGGAAAAAAAATAATGTTTCTCCGGGAATAAATAGACAATATCTCAAGGTTGCCTAAGTTGATTGAAGCGTTTTTAAATCGACATGGCTGCCGTCACAGTTTATTTTCTACAGTTCATTCAATCATTGAGTCTTTTTGATTACGAAAAAATATTAATAAGATGTTAATAAAGTACATATATAACTTATATACTATTAAAGTTAAATACAATTCGTTTTTATGTGTTAAAAAGTGTTTGTTATAATTTCGTACTTCGTACACAGGTTAAAATTATGTTTACATACAAGTTTAATATTTATTATCAATCAATCCTTGAAAGAAATTTAGTTACCAAGTTCGGAGTGAGAGTTTTTTGTGTTGTGAGAAAAGTTAATTAATTTAGTTAGTAAATTCGGGTGGTTCAGATATATTTAAAAAATCTTGTTGAATTCTGGTGAAGAGTCACATTGTTCTTAGTTAGGTTGGGTTGATACGATCATAATTCTTCCATCATTTATACTTTGGATTGCATCTGGCTTCTTTTTCAATTAATTTGGATAAAATAAGTAGTTTTGAATATTAAAATCTGGTTTATTAGCTCTCTTGGGTTAACTAATTCTTTATTAGACTTCTTGCATCCACATCTCGTTAAATTTTGCAGTGTTTATTAGTATTTTAATTGAAAATTGAGTCGAATATGGCTTGGCTTCTGTATCTCTTGATCGTCAATAATGGACTGAAGTTTTATAACGGCATTAAATATAATAACGTTCCGTTGTTATGGCAACTGTCTATACTCTCATTGGTTGATTACATTTATGTCTATTGTTATAATATTTGAATTTTAATTCAAAATGAATAAATATTTCCTGATGGCTATTATTCTTCTGTCTTCTTATCAATGTATTAGATATTATCATTACTGTTTCTATTTTCTTTCAAAGATCATTTTGACATCCCACAAAGCTAGGTTTGTTCATGTATTAAAGTTTTGACAAAAATGTTAATATTATATTATTACATTTCTTTCTTATTTTATGTTTTTAATCTAACTCGGACATCTTAATATGGTTAACTAATTGTAATTAATGAGTTACTTGCCCTGAATTTTCTAATACAGTAGTTAATTTCTTACAATTTGTTTATTTTGCATTTATACAGTTAGGCATTTTATAGGCCTAAGTAGTAATTGGCTATATCTTCTTATTTTACACAAATTAAAGATTATGTTTCATTTACATATGTTTTGCTTGGTGTCACTTATGACTTATTTACTTTTTGAATTAATTTGGGCTGCTTTACAATAATTGAATGTTCTTAATGATTTACAAAATCATTGCTTGTCTGTTATTCTCTTACTTCTTTTTCTGTCTTTACTCTAATGATTAATATTATGTTTGTACAATTTATCTCCTTTCTTATATCTATTGCCATTTCTTATAACTTGTTTATCACTAAATATTACTTATAAAACATAACACAAAAATTAGGTTTATGGTCTGTTTACTTTTCAGCCATATTCCTCCTTACAAACTCAACTCTTTTAATTGAACAAATAACAATTTTGGTGAATAACATTATCACACCATTTATTCTGTCTTGATAATCATCCCTTGAATTTTATTATTAACATAGGATGTCTTATTTTCATTGCACTCATAGTACTAGTTTATTATGCATTAACACTATTATATTAATGGTCTATCCATCTTTTACAATCTGTTTTATTATCTTTGTTTCCTTTTTCTTATTATTGTGAATTGTTTACTCTCTCACTTCTAACACTTACACGGTTTATGACTTTCACTTCCTACCTATCTCTCACTTTTGGGTTTTTATTATTTTATACACAATTGATAGTGTCTGTTAACAATTTTATGTTTTGATTTTCTTATCATCATAGGGTTATTAATAACATACAATATCTATTACTCTGGTTAGTGTACTTTAACTAAGATTATTTTATTTTATTTTAATACTTGTTACTAGACATTTATTATTTGTTTGTGCCTTTTTTATCATTATTTGAGTTTATACCTTCTCATTTTATTTTCTTTATTGGGTCAATCACTTGGGTTGGGTCATAGTCATTTGTCTCGTCATAGTCATTTTCTTTTCCTTAGTTTAATATAGTTAATTCATTATAGTTTTTCTCTGGTATTGGGGCTGCTTTTTGTGTTGTAACAATATATATATATATATATACACAGTATATCGCAACGATACGTTTAGCATAAGTATATCTATCAACCCCTGACTGAGGTATGATAACATATGTACAGACGTATGAAATGTGTAAGATGTACATAATAAAAATAGTATAATAAAAATACGTTAGATATAAGAAAGAATGTAATAAATATAAGCAGTATTTAAATTTAAATAAGTCAAATATTGTACGTAAGCATGTAGATGGAAGCATATGACTTTGTTGGCTTTTAAATGTAACGAAGGGGAGCAATTAACACGCAGAGACCGGCAGCGGTGACGTCAGAACGACATGTGGTTGCCTGTGTTGCAGTCTGCGTGTTTGTGTATGTGTACATGTGTAAATAACAGACAGGTTAAATTATGCAAACGAGGGTGGAAGATTTCACACAATTTTTTAAGGATTGTACGTGAACCAAAAGTCACACGAATCAGCGACATATGTGAATACATAGCTGACGCCTGGCGCTTCAATTTGGCGTTAAGTGGTCATTAATCATGGGAACGGTTCAGACACCGTGTGAAATTTTGCCATAGCTGCCACAATTTGCACAGCGTAACATCCATAATTTGCATAGACAAGGTTTAATATTATACCTAACCATTGGTGTAATAATATTTATAAAAAGTGTGCGCTTCATAAAAAGACGCGTAGGTTGAAAGTGATGATGAAACCGACGCGCCGGCCAGTCCAAAGTTGTCAGAAACAGTTTCCAACAAGAATTGCAACGGGCAGCAGTATAAAACCCCAGCGCGTGACACACTTTTTCTCAGATCAAGCACACAAGCTCACTTAATAGTAAGAGGAATCCACGCATCTCGACACCGTAAACTTTACAAAGTTGTAGTAATGTTTTGAACACAGTAGTCAATATACTGAAGTGCGATGGAACCGGCAGTACGTCGGTGCAGTTATTAAAGAACGAGTGATTTAAATAAAAGACTGTATTAATGAAGCTACAAGAGTCATAACTACGTAGAACTTCTAGACAGCTACGAGGGAGAAGAAAGAAGAGGAGAGGAACTAGACATCTACGAGAGGACGCAGGGACAGCCTATGCAGCTACATCCAGCCGTTTAACATCAAGACTAGAAGTATACGTCAGAACTCAACATCCAGGAGACGGAGCGAGGAATTCAACGACGTAGAGACAAGAGGAGCTGATACCGAAGAGGATCAACAAACTCGAGAGTCCAGCTGACGGTAACAACCAATGTAAATGGGTACAGAAAAATGCAGGTAAACTCGAACATTTATTTAATATTATAAATGACCCTGAAGTCTATCACCAAAAGCTAGTTTCCATATCCAAGTTTACAGAACATTAATATATTTTTTTTAACTTAAAGAATGAATAAATAATTGTTTAAATATATAAATGAGAGTAGAGAATATCATAATAGTAATCTCATAATTGAATGGTCAAGAAAGAACCATAGTTTATTATATGCTGTAATTAATTAAATGAGTAATTTTTTAAATATGAGATATACGTAATGGTTAATTAATTGAGACAGTAAAATTAGAATCAATTAACGTAAAGAAGATTCTCTATTAATAATTGAATTATTTAAAAGTTTCATTTACGTGGTATACATTTAAAACGACACTTGTAAAGACTAGATCAATATTTAAATGTTATACGTATTACTTACGTTTCCTATTATATTTATATGTGTTATATATATATATATGTCTGTGTACTATTTCAGGTCATATATAATTTATGTGTGTATATAATTTGTCTTAGAAGTATAAGAAATCAGAGTTAAACACATTATGAGTATATTATATTCGGGTTGAATATAAGGGTTCATATAACAAGAAACCCACATTGAACAATTTAAATAACATGACAATTTGCAATTTTTGAATAAATCAAATGAATATGCTTTCTTGAAACAGTCGTACTAATTTCACAACCAGAACTCAATCCTCTGTACTCTTTACTTGTAAATTAAAACTTATAACGTTATTCACGCGCTTATCCACACTCAATCAACGACCAAAACCTGCGACCCAGCCGGGGAACATCAAGGTAAATACTGCTGAAGAAGAGTATACCTCTGAGACGTGGGTAAGTGCGCGCATACGAGTAATAGCGTATGTGTAAAAAGTAAGTGTATAAAAATAACGTTGTATAGTAATTGGCGCCCAACGTGGGGCTCGGCAAACACAAATAAATTTGTGTATGTTAATTATTGTTGCAAAATAAATGTTAAATATCATTACAAGTAAATGGCCCCCTGGTAATCAAGAAAGTTTAATAAATAATTAGGAAAATATTGTAAGAAAGAATTAATAGTCAATTTGTGTAATAAATAATATTACAAATTGTTATATAAGTACAGAGAGGAAAAACAGTTGTGAAATTAATATTGATAAATACACTAATTT
Source organism: Magicicada septendecula (assembly GCA_034769895.1). NCBI lineage: Eukaryota > Metazoa > Arthropoda > Insecta > Hemiptera > Cicadidae > Magicicada > Magicicada septendecula. The sequence goes on along the minus strand of CM068368.1, from coordinate 357,690,437 downwards.
AAATAAAGAAGTATAGAGTCACGGTTGACCAATAATAAAAATATAATTCATATAACGAATTAGTTAGGACACCGTAGTCTACTATAAAAATGGCGAAGCAACCAACAATGGACATCGAAACAATGTTTAAACGACTTCAAGAAGAATTGAAGACGAATAGTGAAAAACAAAAAATTTAAATTAGAAAGTAGCAGTAAAAAATTAGAAAGGAGTAATGCAGAACTTAAAACTCAATTAGATAGTAGTAACGAAGAGTTAATAAATAAATTAGGAAGATTAGAAGATAGTAATACGAGATTAGAAACTCAAATAGAAGATAGTCGTAATCGATTTGAAATTACTATTGAAGAAGTGAAAACTCAAATAGAGAGTAATATAGATAGTAATAATACTAGGTTAGAAGAGAAAATAGAACTCGTCAGTAATACTTTAAAAACAGAGCTTACTGCACGTGTTGAAGCAGTCGAACAGCGAGTTCAACAGGCACTTAATGAACACAAAAAAAAAGGCCTGTAAAGGGGCGTGTAAAGGGGTGTGTAGGTTGTCTGTAAAGGTTGACAGTAAATTTAAAGAACAGCGTGAATATACAACACGTGAAACGCAAGAACACCTTCGACAACTGGCTGAACAGTGGAATGAAAAGTTTAAAATTACTTTAAAACAAATTTACAAATTTTGCAGGAGCAAGATCTCAGACACAAAGATGTAATTGAGCGTATCCTGGACAACACCAATAAAACAAAGGAACTCACTGTGAGGACCGAAACTGTGGAAATAGCTGTGGAGGAGGTCACGAGGAAAACTACGCACCACTCCATGGAAATTAATAACATGAAAGATGGACTACAAGAGGACGTAGAGAAACTACGAGCAGAAGTCAAGAGACGACCCAGTGCTATGATGATGTGTGCTGCAAAGGCAGACGATCGAGAGAAGATCAGTTTTAAAGGTAATAAATGGGAGAACCCCATAGAAGTTTTACATAAATATGAACGAGAAATGGCAACTATAGGAAGCAACCTAAACGACCGAGAACGTATAGAATTTGTAAGTCGACATTTCCAGGAAACAGCATCCAAATGGTACACGATTGTTCGGTACCAAACAGAAACTTATGAACAGTTCAAGGCATCCTTCGAAAATCGATACTGGAATATACATACCCAGAGAGAGGTACGAGACCAGCTGGAGTATGGACGGTATTACGTCAACAGCAAACGTTCCATGGAAGACTACATAATACAACTCGTCGAACGGTGTAAGCATCTTAGACCCAGTTTCACGGAGCACGAATTAGTATTGAAATTAAGCTACCATTTTGGCAGACACATTAGACTTGCTGTTTATACCCAAGGAGTTGAAACCATAGAGGAACTTCTTATTCTTGTAACACAATCATCGCAGTTTGTTAATAATCAATACGAGAGAAGAGAGGACCAGCCGCAGCAGCAGCAGTACTCTACTCATAATCCAGTACAACAAAAATCGACGCAGTTTGCGAAGAGAGAAGAGAATTGGAAAGAGTATAAACAACCCTTTGAAAAAGGTAATACAACTCCACATAAAGGAGCGTACGCACATCCAGGTACGTCTAAAAAGCAATTAAGACCGTACAATGCGAATGTACAGAATATAAATGCAAATAATAATAATCATAATAATAGTAAGAATAATTATGAAAATAAAAGTGTGAAACAGCTGACACGCCCGTCTACATCCAAGGAGAGAGGGGGTGAGAAGAGCACAACAAGGGAGAAGAACAATGAATGACGGCGAGGAAGAAGCCGGCCGGCAGCTCAAACAGGTTTTAAAAGCGACACGTATTCCAACAAAATACCGGAACGAATAGGCTTGTTAAATGACCTGCACACACATGAGCTGCGCGCCACCCTAAACGATACAAACAATCCGCAACAGGAAAGAATGTTGTCTCACGCCTATTGTCCTACACAAGGGGGAACAATAAGCGGTATAAAGAAACGTAATGTGGTTAACATATCAACCATTACTTATCAAACAGATGATAGAGTTAATTATTTGCTAAATAATCTAGCAAGTGAACAAAATAAAGATCCGCAGATAAGTCATTTGAAATTATCAACACTATCCAGTAGGTATACGATTAAAAATAGTATATTGTATAAACTCGTCAATTATGATTGGAAAATAGTCCTATCACCAGAGATGTTAAAAACACTAACTATACCATGTCATCAAAGTTTAGCACATGCGTCAGCTTTAAAATGTCATTTAGCTTTGAAGGAAGACTTCATTTTGAATAATATGTTTATAAGAATTAAAGCAATCTTAAAAGGATGCTACGAATGTCAAACAGCACATCCAAATCTTCACACATATGTAGATATGCAAAATATAAAGACACAGGAAAAGGGAGAATTAGTAGCAGTAGACTTCCTGGGCCCATTTCCGAGAGCTATTCACGGGGGTACGAAGCACATACTTGTATGTATAGATGTGTTCACCAAGGCAGTTCGACTCTACGCTATTCGAAGACCTACCACAAAAAGTGTACTGAATGTCATACTACATAAATATGTACCGAAGTATGGTCACATCAAAAAGATATTGAGTGACCAAGGTAAACAATTTCAAAATAAAGCATAGACGGAAACGCTAACTCAGCACGGCATACAACCAGTGTTAACGTCAATACGACATCCACAAGGAAACCTTGCTGAGAGGGTAAATAAAGAGTTAGGAAAACATTTACGCATCTACTGTAATGAACAACATAATCGATGGGCAGAGTACTTATCATTTTTTGAACAAGCTATAATTATACATAATAACCCAGCTAATTTATTCGTACTCATTAAGATCATAAACCATTCTGTTTTTGTGTAGAACTCATTACGCGTCATAATCTCACACTACTAACTAAGTTTTCCACATAATACAGTTTAGTTGAGACCAAAATGTACTTTCACTTTTCCTATAAATTTATTTTTACTATTCATTGGTTTTCCAATCTTTTTCTTCATACTGAACGGTACTTTCAGATGTATTACTACAAGCAGTACATTTTAGTAGTGTTGATATTATGATTCAGTATTACAAATCTTCCTTATTATTGATTCTCAACTCTGTCTCCTTTCATTCACAGTTTCATACCCTGTTCATTGCTACCATCATACATCTTATATTATTCAGTTTTAAAATTTTCAACTAATTTTTAAATAATTATATTTTTTAGATGAAATACACCATAGTACTACACTTGACTAACGAATTACATGCAACCATTTTTATTACAGTGCTGGTTATTTATGTCGCTCTGAGAGATACAACGGTGGAAAGTAAACACAACGATCATTTGTACGTACAGTTCAGAGCATCTGCTGGCATACTTTAATTGTTCACATTACCCGCCGTCAGACGAACATAACGTCAGGAGTCACACAATCCGTTACCATTTACTTATAAAAAAAGTAGCGTTTCGATTTTAAAAGAATCCATATAACTGTAATTTACGACGTACTGGGTAGTCTTGTTGTCACGAGTGGTAGATAATATACGCTGCTGGTAATAGTTTTATGCCTGTTTTATGGCTGCACATTACAACCACTTACAGCAAATTTAATAAAGACTGCTTAGAGCTACGGTGGATTCATGTGCTGCAATTAATGTCTTAAATATATCGCTAACATCGAGAGTGGAACGCAAACAAAGGTAGCGTGTACTTTATTATTATTTTTTTTAAGTAACCGCTTAGTCTTTCACGAGTATGGACAAAATGAAATACTGAAAAATTAACTTGAAACAAGTATTAGAATATATATTGCGAGTTTGGTTAGTTCCGATCCAACTGCACGTAACCCGTTAGTTGCAGCCAAGAGAAATAACATTCCCGTCTCAGCACATTTACCGTGGCAAAGCACGGGGGGGGGGGGGAGGCTGACCGTATGTCTCTATTTTTCGATTTTTTAATCAGTGTTTGATAAATAGCCAGTAACAGTCTGCTCAGTTTTCATATACCTTTAAGTCGTGAAAACATAAGCAATACACATTTTTAAACACCAACTGGTTTATGAATTTTAACATTTGTTCTTTGAGATATATTTGTTTACCTACATTTTGTTTTCCTGAAGTTTTTTTCTACTCTGCTTCTTCTTTTGATATGAACATAATTCTGCTTTTTTTCGGTATGTGGGAACATTGTAGTCTATAGAATTTCATGGTTTTTTTGTTCTTTTTGTTGTAACATTAGCTTTGTTCAATCGATCATGCAAAAATGGCATTATTTTAATTAGGATTCGTAATTAAGGTTTACAAAATTTCGATTTTCTTCTTTACAAACAGTGTATGACCATGGTTTCTCATAGATACAATCGTCTAGATTTACAAATTATTCGAATAACCGGTATATATATATATATATATATATATATATTGCAATGCACTTAAAATATTTCAATTATATAGAATTAATTTAATATGTAACAAGTTAATATTACATTAGTAAAGACATTTTATGATTCATTTAAACTAAATGATAACTATATCCTCTTTTACAAATCATTTGAGTTACTATATTGTGGAAATATTATATATATATGTGGTTTTAAAAGTTTTATAAATGCATTCTTAATTGATGTACACGTACATTGATTACAACTGATTCACGTCCTTATTTATACTATATACACATTTTACAAAACTTTTCATCCTATGAAATATGTTTTAAATATACCATATAATTTAATATGGAAAAGAATTATTGTTATTAATCGAATAGGTTACTCTCTAGGTTTGGGCATTATGAATTTATCGTTTTCATACATTTTGAAATCTGTGGTTTTGAGTAAGTGTCTTCTTCTTCTTCTTCTTCTTAGTTATTGGCTTCGGCACAGAAATTTTCATGTCGAAAGTCGAACAGACTTGTTACTGGAACATCAATCTCTGGATCTTGCATTAATTGTCTTGGACTAATAATCATCTCAAACAGCATTTCATTCTTGTACGTTCTATTATTTACTTTTATTTCTAGATCCATTCGTACTTTCACTCTCTGACTATGTCATCAATATAGAGATATTTAACAATTTTGGAGATATGCTTCAGCCTTGACGAACTTCTTGATTAATATAAATATCTTGTGTTAAATTCTCTCCTATAGTCAATACTGTGCTTGAACAATAGTATAAGATATTTATAACATCTACAAGATGTTTAGTAAACCCCTCTTAGACATAATGTCCCATAGAATGGATTTGTTAACTATATTAAGCTTTCTCGTAGTCAATGAAGGCAAGGTGTATCTACAAACTAAATTCCCTCCTTTTCTGAATCAATATTTTCAAAGAGAATACGTCATCAGTGGAAGTTCGGCCCTTACGAAATTCTGCCTGGTTGTCAAGAAGTAAAATATCTAAGACATAACGAAGTCTTTCATTAATAATTGTTCCATATAATTTGATGGCACAGTTCTATTACCTCTCTTCAAAACAGAAATAACCTTGGCTACTCTCCATTCATTCCGGGATTCTGCATCTCCTCCAGCTCATATTCAACAAATGTAGCAGTCGAGACTTAAATAATGTACGACCGTATTTAGGTTCTGAGTTTATCCCATTTAAACCAGGTGCTTTCCGATTGTTCATTAATGAAAGCGCTCCTTCTCGTTTCTCAAATGTTATTGAGTCTATACCTGTTTCTCCGCTTATGTCTTCTGCAGCTTCCTGGGGAACGTTAAGTTCATACCATAGTTCTTTCTAATGCTCAATCAAATTGTCCTTTGAAATCAAATTGAAATGAACTGTCTTCGTATCTTCTTGGTTGAGATGCTTCATTAATGTGGATACCACCATTTGGCTCCATGTATTGTCGTCCACTATATTACTAATAAAGCTATTCTACATGATTTTTCATGCGCTTCCCGAAAAATGTACGTATTTTTCACAGCATTAGGTTTCTGCTTACAAGTATCCAGATCTTCATTGGTTCTTTCTCTGAAGGTATCTGTGATAAGCCGTTTGTTTTTTTTGTATCGCTTGCTATATCTCCTCATTCCATATTTTAAACCTCTTTCCCGAGTATTTATTCGTTTCTTTACAAACACTTCACCGCCCACTTTCTCCTAAAGATTCAGTATATTACTTCATTCTTCTAAATCGTTTCCAGTACCTTCACTGATAGAAACGGTCACTGATAGGTCATTAATAAACAATCTGAAGCAAAAGTTAAGCAAATACTCTTGCTAGCACGTTTACAGTTTCTTTGCGAACCAAGAAACAAGCTTATTTCCAAGTAATTACAGGGGAATAATCATCAGCATGATTGGTTTCAACGAAAATTAATTTATCAAGAGCCGTCGATTGAAACGTTAATTTTTATGTGGGACTCGTCTGAGCCAGCAGTAATAATATGATAATGCATGCAGTAGGTTGTGATTAAATGTTGCTATTGATGGTGTTTTAATGACTCATTACAGGGAGGCATTAATTTTCTATTCATAGGCTACACTTAATACTTAGGAATTAAAGATCTGACGAAGTTCCTGCATACTTTTTAGTTTGCTTGTTTCTAGAGATTCATTTCTCCAGTAATGTTTTTACTTCAAAATTAATAATGGTTAATTACTTTGGGCTACAAAGGATAGGAATTATTACATCAACTCGAGCTTCACGCGCAGATGTAATAATCGCGCGCACACGTGAATACGATTTTGAATATCTTCTTTGTGGAAATCATTACATCAATTAAATTATTAACTTTTTAACAGTCTAATAACTTTCTTGTTTCAGTTCGGTTGATACCTTACTGGGTATTAGGCCTATTTTAGGCAGTACGGCGTAGACAGTAGCGTTTTTAGGATCTTTGTTGAGCTACAAAATGAACTTCCTAATGCAAATTGGAACAAACATTTCAGCAATTATGTGTCTCTTATGTAGTTAATGTCTTCTCACATTGTATGCTTACGTTGTCAAGAATGAGTTCTTTCACACCTACTTATATCAATTATTGAAGTTACACCTTTTTATAATTTGACAAATTGTACAGGGGCGGCCATAATTTTTTAAACATAAGACATAAAGTTGGTACAATACAGGCAGCACCAATTTGAATTCGTTTTATCTTCCACATCCACGAGCGTATCCGGCTGGACGATGTGAGAATGACATAAAAATGGTTTACCTTTAAACCAGAACCACCATAACCGGATTGCTGGATTGTTTTCTGGATGGAGGGCTCTTCTACTATGTGAAACAGGTGACAATAAACTCTGACAAGGTTGGGAATTTATACGTCGACAGTTTTTCAAAATTGTTTGTTGTCAGTAGTATACAAACTGTCCACAGTTGAATACGACCTTAATACAATCTTCATTTTTAGTACACACTCTTACATTAAAGTAAGTTGTATTTACAAGTTGTAAAAGTAACAGTCATTTTCAATTTACGTTTAATTTCTGACGCACATGGTTACGATCCAACAAATATTAAAACCAAACAAATTATCTTTTACTTGTTCCACAACTAATTCATTTAACTCAAGTCAAAAGAATAAAAAAATAAATAAAAAATAAGAAACATGTTTGTAAATTAATAAAATGAAATGTTTACTAGGGAAAACAAAAATCACGATTACGTTGAAATTGCGAAAGACTGAGAAATTGAATTGAGTAACTAATACGACAAATGGGTACTGGTATTTGTATGTTGCGAAGATAAAAATAATTATATCAGAATGTATATACAGTATATGCAAACAGTAAATTGTGAGCAATATACTTACCAGTAAGTGAATGTTAATTTTGCATGCAATTACAGAACAGACGGTTAGGGTTTACAGTTTCACGTTGAACCTGGTGTTCGTATCCTGCATTGCAGTGTCATATTCAAGTGCTTACTAGAAAGAATACTGAAGCTGTTCCGAAACAAATTAATTAGTACAGTAAGAGTACTGAGTGAGCCAAAAGTATCTGTAACAATGGTAGTTTGCAATGAATGATTGTTTTTACCCTGAATGTAAGTAAGTTTAATACGTTTAGGGTGAACGCCAGTGGTCTAAAGTTTAGAAGGAAAATGGTAATGACTGAAAACATTCGGTCTGGAGCATGCGTGTTCACGGAACATAAATCGTATTTTCCACTTTGATTAGAATTTTAAAATATGGAATCAGATATCATCTCAATGAACAGTATCGTTTGAGATGACGCAGTAAGTATTAATAATTAAAAGACATTAGTGTAAGCTAGGCATTAGTATACAGAATTCTAAGTGTAAGGAGACCATATACAAACACGTTACGACTTACATTAATGAAAGAGAGCTTAATTAATCATAAACCGTACCTAACCACAGTTAAAGCAACAGAAATAAAGTCAAAAAATATATTTACTAGAAAATAAATTAGTATTTTCTGTCAAGATATGGTTTAGAATAGGTAAAAGTAGTTATCGTATAGTATATTTCAGTCTATACTGAAGTATCCCATGATGTTCTAAATGTGAGGCAGAAAATTTACTAATGACAGTACATGTGAAAAACTGTCTGTAAGGATTACTTAGTTATCACAAAATTGAACGTCAACATCGAATGAAAAATTCAGAGCAAACGCGGTAAAAGAAATTACTGTATATTCCTTAGAGGAGTGGTAATATCATATAGGGCTGTGAAGGGAACCTTTCAGTTTTTTTGTCCGAAATTGAAGGTTTTTTTCATAGTAAAAACATTAATAAAGAAGTAGAAAATATGTAGAAAGCATGTACAAATACTCAACAACACCAGGGTACTATTGTTATGTTCAGTCATTCCTATCATGACTAAAGCAAGTGAACGTTAGTGCAATAAAACTTGTTTCGGTAGTAAAATTTGAAGTTTATAATCGACAGAGCTTATAGAGTATCCAGATGGCGAGGTTATAAGGAACTGAAAGCGAACCTAAGACTGAATTTTTAAATACACGAGTATATACTAAATGGTGCAGACATCTTATACCTATAAAGCGATGTTTTCTTGATATTATTTAAAAAATAATTTTCTATTACCAAAGCAGGTTACTATTTGGCAGTCAACTTGACCTAAACCAACTTGGAGTACAGAAGGAAAGTAATTCAGCTGGCACTATGTTGCTGCCACCTACAATATCCCATGTGTACTCTCGTAGACCTAAGAGCATAAAACACATCTCGAGTTTATGGTGTTGTGTGCTGCTCGGGAATGGAACTTTACATTAGTAGTATAAATCTGTAGTAAGACGTCATATTAACAAGTGTACTCAGTCACACAGAAAGTATTTTTTCTATGGGGAATCAGGTAACAGAAAGCCTAACAGAAAAAGGTCGCCATCTCGATACACCAATCAAATAAGCTGCCATGTAGAGACACTGTATATTAGTATGACCATGAACAAGTTGTGTGTGTGTGTGTATATATATATATATATATATATATATATATATATATATATAAATGGAGGTGAATAGCTCAAAGGAAGTAACAATTATTTAACGGCGCCCGTACAACGTTGAACGTTACGAAATAACCAAATAATGATGTTGCTCCTGTAATATTCTCAATGACAAACTTAAATTTTCGTTAGCGTGTGTTACTGAACATTTGTACTAAATTTAGTACAAGTAAAAATTAAAAGAGAATTCTTTATTAAATCTTTGCATCTCAGTGTTTATTTAATCAGTACTTTTAAACGAAATAAAACTTTTTGTTCGCTGGCATTAGCGTATATACAAACACGCTTCTTTCAAGCGGTAGGCTAAGGCTTACCACTAAGCTAACTTCAAACGCGTTGTCAGCTACAGACGAATTCTATTTTCAAATGAATTCTGCAACAACTTCTGGCTAAACAAATTTGTTTTTACGAACTGGTCTCTTTCCCAGACACGTCCGAAAAAACTGTTTCCACTTTATCAGTACAAAACACTGTATGAACCAAAGAAGAATGTGGATACATTGATTTTCTATAATCAAAGCTTAACTTCACCGTTATTACAGCCGACTAACCGACTTCTGTAGTCAGTAAATACATTCATGTAAGTTGCAAAGAAAATTTTGCACAGATGCTTTCGTAACGTATCTTATTAAATCTATCCTTTTGCTTGTTGACAAAAGAGACTACTGATATTATTTTTGTCTATAACGTAAAGGGGAAGGTGGGGGAATTCCGCGAAGTGAAGTAAAACCACGCATCACTTTCCTTGGATTAGGGTACGTCCAATGCAGTATTGGATAATGCTGAATTCTAGAGGCTTAACCGTAAACTACGATGATTTCGCAGCTTGGCAAGGCCAGTAGTGCGGAGTCTGTTATTGTTGGCTGTTTTTTCTCACACTGAGTTGAGTTAAGTTGTGACGGTATTCAGAACGGTGACCTCAGGAATTTCCAAAGGTAAGTCACCATTCATTCATCTATAATAATGTTTATATATAATAAATATATTGTATATATAATACTATATATATTTAGGTATATAATTATTATACATACATAAATGTCTTATTTGTTCGAGATATTGTCATGTTTTTGTGTCGTGGTTAACTGGTGGTTACGCGCACTAAATCGCAATGCATAATTTTACCCCATTATCCCCACAACGTTTGTTATCATTTTATGTACTCTAAGAATAATTTATTCCTTTTAGATACCAAGAACGTATTAAATCAAAACAGTTTAAGTCACGGACGTCTTACCAGCTGAATGTTGCCTTAAAGGCTATAAAAGATGGCAATTCAATACGTAAAACAGGCAGAGATTGAGAGATAAACCTGAGCCAACATTGAGAGATAAACTGAAATTTACTGATTAGATGATACTGTGTCCAACTTTAGGGAGAATTAAATTTTAAAAAAAGAAGACAAGGAGAATACAATAATACTGAGCAGACTGTTTTATAGACTGGCCTCTACAGAACATTGGATGCACAGAGTACAAATTCGTTTCTCTGAAAAATATCAAACATACGTATTTTCAGTGACACCCTTAAGTAAGGACTTCTTATTCCTCTTTTGTAAAACAAACCCCACTTTTTAGCCTCCATCTACCAGAAGGAACAGCACTAACAGAAACAGCTCGTTTAATTAGGAACAGGTAGCACTTAGTTTTAAGAATCTAGAAACTGGACTTTCGAGGCAAAACTTCCTTCCTCAAGGAATATATATATATAATGTTAATGAATCTGGTATTTCAGTCATTTAAAAGAAGTTAAATTATTCGCTATAAAAGAGAATAAATAGTCGGCGCTTCCACGTCAGCTGAGAGAAGAAAAAATATTACAATCTGTTATTTTAATGCAGCAGGAGAGAGTGTATTTTACCTATGATAATGTATCCTCGTTTGCGGATGGCAGCAAATCTACAGAATGCTGGTCCTATTGGAATGTCTGAACAATTTTTTTCACAGTGGTTGGATTAATAAAGATTTATTTATAATATAGCTCAAGAATTTCCAAAGTAAGATAATTTTTTCTATTCAAGACGCGCTATTACTCATTTGTGATAATCATCCGAGCTATGTTTCTTTAGGGGCGCTTGAGTTCTGCAAGGAAATATAAGTGTAGTTGTTTCTCTGCCACCTCAACGTGTAATCACTTGCAGTCTCTCAAACTAACCTATTTTGTCCTCTTAGTTATGATCTTTCAAGAGAGTACGATTTTTTATATATAATCATACGTATACGTACGAATAAACATGTGATATTCGTGGGTTATTGAACAAAGGCTACGTAAAGGCGGCAAGAATGGACACAGATCTTTCCGGCTTCAACGCTGATGGAATTGTTACTTTTAATCCATAAAAGCTCTCAGCAGAAGAATTTAAAGAGTTGATTCTTCAGACAGAAACAGAAAAAAATATTACGTACAAATTACGGACAGCATGGCACATTCAGTATACAAAACCTCAAAGAAGAAGGAGAACAACACTCCGAAACGTCGTATGAGAGAATACAACAAAGTAAGTTCACAAGAGAAAGTACCATCAATAGTAATAATTAGAAAAAAATATGTTCATTCAACTGTAGTTCTAGATCACTTTCAGTAACTTTAGTATCAGGAATCCAAATTTGTCAGCTGCGGATCGATCAAATTTGCACGTGACTCATGTAGCAACAATATGAATAAGATATTTGTAAGATGAAGACTAGAAACCCAGTGCTAAAAAACAACATTCACAGATATTAAAAAGGACAACTATGAAAGGGGAATTTGAAAAAAAGTCAAGGAAAATAATTGGAAAACGTAAAAAAGGATTCAAACCCAAAGAAAACGTTAACTAAATAGAGAAAAATTATCTAAAAATAATATTAAAAACCCAAAACCAAAACGGAAACTGTCGAAACTGATGAACCAGACATGACAAAAGAAATTTGGTGAACAGACAATTGAAGACATTGACACAGATGGTTTAATAAGTGACCAAAGTTACGTAAAGTACATTATATATACGATGACTTTAGGCGTGATGGCGAAGAGCGGTTTAGATGCTTAATATGTGGATTTTGGTCACATTCAGAGTGAAGCGGATTGTGTAGACGAAAATAAATGCAATAATCCTATACGTTTGCAAAAAGAAACAGATTTTCATAAAAAGAAAATGTCAATAATTATTTAGATTTTTATGAATCTCTTTAAAATATGAATTATTTAATTACAGTATTAATGACTGTAGGTAATGTGTGCTCTAATGTCATAATTTGTTTTATAAAATTCATAATTTAATGAAGCGTACTCCTAAAACTTAGAATCTTTAATATTTCCTGTAGAAAAAAACTTAGTAAATTCTATAAATATAAGCCTACAGTATATAGGAATAAGCTGAGGAAAAAGATAGTAGAGCTTCAGTATTGCTGAATGACAACGTGACGCCTTACACGTACACTGGTGCGGCAGAATTACATAACGCTGTGGACCATTGCAGACGTTACTAGACTACCCTATCAGACCGCTGTCTCGCTACAATGCATGGCGGCGGAGGTATAAATACTGGATTTCGAAGCGGCCCAGTTCAGATAACGCTTCTGTCAAACTCCTAGCGAGCGAGACTGTACGCGTTACCTGCCGCAGCGCATCGGAACACTTCGGAGTGATCCAGTGGCTGGAACAAGAATCGTTCTAGTTCCACACCTATTCCGTTAACCTCATCAAGCCAGTAGCCCTCGTCCTTCGGGGGCTAGACATACAGTCCGATCCGCAGATCGTCCTTGACGAACTGGGCGACGCGGGTTACAAGGTTGTGGGAGCCTCTCGGTTGTATACAACCTACGGCTCGCGTCGACCCCTGCCTCTAATCAGACTCCAGGTGGAGAAGGGGGAACCCACCCAGGCCCTTTTAGAGTTGAAACGGCTGTTCGGGCTCTGCGTTAGCGTAGCGTAGAGCCCTGCCGTCAGACCGGGAAGATTTCCCAATGCCACAGGTGTCAGACGTACAGCCACAGCAGTTTTGCTTGTCAGAACGCGCCGACCTGCGTCCGGTGCGGACTTGATCACTTAACGCAGGCCTGCGCTGTTCCTGACAATCATAGATATTCTATTAACTGTGGAGGCGCCCACGCTGCAAACAACAGGCTCTGTCCAATTTAAAAAGAGCAGCTGGACAAACTAGTTAAGCCTGTCCAGCCTAAGCCTCGACATACTGTGCAGCCAGTAATATCGGCCAAAGCATCTGAGCCTGTGGCACGGAAACCAGCCCTAAGGTCTGCTCCGGTTCCGAAACCATCTTGTGCAGTGAGCCCGAACAAAGCTAAACAGGCCACACCTGAAGTCGCGCCCTCGAAACCGGAACGCAAGATACCCGCGTATGGAAAGGTCCCGTTGCCGCAGGATGATGGGGAACTTGATCCTCCACTGCCGCCGCCACCCAAGCCTCGCTACCCCCGATCAGGCAAGAAAGGTATACCTCAGGCCAAGAACACGGGACAGCCAATACCTGCCACTGGACCCAAGCCTGTCCGCCAAAAGCCAGAGCGACCACCCGCTCCAGAACCTGCCCCCAAGGCTTCCACCGCCTCGCCCCGCCGCAGCTATGCAGCTACCGCCAAGCGTTCTCCCCAATCGTCTACAGATGGTGTCGCCGTCGTCTCCGACTTTCTGGCAAGCTACGACTTGCAGAAAGTAGCCCAAACTTTCCGTACAATCAACACACGCTTGGCAACAGCCTCGTCCCAAGACAAATTCCTCCTCTTGGTGGAAGCCTGCCGTGTTATTGGTCTGTTATGAACAACGGACAACCACGGTAATCCCTCAAGCGAGACCGCGAGCTCGTGGCGTGGAACACCAACGGTCTCGTTTCCCAGCATTCTGAGCTCTTAGAGTTCGTTGCCCGTCACAAGCCCGATGTGCTTCTTCTTGGTGAGACGCACCTGATCCCGTATCGTCGATTCCGACTACCCAACTACGTGTGCTACCGGGACGACCCATCAGCTGATGAGACTCGTGGAATGCATTACCGAGGCTGGCTGGTAGGGCAAACAGACGACTGCGATCTTCCTACACGTAGAGAAAGCCTTTGACCGTGTGTGGCACGAGGGTGTCCTTTACAAGCTAACGGAAGTCCTCCTCCCAGATTGCTAAGTTCACTTGAACGGCAGCTTTCTGCGAGACCGTAGCTTCCGAGTGAGAGTAGACCACGCTCTCTCTTCGGAGAGGCGTATTACCCCTGGTGTCTCTCAGGGAATTGTACTTGGGCCTCTTCTGTTCTCGCTGTTTGTCAACGACACGCCCCGAGTTCCTGGAGTAAAATTGTCGCTGTTCGCGGACGACACTGCGGCTTTTGACTCAGAGCCGAACGCAAGTTATGCGGCAATCAAGCTCCAGCGCCAACTCGACGAGTATGTCGGGTGGACCGATGACTGGAGAGTTGCCGTCAACGCTTCCAAGAGTGCCGCGGTAATATTCTCGCGAAAACGCAAGCGGCCTCGGCCGCATAAAGTAGGCCCCGTCTAGGTACCCTGCACCAATAGCGTCAAGTACCTCGGGCTCCACGTGGACTCCCGACTCACCTGGCGAACCCATACACAGTACACCCGACAACGCGATTCGGCGCAACTGAGTAGACTCTGGCCCGTGCTATCTAATCCGGCAATGACCCCCCGGCTAGGTAAGCTCATAGTCAACTCGTACGTGTTGCCCGTGATTACCTATGCCTGACCTGTTTGGGGATACCTGGCTCGTGGTCATAGGTCAGCGCTCCAGCGCGTTCTCGACCGGGGACTGAAGCTTGCGTGTAAAGTCCCCCGGAGGTACTCTTCTCGTCTATTGAGGAGAGGACTCGGTGTCCGCTCTTTTGATGACACCGTGAGACGCCTGGCGCGTAGATTCTATGTTCGTTCCGACAGAGTAAACCACAATTCCCTCAGAGTACCCCGCTACCAGGTGAGTCCTGGAAGCGACCTCGTGTATTAGCCCCGGTGGTATAATCCACCAATCGCAGGTCACTTCAGACCCTCCCAGAAGTAGGTAAAACATATAAAAGTAACTCAAACAGACCCAGTGGCAGGAGTCCTATCTGAGACTCGGGACACGGCACAACTCGCGACCCTCGCAACCCCCAGTCGTGTGGCCCAATTCAGTTACACTTGGGGTTTTCATAGAGCGGTTCGCAGTGATTGTTGAATTTATTGAGAAGTGATTATTGTGTTAATTACTGCAGAACTGTAATAAGGTGACCTTTGTTGTTGAACAAATTTAACTTGAATTATTTTATGATAGCACTTTGTTGATTTATAACTGCTGTTCGTGTCTAATTAAAGGTGGTAATTAGTGACTTCATCGGTGTCAGTTATTCTGTGTTCACTGAACAACACGACGATCGGTGTGACCGTTGTAACAGTAGTGTTCGAAGTACGAGAGACCTTTAAGAATGAAAACAGATATCACTTAGACGAAGAAGGTAAATAATCTGCAAACATGGATACCAGTCAGATGACGAAAGCTTTGGAAGCACTAATACTGCAAACACAAGAAAAAAGTAGATAGCAGACGGGAAGCAGAAGAAGCAGAGGAACGATAGATATCCCTAGTGCTAGAAACAGAGAAGCGATGAAAAACACTTATGCTGGAAACACAGAACCAGCAGAAATCACTATTGTGTGAATCGAGAAACGCTAAAATGAAGAAGCAGAAGTCATAAAACGCTGATACAGAAGCAAAACAATTCCAAGAACACAATACTGCAGATTTGGGTCCCCACGTGGTTGTGGGTAATTTACGCGGTGAGCTGAATGGGCAAGAGGTAAAATTGACTACTTTAGAAAAATTTGTCTCAATAGACTAATATAGAAGAAGCAATATCGATTAAAGTATGCGTTGCATTAGAAGTGTCAGTTGCAAACACAAGAGAGCATATAAAAAGTGAAGTCGAGCAGATAATGAAAATATAGCAATTGCGTTTTGAAACAAACGGGTGAAGAGACAGTGCCAATCATAAAGATAGAAAAGCACATAGAAATAAAGCATCAAAAAAAGTGGCTTTGCCTTTAGTCGGCCCAGTTCATGTCATGGCCCCAACATTTGATAGAAGCATTCACTGGGCGACGTATCTTTGGCTATTTGATGCCGCAAAATTGAACGGAGAAAGAGACATCAATTTCATTCTTTCTCGCTTTAAAAGGATCCGTCGCAGAGCTATTACAGAAAGTGCCATCTGATAGCCAGAATACCTGGCTGATAACCAGAGGATTATCGAATGAGACTTGCAATGCAGATATTTATTGATGACGTCAGAGACTGTGAACTTCAGCAAAGTGTTATGAATGGCAAGACATCGAAATAGCTCAGAAGCACTTGTTCACACTTTCGGGTTTGAAGCTGCCAAGTCAGCGTTCCTCTACATTAATGAGTCTATGTCATCACACTGTAGTCAGAAGATTCCAGTATCACATTGCCGTGACACAAAACAAACATTTCAAAGTGTCAAAAGTACCAAAACGATTTGAACAATTGGAATGAGACAGAAGACCGAAGTGTTATAGATGTGGGAAAAGTGGACATCATCAGGCAGATTGTTGAGAGAATAAAATACACAGAGAAGGGTGTGAACTTACAAATGGGAGAAACAAAGCTCCAGAGCAGCACACAGTTTCCACGCTTCACAAGACCAGTGGAAACTTTATTATTAGTGGATTTGCGGAAGGTAAACCAACATCATTTACATTTGAACTAGTGACACATTTTCCATTGCGCGCCCTGAATTAGTAGTCATTGTGAGGATGAATTACTCATTGTGCACCATCCTCAATTTAGTCACGGGACCATACAACCCGTGACTTGAAGCCCCGTCAAAGTGATAGGAAAGGTAGACGTACGTTTACGTTTGGGTCACCTTGAGTTTAGCCACCAAAAGGTTGTCGACATTGCCGATAAAGCGGTTCTTGGCACAGACATTAGGAATGCTTAGGGGTGTGTTGTGGACTTAATAGAGCAAGTGCTGAGACTTAGCCAAGATAAGATAATGTTTTCTCGGTTGAAATGACAGGATCAATAAACCACTCAAACAAGTAAGTGGCGATGGCAGAAAAAGTACTCAACATGAGCGACGAAGAGGAACCTAGGATTTGGGTGAGAAAACGGAAGACGAACTAATAGATAAAGGACCAATCTATATGGCGACAGAAGAGGTGATTAGAAAACCTATTGTGGTTGGGAGGAAGACTCTTGCTTGATCCTGAGTTAAAGGTAGTGGCCGGGGGAGAAGTGACTGAACAGTACATTACGCAAGAGGGGGTTGACGAGAACCAAACTGACTGAGATAGCCCTTACACTGTGGAAAAGGTAATAAATGATATTTTTCATGATATTGTTCAAGTCCGTCCACCTAGACCGGGTAGCCAAGTATTTCTGAAGAGACGGTTTGCCAATTCCGAACGAACAGGTTTGAGGAGGGGGCAGCTGAGGAAATAGGTAGTACTTACTGAATGACAACGTGACGCCTAACATGTGTATTGGTGCGGCAGAATCACGTAACGCTCGCGCGCGTAATTGTTCTAGGTCAAGGGAGATGCCCCTTTCAGACATTATTCGACTACCTTACTGCCATCGAGACCCGCTATCTCACTACAATGCAAGCGAAGGAGGTATAAATACTGGATTTCGTAGCGGCCTAGTTCAGTTATACCTGGCGATTTTTCAGTGATTATTGCGGTTTATTGAAAAGTGATTATTTGTGTTAATAAGTGTAAACTGTAATAAGGTGGCATTTATTTTTGGACAAATTTTGACTTGAATTATTGTAGCCTATAAGTGTGCTTTCATAATTTATAACTGCTGTTTCTGTCTAATTAAAGTTGGCCATTAGTGACTTCATAGGTGTCACATTCTGTGTTCACACAGCAACACGACGATCTTGGTGCCTGTCGTAACAATATTATCATATACCAGAATATCACAATAAAAATTCCAAATAGTGAATAGTGTAAAGTCTGAACCAACAAGCTTCTTTCGTAATATCAAAGACAATGAAACTACCATAAGTGCGCGATATTTTTCCACCTTGCCCTACCTAAAAAGAATGTGCTCAATAAAGTGCTCAATAAATACGGGTCCACAGATTTTTAACCTGGAACATTATCTACTAGGCCATGAGGAAGTCCAAAATACGTACTAGATGGATTCAAATTCAATTTAATTTAATTTTGTGTAAATTAGCAAGTGTGTTGAGTGTGGGAATATACCACCACAGCAGTTTACTTACATACAGATACATGTCTTTACAATTACATGTATACTATGCAGTTACACTGTAGATTACATACACATCACACCGACGCTATATAGAACATGCGTAGGAGCCTTAACATTTATTATGAGATTGTCTATCTGACCCAGATCGGAAAATTCTCTAGAGTTGTGGCTGCTCCTGCGCCTTCAAAGATTATTGTTGCTCGATTATTCTCCCAGCAAAATAAATCCTTTCCAGCATGACGCAACACTACGCCATTCCCTCGTCGTTACTTACGCAAGTCGCTAAAACCATAGTACAATTTAGTTAATTAAGTTTTGGGAGTTTGGTTAATGTACCAGAGGTACGCCTGGAAGTAGTTCATTGTCAATCAGCGCATATTAGACACTGGTATTTAGAAAAAATTACAAATGTTAATCATGTGCTTCCGTTGTCTATTATTGTAATTGTATCTACTTGATGTATTTTTCTGTTTGCCGGAAAAGTAGGTAGACTGTTTCAAAAAGAGTGTTGTTATTTACAGGGTTGCCAATAAATTATATCTATTTCTCTGGTGTTCAGTTGTTTATTCCACTACTTCAGAATCATGACCCAGGCAATCATCCTAACAATAAACGTGAACTCTCAGAAATAACAAATTCTGTAAGGTATTAATGCCAGAAGAAACGGAAAGCCGTAACATCAATGTATAAAACAGAATCAAATATTTTAAGAAACGAATGTGCATTGAAATTCATTGAGTTGAATTCATACGTGAAGAACTGCCTATTGTTAGCCACGTGGATGCGACACGTTTTCTTGTAATATTGTATTAAAAATAATTAAAATGGTTTTTGTTGAAAAATACACCTATTCTTCATAACAAAGATATTTCCAATCCAGTCTTAATATTTAGGTTTAATATTTCCGAGCTGATGTAGGTATAATATCTGTGTGGTACGAGACAGGAAGTGAGTGAGCGGAGGGGAGGGAGAGACACAAAGACACATAGATAGACGCAGACATACAGTCATACAGACAGATACGGATATATTAGGCTACAGCGGTAAAAAAAAGAAAATGTTAAAGTTTGATACAGTAGTCTTGAGTATAATTTTAGTCGCAGATGCTGTTCATAAATAATGGCTCCCATGTATACCACCGAAGTAGCTTAGGAGTAGGCAGGGTAGGCTGCCTAATGTGAGCCGTACGGCATACATGGAAGGCAGTGTGGCCAGCACTACGCTTCAGCCGCCCATTATTATCCCCAGGATGTTATCCCAGGTACTCATTTTCAACAGGCTGAGTCGACCTGGGGGTTGAAAAACGCGCCTTGATTTTATGGTGCGGCCCCGGGAATCGAAACCGGGTCCTCTAGATTAGTAGCCAGGTGCCATACCCACTGGTCTACTGAGCCGCCGCAGATGCTATTCATAACAAACCTATAAAAAAAATAAGAAATACACAAACATTCAAAATATTTAATTTTTACTACAGGAGTAGATCCGTTGAAGACTCCCCCTCTCAGTCTATCTCGCTCTTTCTATCTGCCTCAAGTAAATAAGTAAGTCCACACTGCGCAAATGTTTTTTCTATATCAATGGCTTTCGGTTGTTGAACCTTCACAAGTTTCTTGGCCGTTAAATTCTGGCTGTTACGTCTGCTTAGCCTCTGAGTCTTAGTGTATATAAGTTGACTCGTGCACAGTGAGTGATACTGGTAGACGGTTCGTGCTTTGTGTTTAATTCACTGTGCGACTTGTGTTCGATTCACACTGTGGATAAAATTTAACCTGCGTTTCCGACAATCTATTTTTCACTCAGAAAGCAAAGACAAAGCAGCCAACAGTATTCATATATTCTAAGAGGCCTACTTAATCCTTGCATTTTAAGCACCATTTACTCGTACGTAAAGCCGACTTGTATATCTAGATTACAGGCATAGTATTAGCTAAGAGTTGTTGCGAAATTGAATGTCTTTAATAATTTGAAGTATTTTGCAAGATGGAGACATGCTGTGTTAAGTAACGTGGTACCGAGTTAGAGTGAACTATATGAGAATTGCTTTAGTCATAAATCACAGGAGGATTACTATAGGAAACTCGTTCTTCAGTGGGCATCCAAGTGCCATATGACGACGATGATGTGATAATGATGATGGATGATGGATGCATATAATTATGCGCGCGCTCGTGTGTGTGTGTGTGTGTGTGTTTGAATGCTAAATTAACATTGCCAATACCTTGATTTAGCATTTTTTGCATAATAATATGAACACTAGTTAAATAAGTACACTACTAAAATAAATACAGTACAGTGTTAAATAAAAGAAGTAATATTGAACTATGAAAGTGAATTTTTATACTCTGGACGCCGACGTGTGTTGGTTGCATTACACTGGTACACCAACCAATCCACATTAAGAAGGAACGTAATGGATCACTTCAATATCACAAAGAAATATAAAAAGACGATCAAGCTACTCTGTCGATTAAAACCTCTCCGTCTGATTTATAAATAAACTACATATTGTAACAACACATAGGCCTATAACCACCATATTTTAAACGTCAAAATATAAGTAACATGTCATAATAATTGAGGGGGACAAGACCCATCAAGTATTTGCAATGAGAATGCGAAGCATGAAAACTACATAAACACAATTAAAGAAGAATGAACTCACCACGCAGGAGTTAATATAGTAATGGTAATAATAATTAATAACAAGAAAGAAAATGCATTAAATAGTGATTATACAACAGAAACAATAACCGAATAGATCCGGTCAGTAAGAATCCAATAAACCAAGAAAGAAACATATTACAAGGAAGAAATAATAATACTGATGATATCAATCAGAATGGTGACCTAAGAAGAATCACAAAACTACAATAACAATGAGATAAGAAGGCCTAATGTGAAGTAAATAGCCAACACCACTAAAGTACTAACTGAGAGACATACAAATGGTAGACAAAACACTAACTGACTAACTTAGATAACCTATATATGACCACTAGTCTAGTAAATGAGTAGGGCATCCAATATTAGCCAAGAGAGTGAGAGTAACAATAATATTAGTACAATAAGAAGCTGTAAACAACAGCATAATAGCATATTATGAACAGCATTAATGTAAATAAAAAGAGAATCAAAATTGTCAAATAACAGTAATAATTGTTAATTAAGTAATGGAAAAATGATAACAGAAAGAAAAAAGAAGTAATTAATAAATTACAGGTGATAATTAATAACATAGTACTAGTAAAAACAAGATTAACAATGTAAATTTGAATCAACTCAGTTCACCCATTGTTGCTATAAAGGGGGAAGACACATAACCTAAATACAGGTACTTTCCACCTAGATTCATACTTATTAATAACTAAAACATGTTTAAACTAAATCTCTTGTACACAAAGTCAAGTAGAGATGATAAGGTTTCTACCAGTACCAACATCAGCTACCTAGATTAGTATTTATATGATAATTAAAGCAAACCAAATGAACAAAAACAGACAAAATGAGAATCACCATGTAAACTTAGGTAAAACCTATTGTAAAGTTAAACAGGAATAAAAAGTGGGATACCTGGATAATAAATAAGATGTTATATCACTAAGATGATAGTATAAGAGAATTATTATCAGTAATGTAACGTATAATAATCATAATTAAGCACATCTGTCATGTGACACTAGATGTAAATACTGTTATTCAATTCTCAACGCGAAAGAACAAACAAATGTGTTAAAAACACCAGATTAGAAATCAATGTAATAACTGTAGTGAACTATTCTGAACCAGATAGTGGCCTGAAGGGACACTACTTAATTAAAAAAGAAACAAAGTAAGGGGACACCTGATAGTACTATACAGAGGTCACTAAATAGACTAAAAACAAAAAGGGAATAACAATATATTCCCATTAACAAAGTCAACCAGTAGTTGTAATGACACTCTATATATAATTGGGACAACACAGAAATTGCCCAGAAACTATTTCTCGTATATAATTAATCAATATAGTTAGTAGACTCATAGGCCTAAGACAATGTTAGCATAGGAGGAGTATTTTGTTCATAATCGTAAGTAGTTGATAAGTAAGGAGTGTCAAAGGACTTGAAAGGCATTATCTCAAAGAGGTGTGATTGTCATTAGCTAGCTATAATCCAAGAATATATAAAATTATTAATAAGTAGTGCAAAGTGTTCATCTCAAACAATATCTTCCTTAACCATGGACGAAAACATATCATGTGTGGACTCTAAATTAAGAGCCAAGTGTTCGCCATGCAGTGGTAAGCTTAGATTCACAATCTAAGGAGTGATAAGAAAGTTATCTCAATTTTAAAAATATTTGAGTTAGTTTGGAAAAATGTCTAGCGTCAGTTCGTAATCTCGAACCCAGCCACCCACGCTTATTACAACAATTAAATAATTTCGCGAAGGGGGTATGTGCGCTAAAGTAAAGATCGTCAGCCAATCAAACACGAAAAATCGACAAATTTTTCAAGGATCGCAGACGAGAACGGCAGCAACATACGCCACCTCGAGGCACTTTTTGAATAACCTTTGATGAGTACAGACGGCAGCTCGACTTCGCCAGAAAACAGCTGTTTAACCTAGCTTGTGCGTGTTATCGATGTAAACAAAAGCAAACCTAACCTCAATTTGTGCGATATCATAACAAGGTTACAATTGAAGCTGAATGAAGAATAAACAGTGCGAATACATGAACTGCTAAGTGTATAATCTCTAGCAATTACGCGATTTACAGGGAGTAAAGTGATTTTTTATATTAATTAAGGAAGTTGAGAAATGACGATATATTTATCGAACAACATTAATGCAATGTGTATAGACTGAAGTATAAAGGGCATAGCACCCTATTAATTTCATTCAGCAATTATTTATAGAGAGAATCCTAAAATTCATTGTATGTAATTAATAAATAAGAGTTCTGAAGACAATAATAGTTTGTTATATATAAACACTGAGTGTGTTACAATCACACACCTAAGTGAAGTCATTAACGTTTAACCAAGATTCAACTAACGATAGTTAGTAAGAAATTTGAGAATTGTCAGCTGACGAAATTAATCAACAACAGTTAACCAATGCAAATATAATTTGTTTATTAATTTAGGAAGAGTCTACTACTATTTGAATTATTTCTTTATATTATTAATAAAAGCAGGTTGTACCAAGCGACATAATATACTAATAATTAAACGATTACCTCTTTGAAGGAATCCAGTATAA
This sequence comes from Magicicada septendecula, assembly GCA_034769895.1. Lineage (NCBI taxonomy): Eukaryota > Metazoa > Arthropoda > Insecta > Hemiptera > Cicadidae > Magicicada > Magicicada septendecula. The sequence goes on along the minus strand of CM068368.1, from coordinate 357,666,543 downwards.
CAGTTCAGGTGATTCTTTAAGGAACACTGAATTGAGTTATTATTTTATTGTGTTCACATTTTATGTATTGTAAAGAGTTTTATGTTATTTCAACGTTCATTAACGTTCATTAAGTCATTTAACATCCATTGTCGATGTTTATTTGTATTTTGCAGGCTAAAAGAACCTACACCTTAATAAAATAGTTAACCAAAAAATATGTTAATCTAGTCTGATGTTTGTAGATCAGAACTCCCAACCCTGAGACAACATTTTTATAAAAGTAAATTCCAATGTAAAACAAATTTGAACCTAGAACGGTTTATGATATTTTAAATAATTAAAAAGATGTTAACATGAAATAAATTATAATTTTCATACAGCAAATTAGAGTCAGACTGTTTACTTCAATAGACTAGGTCATTACAGAGTAGGTGAACGTCTCTCAATAGATGGCACGACAGACAGCGGCAATTTGAATTGTGGTAATTAAATCTAAAATTAGATTGTCACATCAACACTGCGAAGTCAGCCAGACTCACTTCAAGTAGGCCTAAGTAGTTATTTCATACAAAACTAAATGTACTTTCAGTGAGAGATCGACTTCACAGATTCACCTAGTCGACAGAAGAAACGTCTCGCTATAAACAAACTTCGAAGGAAAATAAAATGAACAATTCTTAAACATTTTAAATAATTAAAAACAAAGTAAGACCGGTACTCCGTTCCCTTACAATATTATACGATCAAACTCGATACGTCTTATGAATTTATTTTTTTCCCAATTCACTTTCACCAAACAGCCACTCTTCCTGCGTTCTGATCGGCTGCAGTTTTGTTGTAACAGCCTATTTGTTACTAGCACCTAACCTTTCCGTTATATCAAATTACAGCCACGTTATTAGTACACATGTAACACTGTTATGTTTATTCGTGTGGTCAGCTAAATGATAACATTATTAAAGGAATTTAATAGTTTACCTATAACAAAATTCAGTAAGAAAATTATGTACTTTCACCTCTTACCTACCATGTGCTTTGTTACCATAGTAGGCGTGCTCGAATCTTTGCCACGAGTCACTGATGTCTACTTAGAATTTAACAGTTACTAAATCACCCATTAAGATGTAACTCACTGAGCTCCGTTAACACAATGATAGCACATTTTAAAATTTTGTTCGGCGTCAATGTTATTTTCTCTAAGGTCTTTCGATTATTTTAAATAACACGATACAAGGTTTTGAGAGGTTCCAGTATTAACTAGACACAATTTTGAAAAGATCAGTTCAGAGACACCACTAAACTACGTACGTATTTATATGTATACTAATATCTGTTCAGTTTACGTGGCCGTAAAATTTAGTTACTTTTTAATAATATTTTTGCTGTTTTAAAAAAATGTAACTATAGGCCTATATATCTTACCAATATGTCAGGTACCTAATAACTGTTTTAGGCGTTTATCACATGTTTGTTATGTTTTTGAAAGTAAAAACATCTAATAAGAACAAAATAAAAATGCGACAAAGATACCAGGAGACACTTCATTCGTCTAACTACGTGTTACAAAACGAAAAATATTTAAAATATAAATTACGAATTTGTTGTATTCAAGAAGTATCATCGTTGTTATTAGGCCTAAGTATATCATTATTTTAATTGATTTTATTTTGTTCACAACACATAAATAATGTAAAAAGATAAAAATAAATTTAACTATTTTATTTATTTTCCTCGTAACTTCTTAATTATTAACAACAACTGTCTTCTTAAACATTTACTTTGTTCACAAAATTTAAATGAAATTTGTGAATTATTGTCATCAATATTAAAGGGAAAGAAAATTGATCTCATGGTTGTTTGGTTACTCACTTTGAATATATGCCTATGCCTACTACACTATCAATATTCATTTTAATATTATGTTCTCAACCCCTTAAGAAATAATCTGGAACTCAGTACGCTCAATTGCAGTAGCAGGATTTGCCTTAACTTATAAAATCGGAACGCACACATTGATCATTGGCAAAAGTAGATTAGCATAAAAATAAATGCACGTCTTGCTACCATTCATTGCGTACATTTAATTCAACACGAAAATATAACGTTGTGTTACATATTGTTACGACGATCTCACTGATCGTGGTACAGTGGGAAAAAATACAGATACAATGAAATCACTAATCACCAGCTTTAATTAATCACAGAGGACAGTTTGTAATCAACAAATTATTCACCAAGATTATATACTCGTAGAATACAATAATTCAAGTTAAATCTGTCCAAATGCAATAATAATGTCAATTATACGCTAAAGAATTCTGCACTAATTATAACACAACAACCGCTTGATATCACTTGACAAAAGGCCCAACCTAAACTGACTTCTAAGAGGCAGCTGTTGCCTATTTTTAGCCTGTTGGGTTCTATAATATGCGTCTTTAACAAGCACTCAAAAACTCCAGAAGATACTTGAGTGCGACCTTGGCAGAAACATACACCTGCTAGGCTGGCCGGGAAACATGTATAGAAAAACACTCTTTATTGTTCGGGAAGTTTCTGTCCTTGCAATATGTTAATGGCACATGAATATGCAGACCCGTTTAATGTGATAACGTGTTCTAAGAACAATGAATGGTAGGCCCTACTGTCAATGTACGCCAATCAGATTGTCCCGTTAATATAGTGAGAGAAAGATATTTTGTCCACGAGGACTGCGCGTTCCACAATTAGCGTTCAGCAGCTGTCAGCATAGAGACTTTTTAAGTGATACAGTGATACAGGAACGTGTCAACTACGCGAGTGTAGGCCTACAGATGGAAATACGACTGATAATTACAATTACTTAAGACTGACAAGAGTTGCTTTGAGTCCGACGGTAAACGGTTTCAGCAGTAGACCTACTGGTACACACACATTAATAATCATTTCAAAATACCGCTACCTGGTGCAAACATACAGGGGCTGATATATTGTTATCTATACTTCATTTAGAAGTCACATGACAGAATGGGGAATATACGGAAATAGCCTACATTGCGTTGGCTACATGCGTTTTTCGCTCGAATATAGCCTACTGCGCGACCAAAGAATTCACTCGTCCAAAAAACTAAAATAAAAGAATTATAACTTTTAAACTTTTGTATTGTCCATTGTATCTCAAATTTTGAAAATTTTTCAGTTTTCAAAACCGTAAAATTGTAAAACCAATAAATTGTTCATTTAAACAATTTTCTAAACTTTATAACTTAACTCGTCGTGTTTCCGTTGTTAGTTGACATAAACGGCTCATTTTTACTTCAATTTTTAGCTTAATGTATCCGTAAGTCAAAGAAATAGTTAATGTTTTTCTACATTTTTTAAATGCTTACAAAAAAAAATATTTATAATGGTTACAATTTTTCCGAATTACGACATGACAAATTTTGGTCTGTGGGAAACTTTTTTGTTATCACAGATAGGCAAATTACCTAGTGTTAGTTTGTTACCTAGTGTAAGCAAATAAAATGATGAAAATCGATTAAGTTTAAATTTAATTTAATTTTCAAGTCTCTATCTGATGAATTTAAAAGATTTAAAAGTTTATTTTGGAGATTAATGTCAGCGTACTATTTGTGTAATGCAACACTGCTATTACAAACCTTGAAACTAGTCTAGGCCTATATGAATGAAACTAGTCTCTCAACACATGAAATTAAAACTTAGAGAATCATGAGGTACAAAAACGAATCCGTACGACAATGAACAGATGCGCATAAAAAAATAAAAATTTACCTTTATTTCATAGATTCATGCACAGTAGTCTATAGGCTAATGTCATTCGGTATACATTTTTAGTTCCATTTTCATAGCCTATATGTGAACACATTTCTAGGTATCTTGTAACAAAAATTGGTCTTATATTCCAGTTTCCATTCTCACTATGGAAATTTATTTGTAAGGCTTATTTACCAATTATTATTATTATTGTTGTTGTTGTTATTATTATTATTATTATTATTATTATTATTATTAGTAGTAGTAGTAGTAGTAGTAGTAGTAGTAGTAGTAGTAGTATATTATTACTTACATGAACACAAAATGTATAATAGATAGTTAATATTAAAACCAGATACAGCTAATAATTTATCTACAGACAATGTAACTGTAAAATTCACTTAAACAACCAAAGGTTATTCATTTGGACGTTCTGTTTGGAACAAATTTGCGGCTAATCAATGCATTCTGTAGGTGTCTGTACGAAGAATCAAGGAGTAATGTGATAACATGTTATTATTGGTCAAGTATAATAAGCTTCTTGTAACGGGATTGGTCGTTACACGTGCTGCCAATCATGTCAGCGCTAACGAGCCAGTGTCGCCAACTACGTAAGCAATTTATTTTTTACAAGTTACCAGTTTCTATAATCCGTCCATTTCACTGCTCAGCGAACTCGCATTGTACTATGGATTATACCAGCCAGCATCAGTGAAAAATGTTGTCAGATTCTATATTAGAATGGCAAGACAGTTAATTCGTTCAAATCAGCTGCAAACAACTTTTTTCTCAGTTTTATAAAGTATCCTACATTGTTAGGTATGCCTACATTTTATACACACTTGTCACGGCTGGCCGGTTTCATAAACCGTTGTTGAGGAAAAAAAAATTAGCATGTAAATTAAAACGTTCTGTCATCATCCGTGTAGAGAAACACAGAAAATAAATGTTTGTCACATATGGTGATGCGCCACGCCTATCGGATTCTAAAATGTTTTCCGCATAATTGCGCGTAATATTACTATACGAATACTTAATTCTTTAAGTTTTTGATTTCGTGTCAGGTTTAAAGAATGTGTTAAGATGCTTTCCTGTTTCTGATTTACTTAAGGTGGTCGAAAATAAGAAAAAGACATAAGCAGACGATAGTTACAAGACAGTTCTCCTACGATAAAACGCAGTAACAGGCATGTAAAAGTCTTACTTAAGACTTTTTGACAATGGAACACATAAAATTACGTTCCGAGGCTTACAATCCACTGAAGTGATTGAGTATTCTCATTGGACCGCCTAGAGTTTTTAGGGAGTGTCACAGGTGTTGACAGTATCGTGGTAATGGGCTGAAAGAATAATGGGCTGAGTGTGAAATGAAATAAAATTGCCACATCGGGAAGGAACCAGAGTCATTAGGTATTTTGGGAGCTGTCATTAAGTGACCTCCTAAACGCCACTTTCTTCTATATTTAGTGACTTATTTCTACTCATTTAAACCCTTAACCATCTGTTGCAATTATTGCTCTTGAATTTTCATTCTATTATGGAACAAAGTCTCTCGTCAAGAATCATTAGGTCTCAAAAGCCATGGTCGTTCTTTTCTATTCTCCATGATTCAGACTCATACAGAGCCCGCTCAAAACAAAAAAAATTTAGATTATTTTTTATTTAATTTCTTGAGTTTAGCAGCCATGATTTCCCAGTCTGCAATATTGGATATACCTCGTTGCACAAGGCGTCAGGATGTCATGTTTTTCAAATAAGATTTTTTTTTTTTAACTCATTTTCTTGTAGATTGTCTATACAGTTTAGTTCGCTTTATAATTTCTAATCAAATTAATTTCCTTGCTTCTATGACAAAAATAATTATCTGTTTAGTAATTATACAATCTTTTTTCTTGCATGTTTTATAGACTTATTTCTGCGTTGTCTGAAGCTAAAATGATCAATTGATCAAGGAATATTCGAGTTGTATGTTATTTATAAGATATGTGTTTCTTTTACTATTTTACTAAATCGTTCAGTCTTTGTTTTCATCTTTATTAATTTTGTTTCATAATCTAAATTAAATTCTCCATTATTCCGTCTTATTCTAGCTGTAACGGCCACTTAGGCCGTTACGCAAATTTAATAACTAAGCTAACTTGGCCTAGAGGAAGCGAAAAGTGTGCTGGAGCCCAAAAACAGTGACGGGATTTGCAATAAACACTCTTGTAATAAGTAACAATTTGTTATTAGTGCTAACATATGACACCCTGTTATAATCATGTACCATTTTTCTTAAGAACATTAATTTATGTTATTACAAAAATTCAGTTACAGTTTTATTTAAAACAGCTGGAGTTCTTGTACCATTTTCTTTAAGAGAATTACCAAGATGTTTAACCTGAATACCAGGGGCCAGTCTATTGAGTTGTTGTTGACTGAAGGGTAATAATTAGAACGCTTCCACCTGTACTTTGTTGAAGAACTCAAGGGTACCATGTTGACCAGTGTGCCATGAGTGCTGCAGACGGTCCTTAGAGGATGGTGAATTTCCAGCGAGTCTCATTCCGGGCAGATGTGGGTCCTTCGGTGTTCTGTAGGAGGAGTATTTCTGGGCCTGATGGCTTCGGGGAGTATCCTGGTTCACTGCTCTGTTGATAGTGATTGATGTCGATGTTACTACCTCTGCTTCCCCTTTCTCCCGGCTGGTACGGGAACCCTATTACATTTTCATTTGGAGATCAGCCGTCAGTCAATACACACACCCATAGGCCTACACTCTCTCGCCTCGGAACACAGACACCACACACACTGTCACAATTTTTATCAACACTTTATTTGCTCTTATTAATTTAGCATGGTTTATTTTACACAGTTATAGTCATTACCTATTAATTAACTTTTACTTTTAACTTTATAAAAGACATTTAAATACAATGTCACCACGTGTTTCCAGACCGGAAGTAACGTGTAAATCAGTTTTACAATAGAAAGGTATTACAATGAAATAGGCTTTACAGACGTCTGGGCCACACACACACACACACACACACAAATATAACACATAATCCATCATTAAATGAACATAGAATAATATAACTGAGACTCACCTGGAAACCCTTTACTGGCTTACGAAGTCATATGGAAAGATCTACGAAGTACTTAACCATGGGCCGTCAGACCATCGAACACTCTATTGGAAGGTTGGCGAAGGAATGAGAATGATGCCTGTATTCTTCGGTCTCATTCCATAAAATCGACCTGTTCCGATTTGCCGAACATCTGATTTGGTAAACTGCTTACTAACCGTACACGAACAGCTGATACAGTTGACCAGGCCTGCTAGATTGCGTTGCCAGTCTTGGCAATCACATCTTAATAATCGAGTTAGCTGTGGCGCACAGCTGCTACGCGCGTTGGCGGTACTGATCGCTTTCACCGCGCCGGGAAAATTTAAACCCCGGCACATAGCTAATGGTTTACCGCTTGTGTCCTTCGATCTTCTTAGGTTTCACCTCCTCATCTTTCCTCTTCCACCAAATTGCACCCCCTAACAGTTTCTTATACCTGTATGCAATTCTTACTACCTTGCTTCCCTTTGTTACGACGTCGTAACACTTTACATGTTTATCGAATGTGCCAGAAGAGTCTCGATGTAACGCGTGTGGCGTACGTGCTTTGAGACGCATTTTGCGAGAATCGTCTCGACCGTGCCAGGCTTCGCTCGGGCGCCCGGGCTGTGTCAAGGCCGAAAGTAATTACGTCGTAACCATACTGGCGCTATCGCATAATCTGGTAAATTGGGGCAGTATATGAACCAGTGCTCAACGACGTTCAGTTTAGTAACGTGAGCAATTTTGGATAGTGCGGTTCGAGAGTTATAGTAGCAATATTACTGTGCGCGTTCAAGTGGTTACTAGTTAAGAGTGGTGTTTTATAATCGGACGGTATAATTGTAATACAATCGTGTTCAATTTTAGTGGACATTTTATTGCGTGTGAACAATTTTCATTTGATTTGTTGTAGAGACTGTGTTGTTAATTACGAACTGTTTAACTGTAAAAATTAAAGGTGTGATTAGTGACTTAATTGGTGTCTTGTATTTTTGTTTTCACTGTATCTACGACGATTGAGTAGACCGTCGTAACAGTGGTGTCAGAAGTTGGATAGAACGTTTAACAGTGGAAACAGTGAACACTTTGTACAAGACGAGTGTGATTCGTAATTAATCGGTAAACATGGATCCCAGTCAGATGATGGAAGCTTTACAAACTCTGCTGCGGCAGACACATAAAGAAGCAGAAAAACGACAAGACGAAAAAGCGGAAGCGAGAGAGAAAACTCTCCTGCAGGAGGCAGAGGAACGGAAGCAGGAAGCAGATGACACCAAAGCGTTAATTCAAGAGCAAAAGCAGATGCAAGAACATACTACATCAGAATTGGGTCTCCTACGTGGTGACGTAGGTGAATTACGAGGTGAGCTTAACAATCAAATTACATAATATCTGACGTAGGAGAATCCATGTCAAATAAAATAGCTGAAGTGGAAAAGTCTCTCTTGAGTGTGGAAAAAGCTATGTCAACAAAAATACAAGATTCGATTACAAATATAAAAGAGCAGATTAAAAATGAAGTCGAGCAGTGCCTGAAGTTACAACCAAAACAAATTTCTGAACAGACTGTACCAGTGATAAAGACAGAAAAAGACACAGAAAATAAGTTAATAGAGAAAGTCACTTTGCCTGCAGTAGGGACAGTTCATGTAAAAGCTGCAACCTTTGACGGAAGCAGCCACTGGGCAACGTACCTCCGCCAATTTGAAGCTGCTGCATGCGCAAATAATTGGACAGAGAAAGACAAGGCAGTCTCACTCGTTCTCGCATTAAAAGGACCCGTGGGAGAACTACTACAGAAAGTGCCACCTGACAGCCAGAACACCTATGCCGAATTGATAAAAACTCTAGATTTACAGTATGGTGATAAACATTTACGAGATGTGTACTACGCTCAGTTGAGAACAAGACGACAACGTTCCGAGGAGAGTCTTCAAGAGTTTGAAGCAAGTATCGACAGATCGATTAGATTGGCCTATCCTGAAGCACCAGAAGACTTCCGAATAAGGTTTGCGGTGCAGGCATTTATTAATGGCATCGGAGATTGTAAACTTCAGCAAGTGTTACGAATGGCAAGATACTGACATAGCTCAGAAGCTCTTGTTCACGCCCTAGAGTTTGAAGCTGCCAAGTCAGCGTCTCGCTACATTAATGGGTTTGTGCCATCACTGTGCCGCGACTAGTAAAATAACAACGCGGCGAGTTTTAATTATTTTATTTTTACGTCTATATTTCGTCTAGATATAGTTTCTGCCGCGTGTCGTCTGCTATGGCAGCGAGCCGTCAGTTATGCATTGTCATGCGCTCTGTTGATTAATTGCCGTAACTGCGGTCTCTCCGAACGCTTTCCACGTGGGGGAAAAGTTCAGTTGCTTCTCGTACCTCAAACAAGTATCATCAGCGCCGGCGACGAAAAGGATTTCTGTCTGTTTTTCTACTTTCTGCCATGGGCGAGTAAATTTTATTAAGGACCTCTGGTGAGTTTCTTTTGATTGTACTTTGTTATTAAGTAAAATGAAAATGTGTGTAAATATATTTATAATTCGGATGGGATTGGATCAAGGTGGGTGCGTGTTTCTGGTCTGGTACGAACATGGTAAGCCACATGGCAAAATCTTTTATAACTGCTTTAAAATTAATAAAACAGCTTTAGTATGATTGATTATATTTGATAGTTATTGATTGTAGCGTAAAGGTGCCACTGATATATTCACACACTGGCAATCTGTCGAAGGACTTAGCGTAATTGAAGCCTCGTGGCGAATTATTTTATAACTGCCTTAAACTGTTTAAAAATATATATTGTAACATGACATAAGGTAGTGAAGATCCAGTGATATTTAACTATAAAAATAAAAAGCTGAAGATAAGAATAGGAGGCAAAAACTTATAAACACAGCGATCAATAACCCAGTAACCCAAATGACAAATGACTGTTAACCTGACAATGACTTGACACAATAGATCGGATAAATACCAAAGGAACCAAGAAACAATGAAGAAGCAGTTGAGACCTAAGTGTAATCAAATAATCCCAAATAATGATATATAATAATCCCAATATAATAATGACCATTATATTGTAATTTAATTAATGAACTGATATAATTGTAGAGTGGATGAGATTTACCTAGGGTAATAAGGTTAATGGAGAATAATAATGTCATGTATATATTATTGATAAAGGAATGTACTTATAATATAAGGTAGGGAGTTAGAAACTAACCATACCCAAATTAATAGTGATAATAATAGTCAAAGCCAATCAAAGATGCTTTGGGCCAAACAAAGGCAATAATTAAGTAATAACCAAAAGTGATCAGAGTGATTTGAAAGTAAACTAGTTATTCATGACCAATAATCACACAGTGATATCAAAATAATCAGACAAACCGTGTGAATAAATAAGTGAGTGAATTAAAATGTGTATAAAAACAAATAAGTGTTGAAATGCTAGGTATAGCATGTAATGGAAAAAAGTGATAGTGATAATAAATAAAGAAACCTTCTAGGAAGGGAAAAGTGCAGTGGGGGTGCTGAATAAAGTATTTTATAAGTAGACTATAATAACATAGCTAAACAATCTTTGATAAACTTTATGTTAGCAAGTAAGATTAAACTGATGGTGCTATTATGATTTAGGTAATAGGAAGTAAGAATTATAAAGTAAGGTAAAAATTAAATTATTAGAATGAATAGTAAAATAAGAAGGACAGACACTGTATTTAAGTGAAGGGATTAGTAAGTAAGACATATCGAGTAAGGTACAGTTTAACAGTAGTATTATAGGAGTTTTGTTATTGTTAAAAAAACCATAGAATGTAGTAAATTATAAGATAAGCAAAATAATAGTAAAAACCAGAAAACTGGTTAGAAGTTTAATTTCAGGCTTGAACCTGGCAAGGAATATTTTTATAATAAGAGGTGGAGTTAGAAACACTGATGTTTATTGCTTGTTTTGTTTATAAAATTGTATTAGAATTACTAAATATGTTATTAAGAAATGTTAGATGGGAGTAGAATAAAATCTAGGCTCTAGGCCTAACTGTTAAATAAAAGTTTAATAGATTTGAGAACAAATAATAGTCCAAAGTTAAAGCAGAGTATACCAAATGGTTAAACAAATTAAGTGAGTATTCCTAATACCAAAATATATGAATAACAACCAATTTTGAATAAAATATATGTAAAATATAAATGTGAAAAATACTAAAAATGTAATTAGCTATTCAAAAGTGGGCATGAGGGATATCAAAATGATCATTATGAAAATTTAGGAAGAATGGTACTCATGTAATAACTCTAGCTATTAGTATAAGATAGAGATCTTCATTTGTAGATATTTTGGTAAAATTAGACTAGAAAAGACGTTAAAACATAACAACGACTTAAGTTAATGACCAATGAGAATTAGCATAATTTATTAGGTAACCATAGCAACCAGAAATTTATTGCCAAAAAACCGTTAGATTTTCATTACTGTATTATTGACCGACGCCGAGAGTGGATCGAGTAGCTCTCACACTAAAATTTTATTAGTAAAGTGAATTTTAAATTAATTTAAACCAAAAGAAGATAATAACAACATCCCAGGGAATCCTGAATAAAATTTTGTGTAATAAAAATTATCAACGAACCATAATTATCCGAGGAAGCCGGGAAGACGCAGTGAAGATATATATAAGAACAATGAAAATATAGCATAAGAACAATTTGTGATTCACCAGACCGGAGGTGGGAAGTGAAGCCAGACAGTCAAGTAAACAATGACATTCTATGGAATCGGAAATTGGAGGAAATCCGACAGTTTCGAGGAACCCAAGACGGGAATCCATTGACAGAGCAAGAGGTGGAGAAATTAATAAGAATTTACAACAAGTACCGACATGTATTTTCCGACCAACCAGGAAAGGTACGGGGGTATCAATGCGAGTTGGAATTCAAAGAAGTGGCCAATTTCAATAAAAAATCCTACCCCATAGCGTATGCAGCCAAGGAAGCAGTGGGCACAGAAATTAGTAAAATGATGGAGGAAGATATCATTGAGTATAGTTGTTCGCAGTACACCAGTCCTATAGTAGCTGTTACCAAAAAGGATGGAAGGGTACGCTTGTGTCTCGACGCCCGAGAAATAAATAGAATACTAGTCAACGACAGGACATCTCCTGGTGAGATTGAGGAGATCCTCAAAAAGTTTCATGGAACGCAATTTATCAGTACCTGGGATACAGTTTGCGGGTACTGGCAAGTAGAATTGCACCCAGCCAGTCGAAAATACGTAGCGTTCATATTTGAAGGCAGGAACTACCAGTTCAAGCGACTACCTTTTGGGCTGGTAAACTCGGTAGCAATATTTGTCCGCTGCATGGACCAGATACTGGGTCTTGAAACTATGAACTATACCACTGTATACGTCGATGATTTGCTAATCACCTCATCCAATTGGGAGGAGCACTGTATGAGAGTAGAGAGAGTACTGGAAAAATTATCCATCAATAATGTAACATTAAAACTAGAGAAGTCTAAGCTGATAGCAGCAGAAGTCCAATTCTTTGGATTCAACCTGTCACGACAAGGAATAACACCATCAGTCGACAAAGTAGATGCCATTCAACGTTTCCCTACCCCTAAAAATAAGAAACAGTTACAGTCGTTCCTGGGCATCTGTAACTACTACAGAACATTCCAGCAAAATTATTCAGAGCTGACTACTAAACTATCACCACAGCTGTCATCCAAAAACAAGTGGATGTGGGGTCCAGAACAGGAAACGATCTTCAACACTATTAAAAAACACTTCCTAGACACAATCATGTTAAACCACCCCGATTTCAATAGACCCTTTTACATGAACTGCGACGCAAGCGACATTAGCTTGGGATCGGTGCTTTACCAAGAAGACAAAGATGGAAACCACCAAGTAATAAGTTTCGCCAGCCGAACATTAAACCAATGTGAGCGCAATTATCATGTAACCGAAAAAGAACTGTTGAGTGTGGTCTTTTCTTGTGGAAAATTTCGGACTTACATTCTTGGATATCCTATCACCGTGCGCACCGACCATAAGTCTATTTCCTTTTTGAAGAACTGCAAACTCAGCCATGGTCGATTAGCCAGATGGATTCTTGCTTTCCAAGAATATCACATCAACTGGGAGTATATCCCTGGCAGAAAAAACACAGCAGCTGATGTTCTGTCACGAATTAACACAGAACAGCAAACCTTCGATGGAGAGAAGGAGACCATACTGAAGGTATTTAACATTATGAAAAATAGCGCCGACCTAGAAGTGATAGTGAATAAAGTGAGACAACACCAGAAAGAGGATACAAAATTAAATCAAATCCGAGAGAGGCTAGAGAGACAAGAAGAAAAAGCAACTCATTACTATTGTGTACACGAAGATATTTTATTTGTTAAGACTAGACCCAACCAGAATACGTGGAAACTGATGATACCTAAAGAAACCGCAGCTGAGATCATAATGGAATACCACCTCAGGTACGGACACATGGGAGCACTGAAGGTGACAAAAGCGTTAGAAGAGCACACATATCTGAAAGACATTAACCGGAGGGTAAGGAAGACCATAAGAAACTGTCACATATGCCAGCTTGTCAAATGCAACAACGACAGGAAGGAAGGGGTAATGCAACCAATAACCTCTACAAATAAAATGGAACGAGTCTTCTTAGACATATGTGGACCTATGCCACGAAGTGGAGGGAGAAAGCAGCACAAATTCATAGTCATTATCATGGACCATTACTCAAAATTTATTAAATTATACCCGATCAACCGTGCTACTACAAACAAGGTATTGAACATCATCACACAGAGATACATTACTGAGGTGGGAAGTCCCACGAATATTATCACTGACCATGGTACTCAATTCCGGGGAAGACGATGGAAAGACACATTAATGGATCTGGGCATCCGAACATACAAGACTTCAATTTACTACCCGAACAGCAACCCAGCTGAAAGAGTGCTCCGTGAAGTTGGGAGGATTCTTCGTACATACTGCCACGATCAGCAACGTAAGTGGAGTGCATACCTCGAAGCCACTGAAAATTTCATAAATCTCGCCTATCATGAATCCATTAAGGATACCCCTTACACCATCATGTACGGAAAACCACCACCTCGAGCCATAGAAGAACTTGTCAATTTCCCCACCAATCCAATATACCAATTCGATAACGCTAGATTCTATAGTAAGATAGCGGAGCAAACAGAAAAGAAAAAGGCTAAATATCATAAAATTCAACCGAATGCAATCCGGTATTATGAAGGAGAAAAGGTACTAATACGAAACCGAGAGTTACCAAGTTCCAGAGAGGGAATCACAAAGAAATTGCTACTATTGTACAATGGACCCTATCTCATAGTAAAAGACAACAAAAACAATACCTATGTCATAAGTGAGATCACAACTAAGAAAATAAAAGGGACTTACAACCAGTCTTCTTTAAAAAAGTATTATGAACCAGTGTCAGAAAATTAAAGAGAATTTTGAAAGTAACAATTATCAAAATTCAAAAATAAATGTAAGCACAACTTACAATAAGTATTTGATTGGAACTATTATTATTATGAATGAAAGGGAATTTTGAAGAAAGATAAGCTAAATTCAAAACAAAGTAAGGCCAAACTTACGACCAAGTGTGAAACAAAATGTGTAAACCCATGTAATTTTGAAAAATATGTATAATGAAATATCATAAAGATTGATAAAATAATAAAATGTTACACAAATAATGATGACGCTACATAACATTATTAACTAACCCTATCACAAAAGGGAATAATAATAAAAATTAATGTTTCACAAAAGAAAAGACAAGACAATCAAATAAAAAATAACACTGACAGATTGACTGAACAATCAATGAAAAAATATAAGTGAGCCAGAAACCAGCTACAATGTTAATTTTAAATATCAATGAGCATTAAAATGATGACAAATAAAATCACTACCATATAAAATAAGCTAATAAAATAATGCAAAATACCTATTAAATATCGCCATAAGCTTAAACGAAGGAACCCAAATAAGTCACTGAGATGGAAAAGTCATGAGATGTATAAAAGAGAGAATAATTAATCCCAAAAGTGTTTTATTGTATTAATATTATGTGAGTCGGAAACGAACGACTATTATTATAATTATTATGAATATTATTATGTGATGATTTTATGTTGAGATACGTCCAACAATTATTTATGTTATTGAGCAGATAGGCAAGGCCTCTGAACTCAAAATGTGTATAAATGGATAGCAGAGTAATAGAGCCACACGTGCCCTCTGGCTAGTACCAATTTATATGAAGGAGAGAGAAGAAAAAATGTTAGGGAAATAGAACATAAAAGGGAATAATAAAGAAAGAAAATAATACCAAATATCATATTATGAACCGTGACTTAATAAAAAATGAATATAGAAGAAGTAGCGATTGATGAATTCCTGAATTATAACAACTTGATAAAATAAACTATATTGATGATTTCAGAAAAAATATAATAATCTTTGTTTTGAAATAATCAATTTTGGTGGCGATGCATTATGTAACATGACATAAGGTAGTGAAGATCCAGTGATATTTAACTATAAAAATAAAAAGCTGAAGATAAGAATAAGAGGTAAAAACTTATAAACACAGCGATCAATAACCCAGTAACCCAAATGACAAATGACTGTTAACCTGACAATGACTTGACACAATAGATCGGATAAATACCAAAGGAACCAAGAAACAATGAAGAAGCAGTTGAGACCTAAGTGTAATCAAATAATCCCAAATAATGATATATAATAATCCCAATATAATAATGACCATTATATTGTAATTTAATTAATGAACTGATATAATTGTAGAGTGGATGAGATTTACCTAGGGTAATAAGGTTAATGGAGAATAATAATGTCATGTATATATTATTGATAAAGGAATGTACTTATAATATAAGGTAGGGAGTTAGAAACTAACCATACCCAAATTAATAGTGATAATAATAGTCAAAGCCAATCAAAGATGCTTTGGGCCAAACAAAGGCAATAATTAAGTAATAACCAAAAGTGATCAGAGTGATTTGAAAGTAAACTAGTTATTCATGACCAATAATCACACAGTGATATCAAAATAATCAGACAAACCGTGTGAATAAATAAGTGAGTGAATTAAAATGTGTATAAAAACAAATAAGTGTTGAAATGCTAGGTATAGCATGTAATGGAAAAAAGTGATAGTGATAATAAATAAAGAAACCTTCTAGGAAGGGAAAAGTGCAGTGGGGGTGCTGAATAAAGTATTTTATAAGTAGACTATAATAACATAGCTAAACAATCTTTGATAAACTTTATGTTAGCAAGTAAGATTAAACTGATGGTGCTATTATGATTTAGGTAATAGGAAGTAAGAATTATAAAGTAAGGTAAAAATTAAATTATTAGAATGAATAGTAAAATAAGAAGGACAGACACTGTATTTAAGTGAAGGGATTAGTAAGTAAGACATATCGAGTAAGGTACAGTTTAACAGTAGTATTATAGGAGTTTTGTTATTGTTAAAAAAACCATAGAATGTAGTAAATTATAAGATAAGCAAAATAATAGTAAAAACCAGAAAACTGGTTAGAAGTTTAATTTCAGGCTTGAACCTGGCAAGGAATATTTTTATAATAAGAGGTGGAGTTAGAAACACTGATGTTTATTGCTTGTTTTGTTTATAAAATTGTATTAGAATTACTAAATATGTTATTAAGAAATGTTAGATGGGAGTAGAATAAAATCTAGGCTCTAGGCCTAACTGTTAAATAAAAGTTTAATAGATTTGAGAACAAATAATAGTCCAAAGTTAAAGCAGAGTATACCAAATGGTTAAACAAATTAAGTGAGTATTCCTAATACCAAAATATATGAATAACAACCAATTTTGAATAAAATATATGTAAAATATAAATGTGAAAAATACTAAAAATGTAATTAGCTATTCAAAAGTGGGCATGAGGGATATCAAAATGATCATTATGAAAATTTAGGAAGAATGGTACTCATGTAATAACTCTAGCTATTAGTATAAGATAGAGATCTTCATTTGAAGATATTTTGGTAAAATTAGACTAGAAAAGACGTTAAAACATAACAACGACTTA
Organism: Magicicada septendecula; assembly: GCA_034769895.1. Lineage (NCBI taxonomy): Eukaryota > Metazoa > Arthropoda > Insecta > Hemiptera > Cicadidae > Magicicada > Magicicada septendecula. The sequence continues at coordinate 357,649,558 of CM068368.1, read as the reverse complement.
AGTTAATGACCAATGAGAATTAGCATAATTTATTAGGTAACCATAGCAACCAGAAATTTATTGCCAAAAAACCGTTAGATTTTCATTACTGTATTATTGACCGACGCCGAGAGTGGATCGAGTAGCTCTCACACTAAAATTTTATTAGTAAAGTGAATTTTAAATTAATTTCAACCAAAAGAAGATAATAACAACATCCCAGGGAATCCTGAATAAAATTTTGTGTAATAAAAATTATCAACGAACCATAATTATCCGAGGAAGCCGGGAAGACGCAGTGAAGAAGAGACGACAACGGATCACGAAGGAAGATCATCGGGACATAGATCAATAGAAGAAGACAGACGATCACAGAAGGAGTGCGAGGCCGGAGTTTGCGAGGAAAACTATCGGGACGAGAGAAATAAACTTCCGAAGAACAGAAGAAGACGACATCTCAGGAGTTATCCAGAAGAAGAAGGCGACAGCGGGATCTTCAGCGGAAAAACGATGAGTATAAACATAATCCCATTATCGAATTCACAATTTTTTGGTCAAAATTAATAAATAACTATTTCACTTCACTGATCACTATTCCGATTTAGAACTAAATGCTTTGTTAAAATCACTATTTAAACTTTAATCAATTAATAATTATTAAAAGCAAAATATAATAAATGATTGACAAACCTTTCTAATGAACAAAACCTAACCCTAAATTGTACTAAGTTTTCATTGGTAATTACCTACTCGAATAGGATAAGATATTAATTTTTTTGTGCAATTAGTATTAAGGATTGTTATAAATTTGTGTGTCTTAGCCGCAAGTATATATTTCTGTAGCCGAAAGGACTTATTAACACCCCTGAGAAAAAACATTTTAACTGTAAACTAACGTTAAGACGACTTGTGTACAAAACACGGGAACTGAGCAAGTACCAACCGAACAAGTGTAATAGCCGGTACAAAAATAAATTTGATGTATTATAAGGAAATTGAAATCTTTTAAAGGGTCAATAAATGTTCTCATTCTGCAACTCTGTATGTTTGATTCAATTAATTTACAACAATAAATAAGAGAATATTGAAGTGAAAGCGTCAAAGCAAAACGTTAGCCAAGTCGACATTGCAGAAAGGCGTGCGCCAATCAGGTGGCGAGGCGGCAACATTTGAATACAACAGAGAGAAATACGGTTTACCCGTAAATGATAAGAGAAGTTACAATTTGACCTATTAAACACAAATAACACTAATTATTAATTTTTACAAACCACATAAAGATTCTATTACAAACTGACGCTCACAACAGTTGGGTTTTTCGTTTGTGTTAAAACAAAAACAAATTTAAATATCCCGCACACATTCTCTTTTATATATTACAATATTTGTAAACTAATTACATTTGTTAATTACTAAATTGTGAAGTATTAGTGTCAGTGGAATATTAAAATAACCACCGATCAATCGAGATTAACTTAGTGTAATTGAGGCCACGTGGTGGATTCTTTAGATAAAAGCATCTGCTGTTATAAAGTACTAGCCTTAACTCTTTGAGTATGAAATGATTATAGCTTTTACTGTAGCACAGTTAATTAGTAAAATGTAATTGGTTTAATTATTAAAACTCTGTGCGAGCGACTTGTTGTATCTGAAGTGTGTTGTGTAAGTGCGACACTAGGGTCGAGTTGGCTGTTTGTGAATTATTATTAGTGACGTTTTCTACAAAATACATGTGCTTATAGGGTTCCCGAACAAGCCAGGTGCTTGAGACAGAACCGATGGCGATGACTACATCTATCGTCATCAGCTGAGCATTGCGGCATAGCTCCCCGTTCGTCGCCGGACGTTAGGGATGGGACCCGCAATAAATACAGGATGAATCTCCCGGATCCTGAACCAGCAACTCGCTACACATCGAGGCATGAGCTAACCATCTACCGCAGCACGTGGTAACAGCCTTACACCAGGTGAAACAATCCAAATTATGTAAAGCCGACCTCGCGACACATTTTGCCACACTATTGCAGTGAAAATATAAAAGAATAGAGAAGTCACATTCCGTTTTTGTGAGTTAAATTGCAGTTAAACAGTAGATGATCAAAACTGAATATGTCTGTTCATTATGTGCACGTTTATAATTCAGTGGTACTAATCTGTAAATTATTAATAAGTCAATAATTGGATGCCGGACTAGCAGGCATGTACAGAGCGATTGTTTCATTCCGTTTTCTATTTACTAAAATTCTTTCATTTCTACGGATTAACTGTTTGTGCGGGTGCATGAATTATCACGCCAGGGCAGCTCACGCGGTCGGCCATATTTAACTGAAAGTCATTTACTATAGTAAATTCGCGTGTTACCTTGCTGCCTTTCTTTTCTCATGTTTTATTTAGTTTCGTTTAAGTGTTTTCTAGTTTCCAGTCCAATCGGGATGTGCATGCTTGCAGCCTGGGCGAAACTCGAGCTGTTGTGGTTGTTTGAGAATTCCATGAAGATGATAGTATATTTATATATAATAGTGATTAATATTGAGAATGCCTATAAGAATTTACATACACTAAACGTTAGCATACCCGTTGGGTCTTTGTGAGATTATTATTATTTGTCAGTAGGCATTAGGCCAATTTAATGTAGTGATGATTAATCATTACCTGGAGTGGTTGCCATCATTTAAAAAGGAGTGCTAATTATTGAAGGTTTAAAGTCACCTAAAAAGGGTTTTTCAAAACCATGCATTGGCTTGGTATGGGTGCTGGTTATGTGCAGTATTAATTGAACTTGTTCAGTATTCTGAGTCCCCGTAAAGCAACAAACAGAATGATTATTAATTGCTGGGCTCCCGTTCTGTCACTTAAGAGTGAATAATTTGGTAGGCTGTTATAATATTGTAATTTGATTTATGATGCTGAATTACCGAGGGCCTCATGAATATTTAAGCTGTACCATACAAGATTTCTGTCCTAAAATAAATGTATGTATAACAATATTGGATAATGTTGCTATAAGATCTAAGGCAAAATAAATGTTGTTATGTCAATCCTGACTTTTATTTGCAAGTCCTGTCACAATGGGCTCGGTGCATTTTATGCTTCATCTAGGCCATCTGCCTAGTCCTAAAAGTTACGGGTCGCCTTCCCCTTAAAAAAAAAAAAATGTCTCTAAACTTTGAGAAGGGGTAATGAAGCGGCTCATCAGGTTGCAGTCAGACGATCCCTGTATCACATTGCCGTTACGATGGGTGGAGGAAAATAATGTTGTCAGACAACCAATTCAAAAGTTCATGAGAATCGCAACGATTTGAAAAAGACAGAAGACCGAAATGGTACAACTGTGGAAAACGTGGTCATCTACAGGTAGACTGTAAGGAGAAGAAGATAGCGAGAGAAGAGAGAAGAGAGTGATCGCACCAATTGGACAAGTGAAGCCCCAGAACATCACACAGTTTCCACGCTACATAAGACCAGTGGAAACTTGATCGTTAATGGATTTGCGTAAGGTAAGCCAACATCATTTAGAGTTGACACGGGCGCAACAGTGTCCATTGTGCGCCCTGACTTAGTCAGCAACCGCCAGCCTCTAATTAGCTCTTGTACAATACAGACTGTGACTGGAAGCCCCGTCAAGGTGCTAGGAAAGGTAGACGTACGTGTACGCCTAGGTCTTCTCGAGTTTAGCCACCAATTGCTCGTTGCAGACATTGTCGATGAAGTGATTCTTGGCACGGACATTATGAATGCCTACGGATTTGTTGTGGACTTAAGAGAGAATGTCCTGGAGGTTGGCCAAGAGAAGATAAAACTTTGCATGGCTAAAATGAGAGGGTCTACCAACCATTCGATTAAGCGAGTGGCATTAGTCGAAGAAAAAGTCAACTGGTCTGGGCAAGAGGAACCCTTCCTTTTGGAAGCGGAAATGTAGGAAGAACTAGCAAAGGAAATACAAATAAATGTAACAACAAAAGAAGTGATTGGAAAGCCAACTATGGGTATCGAGACAAAAATCTTGCTTGTTCCTGAGCTGATAGAAGCGCCCGAGGGAAAAGTGGCTGAAGATGAGGTTACAAAAAAGGTTTTTGACGAGAACCAAACAGACTTGGACCAACGTATACCACTATTCCTCATGGCGTATAGATCATCAGTACACGACACAACCGGCATGACTCCAGAAAAATTGTTGTTTGGGAGGGAGATTCGTCTTCCTGGGGACTTAATGTTCGGATCACCTGAGACTCAGTCCCAAGAGCCACAGATCTATTCCTCGCAATTAGAAAACCAACTGCGAGAAATGAATCGCTTGGTAAGAGGACGGCTGAAGATTGCCTGTGATAAAATGAAAACTCGGTATGACATTCGCAGCAATAGTGTGGGTTTCCAAGAAGGAGATCAGATATGGTTTTTTCAACCCAAAGCGTCGTCGTGGTCGCTCACGTAAGCTTCAGTCTAACTGGGAAGGACTCTACACTGTAAAAAAAAAGAACTAACGATGTTGTTTATCGGATTCAACAGGAAGGAGAGCGAAAGTTCAAGGTCGTCCATCTAGATCGCCTGGCTAAGTACTACTTTAGAGACAGTTTGCCAGTTCGGTACGAACAGGCTTAAGGAGGAGGTACGAACAGGCTTAAGGAGGAGGCAGTGTTACGACGTCGTAACACTCTACGTGTTTATCGAATGTGCCAGAAGAGTCTCGATGTAACGCGTGTGGCGTACGTGCTTTTAGACGCATTTTGCGAGAATCGTCTCGACTGTGCCCGGCTTCGCTCGGGCGCCTGGACTGTGTCAAGGCAGCAAGTAATTACGTCGTAACCATGCGCTATCTAATAATCTGGTAATTTGGGGCCGTATATAAACCAGTGCTCAATGACTTTCAGTTTAGTAACGTGAGCGATTTTGGATAGTGCGGTTCGAGAGTTATAGTAGCGATGTTACTGTGCGCGTTCAAGTGGTTATTAGTTAAAAGTATTTTAGTTAAGTGGTATTTTATAATTGGACGGTATAATTGTAATACAATCGTGTTCAATTTTAGTGGACATTTTATTGCGTGTGAACAATTTTTATTTGATTTGTTGTAGAGACTGTGTTGTTAATTACGAACTGTTTAACTGTAAAAATTAAAGGCGTGATTAGTGACTTACAGAGGCGTAGCCAGGATTTTCTCTAGGGGGGGCTAAGTAGGGGCGGCCGTACACGACAAGATGAATAATCGTGCAGTGGGGGGGGGGGCACCCCAAAGAGATTCGTTCTGGCGGACTCTCAGTGACAGACCCATTTGTTATATATGTACAGAAGATTCTATTATTATTAAATTATATTTATATACATAACAAATAGTGGAGGAAGGATAACCACTTAAAAACTTTTCTCTTGGCTAGTGTGCAAGGTAAGGCTCCAGATGCTCCCTGGATTAGAGACAAATGCAACTAGTTTGGGTCTTGGTGGAGGTCCGTATTGGTCTCTCTGCACCATATCGGCAATTAACACACCTCTGAGACATTCCAGCCATAGGAGAATCAAGTGTGGGAGGTAGTAAATGGACTGGTGAAACTTTTCTGTCCACTGGCTGGTCAGTTTTTTATGTAACCTTTCTGTGAGCTGCATTTATTTATGTGGGAGACTGTTATGCAAAAGGGGATCATTGCGGGATTAGTCTACTGATGCCGTATTGGGTTTTCAGTTTCTAACGATTAACCTAGAACTGACTGATGCCGAAACCTTTCATAAAGACCATCTGAGAATTTTTAAGTGACATTAAATAAAGTATACATAAACAGATTAATTAGATTTATAAGATGTATTTTAATATTTTGAACTTACAGAATATTGCAACATTCATAATGCTAATCGTCGAGGCTGTGTTTTCATTTCTTCTATAACTTCTTCTTCTTGTACTTTTATTTCCCAATGAATGTTTAGACTAGCTAAACCATTCAGTCGATCTTCCGATACCGTATTTCTCAAATAATTTTTAAGCCTTTTTAAAGTTGAAAACGATCTCTCAGGAGTGACTGTAGCTACTGGCAAAATAACAAATATTTTTAATAAATTAAAAATATTTGGAAACAGATTCTTATTACAATCAATAATAGATTGCATAGCATTTGAAGGTTTATTTGATGAATCACAATATTTTGCAAACCACAATAAATACTCACTAAGGGCAACTTCATCGTTTGGAACGTTCATATCGTTTTTATAAAAACTTATCAAGGATTTAAAACTTTCGTTGTTTTCTGTTGTAGGAAATTGGCCAGTTGGAATCAAACATTGAAATGATTCTAACATTTTACGATGATTTAAAAATCTGGATTTTAATTGAAAAATTACATGATCCAAAAAAGGAATAAAAATTGTAGTTCTGTAAAACATTTCCGGAGAGTTTGAATCTATATTGCTTCTATATGTTTGTTTTCCTGCTATTCTTGGTGTGGTGATATGGTTATTAAATAAATTACTAATAAGCTTTTCTGCTTTATCATAAATAATTTTAAATTCGTCTTCAGAGTTTAAGCGAATGTTTCCAAAAATTGATTCAACTTTTGCAACGTGTTCAATTACAGCACATAAATCAATATTCTCACTTTGCATATATTTACATAATGGTAATGTGAAGCTAAATATTTTTTCTATTACAAATAATGAAATTAAGAAGTTGATTTCTGAATTCCGGTGTGTAATAAATCTGCCAAAGAGGATGTTGATTTATCCTTCCAGGAACTTATTTCTTCCAATGCATACAGCACGGGCTTCAAAAATTCCACCATAATGATAACAGAATCATGTCTTTCAACCCAGCGCGTAGGGCACATTTGTTTCAATTTTTGTCGGTTTGATTCTGGTGCGTATTCCTCAATTTTATTAGAGAGTACGGAATTCCTTTTTGGTGATTCAAAAAATGAATAAATCTTTTCTACTATTCCAAGACAATTGTTTATTTCCCGAATTTTTGAAGCATGGGATAGAACTAAATTTAATGAGTGACCAACACAATGAACAAAAACTGCTGTCGGATATTTTTGGCTGACGTATTTTTGAACACCCTCATGTTCGCCAGTATTCACTGGAGCACCATCGTAGCCTTGACCTCTAAGATATTTTAAATCAATCCCAAATTTTTCTAATGAAGATAACAGCGTTGCTGCTAAATCTTTTCCAGTTGTAGAAGTAAGAGGGACAAACTGAAGAAAGTGCTCACAAATTTTTTTTTGTATTTTCATTAAAATATCTTACACATATGGAATACTGTTCAATACAACTAATATCTGCGGTTTCATCCGCTGAAACTGTAAAACACTGCGCTTCATTTATCTGAGATACAACCTTTTTTATTATTATTTTGTTACAACAATTTATGATTTGGTTTTGTATGTCTGGGCTTATATATATTGCGTTCTTATTGCAAGTTAATAAGTGATTTTTTAATATTTCGTCTCCAGCTTGAATTCGCAAACGAAGCAATGCTCTAAAATTTCCTTCTCCCTTAATGCCATCTTCATTAATGTCAAAAATTCCAGAATCACGGTGTCCACGTAACGGCCAACCATTTCTTCCGCATGCAATAACAGTTTGTATTATAGGTACGAGTTTCTTTCTATTTCCTTCAATTTGTTTTAAATTTTCACGGACTAGGCCTATTTGAAAATTTACAGGTAATTGCTTTCCCCGATGTTCCCTTTTCAAGTATTCCATGCAACTCATTGCTTCAATGTGATACTTGCACTGATTATGGTAACTGAATTCAGTTGTAGCATGCTTCCAGTCTTTGTAAGGTTTTTTTACCAAAGTTGCCGTTTGTTGGGAATGTCTGTAACCGACTTCTTCCTTTGCAAAGAAAACACAAAATTTGCAATAAGCTCCATCATCAATAGCGGAATACGTTAACCATGCATAATTTTTTATCCAGTTTTTTTGAAAACGACGCTTTTGATTATTATAAGTAGTAGATGGAAACTTATAAGTGTCATTTGGTATCCATAATTTATCAATTAAATCAAGTTTTTCATTATTATTTAACTTATTATTAACATAATTTGAAATATCATATAAACTTGTGTCACTTGGATTTTGAATTTCACTCCCTGATGAACCATTTTCAACAGTTGTTTCATTGACAACATTTTCATTATTAGTGATTGATGAATGACCTTCTGAAGAATTATTTTCATTGGTTGGAGAAATTTTGTTCTTTTTTTGGAAGTAGTCAAAAAGCGTATTTGTGTCTTTTCTTTTCATCATGATGACTATGGGCAAACTGAAAAATAATTATGAAAGAATTAAAGAAATATTTTTATTTAACCTTCTAATTTAAGAGAGAATGTAAAATTTATTTAGCGACTTTTAAATTGCAGTTTAGATTAGCAATGAAAACAAATTCATCTTTTAAATTATTGAAAACCGGCATGGCAACTAATATTAATGCTTTTCTTCTCTCCGCTAAGGAGTAAGAAATTTCACAAACAATTAAATTTTAGTGTAAATAGCCATTTAGCAATTGATAATCACTGTGTTACAATCAATTTTTTTCTGTAGTGAAAATATGTGTACTTTGTGTATTTTTGTATCCTGAATTCAAATTGAAGGCCAAAAATAGCATATCAAGGATAGTTATATAGATACAGAAACATTCAGTCTTAGTTTCTCTTTAGGTCCCTAGCATACAGGTAAATGGTAATATATAACTAGTAAAGTTGGCTAAATTGATTTGGTAACCATTGTTGGACTGTAAACTGTAAGCTATATTCCTTTTAAGTTCAATAAATTCTTAAAATACACAAAAGTGTTGAGTGCTTGTATTGTTTTCTCATTTTAATTGTATTCTAGAATTGATAACAAAATTGCTGTAAAACATTTCCTTCATTCTCTTCTTATGTTCATATGCTAGTAAAAGGTTAAAATCACTGTTACAATTGTCATGATACTATTAAAATTAAATAGTAAACACTTATTATAATCATTCTAACCTCTAATAATATAAAAAAGTAAGTAAAATTTAAAATTAAAAAATCAAGAACTATCCCTGATACACCTGATACAGGTGTACAGCACAGTTATTTCGTACTCTGTGATGGGGAGCGCAGATAGCCGACTTGATGCGCGATGCCCACTTCTCACTTGAACACGCACATTTTGCTTTCCGCACTTTATCAGACACCGTGCAGTAACTTTGTATTATACTGTACAGTCCACTATATTTCGTACTATACTATATATTTTTTATTATTGTTGTTATTATTATTATTATTACAATTATTCCAAGGGGGGGCTGCAGCCCAATAGCCCCCCCCTTGGCTACGCCGCTGGTGACTTAATTGGTGTCTTGTATTTTTGTTTCCACTGTACCTACGACGATCGAGTGAACCGTCGTAACACCTTATTTTCCTTCAGTACTGTCGGTCCATCTTTCTTTGTATCTCTACCCCTCTTTTAGTCAAGTCCTGATCTATATGGATCATTTAATCTTTTAAATGTCTGAACTTTCTCTTGTTCATCATTACGTTTTGCTTATTTTGAAACTTTTCTAGCCCCAACACTTGTGACGTAACTTATGTGCAGTAATTCTGGTATTAATATTAACTATCTATTATATATTTTGTGTTCATATAAGTAATAATAATAATAATAATAATAATAATAATAATAACAATAATAATAATAATAATTGGTAAATAAGCCTTACAAGTAAATTTCCATAGTGAGAATGGAAACTGGAAAATAAGTCCAATTTATGTTACAAGATACCTATAAGTGTGTTCACATATAGGCTATGAAATAAAATAAATAAGAGACGGAACAAAGATGTTATACCGAATGACACTAGAGGCTACTGTGCATGAATGTATGGAAAAAGGTAAGGTTTTTATTTTTTTATTCGCATCTATTCATTTTTTGTACGGACTCGTTTTTGTACCTCATGATTCTGTAAGTTTTAATTTCATGTTTTATGAGACTAGTTTCATTCACATAGCCCATGAAACTAGAGAAATTAGTTACTTCTTGTAAGCACCATCTAAGACGAGCCGCTATTGTGAAATTAGACTCATCTATTTGTTTTCTGACACCGGCGAAATTATTTACGTGATCAGTTTTACTTATTAGGCCTATGTCACACGATGAGGAGAGATTTGTTCTTCGGAATGGTGATCTAAATAAACACGGAAACTGGGTTCATAATTGATATCTGATACGAAATGCAACACTATTCATGTGACCACAAAATTGAGTGCCGACTCTAAGAAATTCAAAAATTCTACAGAATAGAGATGTTGGCTGTCTAATGCACGTGGATGTTTTTTACAGTTTGGCAAGTTTCGAATAGAAAGTCCGCTTTCGTTTGAGAATGTGACATATAATACTTGACTTTATTTGTAAAAAGACAGCAGAATCGTACATATGTTACGCTTTCTACAGAAACGCATTGAATGACACCTTTTGATGCATTTCAAAAAACAATTTTGTATAACCGTATACAAATATAGCCTAATTTCTCGAAGCACCGTCTGCGCCCTTTCCTGTTTTTTATATTGAATGGATTCATAAGCTGTTTTGTAGCATCCAATTCCGTTATTGCGCGAGCTACCTAACGGTTGTCGTAAACGTGATGGTGAAGTGTGTACAATCATTTAAACTTTACGGAAGCTGAAACGGATACCTTTCATTCTTAATCTTGGAAAACTGGAATTCCAGAAACAATACTTCCTTTAGATTAAACGCATTACATAATAGGCATTAACATCACCACTATAATAGATTATTTCCTGTTTAGTTGGCTTGTTATTCATTTGCCAGTTGAAATTAGCTCCATTTTATGGTCCAAATAATAAGTTTTCCTTACAAAAAGACGAATGCAAATTCATTGGGAGAAGCCCAAATAATGTTTACTTGCGCTTATAAACCGGCCTCGGTTTATAAGTTAGGTTGCCGCATTATAAACAGTAAATCGTTTTGTCTGCTGAAGACTAGTAACAAAACGCGGTTATATAGATAGGGATAACGTCAGGTAAAGAGCTTGATAAATGTGTTAATTAAATTAGTATCAATTAAATTAAATTGCAAGAAGTTATAATGTACACCAAGAAGGAATTACGATTACCAAAAGTGATTAAAAAACAGAATGTTGGACCCAACAAAAAACTCGTCCAGTTCATTATATTTCTTAAACTACACGTTTGTAACTGTGTAATATTAAGTGATGTATTTCAACAAATGAGAACGAATGATTGATTACCAACCTAAAGCTAATAATTAACAGCGGCAATTATCGTTAATGATTTTTGTCGTTAAAGGCTTCCATATCTAGGTTTGTTTAAGTGAAATTGTTAAACCACCTTTAGGAAACTTCAAAATGAGCAAACATAGTCTGTAACCAACATGCGATAGGGCTATGGAGACGGGAACGTAGAGCCTTGGAATCATTGATAATATATCCTAAATAAACCCGCCAAATGATTGCTCAATATGATTATTCACCAAACGGTAATGTCACTTTCCCGTTTCTGACTTCTGATTTCTATTTTTACTTCAGCGCACATGTGATTTTAATTATATTATTACTCCCCCCCCACACACACACACGATTTTGTTTGTGTGTTATGTCCACCTCGTGTTAAAGTGGTGTAAGTCCGGTATTTTAAGTGCAAGTATTTAAGCTGCTGTCTAGGCAGTTTCAGCCTATAGCATTATATAATAATAAACGAGTATACATGAAAGCGTAATGCAATATAACTGCAACATTTATTTGAAACTGTTAAACTATTTAGTTAATGTTTTCTATAGGTTCATAGGCTAATGTTATGTGTTCGCGACTATTGAGTCCTAGGTTTTGCTCTTTATGTTTTGTACCGTATTCTGTCTAGGCCTGTATTTTACGTTACATTTTCTCAGAATTTATCGCTGTCCAGTGATTACTGTAATTGTTTGTTAACGATGCTATTAAATTTAGGACGTGACAAGTAAGTTATTTTGATATGTACAATTCACTTTCTAAGAACACTGAAATAAGTTATAGTTTTTATCTATATTTTAATTAGAGGAAAGTTTGCCATTTCCTGAAAATTGTATGTTTCTGTCGTTGCACTTTACCGTCACTAACAAACACTTGGTAGCCTTACAAAACAATGATTGACCACTCTTTATTATTTGTAGTAGGTTGTTACAATTTTATATACGTTGGACCCTATACGAGAAGTTTTTGATCCCCACTTTCTCATCCAGTCCTGGAAGTTCTCTCTTCTCTGAGTTTCAGGGCATCAGATCGATCAAATTATCGATAGGCCTACTCACGTAGTCGCTTATCATTTCGTCAAGCGGCCAGACTTAAGAATGCGCCCCCACACGCGCGCGCGCAACGAATTACAGTAGGTACAAGCGTTGGGTCACACTATGAGAGACACAAAGGGTATGAGATACTCAATGAGAGAGAGAGAGAGAATTAAAATTGAGAGATAGAGAATGACAGATTTAGACGGACTTAAAAGGAGATCTACAACACTCAGGGAGAAAGATGAATTTACTTTAATGCATCTTGACTGGTGTGGCAGAATGAATTAAACTAATTAGGCCTACTAAGAAATGTATGTACAGCAAACTCATGATAATCTGCTGAGCAAGATTCCGTGTGTCTGATATGCCAGATCATGTCAAAATAAATACCATCAACTACAGCTAATGCGGCACGTTAGTTAATAAGCTAAATTAAGTCTATAAATAATTACCGTTAGGTAGGCTTATGTGTGCGCACAACCTTGAGACGTCAGATGTCGTGTTTATATCTTCTTCCCTCCTATCCGCCTGTCTGTCACGACTGAGTTTTACACAATTGTTACATTATAAATTTGATTTTTTTAGTCTTGAGGTATTATAATCAGTGTAGGTTAGAATACATTGTTGACGAACACTCAAAAATAGTAGCAATTTCGACGTATCGTCTAGAATGTTTATAGCAAATGAATTTTAAATCCTAATGGGATTAGATCGTGAATAATTATTTAACAGGAGCCGGATTAGAACCATCACATTTAGCATAAAAGTATCCTAACCGAGAATCCTGAAAGAAATTCTCAGGAATCTTCTGTGTCGCAGACAGATATTTGAATCAACTGGTCTCCTGTTAAAACAGTTACACAATGAAGGAAGTAAGAGTAGCATACCGGTATGAGAAACTGTTAGCTGATCCAAATTGGTGGAAGAGGAACGATGAGAGGTGAAACTCTTTGTTTACGTGGTACATTAAGTATATACGTAACTTTCCCATGTAATTCATAATAACGAAGAGATAGAAAATGTTGGCGTACCAATTCCATTAGCGTATAGGCTATAGTCCTTTAAACTGTTGAGGTAAATCGTTTAATTGGACATAAATCATCCGTAGGCTATATCCGTGTAATAAACATGAATTATATTTTTGTTTATTAATAAGCTTTACACTTCCTTTAACTTTATATAAAACATATTAGCCTCAACGCTTCTCTGCAAAAATAATTGAAAATATAGTTTGTTTGCTGGTCAATAAAACGCACTGAGTGCAGAATGTTCGCTGACCAGAGGAGGTGTGAAGTTTCCTCTAACTTTAGTAATGCCTATATATTTCTAGAACAGCTTCATCTATTTTCGTTGTGGTAAGTATAAGCGTTGATTTAGTACCTGTCACCTTTGGATAATAATTAAGTTTCTTAAACATAAAACCCTAAAATATTCTAAAATGTATTCATCATCTACTTTCAAATATGGTAAAATAGGCTACGGTATAGCCTACATCTGAAATGTGAACAATCTTATATGTAGTAACCAGTTAAAAGATTACACACACTTTAGCCTAACACTGAATGTTTAATAGCCTCTTTAATAAAGTAGGCTACTATCTAGAGCCTACGGATTGGATTATTTTTCCACGTAACTTATTACAGAGACGTTTGAGGAAGTAAGTTATGCGTCTTAAAGTTTTGAATCCTTGGTATCGGCTTTTGGAAACTTTTAAATTATTTCCAGCAGCCTTTCAACATAGGCATACATAATAAAATTTCGAAGTCATTATCCACATACATCACCGTAGTAGTGGTGATCCACTCGCTTCGAATAAGCACTTATAAGCGATAAAGAGAATTTTCACCATTATTATTAAATAAATGTAGGCCTAAGTTAGTGTAAATAAGATTCTTTGAAAATATATTACAAATAATAGTTCAATATTTTGTTTATTGTATTTTAAAGAATTTAGCCGCTAGATTGATTGATTGTGTGTGTGTGTGTGTGTGTGTGTGTGTGTGTGTGTGTGTGTGTGTGTGTGTGTGTGTGTGTGTGTAATGCTAATAATTTACATAAAAGTGTCATTTAAAACTGATAGTAAAAGTGGACAAATTCGTGTCTATTTTAATTTAATTTTACGAAGGGAATGTTTAAAAATTGTGCGTTAATATTACTTTTACATTTTTCATTAAATAGAGCAACTATATAGCAACCGCAAATTCTAGCCATTGTACTTCTTCAATTTTTTTCTGTAGGCCTAACAATCTCAAAAGCTCATTTTACTATGGGTTGTACCCTAAAATCTACACAAACATATGAATTAAAATTGTATTTTTGAAACACATTTTAAACACATTTTTCTAAATATACGTTTGTACTTTAGGCGTACATAAGTTGATTCTAGTTATGAATTACTGTTTATACAAGAATTAAGTCAGCCAAAAAATACATCACCTATATAATGTTGAAGCCCAAGGCAACGGCACACCTACGTTAACGCCTAACGGATACAGCACACAGTTGGCCAGTACCTACCTGAAACAAACGGAGGACAAAACAAAATTAAATGACAGTTGAAACTACAATAAACTCTATTTACAGGTACTTCGGATCAAGTTGTAACGTCTGTTTAAAAACTTTACGTGTTTCTTGTACGTAGCTCTGGAAAGTATCAAGCATCTCTCAATAGACTGTACCCGGTATTAATCAATAGGACGATTAAATCCAGAGAATAAAATTGTATTTTTGAGTTTTGGCAGATACACTGTTATCAACTAACTATAGACTTTTTGCCTAGTCGATGTTTAAAATTCGACAGCTACGTGTAGGCCTATGCACTTTGTAAATGTAAACACTCAAGAGTATTTCCATATATTATATCACTTATTCTAATGACAAAAATAAAGTTCAACAGTAAGTTTCTGTTTGATATACCTAGGTCAATTGTTCGTCCTGGAACAATTCACTTTTTGGCCATTTAATTTTTGAATGGTCAGTAGTTAAAATTTAAATTTTAAACTAGTTAAAATTTCTTGCCTTTAACATAAGGAAAAATTGAAATATTTGTTTATTGTCCTATTTCAAAAGCAGTTATTACGTGTATTAGGCATATTTTCTTGAAACGAAACCTTATTTTGTAAGTCTGTAAGACTGGTATAACAAATGTGCATATATGCATATTTTATTGTTAAAATATGTAGGTATATATGCAAACGTTTCCAGTGCATAATTCAAGAATATTCTACCAACTAGTAAATTTTAATAGCGTATAACTAAATTTTCGAGTTCTAATAAAGTTAGAAGGAAAGGTTCGACTCTGTCGCTGAGCTAAATTTTGTATACAGGGCCCGGAAGGTACTTAATCTAAAAGACTGTCTTCTTTTATTACATCTGAGTTAACATTTCTGCTAACTTTTTGATGTATACTGCATGAACACCGACTTTTTTGAGCGCCCAATTGTCACTGTGTTAAATAGCACTTCTTACCGCCTTACTTTTTTAGTTGATTCAGATATTTCTTAAAGCCGCAGTTTTCGTTCAAACCAAAACCCTTAAATGACACGCTAAATACAATTTTCAAGGCACAGAAGATTAAAATAAAATTTTAAACAAGTGGCAGTGTGCCATGCAAGCATAAAATTAAATCCATCTTGTGTAACACAAAAGTCACAAACATACAATAAAAAAATAACGTTACATTAATATAATCATAAAAATGTGTTATCTTTAAGAACGGGATTGTATTTAAATCACTCAAATATCTTTAATGTCTTGAATTTGTGGGAATAAGGTCGTGGGAAGTGGGAAAAGAGAATTATATAGGCCTATTTGAGCGCGGAAAGACCATCACAGTTTAATATTGAAATATCTTCACGAAACAAGGTTACGTTATGATTTTCTCATGGTTACGTCATATCTGCCTTAGAAATAAACCGGTAACCGTGAAAGTACAAAGGAGTAGACAACATTGTTGTGAAAAAAACAGGAGCTATCAAGTCGATTCTGTGGTACGAGGCGATGATGAAATAGAAAAATGTGATTTTTATAATGTTATATTTAAAAGTTTTGTTCCAACGAATATGAAATTAGGTAGCCTAGAGGATAAGGCGAAGAAAAATCTGGGGAAAATTTTTTTATGACAATTAGTCGGTAGACCTATACATACGATATTAGGCCTATAAGCACTTAGCCTATATAGGCCTACGGAAATACAAATTATGAGAATTCGTGGAATTAGGGATTAATGACTGTCAAAACAACCTTGATAGAAGATATATAAAGGAAAGTCAATTACGCTACGGTACAATGAATAGAAACTGATAATATAATAGCTTACCATAGAGTGAAAGAAAACTTGTCAACGTGACAGGGTAAAAGGTTCTGAAAGCTATGGTGGTGTACCGTAAGCCAAGAAAACAAAAAGAAAATGGACACTAGGAACGGGAAGAGTAGAACTGTGTAGAGTGGGACATTTATTTTACTACTTTTGAAATAAATATAGTATTATTATAGAGTTACACACGATAGAGTTGTTATTCAATGCAAGCATTCCTCCAAGATGTGGGAATGACGAAATATTTTAATTAAACATACTCTTTCCAAAACTAACCACATGCGGGCACTTTAAAAATACATCTCTAATACCGGCGCTAAAATAAAACATAATTTGCTGAGTCAGCGGTACTAATCACATTCACATTAGCCACTGCTTCATACAGCACACCGACCAAATAGGCCTATCCTCATTATTTGGCTAGTACAGTGCCAATAATAATATAAACTCACTTTCTAGATACGTCTTTTGATTGCGTCGTACTTTTGGACTCAACATTAGTGAAACCGTTAATTTAGGCCTATTTTGCAGGTCATAACTCACTTTAATTTTCTGTACTTCAAAGCGCGCTTTAATTCTGATCATAGTGCAGTAGTGTTACATATGTAAATCCTACATACAAACGCGCGCGTGGGTAGTTACATTGAATCTCAGCAAGTATTTCGACAAGTATTTGAATAATCAATTCGACTTAGGCAAAAAAGACCCAGCAAATTTTAATATAATTTTCAAAAGATGTGATTATGTGGACAACTGAAATAATTTAAATCGAAATAAAAATCAATTAATCATTAGTGGTTTTAGTCTCCGACTAAAATGTAAATAATTCTGTGTAACATGAATTAGACAAAAGCTGCAATCTGCATGCAGAAAAAACTAATTATTTTGTGACTTCTCTGTGTGTGTGTGTGTGTGTGTGTGTGTGTGTGTGTGTGTGTGTGTGTGTGTGTGTGTGTGTGTGTGTGTGTGTGTGTGTGTGTGTGTGTGTGTGGGCTCGCGTACGCCTATGTTCATTTCTTCCATATTGAAGTTACACAAGTTTGATGCTATGATAATTTGTTCGAAATAAGTACTGATATAGGGCTAATAATATTTATTATTTGATTCTTTCTTTGGAAACGTAATTTCTTGTATGACAAAGTAAACGCTTTATACATGTCAGTGTACAAAGTCGGACTGTTGATGATGAGATGTGCCAATATAACATATGATCTTTGCCTCCTTCAGCAGTCTGCTTTTGCGCTTTAGTTATTGTCTTCCTTATTAGTATGCTGTCTTCCTTATTAATAACGTCAGTCTTTATGGTTCACTCTGATGTCTTTATTTCTTAGTAGTATAATTGCAATTAACATTAACTTTTTGCGTTAAAAAAATGTTTTCAATTTATATATGTTGAGCTACGGAGTTCTTGTAATGATTTTAACATTTTTAGTTCAGTATTTCGGAGAAATTAATTTTTTACGATTTCCTGTAGCTTTAACTGAATTTACTGGTATTTTGGAAATATTTTTAATTTGCTGCTAGATATCAATAGCAGTATTGTATACGTACGGTAAAGTAAATCAGTTTAAACTTGCATGCACGAAGAGCTTAAATGTATTTAAGCTGTAAGCAGAAGATTTAGTCTGAAGAGTTTTCAGTTTCAGGGGAAAGAAACGAATTATTAACAGCCTAATAGGACACGATAAAATCGTTGCAACGGTACCATATTATATCGGGTAGGCTAACATAGCTCCTCATAAATACAAAGCAAAGAACTGAGGCGAAGATAAGTAAAACTAACTGAAATATGAACTTTTAGTAATAAACAATAAAATTAATCTTTATCGATGATGCTGTCGTTATCAGAAATGGATACACCGCGTACGTAAAAAACGTGTTCAATTTTTTGATGACAGAATAATACATCTTGAGAATGCATCCTCCCATCTAAACAGGATTATATATATATTAAATATAAGGTAGCCCTCCCATACAATAACAGAGATAGAATGGATTAGTGTACTGTAGGCGTAGGGCTATATTCACTCTGTGTTATTCAAACTTAAATTAGAATGCTCTTCTTTCTCTTTCTCTTCACTCTCCCTCTTCACTTTCTTTGTCTTTCCCTCTCGATCTTGTTTCTTTCTCTCTATTGACTAATACATAAAGACGTAGACGGAGACAAATGGTTGGCAGTAAATACACAACAGCATTCCTGCCAACTGCACACTGGGGTATCATGTCGATTAACGAAGCTCTTCGTCTCTACCGAAAGGTGCAAAGTAACAAGAACGTTTAGGGTGCTTGGAAGCTTCAACATTTAGCCTGTATTATCAGAATGACTATATTATCTTCACTCATCGTCTTAGTTTACATAGTATCTTAAACTATTTTCCATATATTATAATGAATATAAACATAATAACTACATCCACTACAATAAAAATGAAAAATCTGTTCTTTTTTTACGTTGCTCTTTTTATGATTTGATGAAAATAACTTGTTACAATCACATACTTCTGTTCACCCTTATTTTGTTCAGATTTTTTAACTTTCCAGCATTGGTCATTTTTATATCTAAATATTTCTTTCTTAATCTTGCTTTTTGAATGGTTCTAACTAAATAATTTTGAAAAAATTTGAACACAAATGCATTACATCTCGTCGAATTGTTTAAAAACTAAGTTTGTTTTTTCAAAGTAATTTCTTACTCGTTTCACATTTTTTCCCCAATCTTTGCTCGTTCAGTAATATTTGTTTTTCACCACACTAACCCTTTGCCCTTCCTTCTCAACTTTCGCTTTCTAAAGTAGACAGAATCAAAGTAATACATTTTACAAACAAATAAAACATTTTTTTCAATAAATACTCATTTCTTCAAATACTCGTTCTCCAAATACAATTGCTCTAAGTGATATCAATAATTTTGGCTGTTAAAACTGTACGTTTAAAGTATGCAGCGGGATGTATAGGAATTCTACATTCCTCTGTTGTTACCTTCGTGCCCCCCTTTCTCTTTCTCTTTTCCTAGACGTCTCCATTTTTCATCCCCCTTTTATATCACTTACCCGAAAGGGGTAATTTATTCACCATAACACCGTAAACCTCATTGTTTATTCTGTGAGGTAAAACTCATTTATGGCCTAATGTTTGCGGTGAATATAAAGAGGTTGTATCGGCTTCGACCAGAGCCTTATTCCGATACATGACATGGGACAGTAAACATCTATATCCATTTTTCTTTACTTGGAGTTAAATTTTATCTTAATAATAAACTTAAAAATTATTAATTAATATAATTCATTTGGCTTAAACTTTAATTTGCGCACACAGGTTACACAGTTTCCATTTTCAAGTTCAAGAGATCAGAATAGAGTTAAATAAAAAAAAAATAGAAAATGAGAACACAAGTAAAATATAAAATTTAATTTATTATTAATTACAATCTATAGGCGTGTAATAATGTCTAATAATAACACTGCAAAAAGTAGATTTTTAAGATATAAATTACGTGCCAATAAACCAGCTTGTATGTATTCTTTCTTAAACATTACTAACAATAATTGCTTTAAATATTTCCAGTATATATGATCTTACATTCTATAAATAACGATATCTTCAAATTCATTGAATTAATATATAATAATGTTATTCTATAACAAAAAATAATTTTTACAAGACTGGCTTAAAACGTAACTTGTAGATTTAATGCTTTTTCTTCAAAACATATTTGTAACAAGGATAATTTTTAAAAACTTATTGCTAATAAATGTAAATATTTTGT
Organism: Magicicada septendecula; assembly: GCA_034769895.1. NCBI lineage: Eukaryota > Metazoa > Arthropoda > Insecta > Hemiptera > Cicadidae > Magicicada > Magicicada septendecula. The sequence continues at coordinate 357,629,246 of CM068368.1, read as the reverse complement.
GTAAAACTGCTTAAATAACAACTTTTTTATGGAATCAAATGCTGGATCATAGTTAACAAATCCGCCTCTGGTATACAGTGACCAAAAATACAAACATATGGTACAACGACAGGCTAATACGCTCAAATGCAGGTATACACTGTAGATCGTATTATCAGATGGCGGTAGCCTTCTGTACTTGTTGCAGGTCAAGTCAGCATTACCAGTCCCATTGCAGTAGTCATAGAAACCACAGACGACAACATAACATATACAATTTGCTAACAAGCGGACACAACCAGTCACTATGTACATTTTCAACTTAGTATACATAACAATTAGATACGTATCTCCTACACAACACAGAACTTAACGATTCTTCTAAACAGTTGCAAAACGTGATATTACGAAATCACAGTCTCCGTGTTTCCTGCAAACGGAAAAATCTTTTATAAGTGACATAGCCTACGTGTATTAAGACTATATAGGTATTACGTAAACCTTAGGCTAAACACTTCCTTACAAGAAAAACTAGAGTACGTGCATCATCACTTAAATAATAGATAAGCAAATGTACAGGCCTACAAACAAGTAGCTCAAACGTTTCTTCTTCTATCAAAACAATTTTATGGAGACGTTTGAAAGACTCACCACTGATGATATCTTAGATGTAATGTCTACAACATTGTATTTACAGTATTTCAATCTTTGTTTTTCTCTGGACTTTCTCACCTCTACTGCTTACTAATTAACTGCAATAAACCAATACTTGCTGTCAATATATAGCCTGTGCTTCTTTTGTTCTTAGGCTTATGGCACACACACACACACACACACACACACTGACATGTAAGTTATATATGTATTTCAACAGTACAAATTACATGGATAATGAAAAAGACTAATATGGAATATGTTAATATATAACAAACAAGAGGTGGGCAAAAGATTATTAAACACCCTATATTATTGAAAATCCTATTGGAATCTCGAAAGTAGTGTGTTACCTGATGAGGGGTGGTGACTTCTGTGTATACAGTATAATTTTTGTGTCCGTGAAACTTGTAGGTATTGGTAAGGTGGAGTCTGCAAAAAGATATGTTTTTACGCTAAATTTGTAAAACAGTGTAACCCGACGCGGAAGAGAACTGTACCAAAGGGTAATGCTCAGAGTTACGTTCCGTCGTGAGGCGAATTCGCTTGTACATACATTGGCAGAGTAATCTATTAACGACTCCGTTAATAAAATAATTGTAGAGTAATAAAGAACTCTGGTATAGTGCGAAACGTTGTGAATCGAATCCAGTTAATAGATTTCGTGTGTTTTAATAACAACCGAGATATATAAATTTGTTTCTCAGTGTTGAAAGTGACGCCAAACCTGTTATGACAATCCGAGACAGGAACGAAACTGTGTAATCAATCTGCGACCATTTCTTCTCTTGAAATCAAATAACATCAGTGTGAGTGTCATTATTTGCAGTAGGCCTACAGTAACGCGTTTTGAGAGAGATCTGATGAGGCTGGACCACACACACATACACAACCTTCAGAATGGCCATCGAAGACACACACACACACACACACACACACACTTTTTATGAGACATAGTTATAGAGATAAAAGCTGAGATACAGCCGATGAATTGGTCATTTAATTAAAAAAAAAAAATGCTAAATAGGTACTGAACTAGAGAGAAACAATGGGGAGCTGGGAGAGGAGGAATAGTAGGAGTTGATCAAAATAGGATTCTTTGAAACACCGATAAACGAGCTGAATGGAGCTAGAAAGAGAGAAAGCCTGCAGATAGTTTCAAACCAGTCAAGAAAGTCATGTTAGAAGAATAGAGTATTCAGCTACTTCATTTGTGATTTAACCTACATTTACAAATAAACCAAGATATATATTTAAAGCCGAGATTCTATTTTGCGCTTAAATATTTGTCTGGAATGTTAAAGAGAGAGCGACTACATCCTACAGCAACTTCATGACCCAGGCGAAACGCAACACATTCCAGTACCGAACTGAGGTTAAAGACGAACAGAAAATATATAGGAGCAATTGATTCTACTTTAGGAAGTAACATATCTTTTCATTAAGTTACATACAATATCAGAATTCTACAACTGTATAAAAGTACAATGTACAACATTTGAATCCACAGATGCCTGGATTATTACGTAATTACAGTAGAAAAAGTGCTGGTAACTGTTGTTACTAATACTTTTAAGACAAGCTCCTTGTAAGTGTAGTCGTTAGCAGAGAACTAATATGTTATCTCGTGTATAAGTAAAAGTAAGTACAGTTTTAGCTTATGTAGGAACCAGTGTTGATAAATCAAGAGTCATGACATTAGCTGTAAAATTACATTTACAGCATTATAATTTGCATTTTAATTAAACTTTTTTACTGTATGGCGCTAGTTAAATGTTCTGAACAAAACAAGTGGCTTTGTTCTTTAATCGGAATTGAAACTACAACCAACTTTCAGAAAGAGGTTCGTGCATTGCTGGAAGCCGTGTTTGTTTGGAGGGAATAATAATTTAGTTTGTAACATATGTTAAGTTAAATTTGTTCCATCACTAATTCGTGTTATTGTTATGTATATCCAAAGATAACATAAAATACATTGTATTTATTTAAACGGTATACACTGTAAGGGTATTTAAAAAATTGTACTGAAAGATTATTTAACTAAGAGAAGAGTATTCCCTGACTACAGATTTCCCATTGTTTAAACTTCAGTAAGATGTTTAGACCACTGAATGGAGTTGCTCAAATTCATAGTACCTAAATAATAATTAAACAGCTAATACGTGTAGAATAGCGTGTGTAATGTATGCGTAGAGTAGGAGTTCAACACATGCGGTGCATATAAAACGTAAACGACACCGGCAAACGGTGATTCATCAGCGTAGAATTGCCTGATACGGAAGAAACGCACTGTTAGCTTCCTTTCAGCTTTACTGTTATATGAACATTCTTAGAATATATTTGAGGGATAGGCCTATAGCAAGATTTTAAACCTTACATAGCAAAGGTTCTTCGAATAGCGAAGTTCTTCACATAGTGACCCAAACACCACAAAACAGTAAAAGGGTAAAACGAAATTAACATTTAAATATTAACTAACTATTAACAATTCCTAGGAATAGGAACTTAATTGAAAAGAAGAACAGCAACAGGAAGAAGTTAAACAAAATATGAGAGGGTTTCGAAAATATTCAGAAAGATAGAGAGGGAAAGAGAGAGAAATAATGCAAGTGAGTGTAAAACGATAAAACGATACTCAACACATTGTTGTCCATATTTTTGGCTTACGAATTATATATTATATATATATATATATATATAAATCGGTTCATAACGTTATCATACGTCTTCCGATCCTTAGTCTTACGAATTTTGCCTTTGAAAATGTACGCTGTTTGTGTGTGTGTGTCGGGGGGTGAGATACTTTGTTTTATATCAGCAAATTAATTACTGTTCTTATATACAGTGCTATTTAAATAGATTTACATAATTATAATTTTCCGAAAACGTTATTAATACAATATTACAATTCGATACTTTGATAATAAAATAATCGCTTAATTATAGTTGTAAATAATTATAGATGTAGTAATCATAAAATCTATATTGGAATTGGTACAGAAGACAATATATTTCTAAAAATATGGTATAGTTGTATGCAGAATGTAGATATGTTCAAATAAGTAAATAAGTATGTTATAAAAAGTTAACGTAGTTTTAATTTTTATTAATTTAAATAGTTAAGTAGTTAATATTATTCGTTTTATTGTATTTTAATATAGTATATTATTTAAAAATAATTTTTATTACAATTCTTTTGAGTACTGTAACTCACGGGAAAAATTACATACAAATAATTTAAAGATTTATAGTTAATGGAGTTGTTATCACTTTCAGAAGCGTAGTCGAAATAACTGACGAGATAATATTTCCTTACAAAATTTAAACGTGTATGTCTATAAAAATTTCATCTACGTAAATTAATTTTGTTATTTAAGTAATTTCAAAAAATTATGTACACTTCATATTTATACCATTAAATAAAAACATTTTGTAATTACTTTACTTTTGACAATTTATTTTAATACCGTTATTTTTCAATTTTTTCAAATAATGCATATTTTGTTCATTAGTTTGTAATTTGTTCGTCAAAAGCTTTTATGCAAATCACTACATTTGTGATGTGCGCGCGTGTGTGTGTGTGTGTGATCTACAGAGAGAGAGAGAGAGAGAGAGAGAGAGAGAGAGAGAGAGAGAGAGAGAGAGAGAGAGAGAGAGAGAGAGAGCGAGCGAGGGGGGGAATGGAAAAACAAATAAAAATAATCGTTTAGTTTATCTGACCCAAATGGATTAGGGCATGATAGGATCGTCAAAACGTTTATGATTAAACTGTACGCGTTAAGAAATAAACTCGAAGCCGACACATGTTTGTCACGTTGCACTGGAGTTGTGTTCCAAACCAGCGTATGTCAATCGCACTTGAGAGTGTCGGTCGCTGATAACATTTGGTGTGTACCAAACTGTTGCAGTAAACATACAGTTTTAACTGAATTGTAGATGCAGGTGCAGATTTCACTGTGCGGTAATACTGTATAGTTAGGACAATGATCATAGGTTACATATAATAGTGATTCCAAACTCTTCTTTTGAAGTAAAGTAAAACTTTAACATCAAATATTATGTCAGAAACAAATTTATTTCGTAACTCCGTTAATATAACAATTGTAATTAATTTGTATATAAAAATTAACAACGCTCGTTTCACCGTAAAAGCTCGAGGATAACGTTACGTAATTTCGTAAGCATCCAATTTGAATTCGTAATTTTGTAAATAAAATTCATTTGCGCAGAATAATCTCAGTTATGGAAGGCATCACAGTTAGGCATCAGGCACACGGTATCTTGAAGTAAAATTTGTGTACTATGTTAGCAAATGTAAAATAACTGTGGAAGTAATTATTAATTAGGTGTTGGAAGGGCCACTGTGAATGGAGGATCTGGACAGAATGGAGGATGGACGACTACGTTTCGATACAGACGCTTTGGTACAAGAAACGTAGGAAGACCAAGAGTGAGATGGAGATATACACTGCGAAGACGGAACAGACAAAGTGCCTACTGCGTGAGGTGCAGAAGAAGAAGAAGTGTTGGAAGGGCCACGTGTAACATACATGTAGTTTAAAGAATCGAATTGGATACCGACAGCCAATTAACATACTTGGAACCGAACTCATACGTCGATACATTTTATTACATTAATGGCCAAAGTAACAAGTAAATGAAAGATAATACTTTTACGACGGTTTACTTGATCGTCGTATGGTACAGTGGAAAACAAAATACAAGACACCAATTAAGTTACTAATCACCAGCTTTAATTATCACAATTAAACAGTATGTAATCAACAAGATAGTCTCTCACAACAAATCCAATAAAAATTGTTCACACGCAATAATAATGTCAACTAATAGAGTCACGCACAATTATAAAATAAATAACACTTCGCCATAATACTTTGAACCGCACTGGAATAAATCGCCACTTAAAACTGAAACTAAGCACCGCTGAATGTCCGTATTTATACCCCGCTGAGATTCCAGAATAATCTATAATACGCATCAACATCAGAGCGTAATTGTTTGTGGCCTTGAACACAGCGCGCGGTTACCGATGAGTTTGGAACAGTCTCGTTAACGCCTGTTTAGAATCACGTACGCACACAATATTACAGCTGGTTCTGCTGGAATCGCTGAAAAACATGTAGAACATTCCGTAATGGTGTAATAATACGTATGTGTAAGTTGTGTGTATGTGTGTAAGGGGATGTTAGTGTGTTTTTGGTGCATACATTTGAATCCTATCTGATCGATACAGCTGACCAAAACGTGTTCTGGTCCACGTAAAAATCAGAAAACGAAATTTGGCGTCGTAGTCATTTCAAAACAGCAATCATATAGACTACAGTATATTTATCACATGTGGTCTTTTTTAGTTTTACTTCCGGCTCCATCTCTATCTAAAGCATGTATTCGAAACCCTCCTTAGAATTTTTATGCCATACAAATTGTTTTAGGCCTGTTTATGTACAAATATAGTTCCTAATATATCTGCCATATAAGAATTTGCATCACACCCTCCATTACATAAGGATTAAGTATTACAACGTTGCCAATCATTTCCCAGCGTCTATAATTCTCCTACTCTTAACTAAAAGGGCACTGCTTCTATTTTAGCTCTGCTGCGCTGACTATTGAGCACACAATTTATTTAGGCTATTTCATTTACTTATCAGTAAGCTAAGATTGTTAGTGAAACTAGCGCCTTTATAGGCTACGCAGTCTGGGGATACAGCTGTGTGGTGAAAATAGTGGGTTTGCTTGTAAAGTCATAATATTTCTGTATACAAAATTCACAAGTGACGATTACACTGCGGCTCTGCCATTGTGTAGACATGAGGTCTATTTACCTCAGAAAGTAGAAATAAGAGAAATGATTTTCACCTTATAGTCTGTACTACAAGAAAGCACAGTTATATATGGCAAATGTTAACTCAAGGAAGATTGTAGGTGTGAAATTAGAGAGTAGGCTATAGGAATTAACATATTCCCATTTTCAGATGACACATGCTATGGCTGACGGTGAGAGTGATATGCAAACCTAACTGCTTATAGGCCCAATGAAAACGATAACCCGAGTTTGATGTGAAAGTTAATAGGAAAAAGGCTGAAGTAATTTTTATACACAGCAGTGACTAATGTCCGATTGGAAGAGGTAAAGTTGAGGCAGGTCATAACTTTGAATTACCTGGTAACACAGTTTGAGAGGATGAAAGACCTACTGTTGACGTTAAATCTAGCATACCTTTACGACGCATGGCCTTCAAGAAAAAGTAGGAAGCACTAACTTCTAGGAACATTGGTATTGAAACCAAGAAAAATCTGACAAAATTTTATGTATGGATTTTGGTTCTATATAGATATGAAATGGTTCATGAGGAAAAGAGACAAGGAAAGAATAAAGACATAATCTTTTTAGACATAATGTTGGAGGATGATGCAAGCGATCTCATGGAGATAGAGAGTAAACAATGGTGAGATGTCCAAATTGATAAATGGAATTCAGTTATAGAAAGGTACCGGTACCGTCAGGAGAAAACTCCAATGTTTGGGAGCACTTAATTAAGCTATTACTTATAACAACGATGCCAGAGGGGAAAACTACTGGAAGAATTGCAAAAGGATAAAAGGAAAACTAAGAAAAAGGTATCTGGAGAGTTGGGCTTGAGAAGAGGGCGATACAGATGTTTCCATTAGGAAAGACAAACAAATGGAAAGGTGATGACGACTTCAGAATGTGGGCGATCACCAATCTTCAAGTTAAGGATAGTAAAAACAAACAAAAAAAGAGTTGTAAATCTACCGCGTGCCGCGTTTAATCCACTTATTTTACATCTTCTGGCAATGTCAGCAATATAATCTATATTCCAAGCAAGTGCTATCGCATACAAGTGGTTCAAAAAATCAATAAGTGCCTTCTTTGCACCACACAGATTCTAACCGGTTCCTTAGTTAGTCGCTAAACTGTATCAGTAATAGACAACCGGCCGCTGTCTTGTTAGGTTCACTTTAATTGCAAAGAACACGTGACATAGGTAAACAATTATGGTCGCCGATTTTCCTTATTAGAATTCTCATTAAATGAAACTGTTACTATATTTTTTATTTTACGTACAGGAATAGGACTTATATTACTCTCATAGTATTTGTTCACTTTGTTAATTTCTAAAGACGACACACAAATTATCCCTTCTTCTCGTTCTGCGCTTCCGGGTTGTGGTGCACTCCCTGTCCCAAACTCAAAAGTCTTCCGGCTTCTTCTTCCATAGTAACTAGTAAATCATCACTTAATTTTTGATAGAATATACGGTACCATGCAACGCTGGTAATGAAAGTATTTTAAATATTTTACAATAAATTAAATAAAAACAAATTTACAATAATTAAATTAAATTAAATTAATCTTAATTTCCAATTCACGTACACCAAGTGTCTTTTCGGGGTTTGTATGATTCCGGGTGTCGTAGATCATTCTAAAGGGTGTCGTATCACATCATGATGTAAACATTTTAAGTTTTTAGCATTTTCAGGCAACGATGTTTATCATAAACAAGATACGTTTTTTAAAAAGAGCCGAAGGTTAATAACATGATCATCAATTTCTACTGAATATTGAATACACAAACCTTAATGTAAAATCGCATAACAATAACTACTCTAAGGTACCTACGTCAGAACATACGGTACAAATTCTGGGAAACCTGTATTTCCAAATTCAACGTTAACAGGATAGTTTAATAAACGGCGGCCAGCTGACTATCCCAGATGCCACATGTGTATAAACAGTGCTAATGGGTTGTTAAGAAATGTATTTCACAAGCGGCGCGGCGGCCTCGAGCTGACTTACTTCGGCGTGGCACCAAATAAATTTAACCACCCGTTGTTGGCGCTAAAACATTATTTTCATTTCAATTATTAATACACGTACATAAGTGTTTGCATCACCTAGTTTGATTTATGAAAACAAATTGAACGAGACTCGAAACAGACATAATTGTTTTGGTAATGTGTTTATAACTCCTTTACTTCTATAAGCGAGTTTCTCTTAAGCCTATATCATGTTCGACGGAAGTAATGTTATTTCAACTTACAAATTAACCATTCACACAAATGTATTTCGCTAATTACAAAATATTACAAAATGGTATGGTGTGTGTGTGTGTGCGCGCGCGCGCGTGTAGGAGGAGGGAAGTCCGAACAACATATCTGAAAATACAAAATAATGCAAAGTTAAAATTTGTAAGTAGCAAGATTTTGTCAAGCGAAGCTACCAGTATTTTGCAAGACATCTTCGTAGGTTTTTGATTAAATCAAAACAGCTTAAACTTTTTATTAAGGCGAATAATTCTTCGCAACCGTAAATTCTTTGTATTAAAAGTGTGCAAAGTAGCAAAGTCATATCGGTTGCATGACATGTCAGGAGCTGTGTTATAATCAGTCTGTTGGTAGATTCCAGCATCGTTATATTCATAAATTATACAGACACACCTTAACGGATTTAAATAAATATAAGTTTCGGTAATTTCAGTTTAATTGTGGGACTTCATAATGTCAGCACATGTCCCACGACTGCTTCACAACCAATTTGTTGTAATTTTTGTTGTTTTAGCTGTGTTTTTGAGAAGGACATGGATAACTTTTTAGTTAATTTATTATAATCATAAATGTAAACTAAACTACGGTGGCTGAATTACGTACATTATTAGGCAAACGAAAGACGTGTGAGAATTTACACAGATTCATTAACTTAACTTACTTTTGTTGTATTGTTGTCAGTTAAACTATAGTTCAAAAGTTGCATTTCTCCACACGGAATTTCTATCAAATAACCTATTTTTTGTAAGCCCATATACCATTCCGTTGTGTTTAAAAGCGAAGAAGATCTAACTTAAATAAAAACAGAAGGATGCGGTTTGAGCTTCCTGCCATCAAGGCACAACGCTACTTGCAACGCACAATGCACAATGCGTATTTTAAATTACTTATTAAGGATTTGAAAGTGTTTCTGTTACCTATATCTAGTATATGAATATAGTATGAAAATTTCAGTAACAAAAACAATGGTTACCCGTAACCTAAAGAAAGATTGCTAGTATACATCGATAAAATTAATATTGTTAAGGAAGTGAAAATAAAAAATATCAAACTACGGATAAAGTCAAGAACGATAAAGAAAATGCCCAGAAGGAAACTAAAACCTGATTTTACTATTGAATAATTTGTTTAAAGTATTTCCGTATTAAGTATGGCTGAAAATGACAAGCGTTTTGGTGAGGTGAAGTTAAAGCACTGAGGATTACAGAAATTGAGGTTGGTTTAGTGCTACGAAGATATTCAAGAAGTTGAAAGAGTTTAAAGTGTAGAAAGACAGGAACTGCAAAAAAGCCCTAGCAAGACGATGAGTCCGCCGTAGAAAGAGAGTTCGACGACCAGACAAAATAGAATAGGTTAGGAACTAGTAATTTGTCTCCAATTATTGAACAAGCGAAGCGAGTTGTCTTTTCTGGGGTACGTCTTACGATAACCTTTGAACGCATCAACCAATTTTTGTAAAACTTGGCATATCTGTCTATACTTTTACCGTACAGAACTCTGTTGTTTTGAAATTGATCCTCCAAAAAATAACGGGACGAGAGGAAAAATATGAGAGGCTAAAATTTGGGGAACAACGCATATGTCCGTGTAGGGTTTCAAATTAAGAGAACGGTTAATTAAAATACGAGTTATAGTGTTCACTTTTAAGTACTACAAATTATTTGGACGTCAAAGTCTAAAAAATGTGTGAAAATTTTGTAAAATCGAAAAATTTCATGTGGAGTATCAAATTATTATGAATTTTATCTGACATCCGAACGTATTGTCAAGTTTTAAAAATTTCGAAGTTTTGGGACGTCACGATCCACAAATTTTAAAAAGTTTTATAAAATAGTAAATTCTATGTAGAATATTAAATTAAAGGGAATTCAAACCAAAATCTAAATGTAATGTACAGTTTTAGAAATTTCAATTTTTTAGACCCCAGAGCCCAAAAATAGGATCAGATATTTGAAAAAAAATGTAAGTAGATATTGATTTCTTTTGTTAGACAATCTAAACACTTGCGAACATTTTTTTAACCAGCTGGCTCGGATGTGCGATCCTTATTGACGGTTTTGGTAAGGGAGCGTTCAAGCACGGGGCTACGGTTTACCCGAAAGCCGAGATATTTCGATGTCTTACCAGGTAATAGGTGTCCTAAGGAGAGAGATTGGCAATGAGTTGTGCGAAAACCAAATGCTAGGTGCTTCTGGATAATGTACCTACCTGACGGTGTGATCTTGAGTAGATAATCGTTCATGTGCACCGGCGTGACACACATACACACAATCAGTTAATTTGCCACTAAAGGTAACCGGAAGAACCAATAGGTTTTATTTCAGCCACATGTGAGTTTATTGATGAGCTAACTAAATATTTAATAACTATACATTTACACCACGTAGGAACATGTATGACGTTTCAACTCAAACGAGAATAAGAAACCAGTTTGTTGCGTTTTAGTATGCCGTTAGAATTTGGCAACTCTTTTTAAAATACCATTAATCTTTATTAGCATAGTTCAATCAGGCGTTCCCAGGTGCTTTACGTCAGCAGGTTTGTCAAAAATCGTCTTCTCTTTTAATTCGCTGCCAACCGGTTCTTCACGATACCGGAGACACTATAAATCTTTGCAGGATTTATTATTTCTCTCCCTGGGCTATTACGCTGTCAAGGCAAGCTTTTATCTTCGATTATCTTGAAACTATGCAGAAAAGTATTGGCTGACTTGACCTTCAAATCTTCTTGTGATTAAATAAAGGTTTTGGAAGTTCTATCTGGGTGGCCGAGCATTTCATCCCATACAAACTCAAACTTACCACTGTCACACACATTCACATAGCAAGCACTAACACTAACTCCAGTCATGCATACCACTTTACTAACCTTTGCCAGTATACTGCATGGAACTAACGAGGTAACAAAGTTGAAAATGACAATGTAAAGCATTAACGGCGTATAGTCAAATTTAAAATGTTATGTGTAACATTGTAGATATTAGTAACCCCATTTTCCTCTTTTCTATCAACATATTAGTCTCTAAGAATAATTATTAATTGTTTCTATTGATGAAGTGTTTAGGGGAAATAGAAGACTACGTTTGAGTTAAAAGGAGATACTTTAACTATAATTTTGGAAAAGTACAAATAAATTTGATGAGTAAACTTTTAGGAATCTCGTATAGTGTTCCTCTTGTTGATTTTAAATAAAACTACACCAAATTTTGTATAAATTGTTAACGCGCTAGGCCAACTACCGTAAGCATTCATTTATGTAATAAAATCACTACCTTCATTGACATAGTACCTTCTCTCTCTCTCTATCTTTCCTCTCACTCTCTCTCTCTCGCTCTCCCTCCCTCCCTCAAACACAAGCGCATGCATCGTATACACAGATACATTACCGTCACATCCCATCTTGGCTTAGGCCTATACCTCACTGAGCCTCATGACAAAACTACCTTACACAAACTCAGGTAACATTGATTGTGACCTGTGATCTGAGGCACACACGCGCGCGAGCACACACACACACACACACACACACACACACACACACACACACACACACACACACACACACACACACACACACACACACACACACACAGTAGAACACCGCGAATTCGAAATTTCGGATAATCCGAACAGCGTTTGGAAAATAAAATTAAAATGAAACACAATAAGACAATTTAATTTATTACAGCAAATCAGATGAAATCATTAAAAAACAGAATGTTATACATGAAAACAGTTGTATAATGTAATTGACGATAGGTGTACTTACGATATAAATCAAATATGTAGTGTGTACAATAAACAATATTATATGAAAATAAACAATAAAGTACGAAAATTTTTATAAAAAATACCTAGTCTTTTTTAAAAACAATGTCGTTCAAATTCTTCTGGCGAAGTTTGGACATTCGGGACAATGCAACTCTTCATAAACATGACATCAGTTGGCGTAAATTTGCTGTGCTCTTCAACGTATCGTAGTGCCACCTCCAATGCTGAAGTGCCTTCTGTATGTGAAACTGATTCCGACTCAGAATCTGCATCATCACTTTCTTCGGAGTCGGCTTCTGCTTGAACGTAAGCTACGGTATCATTGTCTGAATAGTCCTGATGGCCTTTGTCAACATTAACCCACTGAATAACGTCATTTTCATCACTTTCTTCACAACCCGGTAGCTGCTTTACCATCGGAATAATGGATTCTGTTTCACTTATGTCTTCCGTTGACGTTCGTTGATCAACGTCTATAACACCAGGCAATAAGTTTTTCCAGGATTTTATTATGTTCTCACCCTTTACACTATCCCACGGTTTAGCAATCCAATAAATTACATCTTTCATAGTAATTCCTTTAATTTCTGAGATAAAGAACGATTTTCATAACATCATCAATGAGCAACCGAAGAAGCTTTTTCCTGTACATGCATTTCATGTTGTGCACAAAGACCTGATCCGCAGGCTCAAGTAATCGTGTTACATTTGCCACAGATTTATTCAGACTCTTTGGGGTGTGATGGAGCATTGTCAATAACCAACAATCAACAGGCAGACCGTTTTTCTCGGAGTAGACTTTTACTGCAGGTACAAATTGTTGATGGAGCAACTCCTTAAATAACTGTACATTCATCCAAGCTTTATTCTTATTTTCGTAATAAACTGGAAGTGAATTCAAATTGACATTTTTAAAAACTTTCTGTTTCGCCGATTTTCCCATGACAATAAGTGGCATTTTATTTGTCTCTGTTACATTGCTACACGCTTATACCCTTAAGCGCTGTTTGCTTACTTTATATCCAAGAGCGCAGGCTTCATTTTGAGATATCAAACTTTTATATGGAAGTAATTAAAAATTTAAACCTGTCTCATCACAGTTGAAAATACTTACACCATAGACATGCTTAAAGACGATAGGAAATTTTTAAATTTAATGTTATAATAATCAGCGGCAATTTGATCAGGAGACAAAATTTGGCCACACAGGGATAGTTGAAGAATTCTATGTCTCTCCCCAAACGATTTAACAACCATTACTCGCGCGTAAATGAAACATCGCCCTTTAAAAAGAGAGTTTAATTGTTTAGCCTTTTTTTCGTATGAGTGGTCCACTTAAGGGGGTTCCATTTCCCTTTCTTGTGTAAACCATAAATACAACGCTTCGTTAATTTTGCCAAATGCTGATACATTTGAATTTCGCCGTTTTCGACAGCATCAGCAGACGTTTTTTCACTGAACTGATCAATACAGCAGGGTTCTATTTCCAATCGCTGATACTTGCTTTTCCGACACCAAACTCTGTAGCCAAATTAGTAGTATTTTCACCTTTATCCAAACGTTTAATCACTTCTAACATGTCTTTTAATGAGCACGAATTGTGTTTACGCTTACTTGACATTTTTACTGTCCCGTAACGTAAGGTTAATAAAAGGCGTTTTAACAAAAACAAGATTACAATACACTGTACATTATTATACACTGTAAATAGAAGAGAGTACTGTAGGACTACGTAAACAGGCGGTTGTTTGTAACGAACTGAAGAGAGTTACAACATCATGTACTGTGCACAATATTCATACGTAAAAGAGTGGAGTGTGACTATGGTAAATGTGTGTGCGGTCATTGACACTGACGGGCAAATGGATTTTAGTCTGCAGTGAAATTAATAGACATTCCACACAACTTACCTTTTACGCCCGCTTAATCCGAACAGGGGTCGTCCCAATTAGTTCGAATTTGCGGGGTTCTACTTTACATATGCAAACACACGTGCACGCACACACACACACACATGAGGTTTGGACATTGGTAACATTCCAGGTAATTAGAACAATCATGGTATCAGATGGATGAGGTCTGAGGGTTCCACCCCCCCCCCAAATTGCTTACTCAGGTAAAATCAATTAATTTAAATTCGTAATTATGTGTCCACTTATAGGACTTCCAAGGGAGGTATAAATATTATTTACGTTAACCAGCAATGACGAATTCTGTATATCTACAAATATGTTGTTAGGTGATAGGTGACTACGACCTTTATCCTTTCTTCTTTTTGTTAAACCCCCTTGCCACAAAATAAAATTCATCATTCGTTTATTAATCAATATTGAATCAAATTACGAAAAAATGAAGAATAGATATGTTAATTAAAAACCCGTCTCGAACTTGTTGGTCATAATGTTGCCTCACACTGGTATCAATAGTAGACTGTTGATTCTTCTTTTTTACCAAAATAATTATTTAAATTACTTATCTGTTTACTTCCACGTAACAGATAATAAATTTTGACCTAAATTATTGTGTCCTACATGTTAATTAGAGGACGAATAAAATGGTTATATAAGATTCATTTAATTAGTAGCCCACTCATATGTTTGAGCATACTGTTACGCCATTACACAACGTTCTACGTGTTTTTGTAGGCTATTCCAGCGGAGCCCGGCTGTAATGTGTGTGTGTGTGTGTGCGTACATGTTGCTGCTACTTTGAAAGGAAGGACAATTACGTGACACTTGTCACGCGTCCGCAACGAGACTTTACCAGACCATACCGGGCCGCGCGCGCTGTGTTCAAGGCCTCAATCAATTACGTTCTAGTGTTTTCTACTAGAGACGTATTATGGAATATGCTGGAATCTCAGAGAGGTATAAATACAAGACTTCAGCAGCGATTAGTACAGTTTGAGTAGCGATTTATTCCAGTGCGGTTCGAAGTATTGTGGCGAAGTGTTATGTGTTTTATAATTGTGCGAGTCTCGTTGACATTATTATTGCATGTGAACAATCATTTTTATTTGATTCGTTGTAAGAGACTATCTTGTTGATTACAAACTGTTTAATTGTGATAATTAAAGCTGGTGATCAGTGATTTAATTGGTGTCTTGTATTTTGTTTTTCACTGTACCGTACGACGATCAGCAGACCGTCGCAACAATATACTGTATTAAATTATCGTTATACATTTTAAAACTGATGTAAATTTTGAAACTGATTTTTTTCACTGCCGACGTCTGAATGGGCAACAACGTTAATGTAGTCTTGTCTGTAAAATCTGAGAGACTTAACCTATATCCGACACAGTTAGTGTGTAGTGAGTGATAGACATACACTATAGTTGGCTGAAAGGTATTTCAACAAATTACGGACTTTCATCGTTGTATTGGTGTTTGTAAACGTGATTCATAGATACAAGACTTGTTCTTTAACCATACCTGCCTAATTTTATTAACAATTATGTTTTATTTTTTATAGTAAATTTTAGTAAATCATAATAAAAAAAGAGAAAAGTCGGCTTCATCAAATTGATCAATAAACATTTTATAACTTTGTAACACTGAGTACAAAGAAGATAATGACGTTTGAAAAACTTGTTTTTCTGTTTTAAAGTATCTGGCTTAACAGCTGTAACTTATCTATATTTTATTTAAAATTTGTGAATTTGTCCTGTGATACCATTTGATAGTAGCCTACCGGTAGGCCTACAACTTTTACTATAATTCACAAGTATCCGTAGCGCGAGAGTCAAAATAATTGTTATATTAAAGGAATTACATGACTTACATATGTTTTACACGTTAACACCATCGACCTCTGGTTTATAATATAATGATGTGTATTTATAATATAAGGATGTATATAAACATTTTCTTTGGAGGAAGGGTTGAAATCCTTCGTGACGCATAGGCCTAAGTAGTGGAATTGACCAAAACACATAAATAATAATTTTATATAAATTATCTTTATTAAAAATATATATTTAATAATATATATATATATATATATATATATATTGTAACGTTAAGTGTAATGATGTCTTTCGCTTTTTATTTAAGTATAAGGTTCGCTTTTTTAAGTATAATTAATTTTCAATACTTTTACGCCCCGCGTTGGAAGCGCCAACCTGTAACGTTCAATACTACTCGTGTTTCTTGGTTATATTATAATATTTATTTTTATTTTTCTTTACGTTATTTTTAATAAGTTGATTTGTTGTAAGTTGAACCTCCTTTAGTAATACGATTATTCACGTTAATTAAGCCTAATGTTGTAATCGCTTTCTGTAACGTATTGTTTAGTAGACGTGATTTATTTCTTTAAACTTTGTTTTTTTTATATTCGTTTGTTTGTATTTTGGTTTATTTAAATTATTTATTTTAAATTAAAAACCTTAAGGAGTTAGTGAGTTAGACCTCACGTCGATCAACGATTTTAATAAAACCGTAGTCGTAATAATGCAAAAATGTGTTTTAGTGGCTCTGAAATGCAAAAATATGTTTTCAGTTTTAGTGGCTCTGAGGTCGAAGATGTTAATTGCCCGTATCGACTCTTGTTCTCAGTTCGTTTCTTAACTTATCTTCACTTATTATATTAATCTTTTGGGTTCTTTAGACTGCTATTAAAAAGTTCGAAAATGTCCACAAGAAGTACAGTACATTACAATTATATAATTCTTATTTGCTAATAAAGACAAAATTAATATTAATAAAAATGTAACAAAAATAATTGTTCAGTTTGATTTGCCAATACAAGGCATCGTGGTTATCCCAACATGCAACAGTAGCTTTCCAATATGGAGGCCTGTTGTTAAACAATATCTGTGTGGAATGTATTCACAACCAGTTTTTACAAATAAAATAAATTACACAAAATATTCACTGTGTTTAAATTAGTTGTTTTTCTTTCACTAGTGTTCTGGTGAAAAAGTGTTATTTGAACTAATCCTGGTGTCGTGTAATTTAAGAGTGATAGTAATAGGTTAACTCTCACCAGTTCTTCTGATTGAAAAGAATTATTCACTTTTTAAAATATTTTTTACTCGTTCTTTTTGTTACTATTATTTTTTTATTCTCGTTATTAACTCTATCTTCTTATTTGATTCTATGTATTCTAAAGATCACTTTTCTTTGACTTGGATCTGATTCTTCCTTACACTTTTTGGTCAGAGCTGTATGGAGGTGTTCTTAATACTTTCGTATCTAACAATAGTATGTCAAATTTTTCTTTTCCCTTTGACTGGCTTGACCAAAATTACCAAAATTCCCATTGGTCAATACCGTTGGCTTAAGAGGTCATGTGACCCTGATTATTTAAAATACATAGTTTTTACATTTTATAATTGAAATTACTGCCTATTTAGTACTTAACTAGTCTTAATTTAGTCTATATAGTGATTTTCCTGATAAAAAGACAAACATTTTGATATCTCACATGACATGTGTGAGTGTCCTAATAAATATTCTAGCATTTTACAAAATTCTGTTTTATAAACCATTAAATGTGTTTGTCATTTCAAAATCACATTGCAATTTCATTAATCTATTTAAAATGTTGTTGCTACTGTAAAAATAAGGCCTACCTTACTAATTTACAGTGATGTGATAGTTTACTAGTTATTTTGACAATAATTTTTATGTTGACATTGGCCTATATCTTGGTATTTCTTTAGTACAATTTTTAATTTTACAATTGTTATTTAGCCTGTTGGTTTAAAACCTTCTGATTAATTACAATTATTACATGAGATGTTATTACATGAATTAAACTGTTCGTTACATTCTGATTCCTTCAATTCCTTCTGATAATACAAAAACATTAACATGAAACAAACATGTTAACATAATGTTATGCCCTCATGGCTAAAACTCCAATCAACATTACAACAAATAAACTAACTTTCCAACAACTGTTTAACATATAATAATAATATTTTTTTTTATTAGTCCATTATGTACTGTCATTAAAATATTATTCCAAGTTAATATCACATAATTCTTATTACTATGAATTAGTTATTATACATTATTTGTATTAATACAACTGATAGCCTTTTCCCTTGAATAAACATTAAATGATAAAAAGAAATAGGGAAAATATGCAACTAATATTAAAACTTACAAGTATTCTACTAACATTAAAACATGACTTGAAATAAATACTATTACTATCTAAACACTTTATATATCATTTTGTTCGTTTACAGATTTGTTTTTTTGTTTGTTGTGCTTACATTTATGTTCACTAAAAAAATGCCATTAATCTTCACAGTCCTGTCTGTGTGATTAACAATTATCATTTCTCACTTATTTTTTCACTGCGACACTGATTGTCTTGGTTACACTTGAACATTATATACAGTCATTTTCTTATTAATTAAAATACATTAATTATTATAAGACATTGCATTGTACTTCTTTCTTACATTTTAAAGGTATTTTACTTTCCTAGTTGGTTTAATAAATTTAGGTGTATTGATTTTATATTGGGCCTATTCCCTTATTATGACCTTTCTCATTCTGTCACATTACAATATATATAATGCATCGGTACATATTTTTAAAATTTATAAAATATGTATATAATATATGCATATACGCCTGTAATAATATTTTTGTGTGAATATATGAAATGCGGTGATAGAAATTGTTGTAAATAGTTTTAAGTAGTGTAAACCAAGAATGGACTTGTTTTGTAAAACAGTTATCGACATGCAAACTGACGAGGCTGTGTGTATGTGTGTTTGTGTGTGTGCAGTGTGCATTTTTGGTGTGCGTTTAGCCAGTTGAGACTTGATTCATGAAAGACAAGATATGAATAAATACTAATAATTCTACATGTTGTTTGTTAATAAAAATTCGCATATTTAAAATAAAGTTTGCGAATTTAGCTGTGGCATTAAAAAACATGCGAGGAGACGCGTATAGCCTATACCCACAAGATGAGTGCAAATTAAGCATGAATAACAGACCTCAGTTTTTAGTGGAAAACAGACGTTTAAGAGATCTGATAAAAACCGTCCCTTATGCATGCATAAAGATATATATATATATATATATATATATATATATATATATATATATAGCCTACAATTATAAAATTAACTGCGGTAGAGCCTCGATTATCCGAGTTAGTGTAGACTACGCCTAACTCTGCTAATCGGAAAAAATGGAAAAATTCTTTTAAATTAGATTATTATATTTATTTTACGAAGATAAAATGGACGCTAAGTAAAAGAATTAAATTATCTATGCTATATGAAATCAATATGAAACTGACTAAAATAAACTAAGTTTTTTTAAAGCTGTGATGTCTTTCCATCTTTTTATTAAAATTAAAACGGATATTAAAATTAAAACAGAGCCTTGGCTTGCTCTTCCATGTATTGTATCGTCAGCTCCAATTCAACCAATCCGTCTCCATGTAAACTGCAATGAGTTGAGCTTTCTTCATCAGACGAATCTTCAGTTTTGGGATCCGTTTCTTTGTCACAAACTGCGCTAACAATTTTTTTGTCACTAAATTCTTTTCTTCCCTCATTAATAACCCATTCATCAAAAACTGTTTTTGTTTTGACACTGCCACACCCAAGAATAGTGTGGATTATTTCTTATACGGTTTCGTTGGTACTGTCTCCCTCACCGTCATGATTTTGTGCTGGAAATAATTATTTGTGTTTCAAGAAATTTGTTCACGAGAGTTGCAGGATTTTGTTTTGGAAGGAACATTATTCCACGCATCTGGCGATCATTGTACCATGGCTTTTAACACAGTTCGTTCTTGTAATTATGTGGAATTCATACATGTTGTCGCCTGCCGCCCACCACTTTAACGTAGACGAATCCTACATAAACATAGTTCTATGTTGGGATTTCTATACTATACGTAGTATGCGACACCCAATGCATTTTGTAGATAAAATAAAAAAACAGAAACCGATTATGTACTTATAAAGTGTGTTAGGTACAAAAGTGAAATAGAGAAAAAAGTATTAGTGTAATTAATGAATTAGGTTAGTTACAAAAAATGAATAATTTACATGTTATTTATGCTTACTGCAATAAACGACATGAATAAAAAAATATTTGTAGAAATATAACAAGACTGTAACTAATATTAACAAGAAATTATATTCACATACTAAGTGGACACAGATTTATTGAACGAGTATTTACAAATACGTTACAATATTCTTATTTACTAGATAAAATCCAGTTTCTTTGAAACAACTGCAGATTTATTAATTACTTCTTTGTCACTTCATTTACAAATTTGTTCCGCCCCCGGCAATTTTAAACCAGAGTTTTGGTTACGAAAGTTCGTAAGTGTCACGAATTATGTATTAGAAAACTATAGTTATCCAAAAATATTGGACTAAAATACTTTATATTGTCAGCATGATAACATATACAATTAATCATTATCTGAATTGACTTTAAGTATACAACTGTCAAAATGTTTAATTAT
The DNA here is from genome assembly GCA_034769895.1 of Magicicada septendecula. NCBI lineage: Eukaryota > Metazoa > Arthropoda > Insecta > Hemiptera > Cicadidae > Magicicada > Magicicada septendecula. The sequence goes on along the minus strand of CM068368.1, from coordinate 357,608,290 downwards.
GTAATATTTTATGTGTTACACCTTGATTATTTTATACGTTCAAAATTTCAATGGCGGAGGCTCGCACAGCCCCTTGTTAAATACGCTCGTTTACAGAAGTTATTATATATGACACTTCTGCGAACTATATAAAGATCATATGTTCTTATACAGAATATACATTCACAAATTAGATAGGCCTACTCCGGAAGATCAAAGGAATTTTACGAGCACATTGTTAAAGTACGACATTGGATACTGTAACTGTATTTTGTATGAGAGTGTAATATAGGCATATAGGACGGCGGCTGTGTGCGCAGTTAAAAGTTGTGTGAAGTGAATTACTGACCGTAACAGCGATACTCCAGCACCTATACGACCGCACGAAGAGTTATAAAACCGCACTTTATTGGTGTTTATTTTATTAAACTGGGTCGCAGCGCCATCACTTGACAACACTTAATGTGAAACCAATTGCGACTAAACAGTCTGCCGATGACAGGTACCAGTGTCAAGTGGCTGGCGGGATCCGTTTCTAAGACACATGCCCTTACTTTCTCATTCAAGCTTAATTCTGCTTCACCACTATCCACTTAGCACTACTTCTCCACTTGTTTCTTTCAGCTAAATGCAATATTCATTTTTTCCCTAATTAACACGTTCTATTTCCATTGCCCTATAGCCTACATTTGATTACATATGTTAATTAATAAATATTTCGTATGTTAGGAGTAAAATTAAGATAACTTTAATTCAATATAATTAAGAAAATTATAGTCTAATTAGAATTTAGAACATATACAAGCACGAGCACACTCACACACACGCACAGCAACGTTACAAAAAATAGCTGCAATTCATATTACCGTTAATAAAAGATTTGCGCAAAAAGTGCTTCTAACACATCGGAGTTTCAAATGACAGAGAATTGCAAATAGACAATCCCAGCAAGTCTTTATGGCACATGTGATTATCGTTAACGTCAGTATTTTTAGGTTTGTTTCTCTTTTGAACTACATCATCGTAGTTTTGAGATCATCCCGCATAGAGTCTATTGTTTCATGCGTCTGTATCCTAACTAAAGATCATTGTCAGACGACATCCGCCTGTGTTACATTGATGAAATATGCAACTTATAATACCTATCACACGTTATCGTTACAGACTGTTTTTACACAATTTTATTTCTATTACCACATATGTTTTTAAATCCTTGTTTTGTTACCCAGGACTTCGTAGCTCTTGTTGTTGTGGAAAAAGCCGTCACCTTGCAAAATCTGATTATCGTCTCTGAAAGCTCTTTTGTAATAGGCCTATCTCGTAATAGCGACAAACAAAATCTTAAAAATGCATTCATATTAATTATAGTTCTTCATCACATACCAAAGGTGGATTTTATGATACAGCTCTGTTGAATCAATAACCTGTAATTTTGGGGGAAAGTTAGTTTCATTTTGAACTATATGTTCCGAGTAGCCAAACCGTTATAAACATCAAGTACCACACTCTGCCTGTCGAACTCTGCGTATTATCCTTATAAAAATGAATTTACATTCCGAACAAATGTTGAATGTTTTCCTTATAACGTGCTTTACAGGTGTTCCTATTTATTGTTCACATTTTAATTTGGTTATTTTATCGTGATATTTTATGTCAGATAAAATGTGATTTTTGCCCGTTTTCTTCATAAAATTTTAGTTTTTCGTTGTTCGTTTTACCAACCGATATATAAGTAACGCTCGAAAATCAGTTAAATAATTGAGTAGGCTATTAACAGGGGAACCAAGTGATTGATTTGGCAATGTTTTGCTTCCTTCGGCACATGTTGAGCCGTTCGCTTAACATTAAAGAAACATTCACGTTTAGTGTATTCTCCTTCAGCCCGACGTGTCGGAAAGTGTGGAATACAGATTCACTGTGACCTTGCAAACAGTTAAACAGTTTTAAACAGTTAAAATATTTACGGAAGTTTCGTGTGAAATACTGAAAAGTTAGTTTCACACACGTACACAAGTGCATAACGCAACCGATCAGTTAAATATAAAACAAGTCATCACGACCAGTAAACGACTGATACCACCAGTAGTAATTCAATACGGGGAGTGTTTGCTACGTACTCTAGGTAGGCCTACTAGTTACTGTAAATGGTAAACTGAAATCTATATGTGCGCACTACTTAATATACGTATATAAACCTACATCAACTAACTCTGATGATTTTACGTGAACGGTGATGAAGACCAAGGAGAACGTCTATGCCTTTGTGTCCCTCCTTAATTGGAAATGGAAGAACTCTTCAGTAAGTTAGAAGTCTTCAGTGTTGTTTCATAACATCGTATTACACTGTTGCTACATTTACGTGTACGATTAATAACACAAACAGAAAGTTCATTGTCGTATTTACTGAGTAGTTGGCCATGCTCTAGTGTTGCTCTGTCAGTGGCATAGCTTTGGTACCCACAATAAACTCTTTTGTTGGTAATTTCTCCCTCACAATATAATGGAGAATGTGGTGCACTAAAGACACTATGTCAACATATTAGGCCTAATTACTACGCAGCGACGAAAATGTATATCCAAGCGCCGCTGATAAGTCACAAATTGAACAAGTCTCTATCAAGTCCATCTGAAGATGGTTCTATTTAGTTTTTACGAATTTAAACCTAAATTTCAATGTCAGGATATAAGTACACCTAATTACTATAACGGGAGTGATACTAGCTAACGATAATACAAAATTTATATCAGAGCATATCGACACATAGACTATGGACAGAACTTTAAGAGACCTTTATTAAGGTAGTGAACTTAAATAGACTTAAATACGTAGATTATTTCATCTCTCATAGAGCGTTCTGGGATGTTTCCTCCCTAAAAATTGTAGTCGCGTAAAGTCGTATAAGTTTCATTCAAATTTATATGCGCTCTAATAGTAGGCCTATACAAATTTCTGGAGCGAGGCCTATAATAAATTTATAATCCTAATTCTTCTTATTAAACGCAAAAGTACCAAAGATATGCCGATTATTACTGCTCTGTTGTGATTTTAAGAAGTATTCGTTAACTGCGGTGTACAGGAGACGTGCTGCAAGACTTCTTCACAACCTATCTTTACTTTAAGGAAAGACGCGCTTATTATCTCCGGAAGAATTAATTCATCTAACAATTTGTTTCCCGCTATGGTTGATTTCATGGGCCAAATTTAACCTAATATTTACTAAAACCTACTAAGCATATAATGTCGATCTTGAACTATTGTATGTCATCAAAAATGTATGGGGAATACAAAAAACGATCTATAAAAACAAATAGGAACTATAAAATTAAAAAAATTGTACCCACTAAAGTCGTTTCACGTAGTAAAACCAGTAAAACACCAAAGAACCTTGGTTACACAATTCAGATAATATATGGCGATGGAGTCTGTCTGTTTCCCTTTGCTTTCCATTGCTTTCCAGACACAAGCTTTGGTACCAAAGTGACACAACTGCGAACATTCCCGTCAATTGTGTAAACTGCAAAAATCTGTATAATTTAAATTTGACTTCCATTTTCTTTTGTAACGGGTTTATTTTAGGGGAAGAATATATGTCTTTAAGCCCAGTTTTACATTTTGAGTATCACAACATAAATCCGCTAAGAGCTCTCCAATCCATCATCAACGATGGCTCGTGAAAAAAATAAAATTGATTCAAAGCTTCTCTTTTATGATATTTTCCATAAATCCGATTTTTAAAGCCATTGTTGGTAAAACAATAAAATTTACTTTATGGAGGTTTCCCATGACACAAACCCAGTAATAATATTAAAAAAGTATCACAATATACCGCCACTAATTTTACAACAAAATTAAACAGTTTTTTAGCCTTATAACATAAACAAAATACATATACGTCCATCCACAAACACACGCACAGATCATGCGGAAAAAAATTAACGCTTTGGATGTTCTAGATTACAAAATTGTACTTATATCGAACACGATATTTTATGTTATAACCATACTTCTATTTCCTACAGTACATGGAAATAACAATGACAATACTAGTTAGAGTAGGATTCCTGTTTGACTGCTTGACAATTCGAATCTTAAGATTAAATTGACATATCTCAGTTCATACTGATGGATGGATTCTGTGGTGACGTGAATCTTTGGTCACATATGAATTCCTCGTTTAGTTTATATGGGATGTCCCATGAGGAACGCATGGAATTAATATTTTAAAATTTAATATTATTATTTCTTATTTTAATGTTAATATTATTTATATTTACATTAATGTTAATATTATTATTAAGTTAATATTTGATTATTTAATATTTTAATAAAACCATTATTTAAAAAAATTTTATTACATAGTGTACTTGGTGAGGGTAATTATTGAACACAATCACAATATGAGAAAAGTAATATTATGTTTTGCAAAAGTAATATTACACTTATTTGTCAGGTATCAAGCCTAATTACTTTCAAATGGTCTAACTAAATTTTATTTTAGTTAGCATAATACAATTAGAGGGTTAATATAATAAAATTAATTGTTATTAAAAATTAATTCTCAATATCAATACTAATTAGTCTACATTTTGATCTAAATAGTATTAAAATTAAGACTGAAAAGTAATTGTTATAAATTTACATGAAAGCATGTTTAACCGGTCTGAGATTTGAACCATTCTCCTTGTAGTTCATCATAACACTATCTGACTTAAAAATTCGGAAAATAATTTGAAAATGAGGCTCGTTGAAAATGACAACTCAAATAATGTCCAGAATCTAACAAATTCTACAGCAATAAAATATTTTTATGGCTTCCGCCAGAGAGTGTGCAAGTCATTTGAATACGTAGTGAACATAAAATCAAGTTGGCCGGTTTCAACTCGGCCTTTAGTTTTTTACGTTAGCGTCGGTAAAATGATGATACTAGGCAATAGTGGATTCCCGCTGTCCACTAAGTCATAAAACACACGCGCGCTTACATAAGTTATAAGACTACAAAATGTCCGCATACTATATCATAAATTCCACATACTATATGAATGCATCGTTACCGTAATGTGCACATTTGCGTAAAAGGAGAAAATTATTTTTTCTCAAGTTTTGATGACGTACCGCCAGCAAATAAACATTTTTGAGGACCATCTAAACATGAAAATTTTAACAATAATATTTTCCTGTAATACCTTTGACTTATAAAATAATAATCAATTACATGATAGTATTAGCGTATAAATCTATATTGACAAAATATGCATTATTATTATACCGGGCTAAGAAGACTAAATTTAAGGAGGTATTTACATACATAATAATATAGAATTTGTTAACGCAAATGAAAAACAAGTATAGATATTTTTGTAACTTTATTTTCCAAAAATCCTTTTGGGTAGAAAATTGTAGTTGAACAGAATGGTTGATACAACGAGTAGGCTAAATTAATTAAAATATGTACGATTTCACTAGCAGTTGAGTTATAAAACAGACACACAAATGAAAATTAATGTTTTGATACAACGAGTAAATAATGAAAATATGAATTTTCATTAACGCCTGTGGAGCCAGTGTAAGTACTGTTATAAAACCTGCATTACATCAACTAGTGGTATTTGTAGCATGAAACACAGTATAGTAGTTACCATGGTACGCTAAGTAAAGATTAAATAAGCAAACGGTAGTTCAGTGATTAGTTATTAAGACGGCATGCAAATGTGCATTGTGGGATCGCATGGGCGCCTGTGTGTGAATTTAATTTTGTACTTATTTACTTATGGATTGGAAAGCCTCGGTTACGTATTTGCCATCCAAGACAATAATAAATTAAAATGCTAAAGAGATGTGAGAAACTTAAATAAACTAAATAAATAATATATTGAAAATTTGTGAATTTATCTTGAAGACAAAGAAAAAGAAGAGGATGAAGTATTAGCACATTTGCATGAAGAAAATAAAATTATATCCAAAAAGGGTTGAAGTAGTAATTTTGTGGCAAATTATTTCATGTTAAGATCCAGATAGTTGAGCCTATCAGGATCATTAACCCTATATTAATATCCACCAGAAGGGTTACAACTTATAGAAATCACTTTCCAAAACATTGTTGATATACAACTCCAGAATAGAAACTCCGGAAACTCTCAAACTTATTATTCGATGCGCTCAATTCAAGTAGTGACAATTGCTTTTGTAGCTTTTCGCATAATATTTATGGTGGCAATATCCACCTTTTGGTGTCGCGTTAGATCGTAGAATTGTTTGTATCAGTAATCACAGATCTACAATGATTTTGCTGTTTCATGTTTGCAGTCTTTTTTTGTTAACTTCCGTGTAATGATTACGAAAATGAAGTCCATTTTATTGCATCACATGACATTTCTTTGGAATTTCAAAATCTAAATATTTATATCTGTGAGTATACGATTATGTCATGTGTTGGAGTGAACCTGGTTGAAGTACAATAGTTTTAGACAAATGACAGCACTGACAGTGTTGTTTGAATGTGAATTCAGTTACAGGAGTTATTAAATATTTAGCTGTTGAATACTCTGTATTTTATTGTTAATTTAAAATGACATATAGTTGAAAACAGAAAACAGTAAAGGAGGAGTTGTTTGAATAATCCAAATGTAAATATAATTATTTCACTACCGACTCGGAACACAAAATTTTTATGGGTAAACACGTAAAAGTTTTACTTTATAGCCTTAACCGGTTTTCGCTTTTAAAAAGCTTCTTCAGAAGCTGCCGCTGGGAGCACTGTCCGTCTTGTTGTTGCTATCTAAGAATCCAAATGTGTTTTGTTATATTTATGGTAGTGTTCTGGTGGAAAAAAAGCAGAACATAACCTCATTTGTGGCATAAAGCATACTTTGGAATCACATTAGCAGATCAAGATAAATCTTGGGCTCCTCATACAGTTTGCAGTGTTTGTGTTGAGGACTCGAGAAATTGGACAAAGGAAAAGAAGAAAGTTCTGCGTTTCAGAATTCCTATGGTTTGGCGTGAACCTAGAGACCACCGTAATGATTGCTACTTTTGTACATGCAACTTACTCAGATCTAGCATCTGGTATTCGACCAGTACCCCACGGTCCTGATCTTCCAGTGTCTGCGCCGCCTAAAAATAGAAGTGATTTATTTGATTCAGATACAGCCAGCAATAATGAATCGCCATTACAGTCAGATGAGTTCACGCTTGAAACATCTGATGCGCCAGAGCTATTCACTCAGAGACAGCTGAACGCTTTAGTAAGAGATTTGAATCTCCCTAAAGATCCATCTGAGGTTTTAGGTTCAAGACTAAAGGAAAAAACTTACTTGCTGTTGGCACCTCTGTGACTTTTTACAGGGACAGAGAATAAACTTGGTTGAAATGATTGAAGGCTATTTATAGACTCTAGTAACAGAAACTTCAAGGGTGTGATATTGCACAATGGCAACGAGTTACCCTCGTTACCAGTTGCTCACTCAGTGTAATTAAAGGAAAATTATGAAACCATTAAGAATATTTTGTAGAAAATGCAATACAATAACCACCGGTAGTTGGTGTGTGGGGATCTCAAAGTGCTGTGCATTTTACTATGTTTGCAACAGAGATTCACAAAATGTCCATACTATTTGTGCGAGTGGGATAGTCGGGCAAGAGAAAAACATTGGAAGCAAAAAGAGCGAAAAGTAAAAGATCCATTCTGACACCAAGACAGGCGAACGTACTTCGAGATAGCCTGTTGAATGCTAAAAAAGGGGTAGGTAGTTTCCGGGTTACTACCGCTGAGGTTTTTGGCGGAAAACGTCTTACCCTTGCGGTGTTGTTCGGAGTGTTTGTAGGTAGACGTGAACAAACTTACATGTCTTTTTTTCCGTATCGGCCATCTAAGGACCACATGCCAATTTCAGTTTTTTACTCTTTGTTCTTTCCTTTTTTTTTAATATTCTTTCATCTTCTCACTGTGTCTCTTCTTCCTGTCTTTAGTCCACTTTGAACCTGCGTGTTTCCCTCTCCTACCATGGACTCCCTCCATTTTTAACACTTTTGCCCGAACAATTTTCTCCTTCAATTGCTTCTTCTGCATGTAGATCTATATTATTTTTTTCTAAATCCTTTTGGACTTCATTAATCCAACTTGATGTTGACTTATTCCCCCACAGATATTTGAAGATTTGCTTTGTCAACCTATTGTCGTCCATTCTACATAAATGTCCAAAAAAATAGTCTTCTTTTCCTCATTGTTTCTGTTATATTTTCTATACTTTGATATACTTCAACATTACTTCTTAATTTCCAACCTTCTGAAGTTTTTCGTGGGCCTAATATTTTCCTAATAATTCGCTTTTCCAATATTTCTAGTTTGTCTAAATTATTTCAGTGCTAGACATTCACTTGCATATAGACATTCTGGCTTCACTACTGTCCTGTAATGCCTTATTTTCGCATTTTTAGATACGCACTTTTATTGTAAATATCTTTAGTTATACCATATGCCCTTTCCAACTTATAAAGCCTTTCTTCTGAAGCAGATTTTTCCAAGCCATTCTCTTGAATTATCTCTCCTAGATACTTAAATTTTCGAACCCCTCTATTCGACCAATATCTGTTACCAGGAATTTTGGTGCGTTTTTAATGTTTGTGAGAAATTTGGTTTGTTTTTTCTGCAGAAATTCTTAAGCCTGTTCTACTGGCTATGTCCTCTAAAAAATTAATTTGTGTTACTGCAGATGTCAGATGTTCAGAAAGTACAGCAAAGTCACCTGCGAATGCCAAACAGTTTATTTCAATATGTTTGTTCCTTCTTCCCAACATGAGTGGTGATATTTTGTATTCCTTTAATTTTTCATTCCAAATTCTCACTACTTTGTCCAGGAAACAGTTAAAAAGAATTGGGGATAAACCATCACTCTATCTTACACCTGTATTTTTTTTAAATGGTTGAGATATTTATCCCATGAATTTTACTTTTAAGACTGTGTCCGTAAGAGTTTCACGGATTAGATTTGCCAATATAGATTTAACACCAAATTCTCGGATTATTTGATCTATAGTTTCTCTATCAACAGAATCAAAGGCCTTTTTGAAATCAACAAATGTTACTACGATCTCCTTTGAATTCAGTAGCCTGTGACGGATTATTGACTTCAGAGTGAATATTTGTTCTGGAAAGGATCTGCCCTTCCTAAAGCCACCCTGATATTCACCCAGATGGCTATCCAATGTTTTGGCTACTCTCTTCAATAGACTCTTTGAAAATATTTTATATGCAACTGGAAGTAAAGATATTCCTCTGTAGTTATTAACCTCTTGCTTATCACCCTTCTTATGCAGCGGATGTATTAAGGCCACCTTCCATTCTTCTGGGATTTTTTCTGTTTTCCAGATTTCTTCAAAAATTAATTGTAGATCATTTTTGATCTTGGTAGAGACCATTTCAAAAGTTCAGCTGATATGGAGTCTTCTCCACTAGCTTTATTATTTCTCAAAGTTTTAATAACTTCTTCAATTTCTTCGATAGTCGGAGGTGTATCTTCTTCTAAATTTTTATAAATGTTTGAGAGTTCTAACCTCTGAATCGGTTCCGGGCAAATTAAAAGTTGACCAAAATATTTTGCAAGTATTCACACTTTTTCGCATTGCTTAGGCCAGTTCTACCACTTTCATTTTGAAAACAAACACTTGGTGTTTGGTAACCCTTTAGTTTATTTTTAAAAGTCTGATAGAAATCTCGACAATTATTGTTTATAAAATTTTCCTGCATTTCAACAAGTTTTAATTTTTCAAAAGATCTTTTAGTTCCCCTTATTATCCTTGCTGCTTCCTTTCTTTGTTGTTTAAATTGCTCGTTCGTAGTGTTCAGCTTTCCCTGAGCATTCCCACTTTTCCATTTTTTTGCTCTCTCTGCTAATGCTTCTTCACACAATTCATTCCACCATACTTGCCTTTTATTTTTAACTAAACCAAATGTTACCTTTGACACATTATTGATTTCTGTAGATAACTCTTGCCAGTCTTTTATGTCTTTTATTTTATTTATTTCTCAAAATGCTTACTAATTTGTAAAGTTTTGTTAAAAGCAGGACAATCGTACGAGTATTACGATATGTAAGACTTACATGCTACATTTAGGCTATATTTATAGAGAACGTTAAGTATAACGTGGCATTTTTTTAAGTTGTGAAATCAGTTGCAACCGTGGCCAACATCAATCTAAACTTGTCGTTCAGGAACTGTTTCAGATGATCGTTCGACGCCTCAATGTTAAAGTCCCCGGTGATCAGAAGCGGTATGTTGGGATCGCAGGGCCATTCGCTAACTATTGTTCTGACATGCTCTGCTTAGTAAAGCATCAGTTGAAAGAGAAACATCTCGATGTAGTTTAGTGGTGTTTGTGGATTAATATAGACAGACACTAGAATGCATTTGAATTGGTTGTGCATCACAACCTCCACTAACACGCCTTCGCCAACATGAACGTCTTGTAAACAATTGAATCCAGAATACTTGGGTATTGACCGTTGCGTAATGGGTCTAGCGACATGACCTCTACACGTTTTCTGATTCTTGAAGATTGCTTTGCCACCGTACAGTTCACTACGCTTCTTCTTGTTAGTGCCGCGACTAGTATTTACTGGGCTGTTGGTCGTTGCATCGCCATGTATGTCGCACTTTTTGGATTTGTGTGTTGTATGTCGACGGTTTTGTCTTTATCCATCCGAGTCTCCGTGAGTGCCAAGTAGTCGAAGCGTGAAGTGACTGGGTCACTGGTCAAGTCCAAGTTGTGTGCCACCAAACTTTGAATATTAAACGTGCACACTATGAAAGACTCTCTTCCGTCGACGGTATGGTCGTCGTCGCTAGTTTTGTTGTATTGATTAAATCCACAGAATTTCTCAACCTCTGTTGTTAGCGTCTACAGGCGATGCCTCTCAAGGTGCAAGTATTCGTCAGTTATCTCCTTAAGCCCTGGCGCATTATTATCTCTGCCGTGACAGAAGGTGAAGTCGTTGTTTGCATTAGTTAAGTACAATCCGTCGATGCTCGTCACTCAGCTCAGGCTTACGTAGACCAAAGATGTCTGTGGTTCTTATCGTAATCATATTCTATTCTGTCGAATGTACCACCCTGTTCAGAGCACACTCCAGCACAACTAGAAATTGTGTGCGCTTACACTTGACGTTGCCACCGAGCGAGATGTTACGTCTTGTCACAGGTGTCCCACTCAGATCCAGTTCACCACGCTTGGAGAGTAAGTGTGGCTTTGGTTTTATACGCTGTTTAGCTCCCATGTTCTCGTTCTCAAAGTGAAAAGAAAACAATTGTATTCACATCGCAGGCCACGACAATCACTTGGCCCACAATACCGTAGTTGCCTTCACATCGAAGACAACCTGATTTTCCTGAAAACCTTGAGGTAGTGAGTGAGGAGCAGGGTGAGAGATTCCACCAAGATATTCAAGAAATGAAACGCAGATACCAAGGGCGATGGAGAAAATCAATGGTAGCTGATTACTGCTTAATGCTCCAAAGAGAGGATTCTGCGACAACACAGAAGAGAAAAAGCGGGAGAAGAATATTCCAGAGCTGACGAATAAGATTTTGTTGATGAGTTGGAGTAACATAGAAACTGTTATGTGCATTGTGGGATAAAGCAAGCAATATTTAAAATTTTACCTATATACATTTAGTAATCTGTGTTATTACCGTGTAATTTTATTATAAGCATTTCTTGCGATGAATAAATGTCTAAAGAGTATGAAGAAGTTAGTCACAGCCACAAATATATGTGTTTTTACTACCAATTTTATAAGTTCTTAAAATTGCTTCATCTTGGATCAAGTTTTAGACCAATTACTATGTGTGTTAATACTGTGTAAATGTAAAACTCAAACCTGGAAAGGTCTTCAATTCATATTTGTTTTTGGTAACCCGTTACCTCGTTTTGTTTTCATTTTCATTTCAAGTTCTGGAAACTGTTTCTCAAAATGATCTAGAATCTATCACAAAGCGTGTACCGTCATATATATTATTGTAAATAACATTCAGCGGCGACTATATTGGCAACCTGGCGTAACACGGACACTTATAAACAGCCTCCAAGTTGTTTGAGATGAGAGATAACAGATTACAGATTCCTCAATACCTGCTTAGTGATTTTTTGTCATTTTTGTAAACGCTTGTTTTGATCTCCACCGTCACTTTTTCATTGTTATCGTAATACTGGATCGGAATTTCAAGCAGAAGCAGCCGTGTATCCTTGGTAATCACAGTTGCTTGTAAATTATTAACTTCGGCAACAATACGACGCCTCCCACAACGGTATCATAACACGCATCTTTATTTATAGGCTTTTACACACAACACACGTGCAAGCGCGTATCAAAATTCAGTGTAAAACATCATGCAAACCTGAAGGCTGACCTTATTTTAGATAATTTATTAAAAAAGGCAACCACTAACAAGTTTAGTTCCTTTTTCGAAAATTCCACCTTATGTTTTACGTATACGATAACCTTCTACTGTTGTTATAGGAGTCAATGATTGTAAAAACTGATTGTGAAAAAATTTCTTGCTGAATTAAAATATGTTTTAGTCTTTAAGTGGTTTGCATTACTAGAGGCCAATAGAGTTTCAGGCCCCTTGGGCAATCACCGCTTCCATTCAGACGTGACAGCTGATACATTATTTTGTACGTAGGCCTCTGTTTGTGTGTATATGAATAACAGACTATACAGCATGACATGTGTCAAGAAGTGTTTGCATTTGTAATATTTTATATATTATTATCTTCGTAATTCAAAAGCGGTGTCTACGCATACAGCGTACAGTAGCGATGACGAGGTAAGTTTTCGCTGTACCGTGGGGCGTCAGATATTTTCGGTGGAATCCAGTTGTTGGAGCCGGCAGCCTTTGAAAAGAGGCATTTGTGCATAGCTTCTTGGCAGTCTGTCCCTGGACTGCTGTACGTTAAGAACAACTTATAAGAATAATTCTTTAACTAATGTCTTCCTGCGTGCAGGCAATAGGTTCACATAGTGGTTATTATCCAAGACACAAAAAAAAAACAAGTTTGAAGCCATTTAACTAGTAGAAATTTTACAATAATTTTATAAATTAGTGTATTACAATTGAATAAGTGAATAAATAACAAAAATATTTAATTTATTACAATGTCTTAGCCAATAAAGTCCATGTACGTTTTAACTTATGAATGCTCTTACGTACATTACGTGAGTATAAAAGATGTAATAAATTGTTAACATTAGCTTGCTGGACAGCCGCTAGTGTAGGGAGTATAGTGTTTCACTACTTAAAATAAACATATAGAAACAGATAATGGTGGGACCAGTATATAGATAACATTTACCGCTTGACAAATTAGTGGTTAAGTTTGTGCCAATGCTTAACGTTAGGTAAGGTATTTTGCATAGTATATGAATAAAGTATTTCATTATACGTAATAAATACTTACACGTATTATGTACAGAGAGTGGATAATTAGCTAATATGCACCGTGCATGGCTCTCGACATAAATTAGCCGAGCATTTTGACACGTCTTTCAACCGGCAAACAAATCTGTAGTTTCTAATAAACAGAGGTATAGGAAAACTTGTGGCAAACAAAGAGATTTATTTGGGCCCTGAGAGAGTATGAACCGAATATTTGCGTTCACTGAGAGACTCCACCTCAGTTCCACTTTCATAGATTTGTCGGTGAGTGTTATTAAGCAGAACAACCTACTCCAAGGTGGTACTGACAAATTTCTGTTGAAGAATAGGTCGGTTATCTAAGGAGAAATGAATCTTGGAAATCTAGTACTAAACTGAGTCCTCAGCTACCAGTATGGAACCCATCAGCAGCAGAAATCCGGGACAGTAGGCCCCTGTGGTAGGCAAGATTCACCATCCAACCCGCTGTCCAGCGTTTACAGATTTACTGACGACCACACCTGCGGCTAAGTAGCTGATCTTATTTTCTAACAACGGTAACAATTTAAAGCGTAAATTAAAGTATGAAGATCGTAGATCATGCATAGGCCTATTTATGGAATATCGCTTAGAAATTCCTTTGTTCACTTACAAAATGTTTAGAGTTGCTTTGCAGTATATGTGATATTTGAGATAGGGTAAGTCCGGGAGAGATGGACCACCGGGTGAGACGGACCAGTTGTGTAGTTCCCAGTTCCGCCACTTTAGCGCAGTTGTAGTAGCAAACGTCCAGAGCGTGCATCACGCTGTGTATGCAGTCTTGTTTTTGTTGTGAAAAACTGAATATTTTAGTCACAAATCCACTTCGTTTGTTCGAGTAAGTTGAAACATTTTTTCAGTATAAAATTATTAAGGTTTAACTGTAAGATAAACGGGTGAAAGTGGTATGTTTGAGTAATACAATACTGTATGTAGCTTCTAATACAACCTATAATGGCGCGGTCGCAAGCAACCGGCATGCGTAGAAGGGGGTGGTCCATCTCTCCCGTACTTTTGGGTGAGATGGACCATGGGATAGATGGACCATTTATTTACACCGGGTGAGATGGACCATTATTTAAACTAACAGGAATAATAAGTTAATTATATCTTTATTCATGATTAAATCATGAATACATGAATATAGATAAATAACGTCTTTAATAAATTAAATGCACTAATGGGGTGTATTCTTTTCCAGAAAATGCCAACACTATATAAAAGAAAAGAGGGAACAAGGCGAGGGGAATGGTCCCAAGAAAATTTAATTAAGCTGCTAATGCTGTAAAGGAAAACACCATGGGAGTTAACGAAGCTGCGAAAGCATTTAGTATCCCGAAGACAACTTTGAAAAGGCGATTTAAAAAACAAAGTTTTGGAAAGGGGCCTTTAGGTCCAACGTCTGTTTTGGGTGTGGAAGTTGAGAATAAATTAGGCACACATATTAAAAAATTACAATCTGTAGGCTTCACCCCATGTAGGGACTCCGTTAGGTCCATGGCCTACGAACTAGCGGAAAGAATCAAAATTCCGCACAAATTTAATAAAGAAAACAAAAAGTCAGTATATGACTGGTTGACTGCATTCTTTGCTCGACATCCAAATCTTTCCATTAGAAAATCCGAAGGCGTGTCGGTTGCCCGAGCACAAGGGATGGACAGAAAAACTGTCAGTGAGTATTTTGATTTGCTGGAAAAAGTCCTTATTGAAAATGATATTATTGACAAGCCTGGTAGCATCTACAACATGGATGAAACAGGTCTACAACTAAATAATAAACATGGGGAGGTGGTGGCTATTAAAGGTTCGAAAAATGTAACTTCAATAACCTCTGGTGAAAAAGGGGAAACTATTTCTTGTCTGGCTTGCTGCAATGGCGAGTGGACGTTTCTTCCCCCATTTTGCATTTACAAAGGTAAAAATAAAAAAGCAGAATTTTCTGATGGAATGCCACCTGGGACTGAAATTCGAATGTCCCAAAAATCTGCGTACGTCAACTCCGAACTCTTTTTTGATTGGCTCAAAAACCATTTTACGCCTAGAAAACCTTTTGGCAAGGTTCTTTTATTACTGGATGGTCATACTTCACACACAAGCAGTGTAGAGATGTTAGAATTTGCTGAAGAAAATAATATAATTCTCTTCAGTTTACCGCATCATACTACACATAGGCTGCAGCCTCTGGACAGGTCATTTTTCAAATCTTTGAAAGCAAATTTCTATCAGGCTTCCAATAGTTTCATTAGAACTCATCCCTCGAGGATGATAAATAGGCTTCAATTTTCTAACCTTCTTAATGTTGCTTGGAGCAAATCAGCAAATGTTGGAAATTGCTAACACGACCAGATGACTCCAAGTAAAATGCTAAATGAGATAGCACCTGTACATGATTTAAAAAACATTAAGAAGCTTAAAAGAAAGTCTTCAACTGTTGCCACTGTGTTGAATTCATCAGAGAACCTAGCTATTAAAAAAGAAAAAGTTGAAAAATAAAAAGAGAAAGTAGAAGCTCTACAGAAGAAAAAAGAAGGAAATGCTAAGGAGGCAAAAAATAAACGATTAAAAAAGAAGAAAACTGTGAGAAAAAGGCGAGAGTCATTCTCATCTGACAGCACCTTGGGGGATGTTCCACAGCTTGACGAACTGGTTATGGATGACGAAGATTCTTGTGCAGATTGGGACGAAAATGAATGTGTCGGATGTGGAGAAAACTACACTGAAACAACCAAAAATGATGACTGGATTAGGTGTTGGATGCACGAGGAGTGCACTCGATTTAATGACAAATGCGATTATTGTGGTAAGATGGAAAAAATGGGAAAACATTAATCTGTATTGTAAATGAAACGTTTTTTCGATTTAAATGAGTTGTTTTTCAACATTTTTCCATGAGGTTCATCTCACTCAAAAGTGTGGTCCATCTCACCCAGACATTTCCGGGTGAGATGGACCACCCCACATTATAAAAATTATGTGCTACGTGGTTTGTTTTGTAGTTACAGTTTCAATGAAATATCATATTGATGAATAAGTTATTTTATAATGATTTGTGCAATTATAAGTTTAAAATTAATTGTGGTTTGGTAAAGAAAAAACGTGGTCCATCTATCCCCGAATTACCCTATTTCTAAGTAATAAGATGGAAATATTAATTTTTCTGAAAGTCCATTATTATAAAAATTTAAAGGTTGTCAGCTTAACAGTTAACAGTTTGGAAGTTATTTTAAATTGCCTCATGTTTATATGTGTTTACATGCAGTCCTTATATCTTATAGCGCTTTCTTACAATCTAAATGTTTGTATGTAAGTATGTGTGTGTGAACGTTTCTAGTAAGTATTTTGAAACGTGCATAAACGTAGTAGGGTTATTCAATACGATTGGAGCACGAAATGAAAGAGGTTAAGAGTAAGTATTCACATCACTGCAATGTTAGCATACTTTTTTAGACAAACAGCTTACATTTAAAAATTGGTTTTAAACTTATATAAGTACAACAAGTACATAAAATACAAAATGCAGCTATATATTACTACACATTTTATGTAACACGAATGTAATTACTCAAATTCTAGATAATATTTATTAATAGCTACTGAGAATAAAAATAAAATTTGAATTTTAGACTCTTAACGACTTATGATATTAGTAAACGTGTGTGTGTGTGTGTGTGTGTATTACAACGTGACAAATGGTCTCAATATAGATGAATATAAAGAATAATGTGTATCAGCTATTATAAGTGTCCCAATGAATAAATGAATAGTATTAATAAAATAATTAGAATTAATAGAAGAAAATTAGAAAATAAGACAATGTAGAGCCATGAATATATAATTTTACATATGAGTGAAGTGTTGTGTAATGTGAATAACGAATAGAATATTAGGGAAATATATTCATATGCTACAAGGTGTGTTCTAGAACATGCAAGACAGAGGAAGTTGGAAACACGTGGCCGACTTAATGCATTAAAGTAATTGAAACGACGCCTACGCGCATAGAGGCGGTGACGTCACTCAGCAACGCAGCGCTTTACATTCGGCTGCATTATAAAAGGAGTAGGCAGTCTTCTCGAAACTCTCTGAGCTCTCTCTGATAACTCTCTGAAAGCAGTCTCTCTGAAAGTTTGTCAGCGAAGGTGGCCGCAGTGGGAAGCGATTCCAGACAACGTTAATTCCAGACGTCCTTGGGTCCGTAGAGTCGAGTGAGCGGCGATTGTCAGCAGGAAACTGGCACGGAGTCTGAGATATTCAACTACCGTTCCTGGGCATCGTTTGCTGATCGTAGCGGCTGGAATACGGAGACCTGGAGCAAGGCACTACCTGGAGGCGATTACTGTAACATGGACCGAGACGACGGGTCGCTGGTGGCCGGATCGAGATCGTCGACCGGGAGGACAGAGAGGACGACCAAAACAGGGAAGCAAAAATTAACTCATTATCAAATTGTAAAAGAACATTAATTTTTAAATAATTTTGTTTAATAAAAGAAGACTTTTGAATATTTAAATAAATTCATAAAACTGTGTAAAGCAAGAGAGCATTTGTTAAAGGACATTTCAAGTAAAAATTTTAACAACAAGTTAATATAAAACGTTTAAAGAACATTTTAATACAAAGTGTGCTAGAAAGAACAATAAATGTATTAAATTTTCACTAATTGTGCATTCTTTTCTGCAAGTCTGGTATGGGATCGAACCTGTTACCTTGCAGAAAATGGCTCGCAACGATGGGGCAGTAAAAGTGCAAATTAAATAAATTAAATATAACAAAAAAAGAAAATGGCGCTTGGAACTTTATGGCAGTGAACTGTAGCCCAATAAATAAAAATAAAAATTTGAGTGCAAATTAGTGAAAGATACAATTATTGCAAAGTATATGTTAGAATAGGAACTGTATATTTTATGTGTAAAGATTTAAGGACAAGTAAGAACATTTTAGTTGATTTTATGTGTTAGGACGATTTTATCATTTAGTTAATTTTATGTGTGTGTAGTTAGGACGATTTTATCATTTAATTAATTTTATATGTGTGCAGTTAGGACGATTTTATCATTTATTTAATGTATTTGTGTAAGACTGTGAATATTAGGATTACGAAATTATTCGAACTGCTAGTGCTAAATAAAAATAACTATTTTTACACGAACTAAATAAGAACTGTATAAACAACTTTTTAAGTAAGAAAGAAAAAATGGCGGAACTAGCTGAAATTAAGCGTTTGATACAAGAGATCACAGCGGACATGCGAGAACATAATGCTGAATTGCAGAAACACAATGCCGAATTTATAGCGGACATACGAAAACACAATGCTGAATTTATAGCAGACATGCGTAAACGCGATGCCGAATTTATAACGGTAATGCAGCAACGTGATGATGGAAATAACCAATGTGATGACGAAAGTAAAGAACGCGATGCCGAGAATAAAAATGAAATGCGTGAATTTAAAAAGGAAATACAAACAGAGTTTAACAAGATAAATAAATCGTTAACTGAGCAATTGGAGCGATATAAAAAAGAATGGGAGGAGGTAACGCCCGTAGCAAAATTTCAATACACATACGGCACGCGTAAGCCATCAGACAAACCTGATACAGCACAATCGAATAATGTTACAAGCTGTCAAGGTCACACACAAAATAATACACCGCTATTTAACCAACAAAAACGGAAGTAGAACCAATAGAAAATAATAATACATACTCACCTACAGTATTAGAAGTTGTGAAGACTGAACCAAAAGCACTAATCCATAAACACCATTATAGCACTAGTACAGATTTGAATAAAGACAGTAAGATCATTATAAATCATTGCACTATATGTAGTAATAACGTAGTTGAATGTGGGGATGCTTGTTACAAAACTAGTGGTATCCATCCATATGATGTGCGTGACACATTATTAAAAAGTGGCAAGGATCACTCGGAAAAGATTGAACGTAATAGTACATGTCCTACACTCGATGCACATACGAACAAAGAACGTTAAAGTAAACAATTTAATTGACACAGAACCAGAAATATCCCCTGGTAGTGAAGATTGTATTCAAATAAATAAGAACTTTAAAGCACACAGTTTAATCGACACAGAACCAGAGATATCAGCTGGTAGTGAAGATTGTATTCAAATAAATAAGAACGTTAAAGCACACAGTTTAATTGACATAGAACCAAGAATGTCAGCTGGTAGTGAAAATGGTATTCAAATAAATAATAATTACGTTAAAAACACTTCAACCTTACCCACGAATAAATTACAGGTTCGGACGGCGGATAAAAATATAACGCTAGCCACTGAACAAGTAAATGTTAAATTTAAAATACGATGAACATGTTGTGCCCACCACATTCCACGTTATGATTTTATATATAATTGTAAATGAGGATTCTACTCATACTCAAACTACTCAATGTATTATTTTATTTTATCTTAAGAATTATTTTAAGGAACAAACTGAGCTGTGAGGAAGTGTGCTGACCATTTTTTATCGTGGCACGTGTAGCGAGTTATCAACCAGGGAAGCTAAGAATTGTTTACTCGTCAGTGTTCGCGAACGAATTCTGCTTTGGTTCACAAAAAATCAATGTCAAACTGTCCCCTCGTGTGACCTGATACGTTTCGAGACACGTGCAGATTCCAGTTCTGATTGGCTGAATTTTGGGCGTTAACTCATAGAGACGTTTTGCGTCACGCATGGTATAAAACTGACGAGAGCACTGGGAAGTACACACTCTCTTTTTTCACTTGTTCACTTTTTGGCGTCCTTGCGCACTATCCGTGCATCTTCTGTCTACGATGGAGCCACATCAAAAGCGTAATTACAACTTTGTTTTGTTTTACTTAGTTCAAACTTAAAGCATTAATCGATTTTGGATAATGAATTATTTATACTCAGAAGTGCTCAGTAGTGTTCTAAATTTGTTAAGGAATATGTATAATTGACATCTTAATCATTTATGCCTAATTTCAAGGAGTAACATACCAAATTCAGAAATATAGCTTTTATAATGTTTTAATAAAGAATAGTCAGTATATAAAGAATGTTTTTTTTTATATAATGTTATGTCTTAATGAAAACACTCAATAGAATTATTGTAACGAGAGTATGTCACTTCAATTATTGTTATTTTGTTCATTTGCATTGTCATTATTGTCATTTGTTCATCAAGATAAAACTTGTTAACGGACGTAGTTACTCTAATGAATTAAAGAAATATTATTAATCTAAGTAAATGCCTTATTTAATAACGAGCCATTCCCACAGCTATCCTGTCCGCACGACTGGAGCATTCACTTTGTGAGGCCACAGCCCCGGGCGTTACAACAAATTTGGTGTCAGAATTTGGGATATTAAATTTGGGAATATTAGTTTACTTACATTAATTAAACGTTTCTCTCATTGAAGTGGCTTTTTATTGATGGGCAATAGTAGTAAGAAGTTAAAGAAACAAATTAACACTTATCTAAAAATGAAACTTTTTCTTGTGAACTTGCTGTTTATTCTCTTCTCTTCGAACGCGTTTCGGCGTACGTATTCGCCTTCTTCAGCTTAGAGACAGACTGCCATCATTTGGTAACGGTTGTTGTGTGGAAGGTGTAGTGGGGGTGGTGCGTGGAGGAAGGGGATTGGTGCGGGGATTCAACTTAATGTTTGTTTTTTGTATAATTGTGTCAAAAAGTGTATGTGATTTATATTGTAATTGATCGTTAAGTATGTTGTTTGGTTGTGTTGTGTGGTGTTTATATATTTCGTATTGTTCAGTTGTGTTGAGTTTTCGACCTTTGGGTAAGTAATGTAAAATTTCAAGATTAGTGTCTATGTTGGTGTAACTGTGGTTTTCTGTATGTGTGTGGCAAATGCGGAGTGTATATTGTTGTTGGTTAAAGCTTTTAAGTGTTCAGAATAACGGGATGAAAAAGATCTTCATCACAGTGAATCATCACATCTTCACAGTGTTTTATTGAGCGATTTAAAGTTAAGCAGTTAGATCAGTATCATTATACAGCACTTTACTCAGCGACACAGCGTAGGGATGAAACCCCAGAATCTTTTGCTGATCGCTGCCGAATTTTATGTTCAAAGACTATTAGACAGGTTGCTGATCCTATGGAGCAGAAAGTCATAGAGGAAGAGGCGAAGCGTCGACTTTTAGCTGCATACATAAATGGCCTACAAGGTGCTGTGAGACAGCAACTACGATACCGATTACCTAACACTATGCAGGAGGCAATACAGATCTCTAATACTGTGGCTTCAGCTGATCGGCAACAGCAGCATACTTCATGGGGACATGGTAAGAGAAATAACGCCGATGGACATGTCTTCGTGACTAGTGTCACCTGTTATCACTGTAACAAAGTAGGTCATTTAGCTAAGAATTGTTTTAAAAAAGTTATCAAGAAAAGCTAGTGGTAAAACTCAGCCACATAATGTTCGCAGTACCAGTTATAATCAGAACCGTAATAATAAATATAATAACAATGCACAAAAAAAGGCTTTGAAATACATAGAATGTTATAATTGTCATGCTAAGTGGCATTACGCTCGTAACTGCAATAGTAAGCAAAATACACACCCAAACGCCAGCAGTTCGACTTCTTAGGGCACGGCAAGGTCGAAGGGACGAGTTATTTGATACCTACAATCTCTTCTAACAGTTTAAATGATTTAGTAATTATGGGTGAAATTGAAAAGAAATTATGTAAATTTATAATAGACACTGGATCTAGTATTTCTTTAATTAAGGAAGGTATCAGTAGATGTGCCACACATAAACTTTTATAAATGCTAAAGGGGTTACCGGGAGTAACTTATTCGTAAAAGGGACACAACATTTGAGGTTACGTCTGGGAAGCGTTGAAGTTGTACACACTTTTCTTGTAGTACCAAGGGATGATAGTTTTTTTCATGTTTGCGACGGTATACTAGGCCTCTATTTACTAAAGTCACTGAGTGCAATAATAGACTTGCCATCACGACGCCTGAGTTTGAATAATAACTCGGTAGTCATATCACTCGACTCCGGTGTAGAGGATTGCGGGGTAGTCTCCACTGGTATTACTAACGGTTGTCGGCCTGGCCAGCCTATAACTCGTTGTAATTTTGTCGGGAATGCTGCAGAATTTTGACGTGTCATGAATGCTTCCGAGCAAGAGTTACCACCCTTAAGTAAGGTATTAGTAAATTGCCGAATAGTCGGTCTACGTGACATTCCGGTGCCACGAGAGGTTTTAGTAGAACCACGAGAATTAGATGTGCAGGGTGTAAGAGTTGCCCGTGTGCTGAGTACTGTAGACACCGATAACAATGTAGTTGTTAAAGTTGTTAATTGTAGTGGAGAACTACTTGTAATTCAAAAGGGAATTACGTTAGGTCTGGCAGAGAAATACCAACCTGAAGTTTATGGAAATGTAAGAGTTGTTGATGTCCTAGAACATGAGAAACATAATAGTGATGATAATTTTGGTAGTAATGAGAATATTGATGAATTAATATTAGGGAAATTAAAGCACTTGTCTGAGAGTGACAGTGAAGTTTTGAAACCTGTGTTATTAAAGTATAGAGATTTGTTCCGTGAGGATCCGGAGCATAGAGGGTGTCTTGTAGATATAAAGCATAAAATACATACTGGTGATAGTTTACCGATTAAAAAGAAACCTTACAGACTTCCTGAGTCTATGAAGAGTGTGATACAGAGTCATATAACCGAGATGTTAGAGAAAGATGTAATAAAACCTTCAAACTCACCGTGGAGTAGTCCAGTTGTGATAGTTCCGAAAAAGAGTCCAGACGGTATACCTAAGAACAGGTTTTGTGTTGAATAGAGCGTTAAATAGTATAACAAAAGGGGATGCTTATCCGTTACCAAATATTGTTGAGACGTTAGATTGTTTGGGATACTACGCTAGATTTGGCTAGTGGCAAATTGTGATGCGTTAAGCAGACATACCTATCTCCTGTCGTAGTATAGGTTGAGATAAGAAACCACGGAGTCAGCAACGCACAAGAAAAACAGCTGTTACATTTGAACATAGTGATAACGAATCAAGTACAGGGTCAAGGTTTGATGACATTGAAGCTTGCGATACGAATGTTTTAACCGAGGGACAAGTAGGTGGGAGACCGATGCGTATAGTAACGATGGAAGAAGATGAACTTATTTTAGATATTACGCCTATTGAATTTGAAGATAGTTTAGCACTATCTGCACCTTCACCACCTACACCTAACGATCCTGAATGGCATCCTAATCGACCAATATCCTTGTCTGAATCTCCACCTTCATCTTACAACCTTCGACCTAGATTACCACGTATGTAATTACTATTGTTTTTCTTAGTACGTAGGCTTTCACGGCCGGTGTCATTATAATTATTTAAAACTTCCGGGCTGAAAGGCCGTGGTCGAATACTTGATGTTCTACAGCTAGACGTTTCGGCCACACCACCGGTGGCCATCTTCAGTAGCAAAAAATGTTCGAAATAGGGTGGTATGCCGAACAAAGTCGCCCAATGAACTGGGAACAAGCAACAGTGAGAGACCAGGTCAGAGCTGTTGGGTTGTGCGTCGTGAGACGACCCAATGGGTTCCTAGTACCGAGCCTCCGGTAGGGGCTCCTGCCTTGTGGTCCTGTCCAGACGGAATATTGTTAATTAATTTTTAGTGGTCGCTACAACGACATGCTCGTACTAGGTCGACTAGTACAGTATTTGTCGAGGCCGTTTCCAAGATTCACCTGGACGTGTTCGGTACTTACCAAGGCCAGCTATGAGTGGGTTTGTCTGGGTCCTCGCAGCTCGGACGTAAAATTTACGTGCAAGTCGCCTTGCGGTGTCATACAAGGAGCGGACACCGAGTCCTCTTCTCAGAAGACGAGAAGAAAACCGATAGGGGACTTTGGCCGCTAGCCGAAGACCTCTATCGAGAACGCTTTGCAAACTTCTTTTATGAACGGTTGCGAGGTAACCCCAGACGGGAAGAGCGTAGGTAATGATCGGCAACAGATACGCGTTGACGATCAACTTACCCAGCTTGCGGGTCATAGCCTTGTTGGCAAGTATCGGAAACAGTTGCGCGAGACGAGCGGACGCTTTCTTTCGCATCGTCTCAGCGTGGGCACGCCAGGTGAGCCGACGATCAAGGTGGACACCGAGGTACTTTACTTCTCTCGACCAGGGCAAGTACGTTCTACCGAGTCTCACTCGGCCTCGTGGTTCTTTCCGGCGCTTTGTGAATAGCACCGCGGAGCTCTTGGTTTCGTTGACGGCAACTTTCCAGCTTTCCGTCCACGTCAAATACGCATCGAGTGCGCGCTGAAGTCGTGGGATAGCAAAGTCTGCGTTCCGATCGGCGGTATAGACCGCCGTGTCGTCGGCAAACAGAGCCATCTGGACTCCAGGCTCTCTGGGTGCGTCGTTGACATACACGGAGAACAGGAGAGGCCCTAGCACGCTACCTTGAGGTACCCCGGCTGTAATACGTCTCTCGGAAGAGACGTGGTCGTCTATTCGCACGCAGAAAGTCCTCTCCGTCAGAAAGCTAGCAATCAAGCGAAGGTAGCAATCTGGGAGCTGGATTTCCCGGAGCTTGAACAAGAGCCCGTCATGCCAGACACTATCAAAGGCCTTTTCCACATCTAGGAAACAGGCGACAGTCTGCTCTTTCCGACACCCGGCGTCCGTGATGTATTCCACCAGTCTCATCATCTGATGAGTGGTGGAATGCCCCACACGGAAGCCGAACTGTTCGGGGACCAGTACATCGAAATTTCCTAGATGATCTAGTACTCTCCGTTGTACGAGACGTTTGAGGACCTTTGACGTGGCTGACAGTAGACTAATGGGCCGGAGGTTGCCGGGACGGGAAGCGTCCTTTCCCTGCTTCGGGATCACTATGACCGTCGCCTTACGCCATTTCTGGGGAAAATAGGCCAGTCTAAGACACGCGTTGAACAGCGCGACCAAGAAAAGTACTCCTCGCTCCGGGAGTCGAGTAAGAGCGGCGTTCGAGACGCCGTCAGGGCCAAGAGCTTTTCTCGGCACGAGTTCAACGAGCCGATCTGTGACCTCTTCCCTAGTAATGGGTTCGGGCTCCGCAGTGATCGGATGAGACAGAAAGTCTTCCACTCAAAACACGCGCCCAAGTACTCGGCCTTCGCCTCCGGGCGAGCCAGGATTTGACCGAAAGGTCCAGCAATGGCCGGGATGCGAGGCCGGCGACTCTTCCCTACCAACGCCGAAGGTATCCGGTAAGGGCTACTTTCGTCCGATCCGTCCCCTGCTTGGGCCACGGCGAGTTCCCAACAGCGTCTCCGGTAGGCCTGCATTTCACGACGTAAAATGCTGGTTGCCCGGTTGTACGCTGCCTTGTCGGCCGGATCACGGGTCTGCTGCCAGCGTCTCCGGAGGCGATTTCTCTCGCAAGCGAGAGCACTCGTCTCCTCTGGGATCCGCTGCCAGTGGGGCGTGACGCCAGGCTTCATCCTGGAAGACGCGTCGATCGCAGATACGACAGCCTCGTCAAACGCGGCAACTGCCTCGTCGTCTTGGCGGACGGTTTCGAGTGGTCCCGCGTCTGGCAATCGGCGACTTAACGCCGGGCCATAGCGGTCCCATTCTACCACCTTCCTGACATCTCTGCGTACGACGTGCTGGGTAGCGACGTGTATCAAGATGGGGAGATGATCGGACGATAGTTCCGTTAGCGCGGACACATGGACCGAACAGTCAATTCCTTGGATCACCGCTATGTCCAAGACATCGGGAGCCGCGTTGCGTTGTGAGGGGTAGAACGTAGGTTGGGTAGGCCCAGTCACTGTTATCCTGCGAGAATCGGCAAACCTGCGTAAACATTTCCCGTTTGGGGCAGTCAAGCGACTGTTCCAATCGCGATGTTTACAGTTCAGGTCGCCGGCCATGATGACCCTCCTGTGTGCATCGAACGCGACAGCTAGATCGGGGTGAAGGAGCTCTTTTTGCGGCGGTTTATACGCCGCGACCATCTATACGCCGCCTAGAGTGTTTAACAACTCCACAGCGGTGCCTTCGAGGTGAGTCATTGCAGGCAAGACGACTCGGTGATGCTCGAGAGTGAGCCTCACCGCGACGGCAGTACCGCCACCAGCAGTGCCCGGTCTGTCGTTTCGATAGCACACATAGTTGGCCAGTCGTAACCGACTCGCAGGAGTCAAGTGGGTCTCATTGAGAAGGACTACATCGGGTTTGAGTCGGGCCAGTAATTCTTGGAGTTCCTGGATCTTGTTGGACAACCCGTTGGCGTTCCAGGAAAGAATTGAGAGATCACGTTTGAGGACCCGACTCATAGAAAACCTACACAAGTGGCGGCTTCCACCAAGAGCATGAATCTCTCGGTTGTATCGGCAGTCTCCAAGCGGGAGCGGATGGACCTGAAGGTCTGGGCAACTTTGCGGAGGTCGAATTCCGCAAGGAAGTCTTTGACGACCTGATAGTCGTCTGGATCGGTTTTTGAGGCAGAGTGCCCGGAGACTGTTTGCGCATAAGAGCGCCGAGGCTTGTCAATCGGGGGATTGTTGGAAGCCAGGGGTTTCTTAGGGCCAGGTGTAGCGCCTCTAGCGGAGGTGCTAGGAAGAGGGACAGATGCGTTTACGTCGGTCTTCACGCGCTGCGCAGGCTGTCTGGACTGTGCGGCTGGGTTGGCAGGAGCCCGGGAGCGAGCGCCACGGGGCTTACGTTGCCGCTTCTTTTTGCCTGCATTAGGGTACCGCGGGGGCGGGAGGTCAGGCGAGGCTGCTTCTAAAGCAGGGGCAGGATTCTCCGGTGCTGGGGAGGATGAGAATTCTCAGGCTCCACAACCGAGATGTTGTCTGTAGGCTGGGTGGTCTCACTTTTAGATGCCACGAGGTTTCGGCGCTTTTTCGCCATAGGCGGAACAGGGGCCTGGGAAGGAGCCTGAGTTGGAGTTGCCTGAGCTGCAGGTGCTTGCTTCGGGCCTTTGCTGCGTTTACGTTGCCTGTTGGCAACTGCGGCGAAAGACACGGCAGCCGTAGCAGGAGGCGCAGGGCCTGGCTGCTCGGTTGCATGTCTGGAACCAGCTTCCGGATGCCTCGGTGGTGGCAGGCGCCCTTTCGGCTTTCGCCGCTCGAGCTCCTGCTGAAACACCGGACATGCCCGGTAGTTGGCGGGGTGACTTCCGCCGCAGTTGATGCACCTTTTAAAGGCTGGTGCGTCACAGTGTTTACTGGCATGAGGCAAAGAACACCTCACGCACGCCGGAGCGTTAGAGCAAGTCTCTGAGTGGTGCCCGAAGCGTTGGCACTTGTAGCACTGAGGCAGAGCCCCGGGAGCGCGGCTTCTTTCCACTTTTACGCGGAAACCAAAAAGCCGCGTAAGAGAGAGTAGGCTTGCGCCTGCCTCGCTGTTCTCGGCCCTGATGCGAACCAGGGGAATTGGACGCCTTGGTCCGGCGGGAGCAAACACCCGATGTACCGCGCGAACCGGATAACCCAGCTCGCGCAGCTCATCGAGGATTTCCTCGAGAGGAGAGTCCACGTCTAAGCCTCTGAGCAAGAAGGACAGAGGCTTCACGTTTTTCGGGGTGAAGGTATGGTACTGGAGGTCGGCGGATTCAACGAACGCCATGACGCTGCGGTACTCGTCCATTCCGCGGACAGCGATCTTGACGGTGTCGCCCCCAAGGAGCTTCAAGTCAACGCTGGACGGGGAAAGTCCGGGAGCCACTATCAGTCGCCGGTAAAAGCCGGTGACGTTGTTCACGCCGTGAACGAACACGGGCGGGATGCGACGAATGGCCGGCGGTGCTTGGGCAGCGCCGGGCACAGTCGGCCCCGAGCCGGATTCGCCGTCGGCGGGGACAACTTCCATGGCGGACGCCGAGGAAGAGGTTGAGGAGGACCGATTCCGCCTCGGTTTCTTAACCGGGCGCCCCCGTGGCCCAACCGCCACTAAAGCGTCGGTCTCGTCACCGGGCAGCGGAACCGTCCGGGGATCGACAACTTGGTCCGCATCCATAGCCGGAGAACACGGCGAATCGCTCGTGTGGGGTATGGAGGTGGCGAGCGACTGCGTGCTCGTTGACGCGCCCGAAACGGGCATTTCCGCCAACGAGCGGGAGGTTCGCCGACCAGAGGCAGCCAGGCTGCCTCCGGCGGTAACCAGGGACCTAGGGTCAGGCCCGAGCCGGATCTCAAGCGGGACTACTGGAACGCTCAGGCTTTCTATGAGCTGGGCTAATGACCGGCTTCGTTAGATACCTCTCCTTACCAAGAGAGGTGTCCACCGGCCTCTTTACCTAGGCGATATCCAAGCTCGCTTACCACTGGTGGGGGCTCGCAAGGATCGTCCTAGGCAGCGCTACCTAAGAGCCTGAGCGTCAGCGGGCAAGATGCGCTGCGCAACCTTTAGCTCTGGCAGGCTGGAAATGCTTCCTCTTCAACGGCAGCTGGTGGTCCTGAAAAGGGTCACTTGGCTGGTGGCCCTAAGAAGGTCCGACGAACTCAGCCGTTGTGCTGGCTACTCAGTTCACCAGCCAGCTGAGTTGTAGTCTTCTGTCTTCTAAGGCCTGTTGATGTTCAGCAAGCAGGGCAGCAGATGTAGAATGTCTGTCCTCGGCAATTCGAAGGCAGCAGGGCAGCAGCTGTAAACAGCGACAAAGCTTCCGAAGTCGTCCAGAGAGAGCTGGTCCAAGAGAGCAGGTCCTTCCAGATCGAGCAGCTGAAGTGAAGTGACAGACGATCGATCCAACAGTGAGAGAACACAACTGGGGGTCGCGAGTAGTACAGTGTCCCGAGTCTCAGAAAGGACTCCTGCCACTGGGTCTGGTTGAGTTCAATATATACTTTTTATCTACTTATGGGGGGGGTCTGAAGCGACCTGCGATTGGTGGATTATACCACCGGGACTAGCAAACGAGGTCGCTTCCAGGACTCACCTGGTCGCGGGGTGTATTTACCAAGTCTGGCAATGAGGGAATTGTGGGTCACTCTGTCGGAACGAACATAGAATCGTCGCGCCAGGCGTCTCACGGTGTCATCAAGAGAGCGGACACCGAGTCCTCTCCTCAAAAGACGAGAAGAGTACCTCCGGGGGACTTTGCACGCGAGCTTCAGTCCCCGGTCGAGTACGCGCTGGAGCGTGATTCTATGACCACGAGCCAGGTATCCCCAAACAGGACAGGCGTAGGTAATCACCGGCAACACGTACGTGTTGACTATGAGCTTACCTAGCCGGGGGGTCATTGCCGGATTAGATAGCACGGGCCAGAGTCTACTGAGTTGCGCCGAAGCGCGTTGTCTGATGTAATTTGCATGGGTTCGTCAGGTGACTCGGGAATCCACGTGGAGCCCGAGGTACTTGACGCTGTTGGTCCAGGGCACCTCGACGGGGCCTACTTTAAGCGGCCGAGGCCGCTTGCGTTTTCGCGAGAATATTACCGCGGCGCTCTTGGAAGCGTTAACGGCAACTCTCCAGTCATCGGTCCACCCGACATACGCGTCGAGTTGGCGCTGGAGCTTAACTGCCGCATAACTCGCGTTCGGCTCTGAGGCAAAAGCCGCAGTGTCGTCCGCGAACAGCGACAATTTCACTCCAGGAACTCGGGGCGTGTCGTTGACAAACAGCGAGAACAGGAGAGGCCCAAGGACACTTCCCTGAGGGACACCAGCGGTAATACGCCTCTCCGAAGAGAGAGCGTGGTCTACTCTCACTCGGAAGCTACGGTCTCGCAGAAAGCTGCCGATCAAGTGAACGTAGCAGTCTGGGAGAAGGACTTCCGTTAGTTTGTAAAGGACACCCTCGTGCCACACGCGGTCGAAGGCTTTCTCTACGTCTAGGAAGATCGCAGCCGTCTGTTTGCCCTGGCAGCCAGCCTCGGTTATGCATTCCACGAGTCTCATCAGCTGATGAGTCGAGGAGTGCAGCTCACGAAAGCCGAACTGTTCGGGGATCAGCACGTCTAGTCTTTCTAGATGGTCGCGGATCCTACGCTGGATCAGACGCTCAAAAACCTTGGACGTCGCGGACAAGAGGCTGATGGGCCTGAGGTTCTCCACTCGAGAAGAATTCTTTCCCGGCTTGGGTATCACGATGACGGTAGCCGTTTTCCATTTCACCGGAAAATAGGCCAATCTGAGGCATGAATTGAACAGGTCAGTGAGGAACTGGGTTCCTCGCTCCGGAAGGCGATGGAGGGCGGAATTCATGACTCCGTCCGGGCCAGGCGCCTTCCGGGGCTTGAGCTGAACAATCCTCTCAGAGACCTCCTCCGGGGAGATGGGCTCCGGCTGGACTGTGATATCGGCCGAAAGAAAGCGCTCTACCTCGCGGCAGATTTGCTCAGTGAAGGCCGGGTTCTTGGATGGGTTGGGAGCGAACTGACGCTCTAAACTGTCAGCCAAGAACTCTGCCTTCTCGAGGGGGCGACCAAGGGGTTGACCGCCGGGTCCGGCCAGTGCGGGGAGAGGCGCGCGTTTGCGCTTTCCCGTTAGGGCACTGGGAATCCGCCAGACATTACGGTCCTCTGCAGGGCCATCCATCTGTGTGACAGCTAGCTCCCAGTTGCGTCTACGGAACGCCAGCATGTCGCGACGCAACTTGCCGGACGCTCTGTTGAACGCAGCCTTGTCGGCCGGGTCACGAGTCCTCTGCCAGCGTCTCCGGAGGCGATTCCTCTCGCAAGCGAGCTGAGACACCTCTTCGGGGATCCGCTGATAGTCGGGCGTGAGCCCCGGCTTCATCCGGGAGGACACGTCAACCGCCGAGACTACGGCTGTGTCGAATACGGCAACTGCCTCATCGACATGCTGGGTAGTGTCGAGCGGGATATGCTCTGGTAGGCGGCGACTGAACGCCGGGCCAAAGCGGTCCCACTCGATTACCCGCCGCTCGTCGCGGACGGTGGCGTGCTGGGTAGCTATATGTACACTGATAGGGCAATGGTCCGAGGACAGTTCCGAAATGACGGAGACGTGGACCGGGCAATAAACGCCCCTGACCGCGGCAATGTCCAGTACGTCAGGGCGGGAGTTAGCCCTCGAGGGATAGTATGTAGGCCCGGTAGGACCCATGACTGTGACCCGAGCCGCATCAGCATACCTGCGTAAGCGGGTCCCGTTTGGGTTCGCCAAGCGGCTCCCCCAATCGGGGTGCTTACAGTTCAGGTCGCCCGCCAGGACTACCCTCCTGTGTGCTCCAAAGACGGCCTCCAGATCGTTCGACAGGAGCTCCGTGTGTGGAGGCTTGTAAGCGGAAACCACGAGTAGACCGCCGAGAGCACCATAACAGTGAGAGAAGGCTACGTTGTTTCTATTTATAACTTTTTGGCCGCTTAAGGTGTATAACGCGAACCAATCAGAAGCCAGCTCATCAATCTCCACTCCGATTGGCCATGGAAAATAAACCATGCCAGACACTATTTAAGGTGATGCTTTCACCTCGGCGGTTCATATCTCGGGCCTCGGCGGATCCCCTGACTGCCTGGGCAGACAATCTTGTTTCATCGATAAGGACTGCTCGCGACACTACCACAGTGCTAACCCTGGTCTTCCAATCACTAGCTACCCTCTTTCCTCTACTTCCCCTGAATGGCTAATAGCCTGATGATCGTTGCGTGGAACGCCTTCGGACTACTCCCCAGACGATCTGAACTGATGACTTTCGTGACGGAGTATGATGTTGATATCATACTTCTTTCCGAGACTCATCTGGCACATTACCACTCGTTTTCCCTTCCTGCCTATGCCTGTTATCGTCAGGATCGTCCCCCTCCGGCCTCGCTGTCCCCCCTCGGGGGGCACAGCTGTTTTAGTCCACAGGCGGATATCCCATAGGATTTTGCCTCCTCTAGATACATCTATTATTGAAGGCTGTGCGGTGGCGGTGGACGCCGGCGGATCGGAGCTGCGCTTGAGTTCCCTCTCCTACGGCAGGGCGTAGGTGTAATACGGGATACCACGATCAGTCAGCAGTTTCTGGGCGAGCCGGAAACTGTCGATGGTCGTGGTCTCAATTCTGACGGAGCGGCCACCCTGACAACCTGCAGTCAGACTATTCGCAGAAGCGGCCCGGTGAAGTCGCCGCATGACCTTATCCCAGTCAACAGGCCGGTCAAAGATCAGAGGCGGCAACCGCCGGGAAGGGGTAGGTAGTGAGGTGGCCGTAGCGGGTCTATCCGTGGCAGGACCCAGCTGGGAAGACCGCCCGGACCCCGCGGAGTCGCCACTGTTTGGCCGTTTCCGGCTACTTACAGTCTGCCACTCCTCAGTGTCCATGGCACTCGACCCAGCCGACACTGTCTCGGGTTCGGTCGGCAAAGGTTGCGCCAAAGCGCTAGGTGGGATTTCGTGGCCCTGAGAAGGACCGACGGGAATGTTGGTTGCGGCCATCGGCGAGGTTAACCTACACCTAGGCTGGTGAGACTTTAGGGATCGCTAGCTGGGTAGTGAGGTATACTACTTAAAAGCTACAACACTTACCAGACAACAGTCAGCAGCGGAGAACACCAAAACACCACTAACACCAGAAACTCGAGTTCACCACTGCCCGCACGATTGTAACACAGAGCACTAATTATATGTAACACTTTGTGAAAGTTTCAAAAAGATTGATTGGTAATTAGCGAAGTTATTGCGCTCCAGACAAGCTGGAGCCAGTGTTCTGCAATGGAAAATTCCACACACAAGAACAAGAAAACGAACGACGCAGCCTACCTTGGCAACAGCTCAGGGTAGGACTCACTCTGAACCGCCGAGCTCGTAGCTCGTAGCTAATGAGGGGACGGGGCTCAAGGCCCCTGCATAGTAGCAGTGCCCGGAGTGACTCCTCCGATGACTGCAAGTAGGTCGGGCTCTCTCAAGGACTTTGGAAAAACAAGGTCAAGTGGGTGGGATGGTGTGCTCCTTTTGCAGTTGGGTAGGGGAGAGGATCTCACAATCTCACTGCGAGGGGCCGGGCCGCGGGTCAAATGTTCGGACTTGCACCCGTAGGTGAAGAAGATTCTGGAGAGTGTAAATCTCCTCGAAGGGGCCTACTTTCAGCAATTTTACAAGAAAGCTGTTAACAGGTCGGCGGTCATCACCTTTGCCAACATGCAGGACGCTTACCGCGGTCGGCGCATAGCCGAGCGCAACAAGTTCCTGCCTGATGGCATCAGGTTCGGTAAAGGAAGGAATTCCCGACAGAACGACCTTGATTTCTCGCTCTGACGGGAGGGCAAAAGTGTGAAATGAAATCTTACGCTCTGTCAGGAATGACTGAACAGAGCGGAAGTCTGGGATTGTAGCGGTCGCCAGCTTTAGCGAGGCGCCTTGGCACCTCGCCTCGACCTTGACCGAAGGAAGAGTTAGGGATATGGAACGCAGTAACTGAGAGTAATTCCTATTATCAGGAATTACAATCGGTGGAATGCGTGGGGCAGACACAGTTTGGGTAGCAGTAGAATACTCACGCTCGCGCTGAGTGCCGCTGTTACCGTGACTAGATGACTGATGTGCAGCTGAGGCGGGCGGCGGAGTTTGGGCCAGTTTTCGCTTGCGTTTGGCAGATTTGCCCTCCACAAGCGAGAACTGTCCGTCCCCCGACCCAACACTGCACATATCAACCGCACTATTGTCACTTTCACAATCACTTTCACTGTCGTGAGGAAGTGGAGTTGTACGGAAGCCGGTTGAGCAAGTTTCCATTAAGGAAACAAGCGGCGCCGGCAGAGGATTCGGGGGCGTATTCGACGCCATTTCGGACAAGCCGAAATGAACGTCTACGCAGGTCTAGGATTGAGGGATCACCAGACACTGAAAACTATCCACAGGCACAATTGAACACGACACAGAACCGCACAGCACTCGGAAACAAAAACACTCCCGCACAGATTAAATATAACTGTTTAGCACTGGACTGTTGGTGAAACTTGTAGTAATGATTATGCAGAATATGATGATGATGAAATAAATGATGAAAACTCAAGATTTCCGCTAAATTACACAAAATTTTGCAGAGAAAAAACCGTCACAGCCTACCCGGGCAAATGCTCTAGGTAGACTCCGCTCCGAACCGCCGAGGTGAAAGCATCGCCTTAAATAGTGTCTGGCATGGTTTATTTTCCATGGACAATCGGAGTGGAGAATGATGAGCTGGCTTCTGATTGGTTCGCGTTATACACCTTAGCGGCCAAACAGTTATAAATAGAAACAACGTAGCCTTCTCTCACTGTCGTGACGTGACAACAGAATCGACATTCGACTGCTTGCTCTCGAAGTGGTAACAACATCAGAACAACGCAGAAGAGGAACGCCTCGTCCTCTACGCTACTGCAATGAAGAGGCCTTCAGCACAAGCTACTGCGGCGGCAGTAAAGAAGAAACCGCTGGACCAAGAACCGTCTCATCGCCAGCGCCACCATCCAGCTGCAGCGATGGAAATTGATCAGCCGCCTTGCCTGCAAGACGAAGACAGCCGTAACACAACTGGGACCTGCCGCACAGTGCCGGTAAGTGTTTTAGGTAGCGCTGTCCAGCGAAACCCGGGGAGTCCGAGAGTAGGACTCACAAATAGAGATGCGGGTTGCGCCGCCACTGTGACGGTGTCGCAGTTCGGCCCCCGGGTACCCGCTGGACAAAGAGCCGAGTTAGTCGGCATTAGCCCAGCTGCTAGTGTCCCTAAAGCACTGTGCGGCAGCACCGAGCCCCCCGGCCGGCCACTTGGGCCAGTCGGGAACCCTACGACTCGCGCGGGAAGCCCTGCTGAGCCCGCGCAAGCTCGTTCCAATAATCGGTCCTTATTAGGGCCGACCAAGCCCGCAAAGGCCGGACCTTCCGGCTGCACGGCCGCTAGTAGGCCAAGCACCCCTGTACCTCTGCCGGAGTCTGACTCCCCAGACATGGAGACCTCGGCTTCCACCGACTGGGTGGTAGTAGGGCACGGCGGCAAGCCGAGAAAGTCTCCCTCCCTGACCTCCTTGAGTTCGGCCACGGACTCGGCGGCATTCCAAGCCTCCGCTGAGGTTGCGCCTAGTCGCACCTCCGAAGGAAGGATCCCACCGGTGTTCGTTACGAACGTCAGGAATGTAATCGGCTTTGTTCGCCGGCTCCGCAAGGTCGTTGCGCTGGCAGATAACGCATCGGTCAAGCTCCTTGCGAGCGAGACTGTGCGCTTTACCTGCCGCAGTGCATCCGAGCACTTCGGAGTTGTCCAGTGGCTGGAACGTGAATCGTTCCAGTTCCATACCTACACTCTCAACAGAGTCAAGCCTGTAGCCCTCGTCCTTCGGGGCCTGGACATACAGGCGGATCCGCAGGTCGTCCTAGACGAACTGCGCGACGCGGGCTATAAGGTTGTGGGAGCCTCACGGCTGTACACTACTTATGGCTCGCGTCGACCACTCCCGCTAATCAGACTCCTGGTAGAGAAGGGCGACTCCTCCCAGGCCTTGTTAGATTTAAAACGGCTTTTCGGGCTCTGCGTGAGCGTAGAGCCCTGCCGTCAGACCGGGCGACTTTCCCAGTGCCACAGGTGCCAGCGGTTCGGCCACAGCAGCTTCGGTTGTCGGAACGCGCCGACCTGCGTCCGCTGTGGAAATGACCACTTGACGCAGGCCTGCGCTGTCCCTGACAACCACCGATATTGCATCAACTGTGGCGGCGCCCATGCTGCTAATAACAGGCGCTGCCCAGTCTATAGCGAGCAGCTGGACAAGCTTAAGAAACCCGTCCAGCCTAAGCCTCGACATGTTGTTGCTAGCCAACCAGTAAAACCGGCCAAAGCCGCTGAACCTGTGGTCCGGAAACCAGCCCCTAGGTCTGCTCCGGTTCCGAAACCCAGCAGTGCAGTGAGCCCGAGCGAAGCTCCAAAGGCCAAACCAACCACCGCGCCCCCGGAACCTGAACGCGAAGTTCCACACTATACGCAGGTCCCGCTGCCGGACGATGAGGAAATTGATCCTCCATTGCCGCCGCCACCCAAGCCTAGATTCCCCAGATCGGGCAAGAAAGTTAGGGCCCAGGCCAAGAACACGGGCCAGCCTAAACCACCTGCCACTGGACCCAAGCCCGTCCACCAAAAGCCAGAGCGGCCACCCGCTCCAGTACCTGCCCCCAAGGCTTCCACCGTCTCGCCCCGCCGCAGCTATGCAGCTGCCGCCAAGCGTTCTCCCCCGGCCTCACCTTCCGATGATCTCGCCGTCGTATCAGACTTTCTGGCAAGCTACGACTTGCAGAAAGTAGCCCAGACTTTCCTTAAAATCAAGGAACGCTTGGCAACAGCCTCGCCCCAGGATAAGTTCCTCCTCTTGGTGGAAGCCTGCCGTGTTACAGGTCTGTTATGAACGGACAACCACGGCAATCCCTCAAGCGAGACCTCGAGCTCGTGGCGTGGAACGCTAACGGCCTCGCTTCCCGGCATTCTGAGCTCTTAGAGTTCGTTGCCCGTCACAAGCACGACGTGCTTCTTCTTGGCGAGACGCACCTGACCCCGCATCGTCGTTTCCGACTACCTAACTACGTGTGCCACCGGGACGACCGGTCGGGTCGCGCAGGAGGGGACACAGCCATCGCGGTGAAGGCGAGTCTTCGCCATCACCGCGTTGTACTGCCTCAGCGGCGGAACCTCGAGTGCACCGCGGTCGAGCTCCATGGTGCTCTCGGCGGTCTACTCGTGGTTTCCGCTTACAAGCCTCCACAAACGGAGCTCCTGTCGAACGATCTGGAGGCCGTCTTTGGAGCACACAGGAGGGTAGTCCTGGCGGGCGACCTGAACTGTAAGCACCCCGATTGGGGGAGCCGCTTGGCGAACCCAAACGGGACCCGCTTACGCAGGTATGCTGATGCGGCTCGGGTCACAGTCATGGGACCTACCGGGCCTACATACTATCCCTCGAGGGCTAACTCCCGCCCTGACGTACTGGACATTGCCGCGGTCAGGGGCGTTTATTGCCCGGTCCACGTCTCCGTCATTTCGGAACTGTCCTCGGACCATTGCCCTATCAGTGTGCATATAGCTACCCTGCACGCCACCGTCCGCGACGAGCGGCGGGTAATCGAGTGGGACCGCTTTGGCCCGGCGTTCAGTCGCCGCCTACCAGAGCATATCCCGCTCGACACTACCCAGCATGTCGACGAGGCAGTTGCCTTATTCGACACAGCCGTAGTCTCGGCGGTAGATGTGTCCTCCCGGATGAAGCCGGGGCTCACGCTCGACTATCAGCGGATCCCCGAAGAGGTGTCTCAGCTCGCTTGCGAGAGGAATCGCCTCCGGAGACGCTGGCAGAGGACTCGTGACCCGGCTGACAAGGCTGCGTTCAACAGAGCGTCCGGAAGTTGCGTCGCGACATGCTGGCGTTCCGTAGACGCAACTGGGAGCTAGCTGTCACACAGATGGATGGCCCTGCCGAGGACCGTAATGTCTGGCGGATTCCCAGTGCCCTAACGGGAAAGCGCAAACGCGCGCCTCTCCCCGCACTGGCCGGACCCGGCGGTCAACCCCTTGGCCGCCCCCTCGAAAAGGCAGAGTTCTTGGCTGACAGTTTAGAGCGTCAGTTCGCTCCCAACCCATCCAAGAACCCGGCCTTCACTGAGCAAATCTGCCGCGAGGTAGAGCGCTTTCTATCGGCCGATATCACAGTCCAGCCGGAGCCCATCTCCCCGGAGGAGGTCTCTGAGACGATTGTTCAGCTCAAGCCCCGGAAGGCGCCTGGCCCGGACGGAGTCATGAATTCCGCCCTCCATCGCCTTCCGGAGCGAGGAACCCAGTTCCTCACTGGCCTGTTCAATTCATGCCTCAGACTGGCCTATTTTCCGGTGAAATGGAAAACGGCTACCGTCATTGTGATACCTAAGCCGGGAAAGAATTCTTCTCGCGTGGAAAACCTCAGGCCCATCAGCCTCTTGTCCGCGACGTCCAAGGTTTTTGAGCGTCTGATCCAGCGTAGGATCCGCGACCATCTAGAAAGACTAGACGTGCTGATCCCCGAACAGTTCGGCTTTCGTGAACTGCACTCCTCGACTCATCAGCTGATGAGACTCGTGGAATGCATAACCGAGGCTGGCTGCCAGGGCAAACAGACGGCTGCGATCTTCCTAGACGTAGAGAAAGCCTTTGACCGCGTGTGGCACGAGGGTGTCCTTTACAAACTAACGGAAGTCCTTCTCCCAGACTGCTACGTTCACTTGATCGGCAGCTTTCTGCGAGACCGTAGCTTCCGAGTGAGAGTAGACCACGCTCTCTCTTCGGAGAGGCGTATTACCGCTGGCGTCCCTCAGGGAAGTGTCCTTGGGCCTCTCCTGTTCTCGTTGTTTGTCAACGACACGCCCCGAGTTCCTGGAGTGAAATTGTCGCTGTTCGCGGACGACACTGCGGCTTTTGCCTCAGAGCCGAACGCGAGTTATGCGGCAGTTAAGCTCCAGCGCCAACTCGACGCGTATGTCGGGTGGACCGATGACTGGAGAGTTGCCGTTAACGCTTCCAAGAGCGCCGCGGTAATATTCTCGCGAAAACGCAAGCGGCCTCGGCCGCTTAAAGTAGGCCCCGTCGAGGTGCCCTGGACCAACAGCGTCAAGTACCTCGGGCTCCACGTGGATTCCCGACTCACCTGGCGAACCCATACAAACTACATCAGACAACGCGCTTCGGCGCAACTCAGTAGACTCTGGCCCGTGCTTTCTAATCCGGCAATGACCCCCCGGCTAGGTAAGCTCATAGTCAACACGTACGTGTTGCCCGTGATTACCTACGCCTGTCCTGTTTGGGGATACCTGGCTCGTGGTCATAGAATTACGCTCCAGCGCGTACTCGACCGGGGACTGAAGCTCGCGTGCAAAGTCCCCCGGAGGTACTCTTCTCGTCTTTTGAGGAGAGGACTCGGTGACCGGTCTCTTGATGACACCGTGAGACGCCTGGCGCGACGATTCTATGTTCGTTCCGAACGTAAGAAAAATATAAATAAAAAAATATAATAATAATTATAATAGATGTGAACATACCTAAGGAAAACAAAATTTTGAGTCTCATTATATTCAGCACTTTTTGTTTTGAATGTAACAGATAAAACTATGTTTAAATAGAAAAACAGACAATTATGTAGTATTGTATTAGAAAGTTTGGACGATAATTTTGTTTGTAAATATCGCGTGATATATATGTAAATATGTACATCGACACAATGTGGTATCTACACACAGCTGAGCGTGTACAGCTGCTTAGCGATAGCAATGAATGATTGACCGTAGACGGCGCAGTCTTATCTTTTTGTTTTGTTGGTTTGTTTACATGTAGATTTCATGATGTAAACAGAGTAGGTAATACCACTATACTAGTTACTATATATATTGTAGTACATTCCATGAACGTTGGGCTTGAGTAAAACTGCAAATTTGTTTATACTTTGGATAAATTTTGAAAAGCAAAGTACGTCCCGTACTTTCCTTTTGTAAAGTAGGGAGGGGTGTTGTGCCCAGCACATTCCACGTTATGATTTTATATATAATTGTAAATGAGGATTCTACTCATACTCAAACTACTCAATGTATTATTTTATTTTATCTTAAGAATTATTTTAAGGAACAAACTGAGCGATTGTGAGGAAGTGTGCTGACCGTGGCACGTGTAGCGAGTTATCAACCAGGGAAGCTAAGAATTGTTTACTCGACAGTGTTCGCGAACGAATTCCGCTTTGGTTCACAAAAATCAATGTCAAATTGTCCCCTCGTGTGACCTGATAAGTTTCGAGACACGTGCAGATTCCAGTTCTGATTGGCTGAATTTTGGGCGTTAACTCATAGAGACGTTTTGTGTCACGCAGGGTATAAAACTGACGAGAGCACTGGGAAGTACACACTCTCTTTTTTCACTTGTTCACTTTTTGGCGTCCTTGCGCACTATCCGTGCATCTTCTGTCTACGATGGAGCCGCATCAAAAGCATAATTACAACTTTGTTTTGTTTTACTTAGTTCAAACTTAAAGCATTAATCGATTTTGGATAATGAATTATTTATACTCAGTAGTGCTCAGTAGTATTCTAAATTTGTTAAGGAATATGTATAATTGACATCTAAATCCTTTACGTCTAATTTAAAGTGGTAACGTACCAAATTCAGAAATATAGCTTTTATAATGTTTTAATAAAGAATAGTCAGTATATAAAGAATGTTTTTTTTTATATAATGTTATGTCTTAATGAAAACACTCAATAGAATTATTGTAACGAGAGTATGTCACTTCAATTATTGTTATTTTGTTCATTTGCATTGTCATTATTGTCATTTGTTCATCAAGATAAAACTTGTTAACGAACGTAGTTACTCTAATGAATTAAAGAAATATTATTAATCTAAGTAAATGCCTTATTTAATAACGAGCCATTCCCACAGCTATCCTGTCCGAACGACTGGAGCTTTCACTTTGTGAGGCCCCAGCCCCGGGCGTTACAACAAACAGAAAACGAATAGTCCGGTGGTGATAATAATAAAACTCATGTGTATTATTGTACTGAATCGATGTTCTAACGAAATGTAAAGCTCAGATCGAGTTGGATAACGGTCTCAGGTATAGGGGTATAAATGATCTTAAAAGTCAGCTGTGGAAAGATAACAGTGTAAATAACGGCGAACGACTTACATATGCTTTGAATGAGATACGGCGGCCTAGCATATCGATTAAATTTGACCAGACAATGAACACTGATTATTATTTAAAACCGCAACAGGTCAATGTATTAGAAAATGTTATAAAGCAGCATGGGAAAAATGTTAATGTCATGAACTACCGAATCCATAAAAGATAAAGGCCTGAGTAAAATAATAAGAATAATAATATTGAGAATAATAGTAATGATAAGATGGAATGTACTTACGTTTATGCAAATCGCTTATAAAAAACTACTATGTGTGAATGAATGGACAGAATATTAGCTGAAATATTAAGACAAAAAAAAACTATAGACATTGTTGCCACATTGCATAGTATTAAGAAAGACATTAAATGAAGAGTTAATTACGTTTTAGTGTGTGAAGATTTCTTATTATGTTTTAGATTATATTATTTGTTTAGGAGGTTATATTAGAAGAATGTTTTAAGTTTACAAAAGAGAAAAAAAATTAATTTTCGAAGAATATAAATTTTTTTTTATCTAACCTGGAGGCTAATGCTACGTGACAAATAGTCTCAATATAGATGAATGTAAAGAATAATGTGTATCAGCTATTATAATTGTCCCAATGAATAAATGAATAGTATTAATGAAATAATTAGAATTAATAGAAGAAAATTAGAAAATAAGACAATGTAGAACCATGAATATATAATTTTACATATGAGTGAAGTGTTGTGTAATGTGAATAACAAATAGAATGTTAGGGAAATATATTCATATGCTACAAGGTGTGTTCTAGAACATGCAAGACAGAGGAAGTTGGAAACACGTGGCCGGTACTAAATGCATTAAAGTAATTGAAACGACGCCTACGCGCATAGCGGCGGTGACGTCAGTCAGCAACGCAGCGCTTTATATTAGGCTGCATTATAAGAGTAGGCAGTCTTCTCGAAACTCTCTGAGCTCTCTCTGATAACTCTCTGAAAGCAGTCTCTCTGAAAGTTCGTCAGCGAAGGTGGTTGCAGTGGGAAGCGATTCCAGACAACGCTAATTCCAGACGTCCTTGGGTCCGTAGAGTCGAGTGAGCGGCGATTGTCAGCAGGAAACTAGCACGGAGTCTGAGACATTCAACTACCGTTCCTGGGCATCGTTTGCTGATCGTAGCGGCTGGAATACGGAGACCTGGAGCAAGGCACTACTTGGAGGCAATTGCTGGAACGTGGACCGAGACGACGGATCGCTGGAGGCCGGATCGAGATCGTCGACCGGGAGGACAGAGAGGACGACCAAAACAGGGAAGCAAAAATTAACTCATTATCAAATTGTAAAAGAACATTAATTTTTAAATAATTTTGTTTAATAAAAGAAGACTTTTGAACATTTAAATAAATTCATAAAACTGTGTAAAGCAAGAGAGCATTTGTTAAAGGACATTTCAAGTAAAAATTTTAACAACAAC
Source organism: Magicicada septendecula (assembly GCA_034769895.1). Taxonomy (NCBI): domain Eukaryota; kingdom Metazoa; phylum Arthropoda; class Insecta; order Hemiptera; family Cicadidae; genus Magicicada; species Magicicada septendecula. The sequence continues at coordinate 357,565,818 of CM068368.1, read as the reverse complement.
AAGTTAATTGTATATAAAACGTTTAAAGAACATTTTAATACTAAGTGTACAAGAAAGAACAATAAATATATTAAATTTTCACTAATTGTGCATTCTTTTCTGCAAGTCTGGTATGGGCTTGAACCTGTTACCTTGCAATATATTATATATGTGTGTGTGTGTGTGTGTGTGTGTAATTTGGATTTGTATAATAAAACACAAATAACAACACGGATTCCTACTTCAACTAATTACAACGAGGAGGAGAGACAGAAAACGTATCGCTGAGGGAAAGAATGAGATAGGAAAACAGTCAGCTAAAAATTCAAATATTGTGATGTATGAATTAAATGTGTTAATTTTAACAGTATTTGTTTGTTAATTCCATACCGTTCACTTATGGCATTTAGAATTTTACCGAAATTACCTATAACGTTACTCTATTCTCATACCACTACACTATCTCTGCTTTGATAAATTTAAAATATGAATTAATTAAACGTACAACACAAAAAACGTTAATCCGTACTTACTTGTATAGAGATGTGTCTGCTGTAATCAGCAAATAACTATACGTATATAGTTGGTAATACCTAAACTATAAATACGTCTCCATCACAAAGGTTTAGTTTACGAAAGGTTTAATTACTTTTCTTCCAACAATCGGCCAACAATAAGGGCACTAGCCCTTTTAAACTTTTAAACCAATTTATTAAAATGATTAAGATTTCTTTGATTTGATTTGTGATTTGTTTATTGGTGTAACACACACAACACACACACACACACACACACACACACACACACACACACACGTTTACTAATACCATAAGTCGTTAAGAGTCTAAAATTCGAATATTATTTTTATACTCAGTAGCTATTAATAAATATTATCTAGAATTTGAGTAATTACATTCGTGTTACATAAAATGTGTAGTAATATATAGCTGCATTTTGTATTTTATGTACTTGTTGTACTTATATAAGTTTAAAACCAATTTTTAAATGTAAACTGTTTGTCTGAAAATGTATGCTAACATTGCAGTGATGTGAATACTTACCCTGTTTTAAGTCTGTTTACGTCTGTTTACCCGGCTACAGGACGTGACGCCTGTAGTGGTGATGGAAGATCTTCAGATAGGGCAACAGCAGAACGCAAAATTTCAGTCAGTAAGACTACACTGTGAAAGATGAGAGAGAGGGAGACCTTATCAGCTACGACAAAGCCGACTTTCTGAGAAATTTGAATCCCATAATAAAGCACTTCACCCTCAAGGTTAAAAATTGTCGGTGACGCGACACTCGCCACTGAAGCTTACGTATCATCGTAAAATACAGAAGTAGTGCAACAGGCTAAAGGGTAGCTTATGCCCCTGTTTTGCTCACGACAGAGAATACGAAAGTGCAAGTGAGAGACGAAAATTCATTCACAGTGACAATCGAATGGCATAACGAGTGATTTAAGGACACCTGAAATTGAACAAGAGTCATTTTGAGGATAATTACAGTCGTTATCGATTCACGACCTCTCACTTCCTATATTGACATTACACGTCTTAATTTTGCTAGCCAGTGTTCGTACAGACAGTGCAGTTCCGAGCGTTATATGCTGGTGTTTCTAAACTCAGTACCAAATTTACAAGTGGATGGTATACAATTTGGACAACTTGAGCGTATATCTCTACGGATATACTCTTTCAGATGAACTCGATATCTTCTAAATTATTGAGCATAAAGGAACAATTTTAATGATAAACAAATGGTATTTAATGGAAAGCGACAATCAGGCTCTGTTTCTTGTCATTATAATGTCTTTGGCACACGAAGACAAAAAATACTGTTGTAAATATGAAGGATACCAAACCACATACTTGTCATAATCATCGATATCTCCCTTTTTCGATATCATCAGAGGCTGAAGAGTCTCTAGATTATTCCCATTATTTCTTTCAATCGTGTTTTTAATATAGACGCATATAATTAATTTATATGGAGTATTAAGAAGCCTGACTCCTCTGTAGTTCCTGCAGTCATCACGATCACCTTTCTTGAATATGGGAATTACCTTTGCAATCTGTCAGTTGTCAGGAACATGATCAGTGGTCCAGCATAGATTGATGAACTGCAGGAAACGTTCATGTAGTCAGGCTGGTGCATACTTTATAAGCTCGACGTTCAGCCCATTAGTGCCCGGTGCTTTTCTATTTTTACAGCCGTATAGAGCAGCTAACAATTCATCTATTGTTATTGGGTCTACACAATCACTGATATCAGCAAAAGTTGTTTCTTTCAGTTGATCCTGGATCCATAGCCGAATTAATTTTATCAATTACTATAATAGTAAAACGTTGTTAATTAACATAATCTCGTAAAAAATTGTATGCTCAAGTACTTTCTTTTCTGCTGATAATGTGCACAAAATCACCAAAAGCAGTGAAGTCTATATCCTATCTTTTATGAATCACACCTTGTTACGTCGTTGTAATTGTTTTGCGCAATACTGTAATATAGGCTGTATTATGTGAGATATATATGGCATAGTACATTCTGCCGTAAAAGAGGGGTCAACGAAACACAAAACATATCAGTTATTACTGATGTAATATAAAACAAATGACAAGAGTTATTGGGCATTGTATAAACGTTTATTGACGAACTACAAATAAGCGGACAGCTGGTCCAACTTGGGGTGTTTCGTTATTACTTATGACATAGGCAACCTGAACTTAACTCACATCGTAAGTGACATTTTGTGAGACAATGACACTACTCCCTTTCAACAAAAATACACAACCAAAAATAATTTAAAAACCACATCGTAAACTATTTATTAAAAGAAGGTGTGGATTATAAATGTGGAAAATAAACGTTTAGGAAATTTTAATGTGTAGTATTGATTTTATGGGTCAAAATAGTTTGTATAAAATATGAAGCTGTAATGACATTGATGACGAATGGTAATCTCATTATTATTATAAACTTTAGTTGTTCGCAATTTTCATCATGATATTGGTTTGTTCTATCATGACGTATTCAACTACATCTTCATACTTTATTTTAGTATTGTGTTGAAAGTATTTTTCTGCCTACTGAATAATAAGTCACAAAATAAGTTTTAATAATAAGTAATTCTAATTCTGATGATAACAGTAAATTAAATTAAAACTGTCGAAAACTTGTAAACACAATAATAAAATATAGCCCTAATCTTGTTGTTAAAAGTACAAAGTAATATTTATTATTAATATAAACAATATGAATATGAATAAATATGAATATTAATAATAAACAAATAAGATTAAATATGATTTTAATAAATAATACATTTAATAAATATTTATTGACTAATTTCTAAAAGGATTGCAAAAAAGAATTTGATTTTCTCTTCCTTCATATTGTTTAATATTTTATTATGTCTTTCAAGTTAATTCCTCCTTTATTCACACTCGTATAAAGGAGTGTGGAGTCCGCCGATGACAACCAGTTGTCTATTTCCTGGAACATGAAATAGAACATGGAACATGAACATATCATCGGCATGGAGTCCGCCGATGACAACCAGTTGTCTATTTCCTGGAACATGACATTTCCTGGATGATTTTGAAATCTTTACTGCTATCTTTAAAATACTAAATTTCATACTGTGTTGATACGGTTGTCTTTTGCTTAATAACCTTAACATTGTCCGTCAGTTGGTAAAATTATCTAACCTGCTTTTCTTACTCTCTCTAGACGTGTTTCCCAGTACTTCTCTAACCTTATTCGTTTCGGTTGTCTTTGACAGCAATAGTATGATGATGAAAATTTCATTTTATATTTGTTAACATTAATATGAAAATATTTCTATCTATATTTTATACATTTGTATATATACAAATGCTCTGCGACAGCATACTACCAGTCTTATAAAGTTCTACCTGCTCTGTTGATTTACCTTTGACTACTAGCATACAATAAATGGGTTCCTTTAACAAGTGGTTGCTTTAATCTGCTGACTCTTCTGTATATGTTTATATGTATATTCTTTTTTTGAAGTGGATATGTAATATTATTTGGCGGTCAATGGTGAAGAACCCGCTGCAAGTCATTTTCAGTATTGGCAAGAAGTATAACAGTCTCTCTTATTCAGAATATCCAAATATAGTTAAGCCGTTTGTTTTTCTATCTCTTAGTGACATATTTAAAAGTATAATACATTCACATAGTTATAATTATAATTAAATAATAATTTGATGTGCCACTGCTCTTTAATGAAGAAGAAAGTTTTTGCTGCAAGCGCTTACAAACAAACTAATAGGTAAGAAATAATTATAATTGGACCCAGAAACATATTAGTGCTAATCCGAAAGTTGTGCCTACACCTCATTTTCATAGCTAAATACTGTGTACCAGTATATTGTTAAGTTGTGTTGTGTGTGTTTAGGAAAAGGGATGTAACATTTCACTACTCAACTGTAACAACGCAATTTACAAGTGAAAAATATACACTCAGAATCTCACTTGAATACACAATACAAACACTTTACTTGCTGTTTTCGTGTAACAAGTTTACTTTTGTTGCTACATAATGATGAATATTTTTATACTCCTTTTCTCTCTTTGTCTTTACTTCAGTGTTTAGATTGATCAACAACATTATGCTTTCCTTTGTTGAAAGTCATCTTCTTTAAGACTGCACAGTATCCACAGACTGCACCATCGGAGTTCTCCATAAAGTCATGCAATTGTTTGATTTTTGCTAGCTGTGTCATTACCGGGATTTCAGATGCTTTGAGCAAACCCTCGTCATCCATCTTCCGAGTGCAGTTTCTCATCCATGACGGCAGGTCAGATACGTGTTTTACACTCTTACTCCTCCTAATGCAATAGGGCCCTATTAGCCGAACATTACGTAACCCAAGTCTCTCTTAACTGAGCACGTTTTATAGAAGTAATATTTCCTTTTTAACTTACAGATTAAATGTAAGATTAGTCTTCTTGTGTTTATACAAGTCGTTTCTTGTGAGACCAGTGTTGAAATACTCAGCATGACGGCCTTCTTGGTAGATAAGATTATTAACTTATTTACAATGTATAAATTTATGTACCCTGGAAAGAGCTGTGTGGGTCACACGAGGACAGACACATCAAAATATAGGCAGTTTGCTTTCAGTTCATTGTTTCTGTCAGTAAAGTTAGGTTCTAGTTTTCTTGACTGCTTAGTGTCTCGAACACACACACACACACACACACACATACACACACACACACAGAGTACAATAAGTGGTCTGTCGTGCATTCTGAACTTTTAAGACATTTTAAGAATTTTAAAAGTCTAAGAATGTATTCATGTGAGCTGTAACGTGTAACTCATAAAACTATAAACAATTTTTTTAATGCAGTATATTAACTTTTTGGAGCATTTATGAATCTAAAGCTTCCTTACAATTTGTTCTTGTTACCGATCCTGTACAGTAGGGTGGAGTCACAAATTCATTCGTTTTGTTTCGTTCGAAACTTTAATTATCACCGCTACACTAGTATACTTATCGTGTACTATTTTGTGTATGACATTCAGTAAGTAACAATAACACATTAATTTCCGTTAGTTAGAATTTTGTTTCTTAAAGTGACATTTCGAGTTTGTTTTCTTCTTGGTTAACTTTCACTGACTTGTAGACAGATGCTTATGAGCTTCATATGGCGGAATAGGGGTGCGAAGTAATATATTTTCCATCTTGAACTTTTATTTTGTCTTAATACGAGTCTTACGTACAATCTATGTAGGCCATAAAATCTTCATATGTTTATAAAGTTTGCACAGTTTCTATTCAATAAAAAATTGTAACTATATTTACCAACAGTATAATTTGTTTTTTCCAAAGCCCGTTGTTGGTTACAAAATATAAATAACACCAGTTCTCTTTCTGTGACTTATTTCAATGAAATCAAATAGGCCGAATATTGTACAGGTGTATTTAAGTTTTCATACTTTTTTGCTACGTTATGAGTCTTACAATCGATCCTAAAGGTCCTAAAAATATTTTTTATATTAGTACACAAAATATAAATAGGCCTAACGTCTAGTCCCATACGGGGTATGTTTGTAGGCTATATACGTACTCGGGCTTAAGGGAAGAAAAAGTATTAATTTTGCCGTTTGGGCAAATTCGTTTTACAAACGTTTTACTAAATAATTTATTGGAGCGATGGTAATATAATAACTAATGAAAAAGCTAGACACAGAGTGGGAGACAGACAGATCCTCTAGAGAGAGAGAGAGAGAGGGTGAGAGCTGTGTGTGTGTGTGTGTGTGTGTGTGTGTGTGTGTGTGTGTGTGTGTGTGTGTGTGTGTGTGTGCAGACTGACAGAGAATGAGTGAGGGATGCAGACGACTTTTCAAAGATAATTTGATATGATAATTCGGTAGAAACAGACAAAATTCACAGACGAATAACATTACATTATAAAAATTACTCTGCCGAAATAGACGAGACGTTACGAATTGCCACTATGCAGTAAATTACAATGTGTGAAGTCCCTAACCGCACTGTGTGGATACTATATAAAGTGTAAACGTAATACCAGGTGATGAAATTCAACGTAGTTTAATGGATGTTACTACTCCTGCGTGTATTTCATACAGACATAATAGTAAGTACGCTATAGTCCATCACCAAATATTCTTTATCATAAGAAGCTTGCAAATATATCATAGCTCAAATTTTGTACACCATTATGTGAGAATAGAATATATTTAGCGTCTGTGTAGCTCAAGTTTCCATATGGTATTCCAAGACGTCTTGGCAACACTGTTTCTTCCCACTTTCTCTTTGTAAGAGGAATACCAACGCTCTTCATTCCTCATATACCATTCAACATTCTGCATGCTCTGAGGGGTATACGCCAATACTTTTAGGCCTATATACCAAAGTTAGAGTATCCAATATGAAACAAGACGCACAAGATTGTTTCCCTCCGTCTAATATCAAGTTGTGGTTGCAAATTCTTTGATTTCCAACGCTCGTTGTGTACCACCGTTACCCATCCAACACTATATTCAATGTCCACAATGAAATACTACATTTATAACGATATTGGCTGATTACCCATTGGGCACATGGTGAAACCTTGGTTTACAAAGGGGTCTTTAAAACTTTTTTACTACATTCATAGTTGGTAACTTTTCTGTTTCAAATGACAAAATTTTTATTTTCAAGGCAGCCTGTTTGTTTTTAAATAAATGTTTATGTTGAATTTAAAAGTTCATGCTAATGTTATAAAGAAATAATATAAGTACTGAAGTCTAATTACAAAAATGTTTAAATAATACGTAGCTCAGTTGATTATTCCCTGTGGCAAGAAACCATAAAAATTCTAGAAGCAACAGAAATTGATCTGGGTAATCAAAGGCGGCTACAGGATAATTAAAGATTAAGAGAATCACAAACGATAGTATAGGCCTACTTGAAAAAAATGCCAGTGTGAGGCTTCATAGAAGAAAATATTCAACCAACCGATTGGTATGCTTAGAAATAAGGGATGTAAGGTGACACAATGGAAAACTTGTGTCATTCCTTCAAAGGAATTCTTGGAGAATTACCAAATTGAAGTCGCAAAGGAAAATAAAAAATTAAGTAATCGATGAGAAGAAATTGACCAAGAAATAAGGGGAGATATATCAAATAAACAAAGTACTTTTCTTTCTTTCTTTTGAGATAGAAAGATATGGATGAATGACAATCATAAGACGTTAAGGAATGGTTTGATATGAATGTGAAATTTATTTTACATGTATTTAGGTATTTTTTAAATAGTATTCCAGTAGATTACATAGAAATGTAAAAAATATATTACACTATATACTACATTATGTATAATTATAAGGCCAACCTTATTCATTTACAAAATGTAAAAATTCCATTAGTTTCTGGAACTGCATTAATCAATGTTATATCAAATAATAATTAATTTAATTACTGAACAGTATTTCCGCGCGCGTGTGTGTGTCAGTGATTGTGGTATGTGGGGGGGGGAGAGAGAGAGAGAGAGAGAGAGAGAGAGAGAGAGAGAGAGAGAGAGAGAGAGAGACGATAGTCGGATAGACGGTTAAGTGGGCATCACGTTACCCCGCACCGTACACGTCTACTCAGTAAACAGAGCACGTGATGGTATAACCGAAGGTTTCTCGTATCAGCTCTGTACAACCGAATCATGGGACACAAATTATTGCGGTTTCTGAACATACCTACAATACAAGTATAAGTAAAGCAGGATTTACTACAGTGTAGTTACAAAATCTAATTATTTTAGGTTTTGAATAACGTGTTTTTTTATAATTTATTAATAAATAATTCATTACTAATATGTTTTGTAACAACAAATAAACAGTAACATATTACTAGAAATTGTAGTAATTATAAAATAATAATAACGCTTAATCACCACTCTGATTTTACTGTTTTAGGCTACGTTAATTAAAATACATCCATTTTTGTTATTTCCGAAAGATAAAGCCAATTTTTCTGAAAAAGCCATTTTATTAATTCATTTACGTACTTACGTATTACACAAAGTCTCTTTATGGGTGTGGGAAAATTTAGAGAACCTATGTGGCTTACCTGATGAGAACATAACTGTTACATAACGGCAGTAAAACATATTATTTCACTAGGATATTTTGTTGCAAATGTAACTGTTCTAAGATATCATATATGGTAAAAAATCATATTGAACTGAAATTCCAAGAAATAATAAAAATAGCATTACAAATTCATGCAAAACACGCGCACGCGCGGTCACACACACGACTGCTTCAGGTCTATATGTATGTGCGTGTATGTTCGCTAGATATATATAACATTTTCTAAAACAGTAAGGTGAAACAGTATTCAAAGTAAAAATTTTTATGGAATATTCCCTTTTAAATTTCACACATTGTTATGTTATTATTATTATTATTAACAGTAATAGTGGTGGTGGTGGTGGTGGTAGTAGTAGTAGTAGTAGTAGTAATTGCATACTTTATTATTTCGAAAATCTTTAATGCTTTAATGAATTGAAATGATGGTGACAAACTGAAATAAAATTGTTTTTTCGTTGAGTGGTAGCCGTCAGCCTTCCAAGCCTTCAGAGAGAACGCATTTGAGTATAATTATACGAATTAAGTGTAACGACTGCCTAAAAAGGATGCCGGCTTCTCAGCCATTACAATTAAATATATTTTGTTAGCGCTGCGAATTCTAACGATCGTGGTAATCAATTTAATGTGAGCCGTGGCACTTTAGAGTATAATATCGCATTAATGTAATTATAACGTTCACTGTAAGCGTTATCTAGTTCTAATGAGTCAAATCAACAACATTTCGCACCCGAGTTTAGCTACTAATTTCAATATTCGTTTTTCTCCTTGTCATAAAACTTAGCTAACTAATAACATCAACGATATGACTTCCTGCGTATACATCTACTCTACTGTACTTTTAGTTTTTTTCAACTAACGATCTGATTGAAACATAATGCAAAATTTTTCCTGTAGACGCCTAAATGCAGGTGGGCATAAAATTTATTGTATAGGCACACTCAGATGGCAGTATCGATCTTATAAACCACTACTTCAACAGCAGGCAGTAGTGAGTAATTAACCGCACAATAACTTTGCGGAGAGAATTTAATATTAACGGAGGCATTGATAAATTGGCGCAGAAGGCAGCGGTCATTACAGACGTAATATTTATGCTAACGATTCCACTTTACGAAAGCTGAAAAAACAATATTTATAGAGCCCTCGTTATTAGTTTTGTGATATTGCGTACGGAAGGCGCAAACTTAATTTATTGAAGTAGAAAATTTTTGTTAGTGAGATATAAATTAATCCTGTATCGTATTTTACACACACATACATTCGCAGAAATGAAAGCTATGTAAATCGTTTTTCCTATTTATCATTTAATAAACCATCGATTGCCTACGATTGCCATGAACTTGGCACATGGACCGAGAACATTCATTCTAAGTATATTTAAGTTCACAGTTAAGATTCTACTAGACCTGTTAAAAAATGTTTACTGATTTATCTTCCTCGTTCCTTATTTGGAATCAAACGAAATCATATTTTTACTATGAGTACACAAAATTTATTCTTGTATATTATATCCTTCCCTGCGGAATATTTGCAGACATGAGCCTAAATACTTTTATATGTCCAGTTCGGTATCATAGTGTGGAATCTTTTGTTACTGAAAAGGCATTAAAAAATCCTACCTGATAACTGTGACTGGACCATGACCTGACCTCAAGCAGTCACATAATACGTAGCCATAGCGAACCAATCAGTATCGGTCGTGCATTCGTAGAGTGCGGTTATAAGTTTGTGCTCCGTTATCTCTTGTGTTATTGTTTTGTTATGTTTATGAATATAGTTTATCATCTTAGTTTAACATTTATCTAATCTGTATATACTGTGTCTGTTTAGACTTCCAGTGCGTGCGTGCGCTGTGTGTGTGTGATTGTGTGTTAGTGTGTGTCCAACTTGTCAACATACAATAATGAATTATCAGCAACCAGGCCTGTCAATTAACGTTGAACCTGTTCCTACAGTCCACTCAGGAACTTCAGTACCTCCAATGTCGCAAAATGCCCCTCAATCCTATAACAGTCAACAGCCAGGCAGAAATGTTAATGTTGATTTCACACAACACGGATCCCACAGCTGGCAGATGGTGAAAAAACGAAAAAGAAGTCGTCAATCTTCAGAAAGCACATCTGAAACACACACTCAGCTTAATGACCACAATAGATTTACGGAGTTACCTATAGATGACCCTGATGACGTCCAACCTACTCAAGTCTTAGCTCAGCCGAAAGTACCTAGACCTCCTCCTGTATACCTTCATGGTATCGTCAATTACAGTGAAATGATCAATAATCTTACAGCAATTTTGGAATCAGAACAGTACAGTACTAAATCGTTCGATGACAATACGGTGAAAATCAACACTTTTGCACCTGATTCTTACAGAAAATTAATTCGTCACCTCGAGGACGAAAAAATTATTTACCATACTTATCAAATTAAAGACCAGCGAGCATACCGGGTTGTCATAAGAAACATTCATCCTAGCATCGGTGTACACTTTATTAAAGAAGCACTAAAAGAAAAAGGACACTCGGTCAGAAACATAATCAACGTTCGACACAGAGTCGAGAAAACACCCCTTCCTCTCTTCTTTGTTGATCTTGAACCTGCAGCAAACAATAAACAAATATATAGCCTAAGGTCTTTAGGTAACATGCAGATTGCTGTAGAACCACCTCGGAGAAAAAACTTTATCATACAGTGCACTCGTTGTCAGTCATACGGTCACAGTAAGACGTATTGTAGGAAACCTTTCCAGTGTGTCAAGTGCGGAGGTGAACACAACTCCGCAACTTGTTCCAAATCTAAGGATACACCAGCCACATGTGCATTACGTGATGGTCCTCATACAGCTAATTATAAGGGCTGTGAAGTTTATCAAAACCTGCAGGCCAGAAAAAGCCCCGTACGAAACTCCACACCTAGGAGAACCCCTTCAATGTTTAGGACTAAGAACACGGAACAGAACATGAATACCCGTAACGTCTCATCTCCTACTTACGCTCAAATTGCAGGACTACCGCAACACTCAGAATCATCGCCCCCTTATGACAGCAATCTCAAACAGACAGCAAATGAGGACATCACTCTTTCACACTTCCTGACAAAATTCGAGACTATGTTCAGTCAACTCATGCAGCAAAATAGCGTCATGCTTAATCTCCTTACAACACTTGTCAATAAACTTTCTAATTAATAATGAATAACAATTACAGGATTGGATTATGGAACGCCAATGGACTCTCTCAACGCACCCTAGAACTCAAAGCTTTTCTTCTTGAAAACAGATTAGACGTAATGCTTATATCTGAGACACACTTCACAGACAGAAGCCATATTAGGATTCCAGGCTTTACTGTTTATGATACCCAACATCCGGACGGGACAGCTCGTGGCGGAACCGCTCTGTTAATCCGAAACAATATAAAACATTATCTCTTCTCTAACGTCAAAACTGCTCACCTACAGGCGACCAACGTTTTAATTGAAGATCAAAGAGGCCCTCTAATTGTTTCTGCAGTCTACTGTCCCCCAAAACACAGAATCAATGAAACTGACTTCAGCTCTTTTCTTGGAACTCTTGGTGCACGTTTTTTGGTGGGAGGTGACTTTAACGTAAAACACCCGCAATGGGGTTCGAGATTAGCTAATCCAAGAGGTAGAATTTTATATAACGTCATTAGACAAGAATCCCTGTCCTTTCTGTCCACTGGTCAACCAACCTATTGGCCTTCTGACACAAATAAAATACCTGACCTAATTGATTTCTTCTTAATACGAGGCTTGTCTCATAAATACTACAAAGTTGAATCTTGCCTTGATTTGTTCTCTGACCACACTCCAATTATTGCCACTATTAGCAATACTATAATTGAGTCTGAAAGTCTACCAACACTCACAAATCGTCTTACTGACTGGGATTACTTTAGAGAGCTTGTAAATTATAATATCTCGCTAGAACTTCCACTCCACACGCCTGCTGAATTGGATGCGGCTGTAAATTCTCTCACCAGTACTTTTCAAAAATCAGCCTGGGAAGCTACACCTTGCAATACAGCGAAGAATAAGCACTTGAACCTTCCTCTGGTTGTCCGGAAGAAATTAGCTGAGAAGCGTAAATTGCGACGAATTTGGCAGCATACTCATCATCCGGATGATAAAAGAAAGTGGAATTCCGCGGCCAGACAACTTAAACGATTGTTGGAAAATCTAAAGAATGAAGGGATTCAGGATTATCTAGAAAATCTGTCACCAAATGAAAGTACTGATTATTCTCTGTGGAAGGCTACTAAACGATTAAAAAGGCCACTATTACAAATACCACCAGTACATAAACCAGATGGTAGCTGGGCGCGCAGCAATACAGAGAAATCCCAGGTTTTTGCCGAACATTTGGTCAACGTTTTTCAACCTGAAGCCAGCAAGAACGTCTCTTTCGATGAAGAGGTACAAAGATACTTACACTCCCCGCTCCAAATGACTCTACCTATTAAGCCTTTTAAAGTTAAGGAAATCAAGGAAATAATCCTGTATAATTTGAAAAGTAAAAAGGCTCCCGGCATTGATTTGCTATCGGGGAAAGTTCTAAAGGAGCTGCCTCACAAAGGCGTTGTACTAATAACATACATTTTCAATGCCATACTCAGACTCGAATACTTTCCTCTTCTCTGGAAATCGGCTCAAGTTATCATGGTCTTAAAACCTGGTAAAAACCCTCAAGAGCCCTCTTCTTATCGACCCATAAGCCTTCTACCGATACTTGGTAAGATCTTTGAAAAGCTGTTTGTAAAACGACTTATGCCAACAATTGTAGAAAACAACCTAATTCCGGATCACCAATTTGGTTTTCGAGAAAAGCACTCTACGGTAGATCAAATACACAGACTAACAAATGTTATCAATAAATCGCTGGAATCGAAGATGTTCTGCTCAGGTGTGTTTCTCGACGTTTCCCAGGCATTTGACAAAGTCTGGCATCTTGGACTCTTATATAAAATAAAGAAAAATCTGCCACATAATTGTTACCGTATCTTACATTCCTACTTAGTGGGCAGAGTGTTTCAAGTCAAGTACTCCGATGCTACTTCTCCTCTATTACCAGTGGGGTCGGGTGTTCCGCAGGGTAGTGTCCTGGGTCCTCTGCTCTACCTCCTGTTCACCTCGGACTTACCGTCAGCAAGTGAAACCACTGTTGCTACCTACGCCGATGACACAGCGATCCTAGCGACACACTCCGACCCCTCAATAGCATCTCTTATACTACAAGAATCATTAAACAGCGTTCAGTTATGGCTTGATAATTGGCGCATAAAAATCAATTCATCGAAGTCAGTCCACGTTACCTTCACCACACGTAAGGCAAACTGCCCTCCAGTCGCAATCAACGGTCAACCAGTACCGCAAGCTGAAAGTGCTAAGTACCTTGGGATGCATCTGGACAGGAGACTAACATGGAAAAAACATATAACATCTAAGAAGCTTCAACTTAATCACAAGGTCAGAAACATCTATTGGCTTATAGGCAGACAATCACGGTTAAGTCTCGTCAACAAACTCTTGATCTATAAAGTCGTGCTTAAACCGGTATGGACTTATGGTATTCAACTTTGGGGTACTGCAAGTACAAGTAATATTGAGATTATCCAGCGCTTTCAGTCCAAAACACTTAGATCAATAGTCGACGCTCCTTGGTTTGTCTCAAATAACTCTATACACCGCGACGTCAAAGTTTCAACCGTGAAAGAAGAAATCATGCGCCTCTGCAGGACTCACATCTCCAAACTAGAACAGCATCCCAACCACCTGGCAATTAACTTGTTAGACAACAGTGAAGATATTTATAGACTAAAAAGACACAAACTATTAGACTTACCATTCAGGTTTAACTCATAATGTATTCTCTGTATTTTCTGTATTGTACTGTCTGTGATATCTGTTCTGTATGTTTTTGTATTCGTGTCATTCATACGTGTTAATGTCAACCTGTATTTGAACTTATTGTATCATGCCAGCAGGAAGTGATAGTGACTTTTGTTCATTTGTTTACATGTTTTTATCATTTAGTTTTGTATTTTGTTACCTCTTTAATCTATTATCAAAACAAGAAGAGCTGTCAATGGTCAGCTCTTCATAATCCTGTGTGTGTTGTCAGCCAATTTGTTAAATGTTCGCTCAGTCGAACAGCTTACAGATCTCCAATAAATTAAAAAAAAAAAAAAAAATAGCGAACCAAGTTTCATCATATCTCGAGCATTCAGCTTCGATATTCACGTTTTCCTTTCAACATCATCCTCATCCTCGTGCTCATCTCGTCATAATCATCATCATCATCGCCATCGCCAGCAGCAACACCATCATCACCAACACCATCATCATCAGTAGTTTTATGTTCATTTGTAAATTCAATGAGATGACTTTGGTTTGCAACTTTATTTTCATTTTCCAGAAATTCTAAGTTTTAAAGAAATTATTTGATGTGTTCTGTTCCCCTTCCCACTTCTCTGTTACCATGCTGACCACATGGTTTTCTGTCATCGTGTCTCAGTTTATGGCCGGCAAACTTATAACTTTCTTCATAAAAGCGATACTCGTAAAGAATGCGTCTTATTCTTTTTCCTACCACAGAACAATTACTTCTTACCAATTTAATTTTGCTCAAAAATTTAATATTAAAAAAGTTATTTTTCCTATTTATTATGATTTACAGGGATATGTTTTCCCGATATAAAAAGTATTTTACTTTTTGTGTTTCAGCAGACATTTCGAAAAACAAGATTTCTATGCGGACGTGTTGAACGGAGGTGTCCATCTACAGCCAGAAACCTGATTTGCCATTTTAGGCTGTTCGGGTTTGTTATCTATACACTATCTCAACCACCTTCGACGTGTTCGCTGTCAGACATGTGATATGCATAAACATGTCGCTGGACACTCCTTGTCATCTTATCAGTAATGCCTATCTGATTCTAGATATTTTGTAAACCTATAAGGTACCTACCAAATTTCTTGGACTTATGAACACACGACATTCAAGCTAGGACGACCACTTAACCGCTTGTATACAAACACTTGAACTGCCCGTCTATCATCCTCTCCTTGCCTGTCTGTCTATCCTTAAACCCTCAGCTGGTCGTTTGTATATCTCGCGCTCTCTCTCCCTTCCCCTCTCTCTCTCTCTCCTTTTATTGTATTTTATAAGCGTGGTTTTAATATATACTAAAATGTTCTGAGCTAAAAACAATTTTCGAAGGAGAGTAGATTGATTAACGCCTTATCACGGCTAAAGGTAAGCGTTTTGTGTAAAGTGAACTATTCTTATCGCAAACATAGCAGAAGACGAAAGAACACGCAGGCTCCATGACAATAATAAACTGTTCATATTTTAACTCAACATATTTATTTGATATTTTTAACTTGGCAAAATACTTGCCGTTCAACTTGGCAAAATTAATTTGCTATGACTCCAAGTTCCGCTATTTAGAGACAATCCAAGGTAATTAACAAGATAATATCCGTATTAAGGTGGCTATTGAATTACAATGTTTTGTTAGATGACCCTATTACTAGTCACCCTAGGCGTAGTTCACCTCGTCTCACTGAACTATAATACTCTTGTGTACATCAATGGGACTTAATGTGTAACAGCAATTTTGGACACATAAGTAGGAAAGAAATTAACTACCGACGGCGAATATTTGCAGACTCATGATCCAGTGCATCACAGCTCCTGTTGTAGTTTGATTGGGACACACTGTTAAGAAAACAACCGATTTTTTAAGACAATTACGTTACAATATAAACACTAATTTCCTTTCCTTTCACCGAAGCCAGTTTATGTCCTCCGTACCATAGTTATTCTAAAGTTTCATTACATTGTATTACATATACAACACTTAGTTCCAGGGAAAGTAACCCACTAATGTTTCATGGAAACGCAATGTGCCTTTCAGAAAATTTCAAAAGCAGCTGTCAAAACACTTCACATTTAGTCCACTGACTGAACAGCGTAAAGGATTTCTTGGAAACCGCGTAGTGACCACGATTGACCAATTACTGACGTAGAGAAAGTGGGCATTGTGTTGTTTAGTGCTGTTTTTTATTTACTAACTGTTAAATACTTTGTCATAAGTAAGTTGCAGTTTGTTCTCTAGGCACCAATGACACGGATTCCTTATTATCAAAGTATTTCTAATATAAACTGATTCAATATTTATTAAATTGAAAATATTTTATGTACAGGGGATACATAAAGAAGCAGAGAAGAGAAGTAAAGGGTGGTATAGAGAGATAGAGAGGTTTGGAAAGAAAGTTTGGAAAGAAATGTACGTATAAAGTAAACAGATAAATGTGGGATGAACTTTTGGTCCTATAGTACAAAGTTTTACAGTTAATACAGCGAAGTTTTTATATGGGTATGAAAGAGGTTGTACTAGAAATTTAACCTTTTTTACAATCTCATATATGTAATTTCTTAAACACATGTGTGTGTGTGTGTGAGTGTTTGTGTGTATTTCCTTTTATTTCCATATATGTAGGTCTATTTTTTGGACTTCCGTAAGTACTTTTCAGGTTAATTTTGTATTCTATTGTAAATTGTATTTGTTGATGTAATAAGTAATCGTAAATTTTATACTGTATTTTGATATTGCAACTCCGCTACATTTAACAAACCAGGGCATTTAGATTGAACAAAAACAAATAAATAATTAGTCAAACGGTTCCTGTAACATCGTAATTCAAACGTTTGATTCTCGTTCTTTCATGTCAGGCTGACGCTTCATTGTTTAACCAACTTTGTTACGTTGTTTCAGAAACGTGGTAAAGTTTGACTACTCTAACAGGGAGATATAAACTATTTAGACATTTTTGTATGAAAATTCATTTAGAACACTAACCGAATTTCAATAATGTTAATCAAGAATGATCTAATTAATTAAAAATTATTCACAATAGCGTCTTTGCTCAGGAAATTGGTGAGCAGGTTAATCTTATAAATGTTATAATAGTTCTATACTTCAGTCTTTACAATTAAAAGAGCAAAATTAAATTTGAAGAAATTAAAATAAAAATACGCCAAAATGTATACGCGGGCGCGTGTGTGAGGGGATATATTTCTCGAAGGTATAGGTTATTTTTTTCGCTACCGTCAAGTACATTCATAAATTAAATCTGAACTTGTAATGTAGACATAAATTGGCCATATCTCTCTTCCAGTTCAATTACAAAACCTTGATATTTCCTCAAATAAATTTCAATTATGAAATTGTCTACATTTGTTTTAAACTGTGTTCACATACCTGTATATTACCTTAGTTCATTAAATTTTCTTAACTGAAAGCAATAAATATGAGATAATGATACGTATATATTAATTAAAAAGACAGTCATGGTAACAGCTGTTTTTATTTGTAATGCTACACGAGGTGGAATTTAAATACTTTAGGCCTACTGTTTAGACATAAAACATGGTCGCCCGTTTTTTACTGGGGTTTGTAACAAAGATAAAATAACATGACTGTCTTTTCACAATCGCACGAGAAAATTAATTTTTTACATTCAAAGCATATTAGAGTGGACTGAATTGCCGGAGGTAAGACATGCAAACAGAATTGTACACAACACGATCGTGACTAATATAATTGTCGTACTAACATTTCCCATTATTACGAACATAAATTATGCTTTTTTGGCGTTGCAAATTATCGCCATATGACACACAGATGGACTCTTTCAACACACACACTGACACCTCTTGTTATCTCTGTGAAGTTCAAAATGTTGAATCCATTTATGGAAACGCTCGACAAAGAGAAAGATACACTGATCTCACATATATTAAGTTTAGTACGTACCTGGCCTTGGGCCAGTATATTTTCGTGACCAATTCTTCTTCTTCTGATCAGCAAGCACCAGCTGTCTTACTTGTATTTAAATTAATGTTGTCCACTCATGTGATTACCGCTGACACGGACTCGAGATCAGACACTGTATTGCAGATTAAAATGCTAAATAATCTTACCTTTGGCTATACATTTACTGGGCTAAGTGAGAATATCGATAAAGCTATAAACGGACGTATATTCAGGCCGCTGTAAATTTTAAGTTAAATGGACAGCACTTAAAACTGATATTTCTTGGAAATTATGTTTGAGATAATTCTCCCTGATTGCTAAACGTTCACTTTGAATTTCCTATCACGTACTTGCTGTTTCTGTAAGACTGCTTGTCGTGGGTAAATTCTACAGTAATTCAATTACACCACATACGATTTTACTACATTCTAATAAAATTATCTTTTTACATAATATTATTTTCACGTAATATTAAAATACTTGGCAGCCACGTTTTAATTCTTATAAGTACAATATTATAAAAAAACTTACCTGACTTACTCTTATTTAAGTAATTGACCTGTTATAAATAACAGGAGATCCCACTGGCATAGAGAAGAGCTTTGTCTCTCTCTCTCACTCTCTCTCTCTCTCTCCCCTCCCACCCTTCATATCTCTCTCGGCCTTCAGTCGTCAAACTGGTGAGTACAGAAGATGTGTTATTTATGTTTAAACTGCCACTTATTCTGGGAAATGCATTTTACCGGTCATTAAACCCTAATCGTATCAAAATAGCTACTTCTTAATATTTTTGACTTACACGGCCGAAGTTGAATCTCGGCTTTTGAAACATTCCGAATTATGATTCATTGTCGAGTATCATTTATAAGCCACATACCTCCGGTAGTTCTCTTCAGAACATAATGTAACCGAAACTTCTATATTTGAGTCGGACAAAGGACGCCAGAATTAAACATTCCACCCATTGTTTCTTAATGATATGAAAATAATTAGAACATTTCAAAGCAACTGCCATGTAGGCTATATTTTTTTATTTTACACAAACTTTCGTAAACAACATTTTTGGGCCAACGATCGTCAAGTAATTGATCCATGTGACCACTAAATGTATGATACTTCGTAATTTTCGTGTCTAATATTATTCTCCCTTGAATGCTGCTGAAGGGAGAATATCTCCCTTATCAAGGTGGGATTATCTTTTATAATATGACACAGGTACCCGCTTATGTAGATGGTATTCTAATTATTGGTAGATCTCTGCTTTCCGTTAAAGAAGCCTTCTTAAAGCTAGATGAAGGGCCACGCAAAACACGGATTAGAGTGAATAGAAGTTAAACGAAAATAATACAGTAGTATCAAGATGGAAGAGACATGTACAACACCAGCAGCATTACGTGTTTAGTGATTCCTGTTTTGCAGCTGTCTCTAGTTTCCAATATCTTGGCTCTACTATTAGTGAAAAACTTAACGAAAAGGAGGAAATTAGGAAGAGAACTGCAGCCGGGAACAGTGCGTACTTTGCTTTGGATAAAATCTTGATGATCGGGATGGTAAGACAGTTAGACCAGTTGTGACTTATCGCGGTGAAACATGGGCCTTTAATACGTCGGCAATGGACCTGCTGGACAGATTTGAAACAAAATTCCTTAGGAAGATTGCAAACCCAATTTGTGAAAATGAGATACGGCGAGCCTGTAACCCCTAGACTGCAGGTAGCGGATAGGGGATGCCTCCCAGATATTTGTGTAGGAGGAAAATGGAATACCTTCTACGGAGCAACAGGAACTGCTGCAGTGCAGTAAGGCGTTGGGTTGTCCAAGGCTAAGGAATACAAGCTGAAAAAATTACCTGGTTCTCCAGATTGGGGGTTGAATGCAGTGGGCCAGTTTCTCACTTACTGCAAAAATCATGCAATGACCAAAAGACCAAACAGTGACCCTCGGAAAAGATCGATAAGTGGTAAACGGACTGGAGATACAAAACGGGCTGTACATGCTGAAATGTACAGGAAACGTTTTAATACGAGAAAGAAAAGAACTTCAAAAAGGATTCAAACTGGATAAGGAAGAGAACTGTAAAGCACGAAGAGCAATAGGAATGTTAAATTAGATTTAATGGATTAGGATTTAATGTGAAACAGAAGTAAAGCAACAACCTACGTGACAATTGTTAAGACTATAATGCTATATAGGGCAGAAACGTGGACGATGAACATACAACGTCAGAAATGGTTGCTTTCAACAGAGACGGATTGTTTGCAAAGAGCGGCTACGAGATCCAGGGTAGAAGGAGTGAGGAATGAAACAATCAGGCAAAAAATGGAAGTCGAAAACACGGTTATAGAAGTGATAGAAAATAAAAGATTTATGTGGTACGGGTATCTCAGAAGAATGGAAGAAGGTAGAATCCCCAAAGCAGTGGCCGAATGGGACAGAGGAAACAAGAAGGAGGGGAAGCTTTAGAAAAACTTTATTGATTGTATACAGAAGAATATGGAAAAGTACGGCCTTTAATTAGAATTTGTTGAAGACAAAGATACGTGGAGAACCATGATCACAGTAGACTGACTAGGCGTATTGGGAAATTACTTGTAAGCCTATATGTTAAATGGATAATGTAATATATTTAATTTTGTTGAGTATGTAATATGTGTAATTTTTCTTTGTAGTGTATTGGTAGGAGAAATCCTCAGCGTTGAGGAAATTCTCTCTCTAAAAGGAAAACGGATACGACGGCGGAAAAAAGTAGAGAATTGTATGCATCATACGATGATCTCAGCATTAACTCCTTCATTAAAATAAAAAGATTGAAAAGGACAGTCAGAAAACTGTATACGGGTCCTTTTCGTGGAGTGAGATCTAAAGCACGGCCTGGGAGTCGGTGGAGAGACAATGTTCTGTGTGACCTCAAGCAGGCGAGGATATGGATGGCCGATAGTGGTTGAACAGGCCAAGGACAGCTACATGTCAATGATCAACGTCTGTTGCGCCAGTGAAAAAGAACATTTTTCTTTCTTTACTATATTTGTCTCGTAATTTCTTAATTTCTAAACTCTTCATTTCTAAAGAACTCTTTGGAGTCAGGATTTTTTCACAAGATCTTATTCAGAAATACATTTCATCTGATTTAGGAGCTTCGGGATTTTCTTTAACTTCAAACTTTCAGACCCATAAATGACTACGATTTCCAAACGGTAGAGTAAAACATTATTTCGGTTGTACGGGTTACTTTTATATTAGCTAAATTCAATTGCATTATAACTATCTTTACTAAAAATTGTTTTGTGGACCATAAAAGTGGGTCCAGGAGGCTTAAGAGATAATGGAAAGGGGATATCTATGACGAGACGGGAAAAGAGTTACAATAAGCAGAATGAGAAGAGAGAAACGTTCGGCGAGCAGGGATGTCAGCTGTATGGTTCGTAAATGGGTGGATAAATAAAGTTACATGTTATTTGATATTATAGCAAGGCATAATGGTAGTCAATTGATGTGAATATCTTTGAACCGTTTGCATAAATACGCCTACACGAACAATGGGTTTCAGTATATTTACCTGTTTAAATTAGTCACTACCTTGGGTGATCATTATTTAAAAAGGATTAGCTTATTAAATTTAGTTTATGTATTACGTATAGTAAATTGAAAAATGTAACTTTTGCTTTCGGAAGAGACCTGGCCAGGTTACGAAAAATACAGTTAAACTGTTTCAGCAACTTAAAACGGTATATGATCTATTAGTAATGTAATAACTTAAATGCAAATCCTTTCAATTCACTGGGTTTTCATGACTGTTATGCATACATCCAGAAAAAGGAATGGATATTTTTGCTGCACACTACCTTGAGCTCCCTACAACGACTCAACGTCAGATCACTACGATTTATCAACTTTTCTAATCTACCGTTCACTTCGATCAATGAGAGGGGAGAGGGAAGGCGTGATCGTTTGCGGAACGACCAATTAAGGCGTAAATTAAAATACACAACGTGGAACCAGTTCTACAACTTAGGTGCAAACCGGTGAACGCAGGGTGCAGTCGGAATGCAGTGATGATAACTTTTTCGTATCGTGTCAGTTTTGTTCTAATGGTTAACAGAAACGGATCTGCCGGGAAACATAAATATGAGCATTGTAGGCATAATTACTCATTGGTGTGGATTCTCTCATGACTCGTTTTGACATTTGTTGACTTAAACTGCTAACAATACAACTCTTAAAATAATGTTTCCAGTTAGTCTCTATTCGAGCAGAGGATTAACTGTAATGGACGTCAGGATATTATGAGCTGAGGGATCAAATTCAGACGTAGATATCTGTTATATTCCGTTGAAACGGGAAGAAAGACGGGATACAATTTATATTCATGCAATGTCGGTTTTTGCTATAATGCCATTTCAGAGATAGCGTATACAGCGATCTTCAAAGAAGAGAAAGTTAAACACCTGAGAAATCGGTTCAGTGAAATATCGATACAACACACCGGGACCAGAAAAAGTATTCTTGTAGAGGGAGTTTTCGTTATATAGAGAACTTAGAATATACTACAATAATTATCAGAGGTATAGATAAATACATTACACGTTTCTTCTTAATATATTAACAATTCATTGTTCTTAGCAATATTACCTATATAAAAATAATATGTAGGCCTATACATAATACCTACGTAGCATTAATTAAACATTACTTCCATCACTATGTAAGAAGATTTTAAGACGTATACAGGTATATTGCACTACATTATTGCATCATTAAAACATATCACGGGGGTAATGTGACTTGATTTTCCTTTTGTCAATTCAACGCGTGAAAAAATCGACCGTCTTCTTTCACATAATGTTAAAAAATATTAATGATTATAGCCTTTAAAAGCAAGTTATAAATAAGATTTAAACATCAAAATAATAGAGTTTAAAAAATATCTACTTGGAAAGTTAAATTACATATTTGTAAAAGTCAATACTTTTATTACACTTCTCCTATTAAAAAAAGTGAGGTAGTGGATAAAATTTAACTGGCGACTTCTTTACTGAGTTGGCATTCTACAGTTGGTAAATAATTCATGCAATCCCATATCGTCCCTCAGTTGTCCTAGTGTGCTAAAGTGTCGTGTTCCTCACACGGGAATACATTCAGTTAACAGTAGTGCTTTGTTACCTGTGACTTTGCTATTGTAAGACATTCAATGCATGCATGCATGCATCCATGCGTGCGTGTGTGCGTGTGTGCGTGCGCGCGCGCTTGTCTGGAGAGAGAGAGAGAGAGAGAGATTTTACAAATTCGAATATGTTTCAAACTTGAAACGATTTCTAAGATTCTCTTAAAAAATGCAACAGGAATTATGCATTATACGGAAAGAGCAGATGATGAGGAAGAACGGTGATTTATATAAAGCCTACCGAAAGGGTTAATGTTATAACACTTTGTTCTTTAACACAGATGTTTTTAAAAATTTTTTTAGGATTACATTTTTTTTTAGTTTTGTTGCTGTGTGTGTGTAGCCGTCAAACAAAAACTGATGCTGTTGAAATAAAAGGCTACACTGATTATGGGCACAAATCGAGATTTTATTCTTGATATTTTTGTCTTATTTAA
The DNA here is from genome assembly GCA_034769895.1 of Magicicada septendecula. NCBI lineage: Eukaryota > Metazoa > Arthropoda > Insecta > Hemiptera > Cicadidae > Magicicada > Magicicada septendecula. The sequence goes on along the minus strand of CM068368.1, from coordinate 357,541,774 downwards.
TATATATGAATAATCACAATAATATAGAAATATTGATTGGCGGTTAAAACGAAATGTGTAACAATTTCTAACAAAATATAGATATGAATGTTGGGGATACTTTATCTTTTAAATAAGAAGTAGTACATATAGGCCTATGTTTACAATCACTTTGTTCAATAATTGTGATGTTTACATATAATTATGATGCAGAGATTAATGTATTAAATGAGTTAAACTCACTCTTATTATTGTTAATTTTTAGTACTTGACACCTTATAATTAGAGCTGAGATTCTCAATCGTGGGATTTATCAAAGATGGCAGTGACTTTCAAGCAAATTAAGTGATTAATAATAAACAAATAATATGACCATAATTAATTGGTATGAGTGTCCTCCTCCTCGTTGGCCCTGATCTTGGGATTGATGCACCGTGCCGACGATTTATGAAAAGTTGATTTACACTACACTTTTACCATGCTCACGATACTGACACACGATTTAGGTTGTACATTCAATGTAAATGCAACCTTAAGTAGAATATAAATGTATCCTACTTATTTAAATCCTAAATAAAATAATAATGACTCCCATATGTACCACGGAAACAGCTTAGGAGTCAGGCAGGGTAGTCTGTCTTATGCGAGTCGTACAGCATACAAGGAAGGCAGTGTGGCCAGCACTACGCTTCAGCCACCCATTATTATCCTCAGGATGTTACCGCAGGTACTCGTTTTCAACAGGCTGAGTCGTCCTGGGGGCTGAAAAACGCACCTTGAGTTTATGGTTCGGTCCCGGGAATCGAAGCCGGTATCTCCAGATTAGTAGCCAGGTGCCATACGCACTGGTCTACTGAGCCGCCTAGGATTTAAATCCTAATTTGTTAAATACTCTGTTGTGCCGTTTTCAATTGCACCTACAGTTTAATGGGTTTTAAACATGTGCCCAGTATATTTGGGTCTTACATTTAATGTAAGAACACTAACTGATTCCGTTCACCACAACACATATGTAAACTCATCATCTCTCTCCATCTTTCAAACAACCATTGTCGTGTCCTGTTCATGTCTCTTCGCTTAAATCTAGTAACTTTCGTCTTTATGTAACATATTTTCTCCTTGCTAAATATCCTGTTCACCCCTATTTGTTTAGTTAAGAATAATATAACCTGTTTTCGTTTTGCAGCTTGGTTACATAAATCTCACATTAGATATAACGTACGCTTATAGGTACGCTTATCTGCCTGTTTTTTTTTTTTATTCTATTTGTCCAAACATACCCAAACGTTTATTGTGGAAGTGTCAATATACAGATTTTGATATCTAGCACCTTGGTAGATTTTACGAAGGAAACGGAACAAACTGTGTAAAGTAGGCCTACAGCTTGTGCTGGAATATATACACCATACATTATGTACATGTAGTTAATGTAATCGTATTTAAGATAACCTGAGTTTTTATGTTATAAATGTAAAATATTCGTCTATAATATATGTTATCTATTTTGCATGTAACATATTTTATGTCATATATTATAAAATATGTTTAAAATATTAATATCTTGAATACAGTTTTTTAAGTACAGAACGAAAAATGCGTCTGCAAGGCACCCAGTCACTACGAAATATTATAAAGCGAAAAAATATAGAAGTTAATATTAAAAGAATATTGTTAAAAAATACAAAATATAGTTTAATAAAAATAAACAGGTGCGCGCGCGCGCGATGTTTACTTGTCATAGGCTACAGTGTGGCGAGCGCTATCACAGCAGCCATGTCTGTGTGTTAGCTGTTTACATTCTACCACTCGGTCATACAGTGTGGCGAGTGCTATCGCAGCCCCCATGTCTGTGTGCTACCACTCGGTCATACAGAGTGGCGAGCGCTATCGCAGCACCCATGTCTGTGTGAGTTAGCTGTTTACATTCCACCACTCGGTTATACAGAGTGGCGAGCGCTATCGCAGCACCCATGTCGGTGTGAGTTAGCTGTTTACAATCTACCACTCGGTCATACAGAGTGGCGAGCGCTATCGCAGCACCCATGTCTGTGAGTTAGCTGTTTACATTCTACCACTCGGTTATACAGAGTGGCGAGCGCTATCGCAGCACCCATGTCTGTGTGAGTTAGCTGTTTACATTCTACCACTCGGTCATACAGTGTGGCGAGCGCTATCGCAGCACCCATGTCTGTGTTAGTTAGCTGTTTACATTCTACCACTCGGTTATACAGTGTGGCGAGCGTTATCGCAGCACCCATGTCTGTATGAGTTAGCTGTTTACATTGTACCACTCGGTTATACAGTGTGGCGAGCGTTATCGCAGCACCCATGTCTGTGTGAGTTAGCTATTTACATTCTACCACTCGGTCATACAGTGTGGCGAGCGCTATCGCAGCACCCATGTCTGTGTGAGTTAGCTGTTTACATTCTACCACTCGGTTTGTCTGCATGCAATCACTGTTATTAATTGCCACTAACGCCACACAAAACACTTCTATTAATAATATGAAACCTGCAAATGTGTTTATCTTGATACTTCTGTCTTTTTCATTTTCCATACCATACCATACGTACTGCCAACGTGGCACACCACAGCACCTGTATCGTTCGGGGTAATTAATTCCTTCTAGTGGTGGAAAAATAATTTAAAAGAATATTTGTAACTTCCTGTTTTTTATGTTGAAACTTACAAAAATGTTTACTACACTGATAAACAGCATGTGCTATAAGAAAATGATGCAATGATATCGTTGAAATACGCCTGATGTGATTACGTTTTAATCGGAACACACACACGCACACGCACACACACACACATTTAAGCACTTTTAATCTTTGCCGAGTGCTGTCTAATGCAAAAATAATTTCGACTAAATGCAAAATTGGCGCTAATACAGTCGTATTCAGTATAAAAATAAAACGTGTTAATAATGTTTTTATTTAATTTATCATCTGAAGTGAAGTATTTCAGTCAAGTTCATAGACCGGCTTATGTTAATTATTCACTGACTAAAGAAAGACGCTGAAGTGTTTCCCAGTGGTGGCAACACCAGTTTACGATTCTAAATGATGTAACCTACTCCATTAATAAAACACCAGTAATACAGTAGGATCTCTTGACATTAAAAGGGCATAGTTACAGTGCACCAAACGTTTGCTAAAGTGGAAACAATGTAACGTTTTATTATTTCGTACATATTACCTTCCTTAATGTGGTTTTATTACTGTAGGATGCATCTAAGTCTTATTTGGATCTTATGTCTTATGCATTTCTGACTTCTTTGAAAGATCTTACACCTCTTACGCCTGAAGTGGCAGACCGCCCTGCCCCTCGTACACTGTTTCGATACCACACAAAGGAATATGAACGTTATGAATATTCTTACATTTGTCTGAAACAAATATTTGGAAACCATTAAGAACACAGTCTCCCAAATTTTGTAGTAAGGCTAAATGTTTAAACGAAAAGTAGAGAATATAAAATATTATACATGAACATTACAAGTCAATAATGACAACATTTTATTATGGTAAAGAAACAAAAATTTAGTAAAACACAAAAATTCTGCCTTTAATGTTATATAAATAGAGCTGGTTGAATTTTCAAATTGATGACTCGAAGATATTCGGCAAGCCTCGGCAAAGAGGTTAAAGCAAATATGAAAAGCTCATAAAATGATTATAACTGAATAACAGCATTAACCTAATTAGATTCTCAGCCTAACTAGTGACTGCAATTTTATTATAACTTATAGACTCAGTTTAAAGGATAAAATTCAGATTATTTAGATGAAATGTTCACGTTACTTGGGGCTTCTTTTGGGGGAGTCCAGGTGACAAGAGAAAAACAAATACAAAGCCCATAGCTGAAGCAGGTAAATGTTCTTGAAACTGAAGTTGAACAAACCTGTAGACAGGATTTAGGAGGAGCCCCCGCAGTTGACAAACCATGGTCATGTCCGAACTAAACTTACAAGTCCTACAATCAGGTTGTCAAATTGGTGAGAGGTACGCCTATAGTTTGGCTACGTTTCTTATGCAGCTCACGTAGCCCTAATGCTTACACAAATATAAACACTACAATATCTAAACACGTTTATCTACTGTCTAGAATGTAACATCCGGTCTAAAAAAAAAATCATTTCTATCAATTAGTAAAAACTTTAAGAGAAAAAAAATCATTTCTAACAAACAAACGAATTCACTTCAGCGGCTTGTCGTACCGAATAGCTCCATTTTTAATAAAGGCAAGCCCTCTTTAGCAATTACATACTTACGTTATACTCACAACGACTTAAAATAAAAAAAGTGAAATCGTATTTATTTTATACTTTGGTAAAAAATTATGGAATTAAAAATTATCCCATACAGTGTCTTACTTGAAAGTTGTGGTTTTCTTAAATTTTACTTAACCTTTTGTTGTAAATAATCTAAGAATTGTTTGACAACTCCTACAAAAAGCGACTTTATAACAACTGACTTTTCTCAGTGACATTCACTGATAACTGTCAGTGGGAATTAATTTAGTCAGTTGAGATGTAAATGCGCATTCAGGTCTGAAAATATACCAACTTAATGGAAGAAATAAATGATATAGGCGGTTACGGTGACTAGGAGCCGGCCTGTACGTTTTACTTGAATCTCACACAAACCGCTGCTTCTGATGCTGTCTGACCACAGGGTTGGCGTATTTTCCTGTAATACTTCTTGCCAACAGCAAGTATCAAAGGGTTAGATCGGACAATAATCATCGTAAAATATTTACCGACCTTACCCTTCTGATAATGTTCACGTACCATCAAAAGTTATATTTAGAGTTAGAACTATTTGAAGCATCAACTACTGCTGATATTTAAACTACTTGAACATAATTAACAGCTGATGACGTCACATGCCCCACTCGGCCAGCGCACCACAGCAGTGTATATTACGAGTATACGTTTAGAATTTATTGCATGTTACATATAATTCAACTAAGAATGCTTCGACCACAGAATAAACTGATATTATAATTACTTGCTAGAAAGATAATTGCACACATGAACATAACACATCTTATAATGCATACAATATTAGTTTAAATATCGGCCTAGTGTCAACAAATAAACTTACCTTCTTCCGTGTCCTCATTTGTAACTCTTTCATTTCGGATAACGTAAGTCTCTATCCTACAAGCTCACTAAGCTGTTTCTTCAAACAATATCACTACACAAATTTTTATATACACTTTTTATTTACAACAGAACTACACGCACTATTTGCTATGTAACACGCCTATTTATTTATGTACCGGTAACTACTTTTTTAAACTTGTTCATTTGTTTTCTTGATGAAGTTTCATAACTACGTTTTTTATTTTGGGCTATCTTATTTAACGCTTTCATTCTAATAAACGATCTTGTTCTTGCATAGCATCGCAAGGCAAATTCCTCAAAATGGGGAAATACTGTGCAGCTTCGTTCAGGTCGGCGGGATATTTTGCCAGATATGAAAATGGGAGGGGGCTTGTATGTTTTTACCATTGCCACTGGGGATTTGACTGGCGAAGCTACTTCAGCTACGCTGGTTAACGGAGCAAACCAATTGTTTGTTTCTGTTTTGTACTCATGGATTGTTTGTTTCATATGTCGGACTTTTCTTCTTTTGGTATTCCTCACTTTTATTACTTGCTAGTCATTGTTTTGATTTGGGTGAGTACATCGTCCTCGTCCTGACACTGTACGGAATTGAAATCTGGTAGGTTCGGCGGTTGAATGGTTAATATTCGATGGTTGAATTTGTTGGGACAGTAGTAAAAAATAGTTTGTGGGGGCCTGCTAGATTGGTGTAAATTGTTGAGATGAATAGGCTTGGTTGTGTGTTACCGGTTGAAACTGCATATCGGGTAGTTGAATATCCTGAGAGTTATAGTGCTTACTATGGGCTGTATTAGTTTGTCCAGGGCCTATTATGAACGGAAGCATTATTTTCTTAGTGAGTGGCTGTGTATGCAGTATATGCAGTATATACACAGACACACGTCTTCACACCCATGAGCGCACGTACGCGGAAGGCGTAAAATATGCTTGATATCTCTGAAGTAGATGATAGTCTTTTATGGCATAAACAGATAGACTGATTCTTAAATTACTACTTGCAATAATAATAAACAATGACTTTGTTATCACACTTACAAGGCGAGCTAATACACGTCCGTCCGCGACGAACTACGAGATCGACACTGAGGATGTCAAGAACCCTGTGTATGGATGTGGACGTCCTAAACATCTCGAAAGTAGAGAGGAATATAACTAATCGTACAAGTTCAGTGATTTGGCCTAAAAGACTAAGTTCTCCAGATTATGGAATTACGTAATTATCTAAAACAGTCCTTGGCCAACCCAGAATAAATCGTAACTTGAGAAGGGAGGCATTGTCTTCAAGATCCGAGTAGTTACGTGATATTTGGATTAGGTAACTAATAATATAGCAGCTTAATAGACCAAAAGAGATCATTAGTACCTACTTCCAAAACAGAGTAATAACTCTCCGAAAGTACATGAAAGTGCCGTAAATACTGGATTATCATAGAGGTCGGTTCTTGGACCCCACCCTATGGATATATTTTATGAAGGGGTATTCTATCTAAATTTAATATAGGATGACACTTTGATTGGTTATGCAAATGATCTAGTTCTAGTAGTTTTTACTAATGATAAGACGACAGTTAGTTGATGCGCGATTTAAAATATGCGAAGAATAAGATTTTGGTTAGTAAGACAAATTAACACTCGCTCTAGATAGGACAGAGGCCTTAATTATCAGAGGGGAGAGGAAGAGGAATGACATAATAATCTTTTAAAGTAGATGGGCACAAAATTATAATTAAAAAATAAAATATTTAAATATTATAAGGGATCCGCAAAACATCTTCGGCAGACATGTAACAACTGTAATTAATAAAACAGCTGAAAATGGGTTGGAATGTTAAACTAATTGATGCCGATATTGGTGACTCAGTAGCAAAAAAAAGGGCTGTTGTTAAACGATGCTGTATAGTCAGCAATACTGTACGGCTCACAGATCTGGAAATATACGATTAGAAATAAACACAGATATAGAAATACGATTGTTAGGGCACAAATAAGAATACGGATTACAGTAGCTTCTGCGTATCGGACAGTGTGCTGAGGCGCTACATGATATTTCAGGATATACTCCTCCTCTAGACTTGCTCCTGATTCAAAGGAAGGATGCAGATGCAGAACTAAATGATGAAGCCCGAGAGAAAATTTTAGGAGAATGGGAAGCAAGGTGGGATAGAAATGTAACAAAAGGGCAGTGCACTATGCCCCCAATAGCATATGACCTTGGTTGGAATGTAAAGCTGGAATATTGTATCACACATTTCCTAACGGGTCGTGACTCCCTCAGACCTTTCATGCGTAGGATCTATAGGACATATGATGAGAAGTGTGTATACTGCAAGGAGGTGACTAGCCCAGAATACTCAATGTGTCAATGACTAAAGTGGGAAAGAATGCGATACAATTTAGAAACAGCGCTCTCAATTGGGGGTGAGATAGCAGGATTCATGGTAAGTAGCGAGTATAGAGTAATAAATGGTAATAATAATAAATAGAATAAAATACATCTACTTGTGAAAACAGTGATGAGCAACAAGGAGTAAGAGGAACGGGCTTACAGGTATGACACTTAACACTGTCAGTTGTACCAGATGGAAATGTCTCAATCAGACGGTACCGGGGACAGCTTTCGTGAAAAAATAAAGGGGTTTTAGTTGGTAGGCTACCGCTTATGATGGGGTAGAATCCAACACACTTGACACGCACGACACTTTAGTTCAACACACGTGACACGGACAGTCAACAGTCTCTTACAAAGATTTCTCTTCAATAAATAAAAAAGAAATCAAAGAAAAAGGCCCGTGGTAATAGGGCTCGATACTAATCTAAATACTCAATTCCCAGGCGTAACCATAAAATGCCTCTTCCAGGCCACAGGTTAATTTAGCATATGGAAATGAGGACATGGGATAATATACTGAGATAATGGGTGGGTGATATTTAGTTGTGGTCGCATTCCCTTCCTTGAATGACGAACAGGGCTTACTCAGGCAGCTTACCCTGTCTTCCCTAAAATACTTCAGCAATACAAAAAAGAGCTATGATCATTACAAAAATTATTTACTTAGTGAGTTATTAAATGATTGTGAATCAGTGTGAATAAGTGTTTTGTGCTATGCATAGTGCGTTGGACTACGTTTGGGTTAACTGCATAAATGTTCAATGAAGTTTTTAATAGTTTAACTATTTAACTATCCCTGACTTACATCGAGAATACTTTCATACCCGCAGTCATCCACGATAGAACATTTTTAAATTACAGGTTCTAATGTGATTCATTGGTAGAAACATATGCTGTGCAGATAGTATTGTCCAGCGTCAAACAGTGAATGAGCTGTTATGTATCAGTAAAATAACAAACCAGTAATTTGCATATACAAAATACATGCACGCGCGAGCATACAAAAAACAGATAATGTCAAGTAAGATGTAAGAAACGAGATGTCGTAGACATAATGTAGAGTGCAGTATGTAAATACCGCGACTCCCAGATTATTATGAAATAACCGGCCTGCAGTTATGAGTATGTGTATTGTATTGTAGTAATGACCAGCAGGCGTGTACATTAAGATAAGACGTCTGCGTCTACAATTATGTGGATTAAATTGTGTATGTTTTTATGTTATATGTCTGCGTGCCATTTGAATGTTTACATTTTATTCGCATTTCACAACAAATCGTTTATTCTGCTGCGTGTCGAGTGTTCACACGATTGATACTGAGTACCTATGAATAGGCTACATTTGTTTTGTAGAGGTGTGCGTGCGTGCGTGCAAATAAGTAGTACTAATTGTCTACGAATAGTCATGTGTAAAGGTTCGTAGACACCTATGCTAGAGGTTTTATATATATAATAGGGTTGCTACAGCTAGTGCCGTCTCCCTTCCTTCAACCTGGCTTTCCAATTCTCCCGCTGTTCCCATTGTCCTTCCTCAAGTCCTATACGTTGCATAGATTCATCCACTTCGTCCCTCCAAGATCTTCTCGGTCTTACCCTTCTTCTCCTTCCTAATGGATTCCATTCCGTCACTTTGTTGATCCACCTATTTTGGGCTCTCCGGACATGACCGTACCACACCAATCTTTTTTCTTCGATGTAGTCAATTACACTTCTTTCCGCTTCCATTCTTCTTCTGATCTCCTCGTTTGTTATTCGGAGTGTTAAAAAATTCTGCAATGTTTCGAGTTGCTCGGATATTCAGACAAAAGTAGGTCTAATCCTCTAGGATCATGGGCATAGGTTCAAACTCCCCCGAAAATTTCCAGTCCTCTAAAAACCACAATATTGTGCTCTTAATATAAGTCCAGGTACAAATGCCTTTCTGAACAACGTTTACACGAAATTTTGTTTCGTCTAGACAGACTACATCATTGTCACTCAAATACCAGAGTCTATCAGTTTACCAGTGACCATTTATAAGCATCACGCCTTGTTTACAAAGCTATTGTGTCACTTTAGATAAAGGAGGTACAGTAGAGAGAGTTATTACAACATTGTAATGTCAACAAAATTGTATGTCAATATTACAGTTTTTTATCATGCTCTGTTCCCGTGTATTCTCGCAGTGTTATGTCTGAGTGTCAGAAAGGATCAACGTTGAGTACCCCACTCATCTGACTTTTAGCGGTATTGAATTAAAGAGAATACTTCTTAAACTCGTCAGTGTTTTCTGAGTCGCGTTTTTGTGCGCATGTATCACGGATCAATGGGTCAAATAACAGTTACAGTTAGAGTCTAAATAACAATTGTGTCAAAATTAAAGGGTCCGGAGAAAAGCAATTGTCGCTGTTTAATATTGTGCAGAAAAAGAAGAGATGGGGTGTTAGTGATAGGTCTACAAGTTCAATTTCTGCCCAGAACTTCCAAGATAATCCTGTTGAGGTACGTATGGTTACTAAACAAAAGTAATAGTAATTAGTGGGCAATATGTAGATAAGCAAAGTATAGACGATTTTTCAAAAGAACATCTACTGAAATCTCAATGTGGTCCACCAGAAAATTATGTATTCCCGGTACATTCATAAAGAAATCTTTGGTTTCAAAAATCATAGTGTTTCAAGTTTTCCTGGCGTATTTAGAACATCTCCAAGGGGCTCTCTGTATGTGCTGTGTTCGTTTTTCTCGGTACATTGCCGATAAAGGTAGTCATCAGTATCTTGGACTTCTGGTAACCAACGTCTTCATACCAACGGGAAGCATGCCCTAGAAGATTTTACCCATATGCAAATAAATCTTACAATCAAAAGAGTGTTGAATGTGCTGATAACTTTTTGAAAGTAGTAGAGGCAAAGCAGCAATCTGTTGTGCACCAGCTGGGGAAACATGGAGAAAGCTCGTCTGGATGCAGAAAATCGAAAAGTTCTAAGGTCAATAGTGCACACTGTGACTTTCTGTGGTACGCGAGAACTAGGTATTCTTAAAAAACACGACTCTGGTAATATTACGTCACAGGATATTTAGTTTGTGTAATCTTCCAGGACATTAATGGTGGTAATTTTCGTGCTGTTTGGAGATTTCGTACGCAATATGGCGAATTGGTTTTAGAAAATACCTTGAAAGTGGTCCTACAAATTAGCAGTTTAAAAATTCCATTATTCAAAATCAGATTATTGAAATCTGCGGTAACATCTTAAGTGAACAGATTGTTAAAAGAGTGAACAGATCACAATGTTTTGCCGTTCTTGCCGCGAAACAAACACGGTGCACAAGCTTACATACAGCAGCTCCCTACGCCAGTGACTCTCTATGTACATTGTAGTCTCGTTCTTTAGCTCTGGCATGTTCGTGTTCTACCCAAATCTGCAGAAATTGTTTAAGTGCAATACAATTGGTGGGAACATTCTTTATACAAAGTAACAATATTCTAAAGAACATATTTGGGTCATGACGCACACGACCGCTTGTTTACGGGCAAAACCCATTGGGTGTACAAACATGAGGAAATTCTGCCCTTTAAGGAAATTTATGTACCTACTGTTCACGTTCTGCAAGAACTACAAGGATCTGTTAACAGATACACGTCTCAGCAGGCCCATCAATTCTTATACCATAACTCAAAGTTTGCTTATGATTTCCTTGTTATCTCTTGGAAAGGTGTTTTCCTTTACCCTTCCTCCTTGTAAAGCATTTCAAAACATTAATTTTAATCTTGCAGCAGCACTAGAACAGTAAATTCATTTGTTGATTGTTTTGAATATTTCATACAGAAATGTAACTCACAATTTGCAGAAGTATTCAGTAATGGATCAAAACTTCTGAATTTCTGTGACAATAACAAAACCAAGGAATATTTCTTCGATGAAACATCGCCACAATGCTCCTGCTGAGACTCCAGAGGAATATCGTAGAGACATGTTCTTGCCTTTTCTTGACCGTGTTACTGCTAATCTTGAAGATACGTTTAAATATCATGAAAGCCGTAAGTGTCCCTACAAAGAAATAATGCTGGCAAAATGTATAAATTAAAATACGAAAGATATAACACTAGTAGCGGAATTTTATCATAAATAATTTTTTGAGGCAGTTACAGTTGTTGCAGAATTGCAGTTGTGTGGAAGGAAAAGTGTATAAAAGGAGAGCCAAGTCCAAAACCACACAACGCGCTGGATGGATTCATTTCATGCAACCCCATATTTATTCCCTATATAAAAAAGTTACTTTAAATTTTAATAACACTCCCAGTTTTTACAGCTACCCTGAGAGATCATTGTCTACTCTGAAACACCTAAAAACTTACTTAACGAACAAAACTAAAGCAAAGGTAATTCCCATATTCAAGAAAGGTGATCGTAATACTTGCAGGAACTACAGAGGAGACAGCCTTCTTAATACTTCATATAATTTATATGCATCTATATTAAGAACAGCTCAATGCAATAATGGAGACCATGCTTTCAGAGACACAAAACGGTTTCAGGAAGGGCAGATCGTGTTTACGTTGTATATTTACAATGGCCCAGCTCATTGAAAAGCGTAGAACTCATTATCAGCTGCCCACATACATAGCTTTCATCGACTTCGAGAAGGAGTTTGACAGAGTGTATAGGAGGAAACTATGGGCAATAATGGCAAGGAAAGGGATCCCAGAACATCTGATTAGAGTCTTTATGTGGAGAATGAAATCTTAATTGAAGCAAGGAAACCGAGAACAGCTCCTAGATTTGGCCTGATCAATTGTGGAGTACGACAAGGGTGTCCATTATCACCTTCTCTTTTTAATTTATATGTTGACGATATCATACCAAACTGGCAGATGTGTCTCCCAAAGTATATCATGATTGGTCACTCTACAATTGACACTCTGTTGTTTGGGGACAATTAGGCTATTTTGTCGGACTCAGAAAACAGGTTGAAGGTGGGTATACATTTGTTAAATCGAATCTGCATGGACTGGATTATAAATACCCACACTTAAGTCCAAGGTGATGGCTTTTCGTGGAATGATCCCTTACGGGCAAAAATTGTTATAGACGGTACTGTCCTGGAACAAATCAGCAATTTTGAAATTACGTAAACAATAAATTATTTATTTACATTAAAAAACTAAAAACTATATAATAGTTATTTTAATTTGAATATTTAAAATATTTATATTTATGTATTTGTTTCTCTTTGTTACATCATCTTATTGATTTTTGTAAGTTCTTTCTTTAAAAATAATTGTTCACGTGCGCGTGTGTGCAACTCTTGGATGTTGATGACGATGATGATGATGACGATGATGTGCTGATTCCAACGTAGACTGTTAGTTGTCTGTGTTACTACTGTATGATGATGATGGTCCTAGTGTTCCTCCGGCTGAAGATGTTGATTATGACGAGTCTATGAGGCGGAACAAGCCCAAATATTGTCTCAGTGAGTAAATTATTAGCGTCTTGTCCCTCGTTCGAAATTGTCGGTGGTATTTATAGTCTGGTGTATACTGACATGTCAGGTAAGGAAAAATTCCGTCTTCATAATGTTCAGTTTGGTCTAAGCGTCCTTTTCCAACACATCACTTTTTTATGTTTTTCCAGTACGGGAGAATTGATGTTCAAACGCTAAATGGGCAAGTTTCCACTCGTTATGTTCATATACGAAGGTCATTCAATAAGTAAACAGACAAACAGTTGTAGAAAAGAAATTAATTGTAGCAGCTGATTGAAACTTTCAGGAATGTTACCTGGTAACCTCGTTGTGAGTTCTGATCAGCTGTTCAATAATATATTGCATAAACATAACCAATACAGTTTTATTTACGATGGCGTGTCCTCTTGAGGACAGTACTTTCCAAGAACAGCGTTCTGTTACAAGATTTTTGGATTTGGAACCACTATAACCACTAACATGGATTCACTATTTTGAACCTGAGTCAAAGCGAAAAAGCGTGGAGTGGAAGCATCCCAGTTCACTAGCCAAAAAGGAATTCAAAACCCAGCCGTCGGCTGGTAAGGTGATGCTAACCATCTTTTGGAGCTCCCAAGGCCTAATTCTCTGTGATTACCTACAAGACCAGCATACCATCAATAGTCAGTACTATTCTGACATGACTGTGAACAAAGTTAAGCCTGCATTGAAGAAGAAATGTCCAGGATGGCAGAGGAAAGGTGTGATTCTTCTTCACGATAATGCCCGCCCACACACGGCAAAACTGACGCTCGAAACATTAAAAAAAGTAGGTTGGGAGATCCTGCCTCATCCCCCTTATAGCCCTGACCTTACCCCATCTGACGTTTTCTTGTTTCGCCCACTCAAGGAGACTTTGCGTGGTGTCAAGTTCAACAGCAATGAAGAAGTGAAGGAAAAAGTCCAAAACTGGCTTCGACATCAAGGTAAAGAATTTTTTGCTGAGGGAATGAAAAAGCTTGTAAAGAGATGGGACAAGTGCATGGACGTTGCTGGAGATTCCGTTGAAAAGTAAAAAAAAATTGTATTGATTGAATAACAAGTTTTGCTCCACAGCTGTTTGTTTGCTTACTTATTGATGACCCTCGTAACTCAATTACAAGCGTAACTAATTGCAGTTTATATAATCATGTTATGAGAACTTCGGCTTGCCGGGATGTAAGATCGGGGTCTAAAGTTGTTTGGTGCAAACGTTGGATATGAATTGCACGGCAAGCCGAAGTTCTCATAACATTAAGACGGCCGTGAAAGCCTCAGTCAGAATTTGATAACTCTGTTATCTTTGGATCTATTGCATTAATATTAAATTAACATCGACGAGCACGTATTTCAATGGGTTTTGCTGATTTGTGATATGTATTCTGTAAAGTTCAGATTTCATTAAATAAACATATTTAATTGTCGTCTTTTATTCATGTCTGAACCAGAGTTCATTAATACATGTAAAATACATACATACATACACAGAGAGCTCCATTTTTGTATCACCAAACAAGTATGGACCGCCTGAACATACCACACGAATTTACTACTGTACACACACTCACACATCCACCGAACACAAACACACACACACACACACACACACACATACACAATAAAATCGACAGGTGTTCACAACGACAGGTTACAGATACTATTGCCTGCCTATTCCTGTTCACACTAATTAAAATTATTTATTACAGTTTCTATATTAATTACACACAAAAATAATATTGACATTGTTGAATATGCAAATAAATGTAGTATACATATCGTTACAATGTGTGTGTGTGTGTGTGTGTGTGTGTGTGTGTGTGTGTGTGTGTGTGTGTGTGTGTGTGTGTGTGTGTGTGTGTGTGTGTGTGTGTGTGTGTGTGTGTGTGTGTGTGTGTGTGTGTGTGTGTGTAATATATTCTTATTTATAATAAAATATAAATTTCCCAGAACCGGCACACTACCAACAGCCAGCCCCGGTGAACCGGATCACGAAAATGAACGAACACGGCCATAACTGTGCGAAGCTTTAATGTTTACAAACTGTGGCAACTACTTATACTTTAAATTATTTCTGTGTCAATTACTCTGTTTGCAACATTGTTAATATTTTGTGTGTGTGTGTGTGTGTGTGTGTGTGTTCGGTGGATATGTGGGTGTCTTAAACAAGTGCATGACTATGCGGCTAACAGAGAAAAAGTATTTCTTTCGATTGAGTGGGTGCCTTTTTTTTTACCAACATTGATATCCGGAACTGCTGAGACATTATTGCAACAAGTTTAGTGCTGAGTAAAAAGAAATATAAGGCGGTTTTTATATGGTCATCTGAGACAAGAATGTACTGTCTAGGACAAAAATAAATTTACAATAAATCAACTGCAGTATCTGCTTCATTATAAATTTCAATGAATGTGCTCATTTTAGTTTCGTCTAATGTTTTCCGGCCTGTTATTTAAGCCTAATTTCTTCTTAATTGATGACTACGAGTATGGTAAGTAAAGTTTTCTGATACAACAACGATGTCCGAAAATAACGTTTTCGTTACATAATTTGTTGCCTCTAACTTTCATGTTTCTACTTCCAACCTTTCAATACCTAATAAATAAATATTAACATTATTTAAAGAGATTAATAATATTAATATTAAAGAGGTTATTAAAATTAATTGAAATCACGTATCATTACCTGAACTCTTTTTGTTTACCATTTGTTTCATTCTAAATAAAAGAAAACTTGCTCTTATATACGTTGGTTTCCTGCCAAAATGCTTTGTCAGGCACTGACTTTGCCAATTGAGAAGTCCAGCACGGTTGACAAATGGACCAAGTTACTAGACCGATCAAGAGGCACACTAAGTAGCAGCCATTTTTGTTCTGTAAAGCAAATATCTAAATGGAACTGAATATAGGCCTACGTGCTACAACGTAAGTAGATATCCCCGATTGGCGTTGTGATTATGAATTGTTTTCTTCTTTCTTTCGTTACAACAATGTTTTATATATATATATATATATATATATATATATATATATATATATATATATCCGTGTTATATTTTACGTTTAACTCTTTACACATCAGAACACGACGGGTATGCTAAGAAAAAAGCGGGTACGCTAAGCCAAATAGGTAGACATTTAAAAATTCGCTAATAAGTTATAAAACCTTCAAAGTCAGGTTTATTTATAGCCAATTTCCTATTCATACATGTTCTTGTATATTGCCTATTGAAATGTTTGATTACCCAACGATTTATTATTTTACATTTGACGAACCTGTGGTTAAAGAAATAAGTCAAATTTTTGTTAGTTGTTAGTTAGTTTGTTTTGTTAGTTGACAATACGACTGTGTTAGTATTAATTGTTGCGGTAAATGGCAACTATTAAACTATTCACAATATGTTATCAAAATAGTATTTATTACAATATATACATTAGAAAACTCATGTGAACATTGGAGCAATTTTACGGTCTTCTGAGACCTTAAAAATATATCAGGCAGCACCAGTGATTTATTATAGATTCTGTCATTAACAAGCTGTTTAACTTTTGTGTTTCTTGTACCGACTACTGTTTTTGCTTTGTTGAGGCTCTGGTGAAAGACATTTTTATCACTTAAGACAGTACCTTAACACTATGCATTAATCGTTAACACTTCGAAACATTACTTAATAATTTTAATGTATGCCTTGTCTGTATTAATGGTATTGTTAACAGATTAACACATTATTTGAAGTGCGTAGGCCTAAAATGATTACTTATGGCATTGGTCATTGAGACCTTTGGTTTGTGGTCCCGACTTTACAAAATTGATTACTTTACAAGACTACAACAAATAGGCCTATAGGTTTCCTGCATAAATAGAATTTAAATTGGTTGTTGTAATTGGCGCCACTTTTGAATAGTAGATGAGCTGTGTCTATGAAGTCTTTAATGTGAGCTGTAGAAGTCCTTGTCTATGAACCCTCAAGAAGGTAGGAAATGATGGTTCACGGTCATCAATTCCGGCTTCGGCTGGTTGTACAGACGCATCAAAATATACAGAACGATCTATGATAGGCTTGGAAGAGAAAGATAAATCGTCAAAAGTAAATATTGCATATAAAAATGTTAGAGTGCGAGAAATATGAAAGGCTGGGTTTACTCACGCGAGAAAGGAAAGCAGCAAAGGACAAAAATTAGTAGCGTCTTACGATACTCTGTTTTCTGCCTGCAACTTTTGAAGTTGTTTTCTAAGAAGGTATTCCTTATATAACAAAAGTATTATTGGTTCGTGTACGTAATTTTTAGAAATATACTTTTTGTGAATGTTGTGTCTAATAATTATTCTTCCGCTGACTAACACACAATTAGTATACTATAGACTATACAATAGAGTATAAAATAATGGTAAAACTGAATTTGATCTTCTTTGAAGTACTTTAATGATTGTGTAATTTCTGGCGTACACACAGTTAAATATAAATTTTTAATTATAACCTGTATAAAGTTACATCTTTGCAATAAAATCTACGCTATTGAAAAAACATTCCCTATAAGATAGCATTCATAAATTTAAATATATCCTCTTTATTTACATAAAAATAGCGACATCAAGCCCTTATATTCTGAACAACATTTTTGATAGAACGACATCATTTGAACTGTCACATAAATCTTTGCTTGATTTAATAAATTTTCCATTTTTCACTATTTTATTGTGTAGTGATATCTAATAAACATCATACGGTTTATTCCTATTTGGTTCGAATGTAAACATTGTTCACTAAATATGCCTACGAATACGAAAACCAGTAATATGATTTATTAAGAAGTGACGAGATATTGCAACAGTAATATTCTCAAGGCATCGTCAATTCAATCGCAGGCAATAAAAACACATACAGACGCACACAAATATATTGCGTTGCGTATTGTAGAACCGCTTTCCAGCTATCTCGCATTGCCCCATTATCTGGAATATTCTCGCCAACATTACGTAACAGGTGATCTTGATATCTTATATAACATCGTCCGCGGCAATTAACGAATTGAGTTTTGCTAACAAGTTGATTCAGTGCTTTATTAGATAGTGTAACAGTGAAAATGTCAAATATTTATATGTTTATTTTTGTTTTGGACTAATGTAGTTTTATTATAACGGGATGACTTTTATTATCTGTTGTGACTGCAAGTTTTGCAGAATTGTACAGAAAAACGTTTGTGGTACGACTGTTTTTAATATACAGAAGCATTAATAATAATTGTCAACATTGATTACTCTGGTGTTCAGTAATTTATTCCCGTGATTATTCTATCCAATGCGATCCTCATAACTCATAAGGTGCCTGGAGTTACTGGATTATGACTATCTCTCTCTCAAACCCGGCCGATCATCACGGGTCGATCATAACCCGGCTGATTCACTTGCTGCATATCGTTTTATGCAAAGACAGCTTTATATACTTTATATGTGTGAATAAAAATTTAGCCTAAAAAATTTTACAACAGGCTGAAAATTGCTGCACATAAAAAAGTTTTCTTTTTATATTTTAAATCTCATTTATATTGTCCTTGGTGCTAATTTAAAATTTTTTGTTTCTAATCTTAAAATTACATACATTATTCTACGGAATAATTAAAACGTTGCTGCGTGAAAGCACGCCAGATTGAATCATGGCAGTGGCAAATTCTACATTTTTATGTACCCCTAACGTGTAATGCAATGCACTTAGAAAACTGTTTTGAATATAAAACGCATTCCTCCGCAGTTGATGTTCTGCCAATGATATTAACGATACTAACGATATTAACGATGCCAAGAACTCACTTAATATTAACCTGCAGTTACAGAACACATGTTTGGATCGCAATATGCCTTGAACCATATGTTGCTGGCACGTCCTAGTTCTGGCTACAACAATTAAATGTGATCACAGATCAAGCAGTAATGCGTGACACTTGTTGACTAGAAACGCGAAGGTGTCTGCAATGTCAAAGCGTTATCTGCAGATGTTTTGCATATGAACACACTGGAAGCTTCTCTTGTATTTATTTTGTCACATATCAACAGCTGCAATATAACTACTGCTAACGTATTCGCTATTAATATATTATGTTTGTCTACCTTTTAGCAACATACTTTTGGAAATTCGGACGAAGCACACACACACACACACACACACACACACACACACACACACACACACACACACACACATATATATATTTCCTTCTTTTCCAAGAATATAACAAATCTGTAATGTATGGTAGTATTTTTTACAGATTTTTGCTTACCAAATTTTGATGTACGTTTCACATCACTATTCATTTCCTTACATCCTCGAAGCGAGGTGAATTGACGACATATTCAATTTTTAAATAAAATATTTAAAATAACATTAATAATAATATTATTTAAATAACAATAACAATTATATATTTAAAATAACAAAAATAATAATATTTTTAATAATATTTAACAATTGTTCTATAACATATTATATGGTATACAGAACATTTAAATATCGCATTTACATATTTCATAAATTGCCTCGTTCAAAAATTCAAGGAAATGAATTATGCTTACAAAATACCTGTAACAAAAATTCAGAGAGCAAATTCCTGCACAATGAAAAATATATTGTAAATGTAGACATTGTACTGGTGTTGGAAGGTAACAGACATATTATATGGGCATCAAATTACAGGCATTCATAGGAAACTTATTATCGTGGGCATATAAATAAACCAATTTTGAAGTTTTGAGTATTGATATGCAGAAATTAAAATGTGTCAAAAATGTATTAACAAATAATAGTAATGTAAAAAATAATATAATAGAAACCACTTAATATAACCTACTAATGATTAAATTAGAGAACGTAGATAACAGAAATCATTCCATCATAATATAAATTTTGACTTAATCTCAAAGTGCAAAATGTACGATTAGTTACGATTAATTACGTTCTGTGGGTGGGATATATTAAATTTTCAATGAGACACTGAATTAAACTGATAAATATAAACTTTTATTTTGACGTTGTTAATAGGCGAGATAGAGAAATTAAAATGTGTATTTTTGTACACGAAATTTTTAAATAATTGAAAATTAAGAAATAGAAACCCTTAAAACCCAGTAATACGGATTAAAAGAAAAGAATAATTTACCATCAATTTTTAATTAGAGTAGTTGTTGAAAGCCTATATACGATGGCAAGAGTGTGTAATAATCGAATATTTATAAAAACAGACTGACAAAGTTGTACAACATATTACACCAAGCGAAATAAAATTGAAATTGATGATCAAGTACAACGATTAGCCTTAAAGACAAAATATATTATAAGAAACGAGATATTGCATTACTGATGTTGTAAGACTTACCAAATAGCAAAACAATTTCAAATCACAATTGAGATATAGCTTAAATTTATTTTACTAGAACACGAATATTTAGCTGCATTAAAACGTCTTCACAGTTCGAAAACAGAATATTTAAGAAATGACAAGAGACAAGACTTGGTGAATGTATGCTTCTACTAGTACATCACACTGAATAATGTAATTTAATGTAAAACACACACACACACACACACACATATTCGCAAAAATAATAGAAATAACACAATAAGTGAAACAAGAAAATATAACAAACACTATTTCAGTTTTTGGGTTATAAATACGGTTTAGCCATCATCATTTAGATTGTAAGTAATCGTGTGTTTTGTGTACTGACAAATAAAACACCTCAGGCAGTAATCGTTGGGCGGTAGCAAAAAAACGTGTTTTTTTTTAGTTTTTCCAGTATTTATCATTATTTCTAGGTAGGGCTATTTATAATTCTCAGTACATGTAACCGAGAGTTTAATTCTTAAATAAAAATAATTAAAGTATACAACAACGTCCAGTAGGCCTACAATACAGGCTATATGTATGTGTACGTTGTGTGTGTATAGACACACACACACACACACACACACAATTATGTTGTATGTTTGTGTTTGGGTTTGTGTTTGAGATTTTTGCAGGCAGCTTTTTTGTTTGAGATTTATTGTAATGCAGTTTTTTGGAAAGAGTGAATTATGTTGTATTTTACCACACATACCTACCAAAATGAAGCAGTATACCTGCAACCGCGCAAAGAAAATCTGATACGCAATAGACCGAAATAACTAACTGTATAAACTAATACAACGAACTGAAGACTGAGGGGAAATTAAAAATTCAGATATGGAAGTAATTGTGCAATACCGTTTTGATTAAAAAAAAATAAATGTTACACTTTATGTTGTGGAAGTTAATAAATAAATCACCTAAGTAAGTAATAGCACAATTCCCTACTTCTTAAGGCTGTAATATTACTGACATTGGTTCCTACAAGTGTCTGACCACCACAAACCATTTTCTGCTTACGTTACAATACTGCTGCGCCCCATATAAAGAGTATGTGATTCAGTATAAAACAGAAATGTCGTATAATACGCAGTTTGTGCGCCTCGTTAGTTGGCACCGCTTATATGGCAGCGACCGACCTGTTACGCCACGTTCTAATTGTGTCGCTAATCCCTTCTTGTTGTAACTTATTACACCTGTTTTATGGTGCTGGAAACCAATTCATTTGTCTCGATCGTAGTTGCAGCAAAGGAAAACCAAACGTTCCCTTTCTATATGTTACTTCAGCATTTTACCAAATTGTATTTTTTTATTACATTCGTGTTTCTGTAAAAAGTCTTTAATTTGTAACAAAGAAGACAAACAATTTGGGGACCACATTTTTCCTGATTTTGAACATATAATGAATGTTTGTTAAGAATTGCCATTTCCCTGTTCATACACATATTGTACAAACCTATATCATCGTAAAAAAAGAAATCGACTGACACTGGTACATATGTGTGTGACTGTTATGTAATATATAAGGGTAAGTCAATAAGTATCTGCAAACAATTTTTATAATTTATTATAACAACAGTACAAATCTGACAGTTAGCTCATTTTTCAACATAAAAAAAAGCATTTCTTGCTTTGAATAAACTTGGTCGACTAGATCGAAGTTTACATCAAACTACAGGCTTCAGTTCATTGGACAGCAACTGTCTGTTACTTGCACTACTTACTGTTGAGCCCATCTCCAAGCACTGTTGCAGTATTGGCCCTTGTAAGTCCCAGAATAGTGTGAGCATTTCCTCTCCTGTAGAGGGTCTTAAATTTCTTTTTGACTGGAGATTCGGGGTGTTTCCACTTCATGCTTTGGCATTTTCTTTGATGCTCAAGTGGTGGATCCACGTTTCATCTCCAGTGACTACTCGCTTCAAAAAAGCTTTACCTTCATTAGCATATTGGTCCAGTAAAACGTTGACAGATGGCCAGACGATTGTGCTTGTTCTCTTCAGTTAGCTGTTTTGGGATCCATCTTGCACAGACTTTAAGGAATCCAAGCCTGTTGTGGATAATTTCATATACAGAACCTTGACTGATTTCCAGGCGGGACTTCGGTTGGTCTGAACAATGGCTTAACTTGTCCAATAATGACATCAGTAGTGGAAGAGGTTAGGCGTCCAGATGTTTCCTCGTCCTTGACGATTGTCCGATCATTTTCGAATTTTCCGATCCATTCATATACACTTCGTTGTGGTAGAACATTATCGCCATATTGTTTTGAAAACCTTCTATGGCTGTCGGCTCCTGATACACCTTCAGACCACAAAAACCGGATCACTGTACGCTGTTCTTCGTTGGTGCAAATGGAGACAAGGGCAGCTAGGTTTATCGTGCAACAATCCACAGCTGAATGACGGGCAGACGGTCTAATAGTCCTCAAGTAGAGACAACAGCACTACCTGTCCGCGAACAAGAGCACTAAGTGGTACTGCCAACCTACAGACGATTATAACAAAACTGTGAATACTTATTGACTTACCCTCGTATTGAACTGTTTAATGTTTTACTTAAATAAATACTAGGTTTAAATTATCTGTAAAAAACCGGTTAACCATCAAAGATCACAATATAACCTGACATAAGCATAATTAAAAAGGATAATTGAAATTTAGTTATTCATTTAACCAGTTAACAACTGGTGAATACAGTGGTGTCTAATATATGCGAGTAACATTACACTCGAGCACATACATAATGTAAGTCGGAGTAAATAATTTTTAAGGGACCATTCTGTGCTCCAAATCATTCTCTGCTCTTGATCTCTGTAATGGACTATTTCTTAATTAATATTGATTGTTAACTTTCACTTGTGAACTTACTGTCTGGCCGCGATTGGAATGCGCGGCTTGGCGTCCCCACCACTAGACCGGCAGATGCATTGTTACTACTTAGTACTATCCATTCATTATGTACATTCAGAAATATGAAGTACACATTTTTATAAATTTCTTTTTGTAATGTAATTCTACATCTTATGCTGCTCATTTCTGTATAAATTATATGTCTATAATATAATTTTGTTGATCATAAAAAAATATTTTATCAATTTTTGTTCACCCGTGCAAATTAGTGCAACATTTCAATCAACCAGTGATTGCAATCCTAATATGAAACTTATGGAGTTCATTTTTATAAAGTTTTATTCAAAATAATATTTCCTTTATTATGAACATATTTTGATTGTCATAACACTATAAATAGATTTTTGGTCGAATTATTATCTCTGTAATTTTTTAATTCTATCAGTAAGTGTATTACAATTTGTCGTCTGTGAGGAAGTTTTTTATTTCTGAAGATAGACATATAGTGTAAGCGAGAAGTTGTAGTAAATAGTCCAAAGTTATTTTTAATGCAAATTCCAATATCCTACTGCCGATGGTTTAGACAGAATACGTCGTTATTCGAAAAGCTTATACCGCACGCCTCTGGTGACAAGCGAGCCGCTACCGCCACAAAACAAATAGGCCTACTTATGGATGACAATAAAAGAACATAGTATACGTCGTTTTTACTCTTTTAATAAAGGTGTCACAGCCAAAACACGTGTCTGATGACAATAAAAATTATGAAACAAACTATGTGCTTTTTGTATTGTGTTAATACAATAATGTAAGAATTACTTTACAGGAAACACTAGTTTTAGAAATAAATGTGTCGTGTTGAAGGCCATCCAATCTGTCACAAAGGGAAGGCTTTTCGACATATTTATGACGGGGCATTGTTTGGTGTATACCCTTACACCCGACGACCACTTTGGTGTTATAAAAAAAGTATAGTAACTGCTGTTTTTGGATGTCGTTTTGTCATTCTGTTCCATGAGTTAAAGTTAGTAGTGATCGGTGTTTATACTTAGTGTATATGTTTAATTTCTTATTAATTGAATAGCGTTTGAATTTTTTGCTCTAAGATAATTAAGATAATTAATTGCTCTAAAATATGAAAAAAAGTTGCCCTCCTACTTTTTCGTCATTTTCACCGTGATTCACTACGTTGTTTACCTAAAACTAAACGATTGAATCTCTTCCAATGTGACAGCCTGGCTTGGGACAGGCATATTTTCCCATAGAAGTGAGAACATATGGTGAGTTACAACTCTTTTTTCATATTTTTTATTTTAAAATTTTTATATTAAACATTTTAAAATTTTATTTTCTATTAATTTATATTAACTTTTACTTTCTAAATATCTTCATCTTAATCTTCTGACAAGTCACTGAGGCCGCTCTCTTCACTGTCTTCTTCCTCGCTCACAGCGAAGACAAACTGATCTAATGCATTTTCCATTAGTCCGTCTTTTTCCCAATATTCATTTTCCAACTTCTTTTTGTGGTCACAGCATTTTTTCCAGTCTTCATTGGTGACGTGTTTAATGGCCTCTTCTGAAAGCTGGAGAAGGCGCTGAATTCTTAAATCTCCAACATTATTTTCCCGAACGAATCTTTTAATTATTGCCCATATTAATTCTATGGGGTTTAATTCGCAGTTGTATGGCGGGAGGCGTACTACCTCGTGTCCATGTTGTGCGAAGATTCTATCGATCTTGTAGTCCACTTTAGTCGGTTTATTTTTCTCAATTAGTTTGTACAGTACAGGTTTCCTCATTTCCAGGACAGCTGGAATGTTCGCCTTTGTCAGCCATTCGACCATTTTCTTTTTTGTATCATACCTATTCGGGAACTTGTTCTCTATTTTGCTGTGGTAGGGAGCATTATCCATGATGACGACACTGTTAGCAGGCAAGTTGGGGATGACCTTCTCTGTTACCCACTTCGAAATATTGTCGTAATTCATTTGACCGTGGTAATCCACAGTAGCCCTAAAGAACAGTTGGGCCCCATGTAGAAATCCGTCCTCAGAGCCAATACCAACAACAATAATCCTATTACTTCCACTAACACACTCCATCGCTCCAACGACACCGGGTCATTGCCAACACTTACGAAACGTTAGGTTGGAGTTTGGAGTCGATCCATGACTCATCAAGAAAAAGTATGTTTCGATTGTCCTCTCGTATTCTTCGCATACGCATCAAATATCTACACCGCCAATCAATTATGTCGTGTCTCTCCACTAAAATTTTCCTCTTGCTCACAGCTCTTTTCCATCTGAATCCCAATTCTTTCAGTATCTCTTCTCAGTTTAGTTCGTTCAAATGGAAAATTCATTTTCACCTTCAGTTCATTAATAAGCTTCCGCACAGATGGGATTGTCTTCTTGACTAAATAAAACTCTTCGATAGATGACTTTATTATGTTTCTATCGAAACTGTCGACTTATTTGGTGATCCTTGTTGGAGCTTCCCTTTTTTTGCTCGGTGAAATTACGGTTCTCTCAGTTTGTAGCTCCCAATGAATTGCCTGAAGTGTTCTTCTGGGCATACCTGTATATGCTTCTGCTCGTTTAGTCGGGCTACTGAAAGGGAACATGAGTTTCTTGTCCAAACGCTCTTTTTCCATGGCGGACATCACGTTTCCTAGAACCTTCCTTTCTTTCTCGTGAATCACGTGCCTCTTAGATGGCCCGGGTGAAGATGTTTCACTCCTGATCATACTGGTCAAAAGTTCGAAAGGAGACACAATACACGGCACTTCACTATAGCCCAGTAACTAAATTCTATTAACTAATAAGTAATAAACTCAATTATATACAACTAATAAGTAATACAGAAATCTCAAATATATACACGCCGTTTACGCGCCGACAGCTGATACGGGAATGAGGAGCAGGGAGCGCGTTGTGAGTGTAAGTATGGGAAAAGGTAGTACAAGCGACAAGCCTGCCCATTCCCCCACTTTACCTACCCTGCACACTCCAATCGCGGCCAGACAGTACTTTGTTTTTCCCGTACGCGTTTCGGCGTGATGTGCGCCTTCTTCAGCGGTGTGAGACAGAATGTCCGGAACTTGTAACGGTTTTTTAGTTGGTAGGTTGAGTGGGGGGGTGGAAGGGAATTGGCACGGGGATCCGAATTATTGTACGTTTTATGTATAATTGTGTCAAAGTACATAAAACATACAATAATTCGGTCCCCGCGCCAATTCCCTTCTACCCCCCCACTCAACCTACCAACTAAAAAACCGTTACAAGTTCCGGACATTCTGTCTCACACCGCTGAAGAAGGCGCACATCACGCCGAAACGCGTACGGGAAAAAACAAAGTAAGTTCACAAGTGAAAGTTAACAATCAATATTAATTAAGTGCTGTGAATGAAGAAGATGAACCATCAAAACAACTAGGACTATTTCTGTTGAATGTTATAGAAGTACGTACGCACACCTCATTTATTAATTGTTACTACGAGGCATCATGAATCGGAAACATTTACAAGGATCTCTTAGACCGGAAGAGTATCATGGGAAGGAATTCTCAGAATAATCTCAGGAGTCTTAGGGAATGAATAACTCAAGGAAAGCTGATTACTCCACCTGTCGGAAGAGAATTCAGGAATAAGGGAGTTCAAAGGGAATACGTTACTGTGATAGTACATATGTTACCTACCCCAGAGTTACATAAACCAGAAAAATTTAGAGGAGACCCCTTACACTGTGGAGACCCCATTCTAGCATACGTTTTTAGTGTGGTTGATCTTTAATTTTAATTTTGTATGTGTTATGTTATCATTAGTTATGTGTTAATTAGTTTTAGTGATACTGTTTTAAAAACATTCCTTAAACTCTTTACCATTTTGTATAAACATTCGTTGTCTAAACAAGTATACAAATTTGCTTGAAATGTAAAGGAGACATTCTAAAATGTGATATGACGATAAAATGCCGGAAATTAAATATGGTTACAGTAGACGAATCAAGTCAAATTATAACCCAGTAAAAAGAGATTTTTGAAGCAGGCAGCTGGAAAACTAAGAGAGAACAAATTAGGTATACGACCATCAGAAATCTGCCCAGCATGAATCATTAGTTGAGACAGTAAAGAAAAGAGCACTGCATTGCTTTGGTTATGTAATCGATATGGGCGAATTGAAGCTGAAGCTCATCATAGAAGAGTGTATAGACGGACGCAAAGGAAAAGGAAGACCAGAACTAGAATGTATTAACTATATTGAGAAGTTGTCTAATAGAAAGGCCATGTCAGAGTTCAAACTCCTCGCCCAGTGTAGAAGGGAGGTAGGATATAGCTGAGGACCCCTACGCCTAAAGGATGCCACTTGACGGTAAAAACGTACGGAAAAAGAAGAAGAAGAAGAAGAAGAAGAAGAAGAAGAAGAAGAAGAAGAAGAAGAAGAAGAAGAAGAAGAAGAAGAAGAAGAAGAAGAAAAGAAAAACTGAAAAACTGCTAGCATTAAGAACCATATTGATAAAAGATAAAGATAAAAAATGCTCCCTCTAAAGACGACAGAACCAAACGCATTGTGATATCGTTGACAACAGAAGCTTGTTTTCACTGGAAATTAATTTATCATGAGCCGACAAAATATTTTTTATGATTGGCACGTTAATAACTTGATACTGGTCACGTAATTAATGCGGGAAATCATAATTACAGAGTTGCTGATGCTATTAAAATGACGTCGTTACAATGGTATGAGAAACAAGTGGTCAAATGGCGAAGCAACCATCCGTTTTATCACATATGTGACCACTCAGATACAGGTTCAGGGATTTTTCAAAACCTGATTAATTATCGTTATTAAAAATCATCAAGTACTCAAAATAAGCCAATCAACTTCCTATAATCGATATCCTTGAACATCACTGAACTGTTTATCATGACTGCAAAATAGACCGGCTGCGTCTTTCGTTTGTTTCGTTCATTATACCCAGAAATTATGTTGATCGTCTGCCTATCTTTTTTCTGTCCGTCCGCCTGTCTATTTTTCTCACTGTTACGACCGTTCTCTCCATTTATTTTCATCTTCTTATCGCCTCTTCTTTCGATTATATAATCGATTACATAAACGTTAAAGCCTATTGAATCAATTAAATTTCTTTTTAACAAATTTTGAAACACATTATGAGAAATGTTTGAACACTTACGAAATTAAAATTCACTTCTTCTTAATATTATTAAGAGCATGTTACCACATATCTTAACATATTTGAATACGTTTTTGACACATTTATCACAGTTTAATACAAATATACGTTGTATCAAAATAACAATTCGTGGACTAATCACTAATGATAAGAAGTAATCATGTATGAGCTAAACATGAGGACCTTGCAAGATTCGTAGAGGCTCAACAGATACAACGGCTAGGTCACCTAGAGCGGATGGACCATCAACGTATGCCAAACAAATCTATGCGGGCACAGGTATATAAAAGCAGAAAGATGGGCCGACCTAGGATAAGATGGTAAGATCTCAGAAGAATGGATGTGAGAGGTTAAGCTTAGATGGGAATGAATAGGAGACTTTGGAGAATATTGGTATTGGAAGCCAGGGCTCACGGTGGGCTGTAGTGCTAAACAAGAAGAAGCAGAAGAAGAAGACTAATCTCTAACTATTCTGATGTAACCAATCCTTTATTATTGTTAATAGTTTGCAGATGAATAATTAATTATTCTTAACCATTATTTTTAAAATTAAGCTAGCTGTAAATTATTTTATGACGTCTTATATGATAATTTTATTATATTTTATAACCTTTATAACCACAACAATCTAGACATACAATAACGTCGTGTTAGTAAATCTTTTTCCTAATGTTCTATTGCACGATGTTATCAAGAAAATAATTAATAATCACAGTTGACAGGAGCAGAACACTCGCTTTACCAGAATAGTTGAAATTACATGATTTTTGTCGTTCCGTCTACCTCATTTGAGACCTGATAAATTTATCAAAAACTTTTAACAGTTATACAAAGGCTGTTTATTATAAATAAGTTACAGTAAATAAATAATCGGTATTAGGCTCTTAATAAAATCTGGATCGACGGTTCAGTTAATTTTTTCTTAATTTTCTCCAAATCTAATTATATGTTTGAATGTTATCAAGTGAACTTAAGCGATCTCATTTACTAAGCAAAAAGTCAAGAGCTAATGTTGAACATTTGTTCTTGTGTGTTTGTGTGTGTGTGTGTGTGTGCGCGCGCGCGCGCGCGCGAGTGTGAAGTGGCATGTCTATATATAAATGTGAAAGTTTACTTGGGAATCATTTTTTTTAAACTTAGCATTGGAATCTTTAAACACTTCACAGATTACATTTCGTCGAAAGTATTTATTTAAACTAGACATTAAGAATTATTTTTAAAATGATTTTTTTTGGTTGGTGTTGTGTGTAATGTTTAAGTCATGTGTGGGAATTTCGTAGACACAGATTTATTCATAGAACCGACTTCAAAAGTGTTGTAAATAAAAATCCCGTTGTCCGTTACAGGAACGGTTGTTTACAAACAGATTATTTTAAAATCCGTCCTGATTCTTTGTGGTGTTTGAGAAAAGTGCCGCTTTAATACCCCTAACATTGTACAAACCAGAATTTAACTCAACAGGAAGTCGCTATCTTTTATATCCTAACTTTACACTCCATATTTTTTTGCGAACAAACTTATATGGTTTACGTCATTCGAAGGTTTAGACTCGGAGACTGTATCGTTCTGCACATGAATGACTGGTACCGAAACAGTATCCACATTAAATATTTATAGCGTGTTAAACCTAGAACTCTCTTTATACTAGGTATACTGGATAATTTATTTAAGGTTAATTAAAATCATATACTACATTGACTTAACAGTATGATAAATTAATTAGCATCAATACAATACGGATATTGTTTCCTGTATTACCGTTGATGGTTAATTAAGATTATTCTTTAATTGAATAACTTTCATAACAATTATTTACTTATAAACAAAAACAGTTAAATAAAAATATTATACTCTTAATAGGAGTGAATTGTGCTTGTGTTTTCTTACCATGATTTCATATTATTGTCGTTATAATATTATATTCATTTTAATATAAATATATTATTAACAAAATAATATTATTAAATTATTAAAAATATCGGTATGGAGAACCATACATGACTTCCATGTTCTAAGATTTATATTTAAAATCATTTTCGAAATGAAATATTTCCATAGAAACTATTTCTTTCTACTTACTGCTTCAGCCTTAACAACAGTACTGTGGTCACTAACGTACACCACCTCACGTTATCGCACTCGACTTTCACTGATGATGGCAGTCGACGGCACTCCCAAGTCGTCTGGTTTTGCAGAAAACATTGGTCTACGGCCAAACAGGATGGGAAGGAATTTTAGCAACAAACGACTACTTTGTTGCCGATAACGTAGTACATATATAAAAAATTATCCCCTCCCCCTTCAACTATAATTTTCATTAATAGAAAATTACCCCCACCCCGTTCACCTAACCTCTTCATTTATAAATATTTCATGTACGTTTCTACAGTGGATTATTATGAGCTTCTTATCAGGATACTTTATTTATCAAAATTAAGTACTTTACTCTTGTTAAAACATAAAACGTTGCTGGTAAACTACCCCTTTCTCTTAACCGATCTTCACCAAAATCAATAGACCATCAGTCCTCTACAATTCAGGGATGCATGCAAAAAAATATTTGATTCTGTTTGAATGTGCGGCAGTTATCGTTCGTCATGGAAACATTTCTCTTGTTACAACATAAAATGTTGCAGGTAAACTACCCCTTTCCTTTAACCGATCTTCCCCACAATTAACAGGCCTTGAGTACTCTACAAGTCAGGAACGTATGAAAAAATAATTTGATTCTCTTTGAATTTACGGCAGTTATCTTTCGTCATAAAAAACATTACCCTTGTTAAAACATAAAATGTTGCTGGTAAACTACCCCTTTCCCTTAACCGATCTTCAACAAAATCAACAGACCTTGAGTACTCTATAATTCAAAAAGGTATGCAAAAAAGTAGTCGATTCTGTTTGAATTTACGGCAGTTATCGTTCGTCATATAAAAAATTACCCTTGTTAAAACATAAAATGTTGCTGGTAAACTACCCCTTTCCCTTAACCGATTTTCACCAACACAAACAGGTCTTGAGAACTCTACAATACAGGGCTGTATGCAAAACATTATTTGATTCTGTTTGAATTTGCGGCTGTTATCGTTTGCCATAGAAACAAATTACCCTTGATAAAAAAACGTTGCAGGTAAACTACCCCTTTCCCTTAACCGATCTTCACCAAAAACAACAGGTCTTGAGTACTCTACAATTCAGGTCTGTATGAAAAACATTATTTGATTCTGTTTGAATTTACGGCTCTTATTGTTTGCCATATAAAATACCCTTTTTAAAATATAAAACGTTGTTTTATAAAAACAACAGGTCTTGAGTACTCTACAATTCAGGGCTGTATGCAAAAAATTATTTGATTCTGTTTGAATTTGCGGCTCTTATCGTTTGCCATAGAAAAAAATCTACAGACACACAGACAGACAGACACACACACAGACACTTTTCGAAAAATTACTTTTTTCATGTTTTGAGGGTAGTACAATCAGAATCTGCAATTATCTCGAACACGATTTTTTTTGCCATCAACTTACTTACATTTCTTTATGAAACATGGAAGTAAAAATAATCACAAGTGAAATAAAAACCGAATCTAAACAAAAGCAGGATAATAAAACAATAAAATAAATTACAAATAAAGTAAATACCAGCAATTAAATCATAACAAAAGCAGAAAAAAACCAGGCAACAGTAATTATTGACAAAACAGACTACATCAGAAAATGTCTGGTTTCGCAGAAAACATTGGACTACGACCAAACAGCCCGGGAAGGAATTTTAACAACAAACTACTACTTTGTTACCGATAACGTAATACACATATAAAGCGTTATTTTGAACACCTAAACGCGTACAAAAAACCAGAAATATACAAATCTAATTTGGCCACACATGCAATAAACACTGGACATGAATTCCCAAACATAACCAACATGACACTAATAAAACATATACCACACAAGGCACCATAATGAACATTTGGGGAAAATTTACAAATATACAAACATAAAACACAAACAAACTAATACCTAAACAAATACAAATCAATACAAAACATGACACAATTTTCAAAGCACTCAACATCGAAAATACACAAAACACTAATACATACACCACAATCACACACAATAATACCAATTCAAAGAACCAGAAGCCAACAGGAAGCCACAATAACGGCCGGCCAACACACAAGAACTTCACCAGACATAAAATCGGGAAGGCTCAGGATGGGAACACAATGGTTCCCGAAACATGTTACTAATAAGGAAAGAAATATTTTGCGGTAAATTCATTATAAATATTAAATATATTATATACATCAAGAAACGGACTGTAGCAAAAAGAGTTTAAATATATTATTGTACGCGTATAACATTTAATTTATATTACACTACGGAGTTTCACGTCGTACGTAATTGTACAATTATTGCTCGCTTAATAGTATAGGATTAGATAGATTATACAAATTCTCAACTCTTTGTTTATTTACATTCATAGCAACAGTTATTTATTATTTATTTCGAGAAAATCGTTAGAGCCGTTTCCGAGAAAAAAAAGGACATACATTTATTAATTAATTGAACTTCGAAATTTTCTCGACTATAAGAACCTACAAACAACGAAGTTTTTTTCAATTTAAAACAATGATTAAAAACTCAGGACTAAATGTATTCGGGGTTTCCAGTAAACTGAGATGTCAACCACTTCATTTACAAAGTATGCAATTCCCGCGATAAATTTCAGTATTTGGTTTTTTGCCCCTTAGGAGTGAAAGTTTTTAAAACCGTTTCTTAGTGAGCACCTAAGACCTATGATGAAGCTATGTTCAAAGTTTCATTGATATCCATTCAGTGGTTTCAGAGATATCGTGATCAGTGAGTCAGTCAGTGGTATTTGGCTTATATAGATATCTACTATATATATCTAGCCGATTTACCCAGCGTTGCTCGGGTTCATAATTTATTCATAGGCTCATAGGCACCTATTCTTGTTCTAACGTTATATTACTTGTATATTGTATAATCTTCCTTATATTGTTACTGGACAGTAATATGGTAATTTTCGCATTCAAAGGTTGGCTAATCTGTACTTTCTGAAATTGCGTTTATCATGTTTATACATCGACACAGTTCACCGAGCGTTGGCGGGCGGCAGACGTCAGAACGTTTGCTGGCCTTGTTCTGTCTATCATTTTTTCTTGTTGTCGCGACAATTATCTAAGCCTTAGGCCTTAACATTTTTTAATGTAGTTGGAGTGTTGCACATTTGCGCCTCATTTGCCATGTAGCTCTCTTAAACGACTCGGTTCATTCAAAATTTAAATGTCTTTCAGACATAGCCAACCTTAGCACTCTGATTTAAGTGTAATACAAAACTTAATAAATGTATTAAATACAGTCCACTATCGTCATTATTCTGCATTCCTGGCAATAGCACCACAAAGCATCATTCTTCCTAACATTTAAGGGTCCTACGGGACGAAACATAACATTTTTTGGTCCTCCGGGCCGGATTCGTCATTTACTTTTCTGCAACTTATTACAGCGATTTTCATCATTTTTCTGCCCCAATTTCTGGCCATCACGGGCGATTCAGCATGTTCGCTGATCCGACCGTGTCGGGACTTAGTCAGCATTTCTTTCGTCGCCATTGAGCCTCGTGACGACACCACTGCCAGAACATCCATGTGCTAGCGTCTACACACCAGATTGAGCAGTCATCTCTCCAGTCCGTGCGTGTTTGCCATCTACTCCACGGCCTCGACGCTCCAGGACATCGCATACCAGGTACGACGTCATTAACATCATTAACAGGTGCGTACAATGGCTGAAGAAGGCCTCAAAGTGTTGGTCAGAAAGAGAGGCGGCTTAAAGTCTGCCATAGTGCGAATTAATTCGGCTATAATTAAATTTGATAAAAACACTATACCCTGATTAACGAAAGAAAGTGACTGGCGGAGCGGCCGCGCGGCGACCGAGTTTGTAGTAAAAACATTCCACTTTATAACCTCGTGGAAACGTAAAATACAGGGCGAGAAATGTCTAATGAACTGTATTTTAATCATCAATTAAAGACGTTTTTAACAAACTTTTCTAATTTTTAAAATCTCTTTTTAATAAATTTACATTGTGAGTTAAAGAAAAAAATACACGAATTTGAATTAAAAAATTAGGGTTTATCGTTTTTATTACGTAAGAACTCAGAGGTTAAGCATCGGAAAAAAATTTCTTGTAGACAAATGGTAGTCCACCTTTTTTAGTACAATATATCAAAAATTGAGATTCCTACGATTAATATTAACGACGTTATTAATTTTTTCCGAATGTACTGTTAACTCCGTTATTAATAATTTTTTTCATTGTGTTTTTTCACAATAAACATAACAAAATTGTATTCATCAATACAAAGTGGTATGTAACCTT
The DNA here is from genome assembly GCA_034769895.1 of Magicicada septendecula. Lineage (NCBI taxonomy): Eukaryota > Metazoa > Arthropoda > Insecta > Hemiptera > Cicadidae > Magicicada > Magicicada septendecula. The sequence continues at coordinate 357,506,976 of CM068368.1, read as the reverse complement.
CAAATATTACGAAATATAACCGCAATCAGTTAATATAGGAAAATTAGAACTAACATCGCTCAACGGCGCGCGATCGAGTCAAGGTACAGTAACAGCCCAAAGAAAGTGGTGCATACGCTCACGGCTCACACATTGACACATAGCCAACTTACTACGAGTCACCAATCTCTCATAAGTATATACTTAGTTATCTGTCTACTTATTTAATCTAATCTTCTACCTGGAGATCTGTCAAAAACGTACATCTGACCAGACTTTTGTGGTTTAGTTGAACTACATGCTTTTTATAACAGTCTTGAATGATTGTTTATTACTCTTTTGCGGTACGGTATTTATTGTTTTCTTGTTAATAAACTGTTTTTGTTTTGTGATCAGCTTTAATACTACTAATTGAAGTGCAATGTAATTACTGGGAAATTGTTAATGCCATTCAAATTTCTCAATAACTAATTATTTAACTATGAAATATAGTTTACAGTTTAAAACTACCGAGCAAAGCTCGGTCTACCAGATATTGCATAATTATAACAGTATTTTACTGTTATAATGTAATTGAAATGTAAAAACAATTAGTAAATTACTTGTTATTAGCATTGACAAATAAATAATAAATACAGTACGGTACTTACAAGTATTGTAGTGTTCTTCAGCTTTTATGGAATCCGCTCATAAAATATGTGTATAAATCATAAAAATGCACTATTAAAACACTCTATAAAAAATACTTATAGCTGTGAGTTAGTAGTCTTCAAACGAAAGTTCTCTGATACCCTCCATTGGATCGTCATCACTATTATCATCTTCTGAACAATTATCATCCTCGGAGCTACTGCTGTCTTCCACGTATATAATCATTTCCTCCACAGCTTCTTCCATTAGTCCTTCGTTATTCCATGCATCGATAATAACTTTTTTGGTGTGGTCCACTACTTGCTCCCACCTCTCAGCAGTAATTCGATTAAATCCGTCTTTAGTCAGTCGTTCAACTTCTTTTAAAGTAAACATTTTGTTGTTTTCGGCAACATACCCCTTAACCTGAGCCCATATAAGCTCAATGGCGTTAAGATGGCAATGGTAAGGTGGTAGCCTTATCACTTTGTGACCTCTGCTCTCTATCAATTCATCAACAAAATACCTTTTGTTCTGGGGCTTGTGCCATTTCACTAATTCCAAAAGTTCTGATTTTTTCAAGTCGGTTGTAGATTGAATATTTTTCCTATCCAGCCATGCAAGTATGTCAGCTTTTTTATCTTTGCTTGTGGGAGCTTTATCAATTTGCTTAGAATGGTAGGGAGCATTGTCCATGACTATTACTGCAGGCTCTTCTAGGTTATTTAGCAAAGTTTCAGAACACCAACCGAAGAATTTGTCGTGATCCATATCTTCATGGTAGTTACCGGTTTTTTTCGATTTAAATAGTAGAAGGGAATTTGGAACAAACCCTTTTGAAGAACCTGCATGACATTATATTAATCGTTCACCTTTCCCTATAGGTGTTAACATTGTCCCCTGAAGTGACTCATCAGTCCATCCTTGTTTCAAACAATGCCCAGCATTGACCCAGGTCTCATCGAGCCAAATTATATTATCGAAATTCTCGTCTTTGATTTGGCGAAGAAAACGACACCTCCAGGCAGCGACATCGCTTCTCTCCATAATCACTTTTCTGCCCGAAAATTTTCTCCACGTAAATCCTAAACCTTTTAGCACGTTTCTAAGCGAAGACAGACTGCCATTAAACAGCTCTTCATTTTCCAACGATGATAAAAGTTTTTTCAAAGTGGGATATTCTTTTCTTATGTAATATTGATATACATGTCTTCGTATAGCGTCTTCCTGAAAAGTGTCAAGTTTTGTCACAGTTTTCTCCCGTTTCCTCTGTTTGCCCGGAGTTGAAAGTTGGCTATTACTGTCATCTTGTATTTCTTTCAATTCTTTTTCCTTGCAAACTCGCAGAACTGTATTTTTATGTATTTTCAGAGCATCTGCAGTTCGCTGTATTGCATTATTAACCGGAATCAAAGGACCTTTGTTCGCCTTTTCTCTATCAAAATATTCCCGCACTTTGCACACAATTTCTCTTGACTGTCCTTTCATAGGTACGCCTCGGCCCGAAGTTTGTCTTTTCTTTGGAGTTCGAGTCCTAGGTCTTCCCCTATGTTTCCTTGGTTCAGCCTCGTTACGTTGCTCCATGCTCAGCCACCGAAGTATATTCACACAAAATAACTTAAAAACACGTCAATTTATAATGAAAGCACAAGAAACTAACACTTAAAATCAAGATAACCAACAACCGGACATCACTCAACCACCACATCAACTAAACTGAAAGCTGGAAATTTCCCTTACCCTTAGTGTGCGTATAACGGTTCAGTTTTCCTGGAAGCGTGTGCTATTTGTAGACATAAAGGAGAGGCCGAGACGCTGTACGGGAATGACGGTAGCGCGCGAATAAAATGGGTCCAATAGGTTCTGACTGTACTTCCGCCGCAGAGCGCCACGCATTGCTCTCTGTAAAATTCACTTTATATATTAATCCATTGTAGTATTCCTATCACGTACAAGGTGTAAGTTGTATATGTCTTCTACATTTAGTTATCTAAAGAGAGCGTCACGCAAATCTCATTCGTGTACAACTTTTAACAACTGAGTTAACAGGACATTCGGAAAAAATTAATAACGTCGTTAATTTTAATCGTAGGAATCTCAATTTTTGATATATTGTACTAAAGAAGGTGGACTACCATTTGTCTACAAGAAATTTTTTTCCGATGCTTAACCTCTGAGTTCTTACGTAATAAAAACGATAAACCCTAATTTTTTAATTCAAATTCGTGTATTTTTTTCTTTAACTCACAATGTAAATTTATTGAAAAGAGATTTTAAAAATTAGAAAAGTTTGTTAAAAACGTCTTTAATTGATGATTAAAATACAGTTCATTAGACATTTCTCGCCCTGTATTTTACGTTTCCACGAGGTTATAAAGTGGAATGTTTTTACTACAAACTCGGTCGCCGCGCGGCCGCTCCGCCAGTCACTTTCTTTCGTTAATCAGGGTATAATACAAAACATTTTTTAACGGTTAGACTCGAAAGTCAAAAAAGTTTGGCAACAAAATACGATGAGGTACAGTCCGAAATTGAACTCATTTCTAAGGACATAAACGCTGCTCAAGAAGACCGAGTTGAGGTTGAAGAGCTGTTATATTCAACAGAAGCCAATATCTTGCAATTAATAGAAACTTTCAACGTTCAGACTGTATGTCCAGTATTAACGAGCAACATACAATTAAAACCGATAAGTCTGCCCTGCTTCACAGGCAATATCTTAGAATGGCAGCACTTCTATTCAATATTTCTGGACTTGGTGCACGCCAGATCTGATTTAACGTCAGTGCAGAAATTACATTATTTGTACTCATCTCTTAAAAATGAGCCACTAGATCTAATTAAGGCATTACCTATTTGTAATGAGAACTATTCGATAGCGTTGAGTTTGCTGTCCGCTAGATATGACAACAAATTCATACTAGCTAAGTATTATATTCAAAATTTGCTTGAAGTAAAGTCAACAATTAAGGACTCTGTCCAAAGTTTGGCAGAATTCATAAATACAATAACGTCTTCAGTTAATTCGCTGGCGGCCATGCAACTGTCAGTGGATTCATTTGAGCTTATTACTGTACAATTATTATCAGCAAAACTGGACCATGCCACGTTTAAATTATGGAAGGAGTCTATAGACCCCGATAATCTTCCTAACTTTCACAGCTTCACTCAGTTTTTAAACGCACGTAGACAGTTATTAGAAAATACATTGCCTATCGATGCCGGACAGCAGCTCAACAAGCTAAATTTAAGGTTCAATAATAAATCTGACAAACATAAATCACGAAACTCTGCTGGCAGCACTGCATTTAAAAGTTATCACTCAGCTTCATATAATTATTTATGTCCATGCTGCAAATCTAGTCATCCAATTTACATGTGCGACAAATTTCGTGCATTAAGTACATCAGAACGAGGGTAATTTATATTAAATCATAAATGCTGTACCAATTGTTTAAGACCAGATCATTTTTCATCTAATTGTAAGGTCAAACAATCATGTAAGATCTGTTCAAAACGACACCATACATTGCTGCACATAAATAATGTGTCAAAATCAGGTTCTGCCAGCAGCAGCAACTATTGTTCACTTAAATTACAGTCTACAAACAATGTTCTCTTATCGACAGCACTTCTGTTTGTCATCGACCGGGCTGGTAACAGACAACTTGCAAGAGTTCTGTTGGATGCTGGGTCACAAGTAAATTTTTGTACGGAATCATTTGCTAAGAAATTACGGCTTAACTTGACTAAATCTAACATACCGACTAAATCTAACATCTCGCTATCAAAGATTTAGCTTCCAAGCAACATGTGCGGTCTTATCTGCATTAACCCATAAACTGCCAGCACATTCTTTCGACATAAATCAGTTTAACGTCCCAGATAACGTTTTTCTAGCCGATCCACATTTCAACATATCAGCTGATATCGACATACTTTTAGGAGCGCAATTTTATTTAGATTTAATTTTAGCCAACAAATAAGTACGCGGTTCTCACTTTCCTATTATACAAGAAGCAAAGTTAGGCTACATTCTAGCAGGCAATCTGCCCAAACATTACCTTTATAAGGGTCCTGCTGTTTCGTTCCTGGCTAGGAACAACGACACTCAAATTTTGGCGTCTCTTGAGAAATTTTGCGAGACCGAAACTATCCCTGATAATGCACCCATTAGTAACGATTCAGCTTGTGAGGAGCATTTTGTTAAGTCCACTCATCGCAATGATGAGGTTAGGTTCGTTGTTTCGCTACCATTTAAGTCTGACAATCCCCAGTTGGGTGAGTCCTATGCTAACGCTGAAGCGAGATTCTTGAGTTTAGAACGCCGGTTCATGGGTGATTCTAAGCCTGCGCGCGAATACGCAAACTTTATTCAGGAGTATAAGGATCTTGGCCACATAACGCTTGTCGACGATTGTTCTATCAATTCCGGGGTTTCAAATACCTACTATTTGCCTCACCATGCCGTCTTTAAACATTCTAGTTCTACGACAAAACTTCGCGTCGTTTTTGATGGCTCGGCCAAAACTACCTATGGCTTTTCTCTCAATGATATTTTGTTGGTAGGCCCAAACGTCCAACAAGACCTTTTTTCTATTCTTTTGCGATTTCATATGCACAACTATGTTCTCATCGCCGACATCGAGAAGATGTATCGACAAATTCTGGTATCTGATAAGGATTGTCATTATCAACGTATTCTGTGGCGTAACTCTCCCCTCGAACAGTTTAAACATTTTGTATTGCAAACTGTAACATACGGTACTGCTAGTGCTTCGTTTTTGGCTACTCGCTGTCTTATTCAGGTTAGTAAGGATCATGAAGCTTCTTTTCCTGACGCTGCGTCAGCTATAATTAATGATTTCTATGTCGATGATTTGTTAACCGGTGCAGACACCATTTCTGATCTGACCAAGTTGAAATCTGACTTAGCTACGTTGTTGAGTCAATACGGCCTCACTCTGCATAAATGGGCATCAAATGAACCCAATGTGGTCGCAGATCATAATGATTTATCACTCCCGTTAAACAAACAAGGTAATGTACGTACGTTGGGCATTCTTTGGAATAACTCTACAGATTCATTTTTGTTTGACATCAAATCATTCCCAGTTGAATCAAGCATCTTGATTGAAATCCTATCGATTATCGCGGGTATATACGACCCACTCGGACTCGTCGGTCTCATTGTTTTCCTTTACAAACAGTTTATGCAGCAACTTTGGCTGTGCAATCTTGGTTGGGATGAGCCTATCTCCGGGCAATTACACTTGCATTGGCATTCATTATGCGATAAATTATGTCTGATCTGTAAAATTATTGTCCCACGTTCTATTCGCTGCAAGTCTAAGGCAAAGATAGTTGAATTACATGAGTTTGCGGATGCTTTTGGAAGGGGCTATGGGTGTTGTGTTTACATTAGATTCATTTATCAAGATTCATCGGCCTCTTGTCACCTTCTGTGTTCCAAATCTCGCGTGGCCCCCCTACGTCAGGTGTCATTACCCCGCATTGAACTCTGCGCTTGCTTGTTGTTATCGCGACTCTTATTCAAGGTCACCCCTGCTCTTCATTCCTTTATCAATAGTGTTCACCTGTATTCTGACTCCATGGTGTCCCTTTACTGGATTCATGTCCAGTCTTCCAGGTGGAAGACCTACGTCTCTAATCGTGTTGCCGAGATTCAGCGTCTTACTGAAGCCTACACGTGGCATCACATCAATTCACAACATAATCCTGCTGACATTATTTCTAGGAGATGTCACCCCGACGTTTTGCGCGGTGGTTCGCTTTGGTGGCATGGTCCCGCTTGTTTGTCTCAATCTTCCGAGTCCAATCTTTTTCCACCCTTTTTACCTTCTAATCTGTCGTCTCCTGAATTCACTGCGGGGGAGAAACAAAACCCCAAACTTTCTCTAATATCTACCCTATCTATTGATCTTTCAAAGGACTTTTCTTCGTTGCACCGTCTGACTCGCGTATACGCTTATTGCTTTCGATTCATCAAAACTATTAGACTCTCCAGGGCTGAGAAAATTTCGGGCTCTCTTACCCCCGTTGAAATTCATGCCACTCTTAATTTCTTCTTAAAGCAATCCCAGTCAATCCACTTCGCTGCTGAGCTTAATTGTCTTCGTAATGGGTCTTCTGTTTCTATCAGGAGTAAGTTGTCTTCTCTGGACCCGTTTCTTGATGAGTCTGGAGTCATACGCGTCGGCGGACGCTTACAGCAGTCGCAACTACCTTATGACAATAAGCATCCTATTGTCTTGCATCAATCGGCACATAAAATTCGCCTTATTATTGAACGCGAACACATTCGTCTACTCCACGCTGGTGCTCAACTCGTGCATCATTCACTTCGTCAACGTTGGTGGATCATTAACGCCAAGATAGTCATTCGCTCCATCATTCGTAGATGCGTCAAGTGTCTCAGGTTTAGTGCCAAACATCAGGTTCAAAGGCTTGGTATTTTGCCATCTCCTAGAGTCACTCCTTCGCGGCCGTTTCTATTCTGCGCAGTTGATTATGGTGGTCCCTTCATGATTCGTCATGGCGGGCAGAAATCTAGGACTCTGTCAAAATCCTATGTGTCTTTGTTCATTTGCTTAGCGACCAGATCCATTCATTTGGAATTGGTTTCCGACCTTACGGCCAACGTGTTTATAGCTGCCTTACGTCGTTTCATGGCCCGTAGGGGCATACCCAGCCAGTTATATTCTGATAATGGCACGAACTTTAGGAAGGCCCGCAATGTTTTGCATGACCTTTACAATCTTTGGCATAATAAGGATGCCACCTCATCAATCCAATCCTTTACGACCTCTCATGGTATTACATGGTCATTTGTTCCGCCCTCGTCACCTCATTTTGGTGGTCTTTGAGAGAGCGGTATAAAGAGTTTAAAGTATCATTTGCGCCGCGTGGTCGGCAAGTCTATACTCACCTTCGAGGAGTTTACGACGGTTTTGTCTCAGATAGAGGCATGTCTAAACTCACGTCCATTATTTGCCGTTTCATCGGATGTAAATGATCCAGTGCCACTTACACCTGGCCATTTTTTAATTTGCGCACCATTAACGGCGATTCCTGATCCTGACTTATCTCACGTTCCCATCTCTCGTCTTGGACGTTGGCAACTTCTCCAGAAGTTTGTCCAAGTCATTTGGAAGGCTTCGTCTCGCGACTACTTACATCAATTACAGCAACGTCACAAATGGAAATTCGCCAAGGAAAACGTTTCCATTGGTGACCTCGTTTTGAGGAAAACTTACCTCCATTAGCGTGGAAATTTGGTGTAATTACCGCCACATTTCCCTGCCCAGACAACTTAATTAGAGTAGTAGACATTCGCACGCCTACTGGTATTTTTCGCAGACCAGTTCACAAGCTATGTTTGTTGCCAGCGCGGGACGAGGCTTAGACACAAGGTCAATATAATTACTTAGCACAGTGCTATATTTTACTTGGCCACTGGCTTTCATTACCTTATTGTCTGACAATTTGGTCAACTTAATTGGTGATATGTATCATCACAACATTTTTATGTTAAGTTACATCATTGCGTGTTTTCATACTAAATTCGCATGTGACTTGTAATTTTACAACCATGCACTATGTTATTATATCTATGCTTATCATATTGTTATGGTGGTATACTTTACTATTTTTGTATTTATATATTAATAATTTGTGAGACATACTATGTCCTTTACATACTTACATTTTGATATTGGTAATGGGTTATGTGTCATGTCATTGGTGGTATTATTCTTATGTAAAAATTTTGTTATATAATATTCGCATGGTCTGCAGCTATACAAACCATGTATGCATTTTCTTGCACATTTTTGTCAATATGTGTGATATTTTATTACTCTATGAATGTATTTCTCGCAATTGTTCAACACATGTATTACATTTTGTATAAACACATTTGTTGTACTTGTCACTTATGCTATTGTGCCTTGTATTCATGTATTTGTAATTATCTAAACCGATTTCTACTGTATTTATTATATATAACTTGTATCTATGTAAAACACATTGTTTTACCCGCATCTACTGTCTATAACCATACGCCACGCCTATATTTTTATATTTTTTATATTGTATTTTGTGATCACGCATTGCACAATTATTATTCATGCTTTTAATTATGACATACATGTCACTACACTTGTGCTTGCAATCATTCAACAATGTATAATTTGTTTTCACATAACAATTTATTGTACATTCCTGAAACTTGAGGTATAGCATGCATCTTTCAATTATAAAGCGTCATGCTAAATCTGTGTCTTTACATGTATAATTTTATAATAATTTTGTCTGTTCATTTTACACTCAATACTATTGTATAGGTCAACTGGCCTTGACTGGTTCAAGCTAACCATTATGACTTGCATAAATATTACAATTTGTATCGGGCCCATCATGTGATGAGTCACCGATTATTCATCATTAAACATTGTCAAACTATGTATTTTTCATGTCTTATATTGTTTTATATTGTATACATACAATATATATTGGCAATACATTGCTAACTTTTGCATTTATACTCATGTATAAATCAGGTTGCAAGCCAACTCTGGCCTGCTCAACTCTTTTCATCATCACTCAAGTTTATCTCTAAACAGTTAATGTCATAACTGTTATCTAACATTTCAAACTCAAGGTTCAATACAATTTATTGAGGTTGACTTCTATTATTAAGAACACACTGTTTTCGTACAATAAGTTATTAAAATGTATTAAAAAAATCTTTTGATTTTTTGCGGGCTGTTATGGACAGTAATGTGGTAATTTTCGCATTCAAAGGTTGGCTAATCTGTACTTTCTGAAATTGCGTTTATCATGTTTATACATCGACACAGTTCACCGAGCGTTGGCGGGCGGCAGACGTCAGAACGTTTGCTGGCCTTGTTCTGTCTATCATTTTTTCTTGTTGTCGCGACAATTATCTAGGCCTTAGGCCTTAACATTTTTTAATGTAGTTGGAGTGTTGCACATTTGCGCCTCATTTGCCATGTAGCTCTCTTAAACGACTCGGTTCATTCAAAATTTAAATGTCTTTCAGACATAGCCAACCTTAGCACTCTGATTTAAGTGTAATACAAAACTTAATAAATGTATTAAATACAGTCCACTATCGTCATTATTCTGCATCCTGGCAATAGCCCCACAAAGCATCATTCTTCCTAAGATTTAAGGGTCCTACGGGACGAAACATAACAGTTACGTTCGCATTTTCACTGGAGGAATACTCTGTAGCGCACCTGTTTAAGAAAATGTCATAAACTGTATTCTTATATCTGGAGAAGAATTCTGTTGCGCGTGATGCTCCTGCTCGATTTCTAACTCTGGGAGAGGGCGAACAGCTAAATTAGTTTTCAATAAAATGTCTACAGTACTTGCACGCGCTGCGTATTTAACTGTCGTTTTATAATTCATTGTGTTAATGTTGAAATAAGGCATTTGTTAAATTAGTGTCTCCTAAACTTATTCTAACAATACAATACCTCTATATATTTCAGCTTATCAATTTTTAAATTCAAACTGAAGGAAGTGCATTTATATTGTCTGAACTCTATGATCTGAATACATTCGCTATCAAAACTTTGTTTTTTATACTCGCTTATAACTTAATTCGATATTAACTTATCCACATTTAAATTCAAACTGAAACAACTCTGAATTCACACACTATTAAGAAGTTTCTTAAGATGCATACACCACCTTTGATATCATAACCTATATCTTTATTTATAAGAAACGTGGACTCTGGCCCCGCCGTCTTTCGCGGGATCCGACCTAAGACTCCCCGGGTTCCGTGGATGAACTCCGGGGGAGGCCCGTCGGACGACTCCCGCGCTATTTCCTACGCGGGAGACTTCCACCGATGCTATGGTAACCAGAATCTATTCTATTGGGTTGCCATAGTAACCAGATCTAATAGTTTTTTAAGACCCAAAGGACCCCCCGAAGGATCGTATCCAAAAAACACCTATCCTATGTTGGTTCTCCCGTTGCGTAAAATATTTGTGCAAGTTTGGTTGAAATCGGTCCAGTGGTTTAGGAGGAGATGTGGAAGACCCCAAAGGACCCCATCGAAGAAAACACCTATCCTATGTTGGTTCTCCCGTTGCGTAAAATATTTGTGCCAAGTTTGTTTGAAATCGGTCCAGTGGTTTAGGAGGAGATGTGGAAGACCCCAAAGAACCCTTAAAGGACCCCATCGAAAAAACACCTATCCTATGTTGGTTCTCCCGTCACGTAAAATATTTGTGCCACGTTTGGTTGAAATCGGTCCAGTGGTTTAAGAGGAGGTGTGCAACATACATACATACAAGGGGGGGGGTTTGCCCCTTAGGAGTGAAAGTTTTTAAAACCGTTTCTTAGTGAGCATCTACGACCCCATAAGAATATACCTTCAAATTTTGAGATCATTATCTTCAGTAGTTTTTGCTCTACGTTGATTCTATATCAGTCAGTCAGGACTTCTCCGCTTATATATTGTAACGTTACATAACCCAGTCCAAAAATGGTAACTTAATCACCCCACTATAAAGGTCAGAAATGGGTATAATATACCTAGCTCTAGATTACTTTATATCACAAAAAATTATAAACTATACTTAATTGATATAAAGTGTACCAAGTGAGTTATAGTGTACCCAGTGAGGAAATAAGTGATGTTAAAAGGAGCATCTCACAGACTTATGCTGTAGATGGAGAAACAATTGATTATAATAGTAGACTATATGCTACGGACCAATTATGTGTTTTGTTGGAATATTATATAATTTGTATTGTGTAGGCCACAATAATTTTGTAACTAGGTCTAATTTTATATTTAATAGAATAATTATGTTTGAATATAAGATAACCCAGGGTTAAATATAAAAGGGTTAAATATATAAGGGTTAAATATAAAATAATAATAAAAATAAAATAATACTATTTGAATAAAATGGCAGAAGAAAATAGTTTAGTGTAAGGATACTATAAGAAATTAATAAATAATATATAAATACAATTAAAGGAAATAAAAAGATTAAAGACCTATATATAAAGTTAAGAGGAAATAAAAGGAAAAACCTTATATAAATCAAATTGGATAATAAACCAAATTTAAAAAGGATTATTTTTCTATAAATAAGAAATAAATTTATAATAATTAAAAACAGCCTATATACTCAAAAGTATATAGATGCACCAATAAAAAATGATATAAAAATTATTGGTTACTAACGGTAACCACCTAACAAGATATTAATTAATTGTTAAAACGATTCAAAACCGTTCGTTTGAAAAAGTGGAATGCCATCAAAAATTTAATAAAACCTTATGACAACTTTTGGAAACAGTGCTAAATTTAATAAAAATTAACTAGTAGTATCCACCTTACGTTAGAACTCCTTCAAATATCAACTTTAACGTCCTTTATTCGATGAAAAATTGACTAGATCAGGCCTAGTTGGACGGCACGTCAAGATTTTGGTGAGATTGTATCTTATGAAAATTCAACGAAATTACAAAACAACTATAACTCCAACACTAGAAACAGCACCATCCAAGTAAACACTTCGAGAAAAGAGGTAAAATAAACTTTATTAATAATTGTTAACCAAGAAATCCTCATGTCGAATCTTTGTGCAGTTCCAATATTTAGTAAATGATGTCATGTGTATAATAAAGACATAACCTGTACTCTAGCGGATAAATCCGGAACTACATACTACGAAAAAACCAAAAAAAAAATAGAAAATTTATTTATTTTTTCTTGTAAAGCGTAGTATATAATTATTCATTTCTGACCGTCTCATAACACAAAGAACTTACCCTTAACCCTGGGGAAATTAATAAATGAATTCTTTATTGTTTAATGTTTAATCAAGGATAAAAAAATAATTTGTTATAATTCCAATGTTTACCTAATTAGATCGATCCAATGTGGTTGTCAGAAAAAATCGATTATAATATTTTTGTACTGGGAGAAGAAAAAATCAGTGTATTTAAAAAATAAATACTCTGAATATTTTGTTATAAATAATAAAAGGTGTATTATTTCTTGTGGAGGGTAGTTGTTACAGATTTTCAGGAAGCCAAGAAGAGGACGAACCGTCGGGGAGTATCACCGAACATTGGTGTTTGTTTAACCTATAACTATTGGAGGCAGATGTCAAAATCAACTGGTTTTATGAACAGCGAATATTTAAAATAAGTAATTGTATACTCCGAGAGTAATATCTTTGGTCCTCCTCTCTCTCCTAATTACGATTAAACAACTTTATTAATCTCTCCCAAATCACACACACTCGATTTCAGTTTTTTGGTAAACATAAAATTTAACCGCTTTGAACATTAGCAAATATAATTCATAAGTGACGATCGCAAAAGGTACCCTGACTGCTCTGAGACTTTCACGATAAAAACCCGCGACACGTTACAGAATGACGTACTAACGTGGGGATTCATTAGGAAAGCGATTTTAATAAACAGATGCTTGCGGATATACCGGCGAGGGACGTTACAATATATAGAGATAGAGATTAGACAACCCGTTTTGCGTTATTAATTCCATGTTCCATAAGGAAATGGAAGTATGGTGTGGCAAAAAAAATCGTGTTCGAGATAATTGCAGATTCTGATTGTACTACCCTCAAAACATGAAAAAAAGTCATTTTACGAAAAGTGTCTGTGTGTCTATCTTTGTCTGTAGATTCTCTTTCTATGGCAAACGATAAGAGCCGCAAATTGAAACAGAATCAAACAATTTTTTGTATACGTCCCTATTTTGTAGAGAGCTCAAGGGCTATTGATTTTGGTGAAGATCGGTTAAGGGAAAGGGGTAGTTTACCTGCAACATTTTATGTTGTAACAAGAGAAATATTACCATAACTGCCGTAAATTCAAACAGAATCAAATAATTTTTTACATATGTCCCTGAATTGTAGAGTATTCAAGGTTTATTGATTTTGGTGAAGATCGGTTAAGGGAAAGGGGTAGTTTACCGGCAACATTTTATGTTTTAACAAGGGTAATTTTTTCTATGACGAACGATAAGTGCCGCACATTTAGACAGAATCAAATAATGTTTTGCAAACCTTCTTGAATTATAGAGAACGCAAGGTCTGTTGATTTTGGTGAAGATCGGTTAAGACAAAAGGGTAGTTTACCTGCAAAGTTTTATGTTTTAAAAGGGTAATTTTATTTTTATGACGAATGATAACTGGTGCATATTCAAACAGAATCAAATAATTTTTTGGATACATTCCTGGATTATAGAGGACTCAAGACTTATTGATTTTGGTGAAGATCAGTTAAGAGAAAGGGGTAGTTTACTAGCAACGTTTTATGTGATAACAAGGGTAATTTTTCTATGACGGACGATAACTGCCGTAAATTCAAACAGAATCAAATAATTTTTTACATATGTGCCTGAGTTGTAGAATACTCAAGGTCTGTTGGTTTTGGTGAAGATCGGTTACGGGGAAAGGGCAGTTTACCTGAAACATTTTTTGTTGTAACAAGAGTAAAGTACTTAATTTTGATAAATAAGATATCCTGATAAGAAGATCTTAATAATCCACTGTAGAAACGTAGATGAAATATCTATAAATGAAGAGGCTAGTTGAACGGGGTGGGGGTAATATTCTAGAAATGAAAATTATAGTTGAAGGGGGAGGGATAATTTTTTATATATGTACTACGTTATCGGTAACAAAGAAGTAGTTTGTTGTTAAAATTCCTTCCCGGGCTGTTTGACCGTAGTCCAATGTTTTCTGCAAAACCAGACGTTTCGGCAGTGCCGTCGATTGCCATCATCAGTGAAAATCGAGTGCGATAACGTGTGGTGGTATACGTTAGTGACCACAGTACTGTGGTTAAGGCTGAAGCAATAAGTGGAAAGAAGTAGTTTCTATGGAAACATTTCATTTCGTAAATGATTTTAAATATAAATCTTAGAACATTGTAGTCATGTATGGTTCTCCATACCGATATTTTTTTATAACATATACGTGTATATTAAATATATATGAATATAAATATCATGTTATACAATACGGACAAACTATACCCAATACCAAAACTGTGGCTTTACACTTTAAAATATTGAAACTAAACAATTTATAATTTTAACGAGTAATCACATTCATGTTTGTGCTAAACTATCACTTACAATATGTTTCTTATTTAAAGCTTTATAATTACAGTAAACTATGTTTACTTACCTATAATCTAAAACATGATGTATATGTTTTAGAAAACATATCTATGCAAATTTGATTGATCGCTTTCGACATAACTAATATTATCAACAAATTATGAAAACATTAGAAACTCTGTGCTCAAGTTTCAATGGGAAATTGAAAAGTGAAAACATCAGAAATTAAATGCTGGTAACTCACATATGAAGCTTTTCAGAAGGATAAGCAAATAAATTTAGTCCACAGCTAAAATATCGCGATGGAATTAAAGAAGCTAAGAAAAACGGATTTCTAATAGGGTATCTAACGGCACTGTGGGTATCTGAGATGGTTTGGAATGCATTTAATGTAGAGAAGCCAAGAAAATCAAAAAGTACGCCTAAGCAAGAAAGAATCAGTCCAATACGGATTTAGTTTACCGTGTTACTGTGTACGGTTTAAAAAATTTCTCATAAGTGAATGTTTTTTATGACAATCGTTTATTTAAGAACAAAAACTGTCAATTAAAATTAATACACTCTTAATACAACTTAATAATGTTTGTGTCTTTCTTACCAAGTCTTGATATTACCCTACATATTATAGGCCTACATTCCATTATATATGGTTATTGACAATATATATTATATTGATATGTCCCTTAGAGATAAGGACTTCACAATAAATGGATCTGATGTTTCGGCATTAGATGAACGCAGTAGGCCACCTCACAATACATTCAGATATAATCGTTTTCGTTTCCTCTTATTAGAAGTCAAGACTAATGAGATTATACGCCTACTAATCAGAAATTCAATTTAAAGTAGTGGTTACATAACCAAAGTTAGGCAAATGAAATTGTAAGAACATGGAGTACACAGGAAAATATATTCATATTAACTAGAGGCTTGTAGGTCACCTTAGGCAGAGGGTGACAAGCATCACCTAAATGACGAGGAGGACTGTTCCTCTACGAACAAGTTTCTACTTGAAAACTTATAAGTAGCCTATACTGAAGGTATGAGAAACAACATTTAATGTAAATAATACGTTCTTCGTTGATAGTGCAATATAGGCAATGAACGTTCCTAAAACATCAATTAGTGTACGTGTTAATATTTCGGTACAGTAGGTTCTCGTTCCGAAGAAAGTAAATTACTGCTCAATATAACCTGCTTTAAAAATGTTAGATGCGTTTTTCAAACACAAACACGTGTTGTGTTGGGGTCGTGGATGTTCGCTCCCGTATTAGAAAGTGATCAAAACCATATGCCCAGCACATATTAAAATTCCTGTTCCATATTACATAATTCGCAAACTTACGTTATTTAATCTCGAAAATAAATAAACAACTTGAACGCAACATAATTTTTCTTTACAGTATGGTGTATTTACAAAAAGAATATTTTTAGACTTGCTCTTGTTCGCTGAACCTTCTAATTGTAAGGAAGAGAAATAGGATTAACATGAGTCAGAGAGAGAGAGAGAGAGAGAGAGAGAGAGAGAGAGAGAGAGAGAGAGAGAGAGAGAGAGAGAGAGAGAGAGAGAGAGAGAGAGAGAGAGAGAGAGAGAGAGAGAGAGAGAGAGAGAGAGAGAGAGAGAGAGAGAGAGAGAGCATAGACAGACAGACAGAGAGCTGTAAATGAATGATATAGTAAAGAGGAGAAACAAGCAGAATGGCAACACACGTAAAGTAAACAAATGGTATACTTTGCAATAAATTCTTCTTTTACCAGCTATATAAAAAATAAGCATACATGAATCTACATAATATTAAGAATAAAGTTATTATGCTCTCAACCGCCATTAAGCATCACGGTGTGTTATCATGCACTTTAAGAGATGATAGTCTGAGGTAACGAAATTGGAGGATTGGGCTGCTCAATAAGCTGTATCCCCTGTCAAAGACGTTTTTCGCACGAGAATAAAGAGAAAGAGGACATTTTTTAAAAAGAACCATGTCATTAAATACACCATCATTTCCACCATGTTCGACTCGCAAAATGTTTGATTATAATCCTAATCCAGCTTCAAAAACCAGGTTCACAAACGTTTTCACTTTCTAACATAATTTACACAACCTAACTATCAAGATTGATTCTTACACACACACACACACACACACACACACACACACACACACACACACACACACACACACACACACACACACACACACACACACACACACACACACACACACACACACACACACACACACACACACACACACACACACACAATTGCATTCAGTTACATTTTGAGTGCAGTAGACATTCACTTTCTGATGATGGATAACGTGATTCTATTAAACATACGTTTGGCACTTCATTTTTAGAATTGTGTACAAAAATAAACGTGATTTCTTAGATTTTTATATTATTCTTATAACTCATAAACAAATTTAATAATAAACTTATTGTCTATTAAGTTTGTCTATTATTATGTATATAGATGTCTGTATTCGCTTGATCACGACGTCGAGTGGAATGAACACTGTTGCAGTTGATTGTATTTCTATCTGTCAGAGTATGTTTTAATACTACTTCATGTCAATCATCTTGACACTTAGTAGCAAGTGATATGGATACTTATAATACTATAACTAACATTGATTGAATATTTATTTTTCACTTGAGTAGAAAGCCTAGCCTACAGAATACCATCCACACGCAATCACTCACGGTCTCAAAATGTTGTACAAACTGTATCCTCTAAAACGTACGTAGATTATTTTATTCTGAAACAATGAAACATGCGGTCTTTCATGTCTCAGAGCTTTAAAAATGCAGTAGATTTTATTTTTTGACAGTAATTTCTTATCTTCTAATGTAAGTTTTCTTTTTTACTTTATTCGGCCTCAAAAAATCTGTTCAGAATTTAGGAGATTAAGAAAGTTATCTCCTTCGTTTGCTGTGTTTAATGTCACACTGAAAGGCTCAGTAATAACTCGACAGTTTGGTATCTGTCTAGCAGTCTACCTATCTCTTTTGGGTATGTCTCACGAATGCATCAACACATTTTGTAAAACTTTTCACGCGTGTCCATAGCTACCCTACAAAGCCCTATGGTTTTTGAGACTGACCCCCTCCCAATATAAGGGCATAAGACGAAAGGGGAGGTGTAAAAATTTTGAAAAAATTGTAAATATCCATGTGGGGTATCAAATCGACTTTTAACCACAATCTGAATACAGTGTTCTGTTTTATAAATTGTACACACCAAGGCCAAAAAGTATACAATTTTAGGTTAAAATTTTGAAAACTCATAAAAATCCACGTGAGGTATCAAATGAAAGATACTTTTCACCACGACCTGAATATATTTTCAGGTTTGATATTTAGGGCACCTAAGGCCTCAAAAACGTATAGGCTAATAATTTTGAAAAAATTGTAAAAATCTATACCGGTCGTCAAACTAAAGGGAATTTTAGCCCAACTACGAACGTAGTTTTTAGATTGAAAACTGAACACCACGGGCCAAAAATGGAAGTCCTAATATTTTGAAATTATAGTAATCCGTTGTGGGGCAGCACATTATAGAGAATTTTATTCAAAATACAAGCTTGATCTTTTTAGTCTTTTATAATTAAAAGAAAATAATGTCTGTCAACACACCTTTCAAATTTGGAAAGACTGTAAAACGTTTTTAATCTACGTTTGCAAAAAAAAACTTTACATCTTGTTATCAATTACATATAAAGGACCTATATGTGAAAAGTATTATAAGTAGTCCTTTAGATATCTATGGCAACATATTATAAACGTAATATAAACGTAATAGAGAGAACTAAATTATTTGTCGTTAGGCATTATGGTTATAAATTTAACGAGAAATTAGATGCAGTGTTAGGATTTTTAATGTTTAGGCCTATTATAGTCATAATAATGAAAAGATAATATGGTTATTTGCTTTATAATGTTATTTTACTCAATAACTAATAATGTTGTTGGGGTTACATAATCTTTCTTTTACTTTTTAGGTATATAGCAAAACCATATATACCCTACACAAAACCTACATGGATTGTATCGACTTATGATCAACTCCTTATGGTGTTTCTCTGCACGATAAGAATCGTATATACGAAGAACTTTACTCGCATCTTTAAAAAAATGAAATTAATTTAATTTAATTGATTTAATAATAAATTTACTTTATTCAAAATAGTGAGCAAGTTCTTCAGCTCAGGGAATTTACTATATAGTTACTGTTTTCGTAACGTAACTACAGCAGTCTGGCTTGTATTACGACTACACGACAACTCATCCATCGTTCAATCTCTTTATTTGATTTTACCGAATATTCAAATCGTTTAGTATGATCTGAGTTCTGATAAACGTTGAGTCACAGATGTTTGAATTTACGAACAAAATAGTAATGGAAGAAGTATTCTGCTATCTGACCACCGTAACTTTATATTTCCTGGAAATCAAATTCTATAATAGCTCGTCACTTTCTGTTTATTGCATACTTTGCGGAGGCTCGTTTGCATGCATTTTTGATAAATAAATAAGTAAACGTGGAAATAAACAACTATGTAGGAGTTGGTATTAGTTGTGTCGCTGCATTGTCCGAGCAGCAGCGACGTATAGGCGTCTCTTGTATTTCTGCGCTTTCTCTCATCGTGACTGCATGCCGCAGATTATCTTTACACAAACTGCGACACAGTCGTTTTTATATACCGACACGTCAATTTCTGCGGTCGACAGCTGATATGCCCACATCCGGGAAGGAGTTAGAAAGGAGTAGTATTGAGCCACCATCCAGATAACACAGAGACGTGTGACGCAGCCAGGCCGTACTAGAAAATACGCGTGATCATGGAGCATCCTGAAGTGTATCGCTGGAAGCTGGTACCCGTTGTATGAACTAGGGATGTATGTTTAGTATATCTGTGTTTACATCCGTTTACATTCTCTTACCCCACGCCTGAAGTAACCTACTACACCAGTAAAGGGTAATACCTTAAGGGTTCACCTGCAAAACTTACAGCAGTAATGTCGTCATCGATATGCTTGGCCACCGTAGGGCTCGGTCGGAACTGTGTGCCACCAAAAAGGCAGCTACACAATCTTACGTAAGTTGGACTTCGATGACGGCGCAGAAGCAGCGTCGCGAGGAGATTCTAATGTGATAAACAATATTCAGTGCTGAGCTAGCCAAGTGTATGGTGGCCATCAGTATAGGAATGCTGCCTGGAGCACTGTCAGGTAACGGACAACGGAGAGAAATGCAGTCCGTTACCCAAGGTATTTGATATCAGGATGCGGGAAGGAAGATTCTCTGACTTTAGTGAACAAAGACTTTGCCATGGAGTCGACGATATTCTCGGGATAGCACTGTCGGTTTTCCTGATTACGTCATTTCTAAAAATTATGGCGATCCCGAGAGGATCCTGAGCGTTTTGTTTCGGAATGATTCCAGCCTACACTGTGTGATCCATAGAAGAGATTACTAAGTCGGCGCCTCCGACGTGATTGCTACATGTGGGAGTAGCAGATATAACGTTATTTTTATGTGGACAGTCAAGCAGCTGTTCCGTCATAATATGAGTGTGGCTCTTACACGCACTATTAAAGAGGATAATGGTGTGCTGAGTGATCTAATTTTGTAATAGCACTTCTTTGGCTGTTAAAAAAAAAAAGATAAAAGTTTGCATAGATAACTGATATAAATATCCAAATAAAACGAAAAAGGTATGCGATTGTCCCGAAACATACAAATATTAGTTATACAAACATGCCTATTAGTTATAGAAAACTTGAATAACCGACTTTAATAATAGCACAGACGGCATTCCACAGGAGGGAGACAAATTAGGTAGCCGTTTATGTGTGGTCGTTTTATTTGTCAAATACGAATTAATGAGAATTTATTTTTGTCACTTTGTAGTCGGAAGCAATAATACATTTATTCACAAGATACTATTACAGGTGAAACGTTTGTTCAATGTTTATGCACAGATGTTATGTAATAAAGAATGAATTTAACAGATTTTAGCAGCGTATAGTGAATTTATTATTTAAAAGATTACAAAAATATAAAACATCTGAGTAAGAAATATATATGATGTGCAAGATAAGGTTATTGGCACTAGGTTGTAAAGTACCATCTGGCTTTTGCTGACAGCAGGGTAAGCGTAATCGGTACTATTATACAAATCAGGCTGTAAAGTTAGACAGGACTAGTTTTGTAGAACCTGTTATACGTCTGTACAGTAATGGGCAGCATAGTTGGCGACACTGTCTTGTTAGCTGTAACACGATTGGCAGCGCTTTTTAACAGCCAATCCCGTTACTGTGTGTTCATTACATGTAACCAATAAATACATGAACAAATGACATGAAGACAACAAGCCCAATTTAATTACGTAATACATACTAGTTTAGGTTTTTTATTTTCAAATAACATAATAGCTCGTGTAACTGAAATTAGAAGTTTAGTAAGTATTCGGTTCTACCGTTAAGTAAGATGTAGGCCTTTTGTTTTTACTGAAGTTATACATGCACTAGATATAATCGGTCAACAAAATTCGGCGGTGGTCAATAGGTCGATATAATCTGTCAACAACTTGTTATTGCTGGGTGCATTCTCTGTTATACTGACAGTTACACTACACATTTAGCCTACTCAGACTACACGCACATTCATACACACACACGCTCTCTCTCTCTCTCTCTCTCTCTCTCTCTCTCTCTCTCTCTCTCTCTCTCTCTCTCTCTCTCTCTCTCTCCCTCCTCTCACACTCGGCATAGGCCTACACGAAAACATGTACACATGTACAGAAGCACATAGTCTAAAGAACGTGCAATTTTTGAATAGAGCGATGATATAAAAAACAAGCATCATTCTTTTTAAGTGTAAAAACAACACATGAGTAAAAACTCAAAAATACAATTAAAAATGTTATTTGCATACACATGAAGAAAAAGGACACTATTTACTGGAAAATACGACCCCTTTTTGCTAGATTTTTAGTCTAAAATTGAGGAGGATCTTATATTCAAGTCTGATCTTCCATTTGAGTAAAGTGAGTCAGGAAAAAAGTGAGAACGAGGACTGCAACTGACTGATGGTTCCCGTAACTGATGGTTCCCGTAAACCGTGATGGCTAGCATAACCGCGCCCGATGTTTTAACGGGTAGGGCTACATTTGCCTCCCATACGCTTGACTTATTGGAATTTACACTTAGGCAGAACAGTAAATGTAAGTCAAAATGTAAATTACTAAGTGATTTGACATTCACTTTCATGGAGTTTCCAAGCAACAAGTGGTTTCAATAAAAGTGGAAAAGTTCAGTTCATTTCGCACTTAGAACTAGACTTAGGCCTACTCTTAATATTACTTATATTTTAGTAGATACAAAATTTGCATATAACGAAAGTATAAGAAAAATTTCTCTAAAATATAAGAGCTTTAATGTGTGTGTGTGTGTGTGTGTGTGTGTGTGTGTGTGTGTGTGTGTGTGTGTGTGTGTGTGTGTGTGTGTGTGTGTGTGTGTGTGTGTGTGTGTGTGTGTGTGTGTGTGTGTGTGTGTGTGTGTGTGTGTGTGTGTGTGTGTGTGTGTGTGTGTGTGTATTAGTACTGTGTTACTTTTTCGTCGTCACTTAAGTTATGTTTTTTAAAGTGACATGATTCGAAAGCGATGTTTTATAAAACATCACTCGAACATCAAGCACTGAACGGCAAGTGATTACTAATAATAGTCTATAAATTAATATAAAATCTATTAATAGAATTTACATTTTTTATAAAATGGCATAATAAAATTTATTACTATATTGTGCATATACGTTACATATGGGCCCTATTTTAAATATGATTATATTATATTAACAAATAGTACAATTTACTAATAGGCTATACCGTAATACATACTTAAACACAACTCGTTGTTATAATGTACTTATCTTCAGGTGGGAACACTTTAACAAATAACATATTACGCGATGGAATATATCCTATTCCATTTCCCGGACGGGCTACATCAACTGAAGTGTGGTCGAAAGAGATAGTGATAGGGAAAGTCAAAAGGCAATGGCGACAAATAAGGTAAGAATTCAACGGGTATTTTGTGATAAACAAACTAAGAACGCCATGGTATTCAAACTAGAATATTCTTTGTTGACGGTTATTAGACATCTCAGAAAACATTAGAATTTCGTTTCAACACAGCAGTTAGTCTGGAAACTATTCAATACAGGCCGCAGTTATTAACGGAATAGGCCTACACGCCAAGACGGCAATCCGGCCTGTTTGTAACAGCAAAGTAATAATGTAGTACAAAAGTATAATGAGGGGGAGGGGAACTCAGCCAAGCTAGCTCGCGAATGTAATAGCCGCTCAATAAGGTGCAGGTATGTTAAACGTCTCTTATTGCACGGGCAATCGTAACCGAATGTTTATGCTGTCTTTAAAATGCATGAGCAACACTTATTAGTTATGAGTTGTAAACGAATATCCTAACCTCTAATTTCGAAATATAGATTTTAGAGTTTAACAGTTATCATAGAGAAAGTAAAATAGTTTGGTAATCTTCCGCAATCCACGTTTTGGAGATTTTGAGGCAAGAGAACATACGGCTGATAATTAATTTAAAAACAAACGGAGAGTCAATTTTTAAAATTAATTTTTGTCGGTTTAATCATGGAGAGTTTCAAAGTATTCTACAGACGGACAGCCATAATAATCGTGACGATATCTGTTTTTTTCTGAGTGTGCAGATTAAGCTGGTAAAACGTCCTCACGACGATTTCTGATATAAAAGAGGATTTCCATTAATTCCTTACAGCGAAAGGAAAGTTAGTGAAAGAGGTAGACAACCCAAAGTTATTGCCCTTCTTTACGGACGTTTTTCTCTTTTGAATGAGTGTATTTGAAGTCGGTAGGTCGTCTGGTCTCTGTGCAAGGCTGCATCAGCTGTAGGCCTTAATAGAATGAATGAATGATGGCTGGATAAATAAGCCAGCCTTAATTATTAATATTACGTGCGCAATGATTGTCCAGAAAGTTTATTAGCTGTTCTACCCAAAGATACAATAGGCTATTTATCCAAACGTCCAACGCTAGGAAAGTGCAACGTCTAGCATTAGAATTCAAAGATTTTTTCCACTTTAGAAAACTTCTGTTTCTAGGAATTACTCTGAGTCACTTATATACTTGGTCACTTTCACTGAAAGCTGTAACTGAGTTCTTTCAGCTTCTCCTCTCTTGTTATTTTCGTACTTTTTACACTGTTATGACGATTACTGACGTAATATTAAAACTGAAAACACCATTTTAACTCTATTTAAAACAATTCAGTCAGTTACATAAGGTGAACGTGGCTGGTTTGGAGGAGAGAATTCTGAATAAAAACTGAATCGAAAAACTGATGCACCAGTTGAGATTTTGTAATGGGATAATAGTTCATTGGTGTAAAATAAAATTATTTAAAAAATCAAAAACAGAAACGTTTACAGAGTTTAATTTGAAAAATAATTTAAATTGTAATTTAAAAATTAAAAGAGGCTTGGTTTTAGTTGTTTAAAAATACTTTCCACTCTGTACCCCCCTCCCCCCAGACAACTGAAGACGCCCAATTGTTGCGGTCACCTGAACTACGTAAAGTGACGCTCAAATACAAACACTGTTTTGCCAAATGAACAGTCGTTATTCAAGGAATTCTGAAATATGTAAAACTGGTTAACGTTTTAATTTAACTAGAAGGCTAAATGCAAGATGCTTATGGTAACTACCGCTAAGCATTGTTAACACCAGGAAAAAATAACATTTGTATTAAAGCATTTCAAAGTCGCTTGGCCAAATGCAATAGAAATGTTGTTAAAAACGTAAATACTTCTATATTCTTAACATTATTTAGCGCGTCTGACTTTAGATGGAGAACATTATTCAAGTTGTTTCACAGAAATTTTGTCAGAACTTTAACTAAAATCTTGAGAAAAAAATGCCTTGCAAAATATTGCAAATGGCTTAATTTTAGATAACCAGGTAATCAATATAGGATTTGTGGCCATATTCAACAATTAGATTAACTTAATAATCATATAAAATAAAATAATTTATTTAACAAGTTACTTTATTGATGAATGTTAGCCGCAGGAAGTGAAACAAACAAATCTAAGTTAAGTAACCCATGAAAATAAATTTTCATTAACAGTTGTGGTTGGTAAGACCAGTAGAGTGCGTTGAACAGACGATTAACGACCAGCTGATAGTAATCACAATTAAAGCTGTGTACGTCTACTTAACGATACCGATCTGGAGCCGTCAATTATATGGCGCGTCGCCGGAGCAACTGTTCAGCCGCTACTGTTCAACAGCTGTTCTCGCTGGTTTACATCTAACATATAAGTAGAAGAAGTTCTCTACTGTACGTTGTTAACATGTACTTATAAGATGGCCACTTGTCAATTGATATTTGAATAGACACGATAAAGATATAGTACTTAAAAATGTGAAAGTTAGCACACTGAAATAGAGATAACGTAGACTTACCGTTAGTATTCCGCTTCGACAGACAAAACGAGTGTACATACCTGAAACACAAATACAAAAAGATTTAGAAAAATGCTGAAAAATAAAACAAATTTACACCGATCTGAAGAATCTGAAAAGCTGAACTTTTACTACCGTTTATCTACGGCATATATATGTTTCACGGTGTTCATCGTAAAAGACGAAATGATTCATTAATATAACTGAATAAATAAAATAAATTTAATTTGTATGCTAGCATTTTTCCTGGTTAACGTAACACCATGAACTTACTACCACAAGTCATCAAGTCACCTGAGCCTTGTGATGTTTTATACAGTCTTTATTCATTACACTTAAACCTGCACGCAGCTCAAGACAGAGATCTACTGTAATTAAAAATGAGACTTTTTCGTGAATACATGTGCATTAACTAGAGCCGTATACAGTCTAATCTATATAAATCTAGGAAAAATTAGATAGGTCGGCTAGTAGTGTCTAGTTTGAACGCGTAGAATTATTATGGAAAATATTCTTTGTGTTCATGACATTTATATTGATACGCTGTATCCCTGTATCAGTAAAGTAGAACATGTGTGTAGGCTTATTGAACATATGATTATTAACCGTTAAACATCGGGTTACGTAACAAAAACACAGTTGTTTATTGTCACAACTGGTATCTGGTTAGGCCAAAACCAACGCATCTCGTAGTAGACAAGTAAAGATGACATTGGTAATGGTCCGGTATTCTATACAGTAAACAAGAAAGCGTTAGGTTGCAAAAACTACTGTTTACCACCAAATTTTTATTGATGGTTAAATACTCTGACGCGAACGTTATTATTAACAATCGTGCTTGTCATTAAACTGACGACTCAATCTTGAAACGACTAAGACTTCGACTTCCTCTTGGCCTACTTTTGAGGATATTGAATGGAAGTAGTTTGGTAACCAACCTAATTAAACACTATTTAATATAATTTATATTTATTAAAATCAGTTTATTTAGGGTAAGATGAGTTTCGTTAATTTGATATAATTTACTTTCATCACTGCAGTTTCTGGGCTAGCTTTAATAATATACTAATAATAATAATCCAGATAGAAGAAGAAGAAGAAGAAGAAGAAGAAGAAGAAGAAGAAGAAGAAGAAGAAGAAGAAGAGAAGAAGAAGAAGAAGAAGAAGAAGCTCTACTAAAATTTTATATTTATGGTTCTGAAACTTGAGTTTCGGCGAAAAAACATCTGAGTAGAATATAGGGAACGGAGATTAAATATCATACTCGTGATCTGTTATAGGCTGCACACGAAGGGATAAACTCTACAATTGAAAACATTCGTCAACATTTGAATATTTTTAATATCCAAGACCGTATGGTAGAGAACAAAGAGAGACGGAGTGCTCATCTGAATAGAATGTCATGGCACGTTCCCTAAGGGAGTTTAGCAATACAATCCTGTTGGACAACAAGTATAGAAAGTCCTAGGAACTGTTGGTGAAATGTATATATTCTTTTGGAACCGGGACAAGTGATTCGCCTAGTCGCAGATAAAATAATAATAATAATAGTAATAAAAACACCACCAACAACAACAAAAACAACAATAATAATAACAATATTTAACCAAAGTTGTCTCTAGCAGTGGTTTATATGTGAAAAGTAAAGTGAATTTATTTCAATAAAACACATCATCAACATATATATAGGCCCTATAATTAAATCTACAAAGATAACCACGGGAGAAATATCTTTATGCAAAAAGGCCGGAGGCATTCAGCCAAAGCAATGAAATTTTAATTGAAAACAGACATAAATTAATATCAACAACACAGTAACAGCTGGCGTGAAGGCACACATACGAAAATTCAAAATCGTTTCTAGCATCCGTAACAAGACTTGGCGGCACTTGTGTTGTCCGTGAGTCCAATGTCCTGACTTTGTCCTGTCCTGACTCTGTCCTGACTCCCGATTGCACACGCGTATTACACATTGGCTACATACTTTCACTGGAACACAGTAACTATTCTTAGGATGGAAAATTAACTGTTCATTAACATCATTTAGATGTTTTAGATCAGATCAGAAGTGCTACACGTATTGAAATAATGAGAGACGTTAAATTAAGAACAATATTATAATTTCGGTTTATTTACTGTTCTTGAACACAACAAAAATAAGTACTCGTAAGTATCCATTACACAACAATTACCTGCTTCAGTGATAGCGGTGTCGTATCTCTGCGCCGTCGGTACGAGCAGCACTCCAGCTGACAGCTGAAGTCCGTGGTTGAGTATCTGCACCAGTGTGGAAGCAATCATGACCACCCACCCCCACCCACCTTCCGGATAGTAATGTCTCCTGAGCAGTCTTCTCGGTTCCACAAGTATCTTGGGGCTAGTAAGAGGTTGTGGATCCCGAGCTGGGCCACCGCCTTCACCAGCAGCGACCGGCACCAGCAGTGGCCACGATTGTGCACGCGACAATGAACTGGACATAGTTCACACTCACTGGTTCCTCATTAACCACTTGATTCACATTTTGTCGCTATTAAAATTTATCTAATTATTCAATCGAACGTTTCAAATTGTCTAATCGTACAATTATAAAGCAAAGCACATAAACTAAAGTATGTTTCTGAACAGGAATCTAAATCATTTTCACTAGTAAAAATTATAAAATAATAGTAATTATTATTTTGTTAAGCAATGTGTAAGATTTATTTTAATTCATATTTAGATAGTGATGTGTGTGCGAATGCGTGCGTACTCGTAAATTCACGAGGAGCGCTATCTGATGATAGAAAGAAAAGGGATCCCAGTGAAGATGATCATATGGTGGGTTCTTTCGGGAGTAGGCTGACACAAAGGTGGGTCTTTGTTCAAGAAAACTAAATCCGTATAAAATTATACGGAGAGTCTAATGACTGACATTTATAAGTTTTAACGGGAAAGGAGCTCTGACCAGGTAAAAGCTGCCGTTATAAAAATACACGGAAAAAACCCCCCTCTCTCTGAGAAGAGACTGTGTGGAGACAGCGGGAATGATGGAGGCTGTCTAGGGATAAAATAAGCAAAGCAAGTCTCGCTGCTGTAAGTAAAGGCGACGTGCTTCGAAAAGGAGCTGAATCAAACCTATAGTAAATGGAATAATTAACTTATGGAAATTTTATGAAAACATTAGGCCTGTTCTATTCTGTGAAGTTGTGAATAGCCTATGATGAAAGTATACAAAGTCTAATTCATATAAAGGAGAGAAGCGAATATATATTTCATTCGAATAATGTTTTAATTTGTTAAAGTTAACAGAGGAGGAGACAATAACTATCAGACAGATCGCACGAATTGTTACAGCCCCATTGGAGAGTGAACGTAAAACGTGTTAGTGAAGTATTTAAAGCTCCTATTGACACTCAGATATTATATCGAAATTTTAACGTCAAATTAAGAATTATTTTGAGGGTGTCTACAGCGTTCACCACTAATATAACGATTGTGGTGAAGATGATTATAATGAAAAAATCGCAATTTATATATTTTGGTAAGCGCAGGTTAACAGGATGTCTGTAATTTCAAAATATGTATTTTGTCTTTATTTGCTCGATATTTTATATAAACCTTTTTTCATCATTACAGCATGAGGATCCATCATCAGATTCAACTAGAATCAAATTTCTTTTTTAACACATTTGATGCGCACAGGGCAGTTGCTCAAAGCGACCCGGAACAGTTCATACTGGGAAAGCTTAAAGTCGAAAAACAAGCGGGAAGGAGATATGTAAGAATGCACAGTATTCTGTATTATCGATTACGGTCGATAACTAATTTATATTCGATTTGTTAATTGCTCTGTGTTTTCTAGGCTAGTCAATCGGGTAATATCTTTATTTGTTCGCACATCGAATTATGTCACATTTAATCAATATAGAAACAAATAAGTATTTAAACTTATAATAAAGTTTCCAGTTAAATTAAAGTCGATTGGCGTAGTGTGTTAGAAGGACGGCAGTTGGTAAATCATTTGCCTGTTTCATGTACCTTCAACATTGATGGTACCCGTAACAATTGTGGCATGTGATTCGTCGTTAGTAGTAATGCAAGCACTTCGCAGTATTACATTTCCGAGTGTTTCATTTATAACTGTGAAAACTAATACAACTCAAATTATAAGTACCAAACAAAATATAAAATTTCGTGTTCAAAATTTTAGTAAAACAGAGGACATTCTTGTCATATCGAATTGAATTACCGATTAATTAAAAAATAATATTTTAAACCAATTTTAAACCAGCGGTCACACATTTATGTTTTTACACAGACGTTCGTATGACAGGTAAAATAATGCTTAGCGTACCATAGAATATTTAATTTGAAAAATTCAGTGACTTATTTAGAAAAATAAATTTATGGTATTTAATGATGAATTTATAACATTTACTGGAAGCTGATATATAACAAAATAAGATATTCGATTTTCCGTAGATAACAGATAATGCCAGTGGTATGATGTCATTCATTTATCCACTCCAATTAATAAATATGTAAGTAAAGCTATTACGTATAACTACCTGAACTGTATGTTAAAATGTTTCCACTAATTAAAGTAAGATGCAAACGTATATATTTAATGAAAATTTATAACAGTACTAATAAATTACACTAATATTTGCTTTAAAACGTAAAGTTTATATTAGGAATGTAAACACATTCCTTGTCTTTGGCAAATTAAAACCATCGACAAATATAATTTGAAAATTAAAATAAAACGTACTTCAGAGGCCTATGTAACCAACTAATTAAATGATTAATTTAAGTTCACTTCATCTCTTTAGTGATAATGGAATATAAAATCACATGTACATTGTGTTTCTCTTTAAACCGTAAACAAATCGAGTGATTTAACACAGTTATATTTACGAGGTGTTTCACAATAAATTTTACTTTTCAGGCACGTGGTTCCGTGTATCACGAAAGCATCGAAACGCTACATCACAAAACTAACTTCTATCGTGGCGATCCACGTGGTACTGAGACGTTGCGGTACTGTTGTCTCTGAAGAAACCGCAGGTAGACGTGCGCGCGCAGCTTTATCCAATTGACGTGTCTCAAAACACTTTCCTATATTTTGTTTGTAGACCTGATTCAACTGTCCTACATGTAGGTATTAAAGGCTTTTCCAGGGTTAATTTTCAGTACTGCGTCTTATGGGAGCTATCGCGCTCTCTCTCACACGCGTGTTTCCCCTATACCTCTGTTCTTTTTTGGTTTCGCAATGTTGGCATTCGTAAGAAACATACTTTTAAAGGAGGTAATTGCAAACAAAACAATGCCTAATGCAAATTTTTATAGTTGTCGAAAATTTCTCTTTTGTTACTAAAACCTTATTTTTATAGCACATTTAAATCTACTGTAACAAAATATTAATTAATTTGTCTTACAAATTGTTGATTATATAACAGTAAAGTAATATGTGTATGCGATATTATGTGTATCGAAGCTTTTAATTTGGTTTGAAATCAATGTTTTCTAACATTAATTTTATAATTAATTCTTTACATTATATAACTATAACGAACGGGGGATGTGGGCCCGTAAAGTCATATACAGAATACCTATGGCGATGACAGAACCGACGACCTCCTCTCCCCGCCATCGCTGGACTGTTCGGACAGCCCTTGGGTCGTCCGGAGGAGAAGGCCGAGTACTTGGGCTTGTCTTTCGAGCGACAGTTCGCTCCCAACCCGCGCATATACTGGGACTTCGAGGACCAAGTCGAGATGGACGTGGAAGGCTTTCTGTCTCTTCCAACCACCGGAAGTCGGAAGCCGAGTGTCGGAAAGATCAGACCATAGACTGTTTCTTCGATGTTGAGAAAGCCTTTGACAGCGTATGACACTTTGGGCTTTTGTATAAACTCAAGAAATTACAGCTCCCAGACTCCTGCCTTCATCTGATTGAAGGACTTTAAGAGGAGAGGACTTTCTGCATGAGAGTAGATGATTCTATCTCTTACGAAACACGAATCACTGCCATCGTCCCTCAAGGAAGTTTTTTCGGCCTCCTCCTATTCTCAGACTATGTTAATGACGTACCGAGACTCTCTGGAGATCAGATATCCCTATTTTCTGACGACAAGCCTGTATTTAGCGTATATCGTCACGCAGAACGGACCGTTCTACGCCTACAGCGCCAGCTCGATTCACTCGGGTACTGGACTGATAGCTGGAAGGTGGCTCTAAAAGCGACCAAGAATGTAGCTTGCCTATCCTTTAAGCGTCGCAAAGATTCGCGGAGACAACTTTGCATTGGTAGAATGTACTTGCGCTGAAGTGAGGTACTCCAACAAAGTAAAGTACCTCGGTGTACAGGTCGGTTCACCTGACGTACCCACGCTCAGACAGTTTACAAGCGAGCGTCCGATCGTCTGAGCCTACTGTTTCCATACCAGGTCAGCCCGGATATAACACGGAAATTGGGCAAAAAGATCGTAGGGTCTTATCTCCTGCCGGCCACTACTTGCGCTGCCCCAGTCTGAGGATACCTTGCCGCAATGCATAAAAAAAATTACAAAGCGTCCTCGACAGAGGTCTTTGGATAGCGGTCAAAAGCCCCTGTCGATTTCTTTTACGCCTTCTGAGGACGGACTTAGTGTTCGTTCCTTCGACGACACTATAAGGCGTCTTGTACGCAAATTTTATGTACGTGCGGCAAGTTACTCAGATAACCCTCTTATAACCGGGCTGAGCCAGTACCGTATACGTCCAGGTGATACGTGGTGCATACTGCGGTAGCACAGGCTAGCACAAACAGCCGAAGGAAGGCCTGCTATAGTGCAAGGTTATCCTACTTGGGCAGGACCATGAGGCAGGAGCTCTAAAAGGTAGATCGGAATTCAGATTCCTGAGAGGTTCGTCTTTGCACGCACAACCACGCAGCCCAAAGTTAGTCA
The DNA here is from genome assembly GCA_034769895.1 of Magicicada septendecula. Lineage (NCBI taxonomy): Eukaryota > Metazoa > Arthropoda > Insecta > Hemiptera > Cicadidae > Magicicada > Magicicada septendecula. The sequence goes on along the minus strand of CM068368.1, from coordinate 357,474,740 downwards.
ACTAAATTCATTCCGCCGGATGACGCGAAGGAAGCAAGACCGGAGAAGCAAGAATAGGAGAGCAGAAAGTAGAGACGAAGAAGAAGCAGAGGGTATCGACTGGGACTGCAGAGGGCTCTACATCCCGCTGCCGAGTGAAGAGGACTGCGACCCAGAACGAACAGCAAGAGCAGCGGCCGAACATCAGCGCGGCTCGCGAGGAAAGTTTGCTGCTGCTGCTGCTGCTGCGACAAATAGCGTCCTCGTCCAACGGCCCTTTTAAGGGCCACAAACATTATACGTTGTACGATAGACACCATTTGTCTTGTGACAATATATGTATATTGTAATATAACTATTTAGAGAATGTGCTCTTCCAATCCTTATCCACCTTGTGGTGCCAATCTGTAATGGATTAATATTTTAATTTAGCCTCACGTTGTAAGCGTTAATTTGCTATATAAATAAAAGATGAATGTGTTGTATTTTCACTGTCTATATGGTTTATTTATAAAAAGTCGTTAAGAAAAGGGTGTTCAGAGAGATTTTCGGAGATACGAGTTTAATTCTCCCAAAACAATTTGGTTGGTGATATATTATTATGTTGTAAGGGTCTAGCGTTGTTGAAGTTAATCTCTAATATATGACAAGTAAATCAGCCCTGAACGAGTAGCGTGTAATATTTGTTTTTGTTGTTGGCCACATTCACGTACATAAATAATAAAATGACAAAACTAACAAAACTATTTAAAACACAGATATAAAAATAGCATACAAAACTAATAAAAATAAATTACAAAATCTAAATAGCTCACACAACAAAGATAATACAAAAACTAACGGCATATACAACATTGAATGCCAAGACTGCAATAAATGTTACATAGAACAAACAAAAAAACAGCTGAAAAAACGTTATTTTGAACACCTAAATGCATACAAAAAAACAGAAATATATAAATCCAATTTAGCCACACATGCAATAAACACAGGACATGAATTCCCAGACATAACCAATGTAACACTAATAAAACATATACCACACAAAGGCACCATAATGAACATTTGGGAAAATTTACAAATATTCAAACATAAAACAGAAAACAAACTAATACCTGAACAAATACAAATCAATACAAAACATGACACAATATTCAAAGCACTCAACATTGAAAATGCACAAAAAACTAACACATACACCACAATCACACACAATAAAACCAATTTGAAATACCCGAAGCCAACAGGAAGCCACAATAATAATAGTCAACCAACAACACATATGTACTTCACCAGACAAAAAAAACGGAAGGCTGAGGATGGGTACAAGATAGTACCCGAAACATGTTCCAAAAAAGGAAAAAAATAACATCTTGAGGTAAATTTAATTATAAATATTATATGTATTATATACATCAAGAAACGGACTGTAGCAGAAAGTGACTAAATATATATATATATATATATATATATATATATATATATATATATTGTAACATAACAAGATTACACCTCCGAATAAAGACAAGTATATCATCAAAATTCACTGTGAAATATCCATAAACGCAATCTTTTTAGTAATAAAATACAAAGAAGAATAAAATAAACTTAATAAATAAAGAAGGGAAAAACAATATACTATTTAAAGACAAATAATAAGGTCAAGGAATAAAAAGTAATCAAAACAAAAAGGGAAATATGATAATAAATAAATAATAGGGAAATATGGAATGCAAATTTAAGAATTAAGTAATTCAATTACCATGACAATACAATAACTGACGATGACAATAATACTCAGAAGAGACGATCAAAGGAAATATACAATGTAAATAGTTATTAGTAGACATAAATATAATGTACAAATGTTAAACTTAGTATGTAAGAAATAAGACATTGAGTATAGCCTTAGTTTAAAACTATGAGGAGGTCTGCGAGCTTCAAACAGTTATTTTGTATAAGTGAACTACAGACTGTGAGTAATATGAAATTACAAATATAATAATATTGAACCATAATTATAAAAGTCAGGTAGTGTAACAGTGTAAGAAGGTGAGAACAACAGTAATAGACTTTAAAAAGAAAAAACAATGTATAGTGTAAGTGAATAAACATATTTACAATATGAACATCGCATGAAACATGTAATTTATATGAAACAACTAGGTAACTCATATAGTGAGATCAAACGATGTGTAAATAATTAAAAAATAGAGAAATCTTACGTTACAAACTTATAATATAATATAGTGACGAAGAAAAAATAAGATTCAACGGAATCATATTAATTATAAAATATGAAACTGAACCTGTGACCCATAAATATTCCATCCAAGACTTTAACTGAATGAATTAGTGTTTTGGTAAAAAGGAATATATTGTTGAAGAATTTTCGAAACGAGGAAGAACATGTTAATTTTACTGCTGGAATTTTATACAAAATAATTGAAGAAATAAGACGAAATGATAAAGAAAAACTGTTGAAATAACGAGAAGACTGCTGTTTTTAATTGAATATACCAAAAACGTGAAGGCCAGAAGCGAAGAATCAAGCAATAAATTCGTAAATGAAACGACCAGATTGGTGAGATTGCTCCAGTATGCTAAGGCAGACTATTGAACAAACTTTGTTTCATTTAAAGAGCGAGTTACAGTGAAACACTATAACACAAACAATATAAACATTATAATAATGAATTTTACTTGTACACAATAATTATTGGTATTAAGAGTTCCTGTTTAAATTGTTCTTTTGTATGATCCAAAGGACCTACTATTCAACATACATTCACAACACACAATTATTGAACCTTATTTATAAATATGATGTTTTATGTTATATGTATGATTTAGAAAAGGACATTGACTTTACTTGTACATTAACACTGAGATTAAGATTTTTCATGTTATCCAACCGAAATGAGCTACAAATGTTAGAAAGGGACATTATAATTCAATAAAAATAATTGAATTTAAGACATAATGAGGTCAGGAGTTTGATTATTTATTATATAGCTTAGAATTACACAGAGAGAAGGGTAAGACAAACACACGTAGAAAGAGTCTACTTACATATTTGGCGCCCAACGTGCGGCTAACGGAAATATAAATAAGTAATTCATCACATACAGTTAACTTACAATATACATTGCAACAGTACAAATGTATAGGGTACTGTGTATTGCACAAATTAATGAAGATAATTAATTAAATAAAATAAATAATTCAAATTGCTAGTAATAATATTTCAGCTTTCAATCTGAACTGTAAAAGGAATAACCAAAATTCATGCTTGGACAGGTTGATCACGCCACGCCGCTGTGTCGGTGTGTAGACATGTATTTTACGTGTGTGTGTGTGTGTGTGTTTGTGTGTGAAATCTGTTGATTCCTGCAAAGCGTCGCCCCTTAATGAACGCTATTAATTATATGAATTATTTATTTTGTAAAGAATGTGTGCCACAAAACTAAATACTCGGGTAATGTGCAAAAGACTTCGCATATGGCGAAAACAAGCGAAATAAGTGTGAAAATAATCGTATTTAGAAAGGGACGCCAACGACAGACTGTGAACTGCAGAATATTGTCGAAACATGATTTTTGTGCCCTAGGGTACAAATACTCGAGACGCGCTAACTTAGCTCTCTTTGTCGATCAACTACCGTGGCAGCCGGAGGCTCTGCCCAACGACAACAACATTTTGTCTATCAACCATAGCAGCAGCCGGAGGTTCTCCACGACTACTCATTACTTTCGTGAGAGCACCTGCAACCTGAGGCCATGACGGGATATGAGGGAGCAGCCAAGTACATGAAATAGAGTCCAGCGTACGGGACGAGTCGACGGACTGCGGAGAGGATCTGAAGGACGAGGATCAAGGACTCCAGGACTACACGACTACAGAGGAGCATCCAGGATCGAGGACCTTGGACCGAAGAGGATACGCTGAATATTACCACGACAAATAAGGTGATACAAAACCATGTATTTGTAAAACAAAGGCTCACGTAAAAACAACATAATTATGTAAAAAGAAAGACAATATAATTCAAAGATGAATTAATAATTTTTGAAAATGTAAATATTTATTTGTATAGTAGTTAGAGTATTGTTTGAAAGTATGAAACTATAATTTTGAATAAATAATTTAGTCAATGATATTTAAATTAATATGAAAGTAAATAGTAAATTTTTATTAGAAAACAAAGCAATGCATATGCAATATAATCAAAAGAAAATAGATTATTGAAAAGAGATTAGACAATCTAATAATAATTATCACAGTAATGAGCAAGTCGAGAGCAATATTATATAATTACAAATGTTTATGGTAGTATAAGAGTGTATATTATGTCTATGTGTAATTCGAGTTTATTACTTATATGTTAATAACTAGATGTGTGCTACGGCTACACACATGCGAAGAATAATTATATTTTTAAATCGCAACAAAATAGAAATTTTTGATTGATAAATGTTTAAATGATTCTAAACCATATTACCTTAAGTTATTATTATTACGATTACACCTGTCATAATTTTATAGCGTAAGTAATGTGCAGAATAAATGGCTCACAAGAAGATGGGGGTTTCACAAATACTTAACGTTGTAATATATATATATATATATATATATATATATATATATATATATATTCAATCACTTTCTGCTACAGTCCGTTTCTTGATGTATATAATACATTTAATATTTATAAATAAATTTACTTCAAGATATACCTTTTTTCCTTATTAGGAACAAGGCTGAGGATGGGTACAAGATAGTACCCGAAACATGTTCCTAATAAGGAAAAAAAGGTATATCTTGAAGTAAATTGATTTATAAATATTAAATGTAATATATATATATATATATATATTTTGCAACGTTACAATTATTATAAAAAATGACACAAATACAATACCATGTACTCAACGCAACTACGAAGTGTATCACACCGGCCAGGTCGCAGGATTTTTTTAATTCTCGTTGCGTCAAGTATATGTAGTTGCACAATAAAAAAATAATTTTCAAAGTGAGATGTTGATGACATGAAATAATTAATTAAAACCGCTTCAAAATAATAATTCTTTGATTTATTAATATTAATCGAAAATATGCAAATATTAAAATTTTCTAATTATAAAAATAAAAAAATATTCTCTTTTACAAGTTTACAAAAATACAATATAACCTTCTATGCTGTTCATGACATATAAAAATAAACAACCATATAATCTTACTAGCTAAACAGACATGTTAAACAAATTATGTAAACCCTTTTATTTCAGTGTGTCTGATTTTGACTCAAATTTTAAATAATAATAACAACTCATTTACAAAGAAATATAATATTAAATCTCAAGAATAAAATTAATTGTTGCTATAAACAATATGAAAAAACATTTACTTCCAACCTATTATTTATTTCTACTGACACACCCAAATTTTAACATACAACAGAAGATTAGTATTTTTTAATGTTCTTGTTAAATTAAATTATTTTATTTAACTACCATTTAAATTTATGTATAGTGATTATATTTCAAACTTTAAGTCTTTACTGTTCATATATAAGTTTCTTTTTAAGAGTTCTTTTCACAACAAAAAATATAATTGTTTATTCATCACTTGCGTACTGCCGACGTTACCGTTGCGTGTGTGTGTGTGTCCTGAATCCTGAGAATTTGATATTGATGATTATGCTGATGCTCTGTTTTCTGTCTCTACGGTTTGTTGTTTGTGATGATCCAGAGTTCCTCCATAAGTCTTGGTGTGTGTGGTTCGATCGGTCGGCAGACCAGCAGCGTGACGTTGTGTGAAGATATCTTGAGTCTCTCTGAGATCGCCCCAAAATTGCCGGTGGTATTTATACTGGACGGCGATCTGACAAGTCCAGGACTGTTTTCAACCTGTTACATATTGTTACTTCGTGCAAAGCGTCCTTTGAATTACAAATCACTTTTTGTTTCGTTTTCGCGATTTCGTAAATATACTTGTAGCACGAGCAATATCATCGTTTGCGTAATTTTTTTCTGGTCACTCACATATAACACTCTTATTAATTACTATTTAATTATACTAGTAATTAACATTAAATTACCTCGTCTTTATTAATGCACATTTCTGCAATAATTTTACATCACCATATTCGTCAAAAATTCCTTAATGTAATGGTGTTTTTATAATTGGGGTAAGTCTTTGTTCACAGGTTTAAAATTATTAATTAGTTTATTTTTATCCGGTTAAAACCTGATTACAGACAAACCACTAATTCGAAAGCGTCACCCCATCTTTGCCTGTCCGAGCTGGCTTCATTCACAGAAACACACAAGCGCTGTATTCACTCGCGGGGCAGGTGTACGCTTTCTGACAATTTTTAGCCTGCATAATATTGATAAAAACTGTTCATCATATATTTTCTATGCCAAATATTTACAAATATTTGCCCTGGGGAAATATGCAAATATATGTATTGTTGCAACACACACACACACGCGCGCGCGCGCGCACACACCACACACACAAACACATATAGATATATGTGTATCTATATATACACATATAGATAGCTTCTAATTAATATCGAGTTCCAGTCGTTATAAAAATTCAGTTTTTATGCGACGTTTCGAGATGTATCTCATCTCATATTCATGCCCACAACATAAAATACAAAGTAGTATAATTCTAATGACAGTTCTAATTGTATCATATTACATTTTTATTACGACCGGAACTCGATATCAATTAGAAACCGTAATTAATACTGTCGATAAATAATATTCTTATTATATGTGCGTGTGTGTGTGTGTGTGTGTGTGTGTGTGTGTGTGTGTGCGTGCCCGGATGATTGAATCAGTCGACAGTACTGTTTTTGATTGGAAGAGTTTTCTTCTAATCGTGTGGCAGATAGATTTTCATAGGCTAGATATTTTGGAAAGCATTTGGAAACGAAGAAAACATTTGGTAGTCAGAAACTCTACAGTTTGGCGTTCAAGACTTATAGAATTTCATCAGCATAAGTCACACAATGGCGTACCATTCCATGTGATAAACTTGGTACAACTGGCAGAGGATTTTTAGCGTTATGTAGACTGTTTCATATAGCATTTATCAAGTCGTATGCACGTCATACGCGTAAGTGCTCCTAAGTACGGAGAATGTCTCAGAGAAACCTGCATCTGTGACGTGTTAGACAATCTAGGTGAGATTATACTTGTTAAATTAACTTAACAGGAGAATTATACTTTTAGTTGAATTTCGTTTGACTAAATTAGTTATACGTTTGCATAAGCAATGTTGATGACTGACAGTGAATGTATACTACAGGGGCCTTAGGAAAGTTGTTCCATACATACAAAAACTCACTATACATACAAATAAGCTTAAAGATATATAACCAATGTAAATAAGAATTTAAGTGTAAAATTATAATAATTATAAAATAATACAACAGAATTCATAATATTTAATTATAACCTACATTTCGTTTGTTGGCATGAGTTCATGATTTAATAAATTATTTATAATGGGGTAAATCGTGTCATACTGCTTTTTATTAAAGGCCGAGCTCCAGAAACCGCAAAACTGCAACTTCCTGGACGATGTGATTTTATACTGCTCGGTGAGATCTATTTAAAGCGCTGTTTGAGCGTAGAAGGTAATAAATGATTATATACGAATGGATAATGCAACATATTAACTGCGTGCGCTTAATGTACAACATTTACGTATTTTATGACTGTAAATATATTTTATTATACAAGTTTTTGCATTTTACAAAGTTATGAGTTTATTTGACACTTTGACACTTATGTCCATCGTCGGCCTTTCTAACATTGAACCTGGTGCACAGAGCCTGTGAATTTATAAAGCAATTTATTCACTACTAAAAATGGTTTAATAATAATAATAATAATAATATTTTTTTTTTTTGCGGGGGAGGAAAAATGCATTATGCACCATCAGGAGACATCCGGCTGGTCTCCCAGTGTGTGGGACTCGCACCCACCGAAAAACCTCCACTTTACAGGCAGGGAACGCTACCTGGAACAACTATTCGTATGGCTTCAGGGTGGCACCTCGTATTGCGCCTACTAGGCTCCTACAGCTTTGTCTATATCATCGACTTGTGAGAGGGTCCAATTCAGGCTTCTTCTGAGGTAAGACCATCCTCACGAAGGTCACAACCATGTCCCAGTTCTCTTTGCTGCTGAGCATGACGCCTATAATGTTATCAGGCGTCATGGGGCCAATCTCCGATTCCAGTTCTCGCCTCTTCAGCACTCACCGTTGACACTCGAAGAAAGTCTGATGAGCGTCATCAGAGTCTGAGTCGCCATACATGCACGACGGATCCTCCATCATACCCATCCTTCGCAGGTATGCACAGAAATAACCATGCCCTGTCAGGAATTGAGTAAGATAATAGTCTACCACGCTGTGCGTTCTGTCCACCCATTCAGGGAGGTTCCCAATCAACCTCGCCGTCCACCTGGCTCGACTCTCCTGCTCCCATCGTAGTTGCCAGCTCCGCATGGAGTGTGCCCTGGCCACTGTTCTTGCTTCTACGATCTCCAAGTCTTCCTTGGTCTCGTAGACCCTCCTCCTCTCCTCGGCCATCAGATCTATTAGCATTACTCCAGCGACGACCAACACTGCTGGTTCCGACACCGTTGTGTAGGAGCTTGCAATTCAAAGTGCTCCTCTTCGTTGTACCCCGGCCATCTGCTTGAGGTATTTTTCTTGCTTCAGTGCGTCGGCCCAGACCTCGCATCCGTAGAGGAGAATCGATTTGGTCACCGACATCAGCAGTCGCCCTCTCCCCGCAGCTGGGCCTCCGAAATTTGCCATTAGCCTGCTCAGCGCAGCAACGACTTTAGCGGCTTTCTCCGAGGAACATCGGATTTGCTCCCAATAGGAGAGCTTAGTATCCAGGTGCACCCCCAGATACTTCACCGCTGGCTTTGATGTTATCGCCTTTTCCCCCACCACGAACTGTGTAATTGTGGGTATACGTTGTCGAGTCGCAAGGCTCAGGCCATGTTCTTCCATCCAGGTGCGGACCCTGCGCATGACCTGGTTTAGCATGCGCTGCGCCTCCTCTGCGTCTCTCGCAGTGATCATGGCAGCCACGTTATCAGTATATGCTACCAGAAAGGTATCGTCTGGCATCTCCATCCGGAGCATTCCGTCATAGAATGCATTCCACAGGTCGGGGCCCAAGATAGAGCCCTGAGCTACGCCTCCTGTTATTTCTCTGCTGCGTGGCCCATCTGCTGTGTTGTACTGGAGCTCCCTGTCCCTCAGGTAACTTAGTATTATCCGGAGCAGGTAGTCCGACACTTGAAAGACGTCCTCCAAAGCCGCTAGCAAGTCTGTCCACCTGGCCGAATTAAAGGCGTTGCGTACGTCCAGTGTAGCGAAAATAATAATAATTAATAATTAAAATAATAATAATTAATAATAATAATAGTAGTAGTAGTAGTAGTAGTAGTAGTAGTAGTAGTAGTAATTGAACGGCTGATGCAATTTGTCAGTTGTAACTCGACCTTTTGGCATTTGTCTCTCCGTCTCTCTGTCTATCTTATGGCGCATATCACACGATAACTTTAAAAAGATTTCGTAAAACGTAGCATGGGTGTCTATGTTTTTGCTCCACATATTCCTATTGTTTTTTAGATAGATGGCGGGATGCAAAAATGTGAGGTCAAAGTTTGGAAAAATCGCAGAAATCAATGTGGCATGTCAAATTAAAGAGAATTGTAATCAGAATCTAAATATAGTATTCATTTTTGGGAATTTCCAAAACCAGTACCTAAAAGGTAGTTCGAAAGTTACAAAAATTGTTCAAATAGGCCTACATCCTAAGTATTAGACTGAACGGAAGTTTAAACCAAATCGAAATACAGTGTTTACCATGAAAAGTTTTTAAAGGGGTCCTCAGGTAAAAATGGAAATACAAATTGAAAAAATTGTAACACCTCGTGTGAGACACAAAATTATGAGCTTTTTTCAAAATACAAATTCGGTATCTTTAATCATTTAACAAAAGTAATGCGTGTTAATACCATTTAGAAACTTCAAACCGCCTTGAAAGGTTTGTAAGCTATGCTTGCAAAAAACCTTTGTACATATTGTTATCAGTTATGAATATTTGTGAAGGAATTATTATAATTATAAGCTTGTAGGGAATCTGTATCCTCTATGGAAGGATACATAAACTTATAAGCAAGGACTGAATTATTTGTCATTTGTTATTTGTCTTTATTACGTTCATATTAATTTCAAAAAATATAATGCTTGTCTCCTTTACAATCATAGTAGAGTAATTGAGTTTTCTAATTTCTCGGAAATTTAAAAATTATTAAATATTGAAATGTATCTAATAGCAAATTTATCTCGTCCAAAATTATGAGAAAGTTCTGTAGCTCATGGAGTTAATAATAATAATAATAATAATAATAATAATAATAATAGTAGTAGTAGTAGTAGTAGTAGTAGTAGTGGTAAAAATAATATCATTAATCCTCCGCTGAATCAGCCTGTACCGTACATCAGAAAAGCCGCATGTGTACTACTTGTCGAGGCCCTAAACCATCAACAGGGTTCGACGTTACTTAAACTGCAGACACAGAGGAAGAAGTCGTTTTCCATATCAACCTGAACACCACAAAAGGGGTGTAGTGTGCAGGGGCCTGCTAAACTGCACAAAGGAAGAAATTGCGACTAAGCTCGCCCCACAAGACTATCGGTGTCGGAGACTAACGGTGCGAAGGGATAGACAGAAGCTCCCATTTGCGTCGCACGTCCTAACCTTCAACAGAACAACTTTGCCAGCGTATACACCGTCGAGCTGTACGCAGGGTGAGACCAACTCTTCGTTACTGTGAACAGCGAGGTAAAAGGAAATTTGTTAACTGAGTTTTAAGGATTAAATGAGTTCTCTGGTTTCATTCCTTGCTGCGTCTCTTCCAATTTCATTCTGCTTTCAAAGAGATGCTTCGCTCCTGAGCCACGTTCTTGTATTTTTGTTTTGTCAAAACCTGCTTGTCTAGTAACTTGCTGACAACGTTTAATTAGTCAGAGTGGGAAAGTACAAGATAAAATCCAGAGACAGATGGAATTGTCCAATATGACTGAATCGAAAATAATTCTTTGATATCGGCATGCGAGATACGCGTGAATTTATATGTAACTTATTAAGTGATGCGTATGTATACTGTGTAATAGTTAAAATAAATATTCCATTTATTGTCACTACACTTGTGAAAATTACGTATTTTTTTACATTTTGATAATTTACAAACATTCGAGGGCAAATGACTTCATCGACAATTCTTGTGTTAAGTGCAATGCTTCGTAATTTTTTTTGTATATATTACAGTGACGATGTATGATTACAAAGACTTATGAAAGTTTTAATTCACTTTCGAGATAGCCTACTACTAAGAACATAAATTCTCTCGGACGAGCTAAATCCTAAATACTGTTTACGCCGTTTGTCAGAGCAGCTGTATAAACAGATCCGATTAATGGGTATTAAATGTATTTTATATCCCATTACGTATACGATCATTAAGTACAGAATGCCATTTACTAACACTAGGATATATAGGCTAGTTAACTTCGTTAGAGTTGAATTTATCAACAGGTAGGGCCTATAAAACTAAATTTTTGTAGAAAGACTGCGGATACAACGAGGTTAACACACATACATTCACATTTACACATCTCTCGTCAGGTTTCGTTTCAGAAATACATTAGCCTCTTCATGCATGAATTAATTTTTTTCAAAATTATGTTGCCAACAAAATTATAGTATAAGAAAATATTGTTAATTAAATCATTTTATGAAAAAGTAGATTGAGTTTAGAACTTGGTAATTAAAAAATTATATTTTTATATGTGTCGTCATTTGTGTACATCATGTGTAAGAGGATCAGAAGCTAAAACTACAGAGGTGGTAATCGACAATGAATAAGTACTTCTAAAACTTTGTTCTATTTATTTTTAATGCAAATTTCAGGTACTTTTAACACACAATTCCACTGTATATAAAAACGAATTACACAACACATTTATATAATGTCTCATCAATTTTCAGATGTTATCAATGTCATTAGCAGTTTTACATTTTATACCCTGTTCTACTGTCACAAAATCAATATTCAGTTCTCCGAAGTGTGGAAAATCTCCATACATTTAGGACACAATGGTACTTTACATTTACTACATAGGCCTAAGTACCTCGTCTGTCGACAACAACTCTCCTCTCGACACCTTGATGCAGTAGCAACTTGTTCCTTGTGTAACGGATAGTGGTGCAGTTTGTCACAACGTAGTTCTGGGAAAGACGTAATTTTGACTAATTTACCATTTTATTTTCTTTCTTGGATGTCGAGGTGGTGTGTATGAACTTGAGAAAAGTCTTCCCCTTTTTTTCTTGCTTTTCCAACTTCAATCAATGCTCCATCAGCATTTGAACTGGACAAGGGGTATATTGATTTTTTTTTAATCTATAAAATATCCATGCATTAATAACAGTCATATTAAAAAAATGTTCGTAAGTTTTTCCTTTTTACAGCATGGTAATGAACCAGTATTCTATCCATTAGGTAGACTCCACCCATGTGCCTATTGTAGGTGTATATTGCAATAGAATACGGTTGAGGAATTTCAACTACTTTTTTTCACTTCGGTCCCAACTTCTTGCTTTGCCAACGGAGGTCATGCCCAGAAAATGTTAATATTGTGTGCAGAAGCTGGTTGTCAACCCAGCGAACAACTGTCAGTTTATCTGAGGAAGACGCAACAGTTGATGACGGTCTGCCTTTTTACATCAGTTCTTTACCATTAATCAGTTTTACTTCGGCAGCCTTACATAGATTCATCCTATGTTTAACTGCGTATACCAGTTGCTGTTGAAGAAAACATAATAGTTACGTAAAGAGACATCATTCAATAACTAACGCATATTACCAAGTATTTAACGCACGGAATCAAAGAAACTACTCAACTGTTTGGTCATGTGGTTACAGCACTGTGGCTTCACTTGAGAAAGTCAGTCGTCGCATACATGAGTAGAATGCTACAGAAACCTGGATGAATGACCACGGCTCGGTGTACACCCACTGGCTCCACTTGAGAAAGTCAGTCGTCGCATACATGAGTAGAATGCTACAGAAACCTGGATGAATGACCACGGCTCGGTGTACACCCACAATGACATAGGCGGAATATATATTATAATCAAGAAAAGTATGAAAGTAAAGTCATTTATGTTATGTTATAAATTGTATAAAATTTGACAGAAGATGTAGCGGTTAAAACAGATTCAAGGTAGTAGATCACATTATCATTTACATAAAAGTAGCTGACCAATTCGATTGTAGAATATAGGAGGAGAAAAACAATGTTAGAATCCTTATAAAAATAAAAAGGAGGAAAATCGGGAAAATTCATTCTTAAATAATAAATCAGATTTAGTTAACCTAGTAACGAGTGGACATTTAAAAATAGGTACATATCTTAACTATGATAGTTTCAAAAGTAATTTCGAAAGTTTCGCTTTTCTCAAAGAACGGGAAAAATTACACTCCGTAGCTTTTATCTTAATTGTTGTAGTAGGAAAGCGTATTACTTCACCAATTGCACAAGCGTAATTTGTACTTATTCTTCTTATCAGAAAATTGTAATAGCTATTAGTGACAACGACCGAAGGGATTGTATTTTATACAAAGAAAGAGTAAATTGAAGTTTTTTACTAAAAAAAAGCAACGAGAACATTCAAATTTTGATTTTATTTAAACGTGTATCATGCAGAAATGTAGGTTACGAGTCATTTACATTAGGTTAGACTGGGTGTAAAACATATATGTATAATCGGTTATGACAATTCAGCGACTTCAGCACTTCCCCATTCTGAGATATTCGAAACCAAATTCTTAGCTTTTTCTTTGTCTATCCAACACTCGGTATTTTCATTTCTACACAACACTTGCCCGTTTTGGTTCCTATTCTACGTCTATTGCATGATCCAATTAGACCACGACTTCTTTACACTCTAATTGATAATTTATTGATAGTTGTGCCTCCTCTTCCATTCCATCAAACTATGCTATAGCCTATATCGGTTTTGTATTTATATGTTTTGCTGATTACTGATAAAACTACAATCTTAGGTTTTATAACATTATCCGTAATTCCTTGACTCCGCTCAGTCTAATTTAGGTTACAAGTCTTGTATCCGATTCTGGTAAACAGTTTTCAAGCGTATATTACAGAGTAATACACTCTGCTGCTAGTATCAGTGAGAGTAATGTCAATATATATAATTATTGTTTATTTTATTGCTTCTCTTCTTGACATGCTTTCATGGTTCTAAAAAGTATCTAAAATGTTGTGGTCTGCTGCCCATGATGAAATGTATGTATCATCACATCGTACATACTCTTTAATTATAATTAAATGTGAGCAGAATTAGCAGAACTCATAGATCTTGTTTCAATGACATTTAAGGCTACCCGTGGCATGTTTCAATGGGCCGTTAGTTTTTCTAATTGTCATAATATGTCTGTATTAAGCTCATGTGTTATTTCTTACATTGATGCTCTTAAAATGTCCTATTCCTTATAATCGTTTACCCTATGGTGAATTAAACCAAATCTACGAGAGAATAACTGTGCTCATAAGAATTTTCAACAATTTTGGAGCACCAGGCTGAAAATTTTTCGAAAATAAGCTACTTGTTTTAATAGTTCCGAATTTTTTCTGATATTTATCAACATTTCTCAGAATTTAATTTCTCCCACCAACACATGGAATTTGAGTTTTCATTTCCTCATTTTAGTTTAATGCTGTGCCTTACTATGTAATAATAAAAGACAAGCAACGGTTTTAATAAAATTTTCACAAGCACAGCTACACAACTGACCTGAACATCGAAAGAAGAGTCGAGCAATGTCTGGAAGATGCATCGGATAGGCAAGCAATGTCTGGAAGATGCATCGGATAGGCGAGCAATGTCTGGAAGATGCATCTCGAACAATCTAGAGCGTTACCTAATTCCGACGCTCACACTACACGTATAAAGCGTCACGTAGCCACATATATTCTCTGCGATACCTGATTCCGCCGCTCACACTACACGTACAAGCATCACGTAGCCACACATATTCTCTGCGTTAACTACTTCCGCCGCTCACACTACAGGTACAAGCATCACGTAGACACACATATTCTCTGCGTTACCTATTTCCGCCGCTCACACTACACGTACAAGCATCACGTAGACACAAATATTCTCTGCGTTACCTAATTCCGCCGCTCACACTACACGTAACCACACATATTCTCTGCGTTACCTATTTCCGCCGCTCACACTACACGTACAAGTATCACGTAGCCACACATATTCTCTGCGTTACCTAATTCCGCCGCTCACACTACACGTAGCCACACACATTTTCTATGTCTTCAGCGTAGCATTATATTCACTATAGTCAATAGTGTTTAACTATAATTTTAATTATTAATATTATTCTGAAAAAATCTGTTGTTTGTTTTAGATATGTTCAGTTTTTATGTCAGTGTTTTTTGCAGTTAACTATTTATAAATAGGAAACATTTAAAATTTT
This sequence comes from Magicicada septendecula, assembly GCA_034769895.1. Taxonomy (NCBI): domain Eukaryota; kingdom Metazoa; phylum Arthropoda; class Insecta; order Hemiptera; family Cicadidae; genus Magicicada; species Magicicada septendecula. Next base: position 357,459,126 of record CM068368.1, on the reverse strand, counting down.
ATTTACATTTGAACGTTATACAGCCGATTAAAATCTAGCAAGTGAACTTTGCCAAAACTCTGCAATATAATACACATGCAGACTAAATGCTTATGTAAATAAGTAATAAAAATATGTAAATAAGTAAGTAAAAATAAAAAAAAAATTGTTTTCCTCTTCCAAACCTATGGTTGTGCCTGGTATTTCTTATTTATTAATTTAACGTGTTTAATTTGAGCACCATCTTCATTAATTACAGCACGTTATGCAACACATGTTTTAAACTCTGAGTAACATATACATTGTATCGTGTCTCAGTTGAAAGATGAATAATGGACCCAATTAATTACACGTAGTTGTTCCAACTATTATTATTTGTATATTCCAATTGCTGAAAATTACATGTCGCGTCGTATGCAAATGAGATGGTCCTAATTTAACAGACAAAGGCATACTACGTAAAGCAGTGACAATATGTTAAAGGAATGTAGCCTGAATACCTTGCTTTAAAAATTAAAAACCATCTTATTTGGTAAAATTCCAAGCTAACAAAAATAAGATACACAATACTGTAACGACAGTTGCCTGAAACAATAAATACACATTAAACAATAGACCACCTAACAAGTTCTGTATTATGATTCTATTTGAAAAACTAATACAATCCGCAACATTAAAATACAGTGGTCAGCCAACCGAGACAAGTTGTTCTGAGCTTTTCAAATATTTTATTTTCCACAGCACAATACACCTGACGATGCCGGTGGTATTTATTGCCCTATTGTTTTGCCGTATAATGGAAAAAGTTCAGCGATATCTATCAAACTGGTATATACTGGTTGCATATTTATTTATTTGTTTACGTTAAGCTATGTCCTACATTGTAAAAGATCACTTTTAGTATTACTATGGTAGGCAGTAAATATATGCCTTCATCAACTTACCCATCCACGGTGGTAAACAATGAATAGCCTATGTGTATAAGAACAGTTTTTGAAACCACAGTGCATATTATTAAATACAAAAGTTTGACCATTCATGCCGAATTCTCCGTATGAACACGCAAACACATGAACACACATTTGTTCTGTATATATGAGGATAAGATCATCATCATTTATCATCATCATAATCATCATTGACCATATTCACGCGGCTCTCGCCGTATATTTTCTGGCGCCTTTCGTAAGTAAGATTGTTTGTGCCGATTCGTAATGTAAATTAAAAATTTCTAATTTTTTGCCAGGCATGAAGTCCTTGTGACTGAATTTGGTAACAGCTTTAGCTTGTTTCCAACACTTGAATAAGTGATAATGTTTACCAGTACGCCTAATCCATTCGCTTCTGTTGAATTCAATGAACACTGAGCTGGAGATACTGTAATGGACTATACTGTCCATTGCGATCATAATCACTGTTACTGCTGTCTTTTCATCACTATAACTGTTGATATAACCATCATCCAAATTTGAAGTAATAATAATATTGTCAATAACGTCTGATACTATCCCAGCACTTTCCCAGTAGTAGTCCTCTTCGACAGTCTTGCAGTTCCCTACCCAGTCACTTTCAATTACCGACATTACTGTTTCCTCAGTCTGTTCCGTAAAATTAAGACTTCCATGACTGTTGCAAATCCAATTGTAATTTTTAACATTCGCCCAAACAAGTTCAATAGGACTGAGGTGGCACCTATAAGTAGGAAGCGTGCCACTTGCTGGAAAAAGATTGATCAATCTTGTACTGCATTTCTCTAGTCAATAGATCTCTATAATTTGAAAAAGATGTGCCTTTTTTAAACTTTCATCACAATTAATGCCCTTATTTCTCAGAAAATGTATCATATAAAAGTTTGTAGAATACTTTGAAGGAATATTTTCATACGAAACAATATAATAAGGAGCATTGTCCACTACTACTATTATTGATTCAGGCGGAATATTTTTCAACAACTTGTTCTCAACCCACTTTTTAAAATTTTCATAGTTCATCTGCGCTTGATAGTCACCACTAGTACTTCCAAGTTTGTACAATAGCTTAGCACCTGGAACAGTGCCATTTTTAATTTTCAGATGTAAAATCACTAATCTGTTTCCCGCACTATAATTTTGTAACACTCCAAAAACCTCATTCGATTGCCAACATTTATCTACAGTTATATTACAGTCTACCCATGTTTCGTCTAAAGAAAAACATGTTTCTCTCATATTCCCAAAACCTTTTAATTTGGACAAGGTTCTTTTAAACAACAGACAATTTCTGGCTTTTCAATTAACTAGTATTCGTAATTGAATACTACGAGCAAGCTGGTTGCTGTAACAATACACGGTATGCGCAGTAGAGATGTGTAAACGTTCATATTGTTATCCGCCAATTTGTTTGATTGTGTTGGAGTAGAGACCGACAAAATATGCCCCCTTTCTCGGCAGTTGTGACGTGCATGGCGTTTGTTTCTCTTTCCTGCGAGGTGGAAGACGCAGTGGTGCCAACATCCATTGTCGATTGAGTCGAATGTATGATGATAGTATTATGAGTGACGATTCTACAAGAGATTGCTATAGTAAATTCCGGGATAGTCGTACAAATGTGCGTGATGCGGACGTAAAAGGGCGACTCAAAGTGTGACTGATAAACTTGTTCAAAAGTCAAACAAGTCGTATGTAACAAAGGTCGTTTCAGAGTTTCTGAACGTTTATATGAATTTTCAAAGGTTGCAAGGTCAGTTCTACACGTAATTGTTACAGGTATACTTAATTTTAACAAATTATTTTCCAGGCGGATTCAAAAGCAACTGACTGACTAACACTCAGAAAACTCAAAGACTGGCAGTGGCGTTGAATTTTCTTGATTGATACAGCGAAGACGGGGGGGGGGGGCTGACATCTCGACTAATTGTGACTGGCGACTAAAGAAGAGTCCTAACAATGGATGCAGAGTCATTCACCAAACAGGCAAAAAAAAAATCAACCTAACACTATCGAACCGAAAAATCATAATTAGTGTTTTGGAATCGCAAATAAATTTTGCTAACAGAAAAACCAGGGACCACAATAACTTCGCAGTTGTATTGTGAAACGCTTAGGAAGCTTCGGAGGTCAATATAAAAGGCGCAGGAGTGTTATTCTTCTGCCAAGTGCCAACTACGGCGACTGTGTAGAAAAGTAACATTTGTATTTAATAAAATATTTTCTCTATAGGCCTACTTGTGTGTGTGTGTGTTTTAACAGCCAATCATGGGTTAATTTTTGAATGGCTTTTGTCGTAATGATTAGCAAACGACGTACTAGCATGTAGTTAGTATTCACTTTTTATGATTTCATTACGGAGACAGTGGTTCATTGATTCATGTAGTACTTAATACTGATATTCGTGTATTTATCCTAACATTCAGTATCTTAGTTAAGTACTGGCGGTTCAAGACGAAACTCGTTTTAAAAAGTTGACTTTGCGATTACAGTAAAATCTCCTTATTTGACCTGAAACAAATATTGGACACTGAGTTAAACGAAATCTCTGTCTATCTGTCAGTCAATCAGTCAATCAGTCTGTCTCTCTCTCTCTCTCTCTCTCTCTCTCTCTCTCTCTCTCTCTCTCTCTCTCTCTCTCTCTCCTCTCTTCCTTTCTCTCCGAGAATACATAAAGACCTAGATGGAATCAAATTGTTGGTAGTAAGTTCTCAATGATAGTGCTGCCAACCGCACGCAAATATGTCACTTCGATTAACGACGCTCATCATCTTAATTGAAGGGTGCTGACAAAGTGGATTAGTTAAGAAAGTGAAAGCTCCATCAGTCACTATAACAAATCAGACGCTTTCTGTCGTTTTCACTCTATTGTTCTGACAATTTTTAATCTCATTAGCACCACACCGTGTTTGAAAAAGTTTTTTACTAATTTTTTGATATGATGTTCATTATCGATTCCATAAAGTTGGCAAAGCGAGTTACAACAAAAACGGGAAGGATTACGCCTGAAGAGTAAAGGAAGAAGAAAGACAACAAAGAAAGATGAATGTTCCTACGAGGTATCTGAAGCGCTGTGCTTTATCAGAATCGTACAATACGTACAGAAACCTTCAACGTTTGTCACTGACGACAATATTTAATGTAACGTATTTTTGTATCATATTACGTCAATATGTGCGGCAGTCCCTCGTTTCTTATTAGAAGAACTAATGAAGTCAGTCTACTATAATACCAATATCTATCAAAAGTATACAATACCTACCAATAATGAAATAAATATTAAAACAGTTCTTTTCTGCATATTACATTAGAAAATAGAATCTGTCGAGAACTTAATAAACAATCGTAAACTACTCAACGCTATACTGTGGACGGAAACAGTCAGTGCTGTTCACTGATGGAGTGATTGAACTTACAATAATTTGCAGTCATATAAATGGTTTTTATTATAGAAGGTGATTAGTACATTTTAGCTTCTAAAACCCAGAGTTTCTTTAAACGAGGCATTCCCTTAACGTGAAGTGCTGCCTTAAGAAAACAAATATTAGATAACTGGTGAATGTAATCTGCGGGTCCGTGCACATTGTCGGTGTTGAAGTAGATACTACAACCACCTTCGCTTTAGATTAGTTTGGCAAAAGTGAATGCCTTGAGTACTCTACAAACAATCGGAACAAATCTGCGTTACGATGCTCGGCGTAGGCAGACCTATCAATGCAGATTCAATGAATAAACAACAGTAGTCTGTAAAACAATGTTACTTCTACAAAAAATAATTGATATAAGTTTCTTGTTGAAGATAAACTCTGCTGTACATAAGGACAGACTCAATCAAATTTATGGATATTCTAAATTAAAATTAAATTAAATTAATATGTATGAGTTTTAATTCGAAAATGATGAATGCAAAATCATAGAGTCATGAGATTAAAAGAAAAGCGAATTGTTTTAGTAATTCAAAGATAAGTATCTAAGGTTTTGGAACTAAATTAATGTGGTTTTCACTCACCGCCATCAACAATATTACACTCATTTACAGTAGGGATCTCCCACATCAATCCAAATCATCTGAAGTCACCTCTCTTCGTTCTTTCTGCCGTCCTCTATTTCAGTATCATCCTTTATGTTTACAAAGACATTTCAAAGTTTCTTCACTGCAGAAATAAAATTGGTGACCAATCTCTACTTACTTTTGAGACAACGTTGAAACTTTAAGGCTATATTAATGTTTATAGAAATTTATTACTTGTTCGTAGATGATCTACACAAAATATTATTATTCTGTAACACCTGCTATTTAATATCAAATCCTTTGCTCCTGTCGTTGATACAAGATCTAACATTGTGATCCACACAATAACGATCGTATATTTTGTAATGTTTGTAATCTACTCGATTATTTAAGGAGGAAATTACCGAAAGCCTTTGGATGGACTACATTTTGCTTTATATATGGTATTACTCGTGCATACATTACACACAGGATAATCTAAAGCGAAACTGGTGTCTGGCGAATTGATTTATCATTGAAATATACATACATACATAGGTATACATACATACATACATACATACATACTTACGTTCATACATACATACATATTGTAACGTCACAAAACGTTCCATAAAGAAAATAATTGCAAAAGTAAATTATCATAAGAGGAAGGTGAAATAAACAGTATCGAACCCAAATAATCCAAAAAATTTAGTAATGTTGTCCAATAATTAATATCAATAATATATAAAAACGACGAAGACTTTGACAAAGACTCAAACCCCATATATTGTTTAAATGAAGAATAGAATAAAACTGATATTGTATAATAAGAGAAACAAATACTCTCAGAAATGACCAAAATGAGGTCATGAAATGTTAGAAATGTAACACTGAATAGAGCATAACAACCAATTTATTGTGAAATAATAGACAAGATCTATTATTATACTTTATAATATATATAAAATAGATGTATCAAATGATTTAAACACATCATTAAAAAGGATATAAATTAAAAAAAATATGTAATTTTTTAACAGAAAATCAAAGTTTTAGAGTTGAGACCAATCACTCAGGTGTATGTGAAATTTAATTATTATAAAATTAAGAAAAAACTAGATGTAAATGTCAATTAGACAAAGACAAAAAAAATACTACAAATAGAGAAAGCTGTAAATTGATTAGAAGTCAATGAAAATAATCAAAAACTGTGCTAAACTGAAAACATGTAGTGAACATGTAAAATTATAAAATTTATGACTTTAAAGTTATCAAAATGCAGCAAACTTATATTTTAAAGTTGAACCACAATATAAAGTAACTATACCTATAAATATGACCACCTAAAACACTTTAATAGTCAAGTTATAAAACTAGTTACATAGACCATACTAGGCTGAGATCAAAAAACAGTCACAAAATTAGTCATATTTGACAGATTAATTGTTTAATATTAGAAAGAATATAGAAATAAATACAATTCTATAATGTACAATGGAAAAATACTTGCTCAATTGAAGACAAGCTTAATTCATAGAGAATTTTTAAATATAAAAGTGAAATTTGTCACACACATGAAATAGCTCATCTGTACAAAGACAGTGAGATCCTAATTGAGATTACAATAAAATTAAAATGTATTAGGAAAAACCAGGTATTCCCAAAGATAAACAATATAACAAACTCTAAGTGAATACCCAAAAAATTCTAGAAATAATACCGGAAAAGACAAATTACTATAAATAACAGTGACAAGAAACTAGGCCATATGTTATGCCTACAGAAAAATGAAGCTATTTATATGTTATGTGCTTTAATATTTGTTTGTTTTGTTATGTAAAGCTAATAAAATAATGTTATGTGTTAATGTTATAGTAAGAGCCGAGGAACTTAATAACATTTTATTAATAAGGAAACTAGAATTTTGTATAAACACTACAAGGTAAGGATATGTATTTTATGTTAATTTATTAGATTTAATTTATATAAAACCAATCATGAATGGTAACATTTTAATCAGTTGAAAGCAGAGAATCTAAAAATAATAATGACATGCTGATTGTAAGTAGTTCTGTAAAATTGTTTGACAAATACCAGAATAATTTCAGTAATATCCTTTAGTATGAAGAACAAGAAGTTTTTGTTCTAATGCTTCTACGGAAGTCGAATTTGTTCCGTGATGTTCTATTTGCATATTCTCGAACGTTCCAGAAGAAAATTTTACTAAAAAATACCGGAAGTCATGAATAAAAATTAAAACAATGCACCTTACAAAGAGTATATAAGCGAGACCAAAATCGACACAAGAGGACTTTATGCTTTGAAACCACGAGACACTTCACACACGAATTCGAACATCTAATCCAAGGCGAACTCGAAGAAGAGGAATCCAACCCGGAAACTCAAAAAAGGCTTTCCTCTTACCAGACGAAAGACATACTTAACCTAAAAAGGAGTATATCGCTAAATCGCTAACGTGCATGTTGAATAGAGCAACAGCACGCCAAATCTAATAGAACGTAAACAGCCAAATATCCAGCGGCCCTGAAAAGGACCGATTTTAATAGAGAAAAATCAAATTTTGCTGGTATTAGCGACATAGACAGACTTTGACAAAGCCCCAAACAATTTACTAAACGCAAGCCTACATCGAGTTTGTAACTAGCGCTGAGACGGCAGTATAGCGAGGTCACGGAACGCAGTCAGCTGTTTTTTCGCCGGCAACGATTTAAAGCATAGAAACAGTACGATTTTTATTTAAATTGTGCGGAGTTTTCAAACCGTAATTTGACTTTTAAATAGTTACAAGTGAGTGAGGAAACGTAAATACGAAGAGGCGCAAGATTGGAGTCGTCCCCAAGAACAGTGTCCAGTGAAGGAAATACTTACCCACCGGAACGTGAGTTGTCCAAAATTAAAATCCTTTTACCTGGTATCTTTGTCACACAATTGTACTACATATATCAAACACTTTCAATTCACACGAATTTTGTAAAGCACCCACTGATTTGTCTTGATAGTTCAAAGGAGTTACGTCCTGAGTATAAAGTTTTTTCAAAGATTAAATTCATGCAATTCAACTGAGCAATAAAATAATTATTAGCCGATAATTAATAAAATCTTGTCAATAATTTTTGTAACTCTGCAATTTTACATAATTTTACTGTTAGTCCTTCAGACGATCTTTATGAAAGAAAAGTCATTAAACATATGTTATTTGCAACTCAAATTGTTTTGTTTACATTTTTTTCTATAACTAATTTAACAATTTAAAAATCAATTTTAAATAATAATTAATTTTTTGGACTAAATATCCAAGTGGCGCCCACACACACATATATTAGCATAAGTTGTGTTTGCAGGACTACATCTTCGAAGAGAAACAGGCAATTAGTAAGTATAAGTGCGCGGAGTGTAACACCCGACAAGGCACATCTCAAACGTTGCAAATTGACGAACACACGATATCACAGTTTGATTGTAATAATATATTGTAACAACTTTTACAAATAATGAGATGTTTATATTTATAAATTTATGTGTAGAAAAAAATTTTTGTTTATAAATTTTTTTAATTAATTAAAATTAATTAATTAATTATGTTCTGTGGTGTTCCGAATTTTTTGTTAATTGTTTTAATTAATTTAACTCCTTTTCAGGTTTTTAAAATCCTCTCGCCAGTTAATAAGATTGTCTCCAATAACAATCGATAGGTGTACTTTCCTATTTGGAGGTTATCTTCCTTCTCATTGGTGAAATTCTGGTCGTTTCTGTTTAATTAAAGTTATATTTTATACTATTTATTAAGTAGGAATAAATGAGATTCAATTTTATAGTAATTACTGAAGTTTATTAAAATATATTTAATTTATCGACTCTCTATCGATTTATTAATCGATTCTCAGAGTATCTTTAGTGTACAATTATTTATATTCGGGTTCTTTTAACAGTTATTTTAGGTACAGTCAAAGAGAAAGGGTTAAGAATGGAAAGTATAACATTACAAAATTATATTCACTTAAAAATTAAAATACATATATTTTATTCAATATATAATGTTAAATAAGATGCTGTCAAACCGTTCTTGTTGAGTAGACTGTGTCGCTTTGGATTGTGAGAAATCAGTGATGGCTGCCACTAGTAGTATAGACGTAAGACGAAGTCACCTCGCTGTTTCGACGACTAATAAAATATGCTTTCCCTACGATTTTTCGTTCCAGGGGCTGCGATTCTGCTTTCTTGTGTTGGTGGAGTGTTGCTTGTCAAGTTTTAGTGTTGCACTTCGAAAAATGGTGTAGTGTTAAGTTATTTCACTTTTGTCAGTTAGGTCGAAAATTGCACTTTTGTATTGTGAAGTTTTATTACTGTTTTAATCGTTTAAAATGTATTTCCACTATGTTCTGTTCTTATTTGTAGTTGTTTTAATGTTTGTTGGTGTTTATTTCACTATATTTGTGTTAAAAAGGTGTCTTCACAAAACTCGCGTTTTTTCGTCAAACTAGGCTTAGAAAAAAATGCGCCATTGATGTATCAGCAACTAGGTTAAACTTTGCTTAATCGCTCGTCAAGTGTTCTTCACGATCTCTAATAATGAACTAATTTACTTCCTCCGTCTTCGACTAAAATCTTAGCCAAATCAATATTATTCAATCCATTGTTTCAATATTATTTGCATCCTGTGCATGTGAGAAAGTTACATTATATCACTGATTATATTTTGGCTATTATTCGAATGTATTAACTATTAAACACATACTCTTCTTCTTCAGTTCATTCTGTTTACTTTGATACCAAATAATGTAGTTTTATTAAGTTTTCGATCTAAAATGGTATTTTGTACCTCATTTTGAAAATTGTAAGTTTTAAAAATCACTTCCTGTCCTTTTCCAAAATTCTGCCATCTTCTAAGTTATATAAATGATCGTATTAAATCTCAGATTGTAATAAAAGGTTTATCTTCCCTTAATTTCTTGTAATTAGATTAATTGGTTATGTTTTAAAATATTATACAGTAATATATGACTCCCCTATCTGAATTTTGACATTTTAACACAAGAACAATTAGTATATAATTATACTCTAAATACATAACACATAATTCAAATTAACATTGGTCTTCCAAATTCAGACATTTTATACTTAATGATTAACAGTAATACATAATAAATATATTATAAATAAAGAATGTTGTTTGACTCTGACATTTGATCCACCAGTTGTCGGTCATTTCCCTGAACGACTCGTCCAAAATCTCCCGGTTATTTTTACATTTACTCCCTCTAGGCTTGGCAAAATATTCTTCTATCCGGGCCAGGAACTCCATGGGTTTCCTCTTGTACTGCCGGAAATTCAGCCATTCCCGGTTTTCATTGATGGGTATCCCGGTAAAGTTAGTGGGTCGACTTCTCAGGACTTCCATTTCTTCTTGGCTCTGCCGTACCTGACCCGTGATATTGGTCATAGCCTCTTCCATTCCGTCACACCGTTCCGCGACTTGGCTCCGTACTCTACCGAATTCTTCCTCAGTTTCCTTCCGTTGTTCTTCTACTTTCCTGCGACTATAATCTTCAATATTCGTAAATTTGATGTTTACCACTTCCTTAAATTCCTGTACTTCCCTCTCGGTTTGGTTCCGTCAATTTCCCTGATTTGTTGGTTCATTATTATGGTTTCTTCTTCCAATTTTTTATTTAAGGATTTCTTATTATCGTTGAGTTCCTTGCTCATTTCTTCTCTTAACAACTCCATCCTTTCGTCTAACTTGTCCAGGTTTTCTTGGTTAACCTCCCTTAATTCTTCTCTTAGTAGTTGGTTATCCTCTCTTAATTCTTCCAACTTCTCCCCCATCTTGTCTTCCATCTTCTTACTGTTTACTTCGATTCTCTTATTGGTATTCTCAATTTTGTTAATAAATTCTTCCTTAGTTGATTTGAATTCATCCTTAGTTGATTTGAATTCTTCCTTTAACAACTGGTTGTCTTCCTCCAATTCTTCCAACTTCTTCCCCATTTCTTGTTCCATCTTCTTATTTGTTTCATCAATTTTCTTACTCAGGGACTGGTTGTCTTCCTTCAATCCTTCCATCTTTTTACTTAAGGATTGGTTAATTTCCCTTGTGGAATCCATTTTCTTGATTAATTCTTCCTTTGTTGCTTGGTTGTCCTTCTTACTGGATTTGATTTCTTCCATCATCATCCTGAGCATCTCTTGTATGTTCCCATTCTCCGTTCGTGTTGGCTTTTCTAATTGTTCCTTCCGGACATTGGCTTCCCCTGTTTGTGTGGGCATCTCAGGTTGTTCCTTTGGTGGTGTGGGTTGTTTAGGTTCCATTGGGGGTAATAGCCTTTCTATGCCTTCTACTGGCGTCGCCTCTTTGTCTTCCATACCAATTTCAATTTCCTTTTCGGCCTCCACCGCCCGTTTCTTTGACGTTGCTCGTCGTTGCATTTCCCTTTTTTTCTGACTTTATAACTGCTGCCACGCTTAAATCAGTAATTGGGCAAATTATAGTGGCCTGTCAATCACTAATTAAAGCCCCTCAGTTGGTCGACAATTTCAAATTCAGACATTTTATACTTAATGATTAACAGTAATACATTATAAATAAAGAATGTTGTTTGACTCTGACATCTTATACTTGATTATTAACAATAATACATAATAACTATTTCATAAATAAAGAATGTTAGTTGATTCTGACAATTTTAAACTTGATTATTTCTATTACCTTATTCTACATAAACAAAACATAATTATTATAATCTTATACTCTATTTCTTATTAGGTTCTACTTTCAGTTTTTATCTGTTTTTATTTATGGGGTAATGTCACTTCACTTTTATTATGTATGCCCTGCTCTTGTTTTATTTTGGTCATTCTAATGAATGTTATATAAAAAAGAGTGGCAGTTATTTAAAAAACACATGTATTACCTGTCATGATAATACTTTATTTCACATTATTCATAGACACAATATAAGCACTTTAAAGTTGTAATATTTCACAATCTACTTAGTTTGTGAACTGCAATATTAACACATAAGGTTTATTTATTTTAACACCAAAAACTTGCACTGATTCTCTTTTTATTCCTTGATTTTATTTCTAAATAGTTATATAGTTTTGTTAAAATTAAGAAATCTATTTATAGAATATAATGAAGGTTTGTTTTTTGGTATTATATAATTATTTCACATTGGTTCACTTTCAATTCTACTTTATATACTTTTTGGCTTACATTTATTTTACATGTGGTTTCTACATTTGATAGTGTGTTATACTTTTATTTATTATTATTTTTATCAGTTTCTTTTGGGGTTTGGGGTTTCTTATAAGAGCACTCCCTCTTGTTGTGGATGCTGTCTTGTTCTGGTTTTCTTCATTGATTCTTTCTTTCTTCTTGTTTCTTATATATGTATCGCCTTCTATGGTGGATCTTGTCTTGTTCTGGGTTTCTTCCTTACCTACTCCTATCCTACCTCCTACCTGGGTATTACCTTTTTCATATTTAGTTTTTAAATTTATTTTGATGATTCATCACTCATGCAACACTGGTTTTATATGAACTTTTGCTTTAATCTATGATTGTACTTCACGGTGGTTCTTAATTAATTCTTTATTTTGCTTTCTCGGATTTAACAATGTTTTTATTTTATTTTTATTATCATTTTACCATTCAGAATTATTGGCATTATCTGTCATGCTACAATATACATACATACATACGTATAGCCTATAGCTGAATATTGTAACGTTATAAATAATTAAAAAGGGGTTCAGTAATTGCTTTGTTGACAGAAGTATGACCGGTGCATAGTTTTAAATAACATTTGACAGTAAATAACCTTTACTAGGCTTTGACAGGTAAATAAAATCTCAAACATGACTCTTATTAATCTATAAACGACACTTATTATGTAATGTGAAGATGAAGACACTTGACACTGTGTCAAGATTGAAGATTGCGAAATATCTATTTACACTATCTATATTTTCAAAGATATTGTTTTCACTTCATTGCAGCTTAGGAATTCATTTTACATGTTTTTTGTTTGACATATATATACTTTAGTTACTTTCTTTTTGTCTTTATATTTTATTTAATATTTTTGTTGTACCTGATAACGACTTTAAATATTTCCTGTGCTGAAGCATAAAATTATGTTAATGAAGGTATAGTTGTTGCGAAGATCCGTTTTTGTTAAAATCGGATGTACAGTAAAGCATGTTATGTATTCTAAAAGTCGTATTATTCGAGAAAAATCAATTACTTACTCTAAAGAGTAAAAGAATATATAAACTGAACTGACAAAGAAACTCCGAAATGATCACAGAACAAAAAAAAACTTACGCCACAGAGTCACCTAACCAAATTATTTCATGTGGCCGTAGTGAATCTGTTCGTAATCAGTCCCGTTTGTTTGTGCACCACTTTCATTGCAGTAATTTATCAGCGATTTATTCAGAGACAGTTATCTACAGTATTTACGTTGATACTCTCTACTTGCCACTGCACTCTGGTAGAGACTGAATTGAGTGCGCATGTTTTATATGGAATACAAAGCGTTCGGTGAACTAAATACGTAAAATAATTATCTGATGTCTCCTATTAAATTCGCTTATTAATTAACTATGAATACATTTAAATTACATTCATAAAACGTAGGAATATGAAAATATAAAAATATAGAAAACTAAAATATAAATATACTAATATTTTAATAAAAATATGAATAGTAAAATGTTGCAAAGGTTAAGAAAATAAAGATATCTCAAATAAAACGTTTTGATAAAAAAGGCGGGAACATAAATATCATCTTAGGAAAAAATACTTAGGAAAAGTAGTGTTTAATTTTTGATCGTTTGTACGAAAACTAAATACAGCTACACAGATTACGGCAAGGGAGACATTTGTAAAGACATTACAACCTGTTACTTGGGATCAGGCAGTTTCCTAGGGAGTGTAAAGATTCATATATAAGAGCACAGTAGAAGAAATAATACTTTGTGGATCAGAAGTGTGAAGTAGACAATATGTAAAAGAAACTAATTAATTAATAACTAATTAAGGACGGTTGAAATGGGGTACAGGAACATCTGTAATTTAACTAGATTAACATGGTTAGGGACGATGAAATCAGAAGGCGAGCTAGAGTAGGCGTATCACAAAATCCATCGAGGTAAAACAAATGAAATGGTTTCGCCACCCAGATAGAATGTCCGAAAAAGAAAATATGGAAATAGACACCCACAACAAGAAGGAAAAGGGGTAGGACCTACAGTGTCATTGAGCTAGGGTATACAAACTGTTATGAGCAGTATAGGCCTCTAAGTCGCACATTGTGAGGACAGAAGACATGGCTGCTGGGGTATGATAGACGTCTTCAAATCGAATACAAGCCACATAATATATAATATATGTGTTTGTACAATATAAAAACCGTATCACCGATGAATGCCCGTATAACACAGAGCTGGTACGTTTTCAATCCATTCCCGTTTGTCAAAGTAATCAGTACGCATGTTATCATAAGATATCCATACAATAAAAATATCCACACAAGATTAATTATAGGCCTACAAATATTTCAGCAATATTATAAAGTTAATTAAATACTTGGCACTTCGTAGTATTGTGATCTTGTGAATTATATTTCCTACAATATTGTATTTAATTATAGCCTATATATATATATTGTAATAAAACTTCTCGTCCTATCCTTTTAAGCCCCGTGATGGAAGCCAATCTCTTATATTACCCGTTTGCTCTTTCTCTTTTAAGACTCGCGTTGGTTGCGTCAATTTATAATTAGACGAGTACGTCACTCGTTTAAAATGTTTAATTATTATTTTTTTTTTAATTTAAAATCTTGAAGTTGGTTGATTTAGTATTAGTTTAAACAAAATAATGAGTTTATCTTATGTTCGGTTGAAAATGAGTTCGTAGTTGTCCTCGACGTTCTCTCGTTGATAAGACGAAACTATTTAGGTGACTCCTCACTAAAATTAGAAATGATCTGTTATGTAGGTACTTACTTGGGGTGAGGTTCTAATTGCAAAGCTGATTTGCATTGGAGGTCGAAACGTTTAAAATTATTTAAACCAACTTGTTGCCGCCACCAATGCTGCCAACCGTTGATGCTGTCCACCTAAGCTGTAATGTCTTAGTTTAAAGAAATGTTTTGTCGAACTCTATGATTGGGTATAATTATGGTCTATTCTTCGAAACTATTCTTGAAATGTTATTAAATTACAATAATATTGTTAATCATTCTTTTGTTTAAAATTTTACTAGTAGACCCTTTACAATTATAGGCCTACTATCTCAGGGTTTGCAATTCTGAAGTGTTCCCCACTTTGGACGTAAATATTTTGGTTAAATTACCTACTAAAGAAAGTAGGTTCTTTGAGACTGCAAGATACAAAAAACATAAAGCAATGCACTATTATAATTATTTAGTAGTAGGAGAGTGATAACATTATTAAAATTTCTTAATGAATAACATAATAAGTAAACATGTGATTTTTGTCGACATTTGAGGTTAAAGCTGATTTCATTTGAACAATAACCAATAAATTTTAAATTATTAAAACCTCTGTAACAACATTAAAATATCCGAAAATACGGTTATGAATTCATTTTAGTGAAAAAATTAAGTATCTGCTTCATCAGATTGGATAACATAAAAAATACAGGTAACTGGATATTCCTAGTTAATTCGATGAAACATTAATAAATATTTGGAACAATCTTAAAGTTAACACAATACATAATAATAATTATTATATTATAATTCAAAGTTTTTAAAGTTCAACATGAATTAGTTGATACACCCTATCACGGAATGTTCATCAAGTTAATTATGAAAATAACGTTTGGTTAAAATTAATTCACTTTTTCATTTTAAAATCGCTTAATATTTCTTGTTATTCTTCAAATATGCTAATTGTCCATATGACAATGTCTCTTTTCTTAAAATTACTATAAATTAATAAAACCTTTAATCAATTAAATAAGTAAAGTCATTTGTCTTTGTTTCTTAATTTTTTCTAATAATAATTAAAATTATTAGTTTAAATACTGTTCCAAGCCTTGTTGGATTTAAACTGATATAAGATGGTGAATAAGTTTCGACAATAGCTTCATTGAAAAATTGTATTACTATTCTAAGTAATTAGTATTTGTCACTTATACTTGCGTTCGATGTCCTTTCACTAATAATTTTTTTCAATTTAATAATTATGAATTATTTCACTGCCTACGCGCACGTACTCCGTATTAGAACACTGGGTTTAATCTGTTTCGACTTTTTGTTGGCATTCAGTTTAACCTCAACTTCGCTTTTCTAGGTTAAGCCGATTTAGATCAGCTGTAGGCTATCAATTTTTTTCATTGTTGTTTGCTGCGACCTTCGTGGCTCTCTCGTCGTTGTCTGGAGATGAACTGTGTACTCATCGGTGTAAGAATCTGGCCTCTAATAATCAATAATGGCCGCTGATTGGTCAGTTTTTATAATTTTCGTATTCTTCGGGATTTTTCGTCAAAATAGACGCTTTCAACGCGTCTTTTCGCTGGGTTTAAGATTATAAAAAATTGGTTTACCTTGTAACGCCCAGGGAATCGTAAATCATTAATTCCTTCTAATTAGAATTGTTTACTTAAGTTATAAGTACTCTAATCCACTTTTCGTTACTACCATTGCTTCTGTCTTTTCAATACGAGTATTTTGGTTACCCACACCATATGAATTTGATAATGATTAACCAAATAAACTTATTACTGTTTTTTACTGTCTATTTACATATCTTATTTTTTATTTTATTTTATTTATTCTGTTCAATTTTAATAACTTTTTATAATTATTATTTAATTGCCAAATATTATCCCTTCTCGTTAAGTTTCAAGGTGGTAATTTGTTAAAAATCGTCTATAGTAGTTTTTTTTCTACCTCAATATTTTTTACAATGTCTTTATACTTTTCTTATAATAACATTTCTTACATCTAACACATAATTATTGCTCACAATTGTTCCCTGTGACATCTTATAGCTGTTATACAGTTGTATTTTATATAATTAACTAATTATTATTCATAATTATTCTAGTTATTTTTGCTAGACACCTTGTCTATGACATTGCTGATTATTTTTATTCACTTGTGTTAGTATTGGTTTCTAAACCATTTTTGCTGTGACCTAACTATTCTGAAGTAAGCATCACAACTTCTGATTACCTCAGTATTAGTTAGTATTCTGTTATTTTAATGTATTTACACTTTCTATCAGCCTCTCTTTCAGCATCATTGAATGTTTGTTCTTATTCTATTTTACAACTCTATCTTTTGATTACATATAGTTTGCATAATGTTTATTACAGTTATAATAATGTTTGGCAATGTTTTGTCCTGCCCTAGTATCTTGTCATTTGTTGGTAAATCTCTAATACTTCATGCATCTAGTTTCACATACCAGTTATATTTAATTTACATCATTATTATTAAATTCCTGGCAATAATTATTGATTTGCGTAAACAAGTCTTTCTATATAACTATTCTTTGTTACTAGAATGATCCTTGTAGTCTTTAGTTTGATTATAGTATAATATGCTCTAGTTTCTGAACATTTTTGTTATTGTTTTTGGCAATTCTAATTGACAACTGCTTGTTAGTTTAGGTTATGTGTCCTTGTCTGGATTCACAACAATGGTTTGACTTTATAGTTTGTTTTTTACACATCGTACTTAATTCTTCACATGTATTAGTGCTAGTTTTTATTATTTATAGACAGATATTTCTTTTTATTATTTTCTCAACATTGTTGTTGACTAATAGTTCTTTCTTATAATTTTATATTTACATAACTTAATGAACTAGTCTCTTGGATATCATTCAGTTGTTATCTCTATACATTCTTAATTTATACAATTACACTTTTTATATTCACTCTCCCCCTTACTTTCTCTACTATCATTAGTTTACTTTTGAGTTCTGGTCATATTGTAAAGTCATTTAAGTTAATTTATAAATGGTTTGTTGTCAGTGTCATGTCATTGCATAGGGTTTTAATTCAGCTTTTAAATCACTTCTTTTTCCTCCATTCTTATCAATAATTTATCTTCTACTTTATTTATTTTATTCTTGTCATTGTTTATTTCTTCTTTTATTTGAATTCATTCTATTTTTCCTGGTCGCACTGATTCTATTACCATTGTTAATAAATATCTTGTTATATGTGTTGTTGTCTTCTTCTCACTGTCTGATCTATTGGGTATTTGGGTCAACGTTGTCTTGTCTCTAGTCGTTTGTCTTCATTTCTTCTATAATACATTATTTGTTAATAATAATTTCTTTTATTCCCCTAAATTAGTCACTATTCGTCCTAGGTTCTTCTTTAATATTCAAATTTTGTTGTTTATATGGCGTTAGATTATGGATACCTAGTTTTATTTCATGTTGGTATTGTGTTGGTTATATGTAACGTTACAATATATATATATATATATATATATATATATATATATATATATATATATATATATATTCCTTTGTAAGTAACTCGTTGAGTTTTCTGCAGGTCTCACATGCAATATCTTTAAATAAATACACTGCAAGTAGGTTTATTTTTAGGTTTATTTGCATTCTTATTAAGAATCTTCCTAGTTATTGTCCGTTGTAACTAGAGTGCTATCTCGTCTAATTTTCTTGGCACGGGACTGCGGTCAAAAATATTACGGATTACGCATGTCATAATATTACGGATGTCAATAATATTAACAGAAGACGCGCTAATAGAGCTTAAAGATCGCTTTTTTGAACAACTGCACCAGGTAATGTCCACAATCGGCAGCTCTAGAGAAATCATATTACTTGGTGATCTAAACAGTAGAGTTGGCAAACAAGAGCGGAGTAAAGTTGTTGAAAAGCACGGCGAAAACCTTCTGAATGAAAAATAATTGGCAAGAAACTAATAGAAATTTGTGAGCAAAATGAATTGCGAATATTAAATGGATTTTATCCACACACAAAATTCATATGTACACCTGGACCCAAAACGTTAGGCAACTGAAATCGATAATTGATTATGCTATAATAAGACAAAAGACAAAAATGAAAGTTCAAGATGTACGGGTTTATAGGGGGGCAACATGTAGTTCGGATCACCTCAAAACGAGGATTGCATTTCCGAGAAGGAAAGAAAGTAACAAAGAACATATAAAAACAGAAAACCAACAAGGGTCGGAAAAAGAAGTAAGATATAACTTAAATAGCCTAGACCATGACAGAGTTAAGACGTTATATGGAACTCGGTTGGACGGAAAACTGGAAACAAGCAATTTAGTAGTGTTGAAGAACACTATATGCACATTCAAATTGCATACACGAAGCCGCAAATGAAGCACTGGGATGTTATGAAAAAGAAAGAAGGACAACGCCTTACTTGTGGAATAAAGAATTAGAATTACTAATCAAAAACAAGAAAGGGAAATACGAAAAATTTCTAACAACCAAAACAGTTGAGGACAAAGTAACATACAAGGAGGCACAAGCAGCAGTGCGAAGAACGATAACGCAAAGGAAAAATGAAACATGGGATAAGAATTGCGCCCGAATGAATACTTATATAGGAGGCAGGCAATGCAATGAAAGTTGAAAATTCCTAAAGTCGATAAGACGGGAAAATAGAAAGATTTAATATCGCCAATATCTCTACAAAAATGGGACGAATATTTTAGTAACCTCCTAAGAGAAAGTAGACCAGAATTTCAAAATAACACCGATTATGAATTCGACAACATTAGAACGACTTCCTCACCTGTAAGGTTAACCACGGAAGAGATAAAGGAAATATGTCGACATCTGAAAAATGGTAAAGCCCTCGGATCTGGCAACATCCCAGCGGAACTGCTCAAATATGGCACAACAAAATTATATGAACATCTTACGAAACTATTCCATAGATGCATAAATGATAAACAAATACGGCAAGAATGGAAAACATTTTTTGTATCAACCATTCACAAAAAAGGTAAAACAACTGAATGCGACAATTACCGTAGAATTGCGGTGACGAGTTCAATCAGTAGAGTGTATGGGAAACTTCTGAAGAAAAAAATTGAACATCAATACTCGGACATGGAGGCAGAGGAACAAGCTGGTTTTCGGGCGGGGAAATCAACCATAGATCGCTTATTTTGCTTGATGCTAATCATAGAAAAGAAAACTGCTGTAAACAAAGAAGTGCACTGCCTATATGTTGACCTTAAGAAAGCGTATGACAGTATTCCGCACACCAAACTTTGGTTGGGACTTCAACGAACAAACATTGCCTCCACTTTAATCGAAGCGGTTAAGACTTTGTACAACGGATTGAAAGCGCACGTAAAAATTGGAAGTAAAGTCTCAAAAGGATTTAATGTTAGTAAGGGCCTGAAGCAGGTATGTTGTCTCTCACCGACGCTTTTTTAAAATATACCTGAAACAAACCCTCAAAACCTGGAAAAGAAATGCCACAAAATGGGGATACCTCTAATTGACAACACAGTGTACACACGACCAAGCCGTGGCAGCGCAGGACTATCCCGACATGGAATACATGGCACGATAACTTATAGAGGAATATAATCTATGGGGCCTTGAATTAAACACAAAGAAAACGGAGTATATGTGCATTGGTGGGGAACAGAAGAATTTAATTTTAGAAGACGAACAAGAAATAATAAATTGCAGTAGCTATAAATATCTAGGAACAACAGTTACACAAGATGGTAGTCTAGATAAAGCGATAAGAGAAAGAAATAACCTGGGAAGAAAATCAATAACATTGCTGAACAACATATTGTGGGACCAACAAATATCAAAACAAAATAAACATCGTATATACAATACAATCGTGAAACCAATTACGTCATACGGGTATGAAATATGGGCAATAGTACAAAGAACAGAAAAGTTTTTGGAAGCTACTGAAATGAATTATTGGCGAAGAGCGGCAGGAAGGTCAAAACTGGAAAAAATAAGAAACGTCAGAAACCGGAAGATAATGGGGGTACAGTACTCTATTGTCGACGACATAGAAACAAAGCAGCTAAGATGGTTTGGGCATGTACAAAGAATGCCGGATAATCGACTCCCCAAGCAAATTTTGAGATGGACACCATACGGTTGTTAGCGAAGAGGAAGTCTAGGTTGACTTGGAGAGAAGGCATCAACCGGGCAATGAGAGACCTGGATTTAGAAGAAGAATCTTGGTTAGATCGAGACCAATGGAGACTAGGGATCGAAAGACGTAGGATAACGTTATGAACCGATTTATATATATTTATATATATATCTCATAAAGTAATTGTATCAAGTGTAGTGTATAGTTTTATGTAATATGTGTATATGTAACTCACACCAATATATATAAGTACAATTAGTTACTCTATACAACACAACAGCACTGGTAATATCATACAACTTATTTACTAGAATTAGAATTACCATTAAAAATTTTTCTACTTTATATTTTATGTTGTAGGCATGAATATAAGATAAAATAAATTCAGAAACGTCGCATAAAAACTGCATTTTTATTAAATCGAAACTCAATATCAACTATAGTCTATATAAAGAATATTATACACCGACAATATAATGATCCGTATGTTTGTTACAAAGATAATAGTTTTACAATAAATTTCGCTCTTCCGGCATATATCTTATTGTGTAGTTTTATGTAACCAATAGGCTATAGTAAATAAGGTAAAGTTACACACACACAGAGGAATATATAAAATATGTAATATATATACAATTTTTACGTAATATGTACTCTTTGCTTTTACAAATATATTGTAACAAATATGTAATTAGCAATTATTAAATCGTAAAATATGATGGACGTAAGTTGACTTTGTTTCTGTGTGTCGGGTGTTGGGCTGATGCCTGTTGTTTGATCTTCAGACTGGGGTTTCCGCAATGACTGCGGCAGTCTATCGTCTGTGGCTGTTGTCCCTGTTAGTGGTGAATTCTCGGACCTGTGATGGCTACTTTTACTGACCGAGTTGGCTTGTCTCTGCTTCTAATTGGCGCAAATCTTGTCCAGTCTTACTGCCGATGTACAATATGATCAGAAAGTCTCTGCACACTGAAATAGTTTCAGTCACATAGTCCTACTATGATAACGTAATGAAAAGCAATTTACAAGGTGTTGCCGCCAGTCTCCAGACATTTCTTGAGAGTCCGAACTGTGTGCTCGAAGGCTATGTTAAGTATAGCACCGTTCACATTCTGAATACAGGCTATTATGTGATGGTCATGTTCAAATCGACAAGTGTGTGGGGATGGTTCGAATACACTGAATTTTTATCGCGGTCCAGAAAAAAAGTTGGACGAAAAAAGTTCCGAAAATCTTAAAGTCCAAATAGTTTTTGAAATGATTCTGTTCTCGAACACATCGTCCATGAGTGGCAGAGTCATACGCGCTGTATAGGCCATAGTACCACCCATAGGCGTTGGAAGTAGGCCTATACAATTGTCATCTTCTATCAATTGCGCAATGGAAGAATAAGATTATTGTGAAGGGATCGTAGGGAGTTGGCAGACTCACTAAATAAAAGGGCCCTGTTATTGGCGCCTTCACGATAATCCTCAAACACTATTCTCAATCCTGGCCACACGAGGCACATACCTTTTGACTGTTGACATACCCCGACAAGTGGAAGTAGGCCTATGCATTGTGGTACTTAAAAATGTACTTACGTACGTTGTGCGTTTCAATTCATCGCACAGCTTTAAGCCTAAAAGTTTTAAAAGCCTATGCAATATGTGATATCCAGTTCTGTTGGAAAATGCTGTCTGAGATATCAAACGATTTTTTCCCAGTCGTACTAATGGCCTTACAGATCTGTTAGCATCGTACACAGAACCGGTTTTCTGGCATTTCTAAATCAGCATTATGATGTGCCATCTAGATCTCCTAAATCTGTGCCTGAAATGGTTTTTTAACATCTTGTGTGCATTCTCCACCACATAGGAACACAAACGTATAGGCCTACTCCTCAACAGATAACACCATTATCATATCACTCAATTTAGACTTCCATCTTTATTTCCTCACTACTTGGCGCTATATGGATGATTGGATGATTGACAACCAACTGCCAGGGTCAGAGGACAATAGAGTCACACTTACGTCCCATGTTATGCATAATTCTAACTACGTGATCATAACAAGTGATTGAAATTAATTAAAGTAGCCTATTTTTGTTTGGAGCTGTCTACATTTTTTCTATATTGTAATCATCAGGTGGACAAGGACTTTTTCACCACTGAGCCTTTCACAGGCGTCTTCCTCATCGTCCTCGATTAGATGTTATAAAAAACAAAAATTTTAAAAGTTGATTACTTTGGTTTGTCTGCACAGTTAACAATCATTGATCTCATGTTAGTATCGAGTTTTACTGACAGAGTTAGTGTTTATTATCGCGGTGAAACAGTGATTATTATTAGTTTCCACCTGTCGACGGCGACTGAAATTCACGTCTCCCCTCAACATCGATATTAGTAAAATTTCCTAATTACCGATAATCGTCTTAGCTGTAGGAATTACGAAACACTGACATTTTAGAAGTATATAAGAAAATATAGATTAACCATTCTCATTATGAAATATCAATTAATATAAATCGCTTATCTTCGTCCATCCATTATTAAATCAACGACGGAAGTTAGATATAAAAATTTAATCTGTGTAATTAATTTATTAAAAGCAGCGACCATAATTGCATTCTTATTAACAATCTTCCTATTCATTGTCCGTTGTAACTAGAGTGCTAACTCGTCTAACTTTGTGGTTTCACAAAGTGTTAAAGGCACAAAAATAATCACTCAATAAAGGGTCAGTCATTTCATTGATAAACATTCGGTTACATTTGAACACATAATTTTAATTTAAACACGTGTGTTGTCAGTTTAGATGCAAAAACATTGTTTCAATCACGATTACTTTCAACATCAACAATTGACACAACCGTACTAGGAATAACACCTTGTAGTTTTACTATTGATTTGTTGAAAGATGATTCATACTACTAAGCACGTTTGTTTGCTTGTAGCAGGAGTCTTTGGCGAAGAGCGTTCTATTTGTTTGTTCAGTAAACATTACAACGAAGGTGTATGTCTCTACTTACCGTTGTTACTCATACCACTGGAGACAGGAATTGTAGTACTACGTTCATCGTGCTTCAGAATCTACATTGGTAGATTAGATTTCTGTATAGACTTCCCTTACCGCAGATATAACGTAATCACATGTAAGGCAATACTAGATTTAATTACACTTTCAGTACAGTAATGCAGTATCCTGGAATTAGAAACGTGTAAAAATTAACAAGTTTATAAAGCAGACTATACACGAATTTTCAAATTTAAATGGTTTTCTTATCTAGTTCAGACTATGTTCAGTAGAGCAAGCGGATACAGATTAACCTATAGTCTATAAGGACGGTTTTTTTGCATTATATCTGTATTAAATGTATGCTTAAATAATATTAAGAAGATGAGGTTAAGCGTTACTGGTGAATTTTAGTAAATATGAATATAAATATCTCCAAAGATAGGAAAATTATACGATACTCTATCAGTTATCTAGAATTTTAAGCGACTATCAACTTGATGATTTTGCTGACTGTACAATAGATCGATCGTACGACTGATTTTATAATTACTGTATGTATTAACTAATTATTGTCGTTCCCAGTCAACATATAAAAGGAAAACAATTTTTGTTCCGTAGAGTGGGTACGTATGATGTATAGAGTGGGTCAGAAGTTCCTAGGTGATTTCAACAATAATATCTGTTTTTCGAGACTTTCAGGCTACTTTTTTTTTGTAATAAAAATACGAGCCTGGGTAATTTCCTTAGTTAAAGACTCACTTGAACTAAAAAATCCCGCAATTTTAGTATGATTGTTAATATCACTAAACAGTTCGAATCCAAAGTTAATTTAACTTCAGATACACCCGCGAAAATGAGTATACGCTACCCTTGATGACAAAAAAGAAGCTTCATTCTCGTAAACCGTTTTTTGTAATTAACGTGTCGCAAAATGTATACGCTATATCCTTATTTTTCTTCGAATATTTAAAAGCTTTTGGTCAGCTGGGATGAACGGAAATTATTAATATGTTCAATAAATATGTGTGATGCCGTTTTATTTTAAATTAGCAAATTGTACAAATGTAACCGTAAGAAGTCATTATTAATATAAATAATCATATAAAAGCATAAAGTATAATTACGTGCCATTGTCATTGTTTATTATAGTGAATAGTTGTATCACTAATTTTTACGTGTGGATAAAAATTAAACCAGTTTTGTAATAAAACTGATTGAGAAACAAGGTTTTAAGAAATTAGATCTTTTTGTACACAATTGTAGGACTACATATAGAGTACAAAACCAACGGTCAGAACTGACAGACAGAAAAACACTTGACTCAAGTATGTAAAATTGGTATTATAATTGTTAATATAACACACGGTCTTCCAGTGTTTCCTTATATTTCTACATCATAACAAGCGATTGGGGAAAAAGCAGCTAATAATCTTCTAAAAGTCTGACATAAGCAGCTTAGACTCTTGCCGCTTCCTGAAGAATGAGATCAGTGGGCTGCAGTATTCACAAATACATTTGTCAGATGTCATGGTGAATGTGTACTAAAGTTAGTACAGAAGAACAATACTCAAAAGAGAGCGCTAGTCATGGTAGGACTAAGGTCCTGTTTCTTAATGCTTACAAGATGTATCGTTTTGTAAGATATTGCTGTTAGCGTATTATGTCTCGACGTCTTATGTAATCTCACCTGAAGATTTGAAAACAAAGCAGATAATGATATTTCATATTATTTAGTGCAACCGCCTTCGAGATTGTATGTTAGTCCTTTAAGATGTATGTAAATATACTATTACGGAAGACAACCCGATATAAAATACACACAACGTCACAACACGTGAGCCGGTCGTATAGCGTACATGTTGCCTGTGTCTATCATGTAAGGCATCTGTAGTGTATGTGTAAATAACGTTTGTAAGCTATAAATCTTACATGAATATCCTAGTATACGCGTACATTTTATAGTCGACAGATGGACAGGAACAAGTTGGTTGTTAGTTGGTTTATGTTAAAGAAAGCACATTAATAACAGTTATACTGTCTTAACAGTATATAAACCATTAGCAACATCGTAAAATCAGGGGAGCAGTCGACCACCAACAGCCAATCATATTGTACCTGTAGTCCGATTACGTTGAGTAGTTATTGGCTGTTGATTGAACAGGCCAGGAATCAGAGATCACTCGCTGCTTTATCATAGACTTGCAGGAAAAAGGAAAGAATGGCTGTCTAAGGCTCAAATCATCAGATTATATTTTGCTAATCCTGCAAGAAAATACATTAACATACACACACGTACGCGCGCGCGCAATTTTGTTCCCAGACTCAGACAGTTTTACAGTTATTTTCTTCATGCTGATAAGAAAATGTTTGAACATTTCAGAAGCGACTTTGTTCTTTTATTAGAGAGCCGTAGACGTGATAACGTAAAACAGACCACTCCAACTAAAAATGGCGCAGCTTCCATGAGCTTTCTACAGAAATCATAATTATTATCTTCACCTCGCTTGAAACTGGTAATAACTGTAGATATTGAAAGATTAGGAATGGGTTTGTTGTTAACGCAAAATACTACCAACAACCTTGCCTGGATCCTCTCTGAAAGATGTGTCTGTAATTTGTCTAAGTTGAGTTTCTGGTTCTTTGTTATTCGGAAGACACACAGTTTTCAGGAAATAGGCCTCCCAAATTCGACGACGACCACAAGCTCTGTGGTGTGGATGGGTCACGCTTATTCATTTTGGGTGAGTAATAAAAATAAACAAGGCTTTCAGCGTAGCAAATTCTAGCCTCTCAGGCACATATTTGTCGGTTTCAGTTTGAAAAGATTTAACCTTAAATCAATAACTTAAAACATGTTTCATTTTAACGAGCATAAACTTTGACAAACAGATGTTTAATTATAAACTAAGTGTATATTTATTCACACGTAGACAGGCTCAGACGTAAACGTTCCCTTAATGTCTCTTCGTGACTATAACCACCAGACCACAGACCACTGACCACCAGAGGAAAAACAACGCACAACAATTTGCAAGTCACGTTCTCATATAATCAGATAATCGTCACGAGTTTACAAAATGTTAGTATTACACAGTTACGTAGGAAAAATGTTTTTTTTTTGTGCGTACACATGTTTCTACGCGTTAATCTGGCAAATCTTGATTATCTAGACACGCACTGACGTGACATGTGCAACGTGCTATCATTATCTTCACAACTCCAGAGGTTATCAGTACTGAACAATACGTGCAGCTTACCTGTCTGACCAATTATAATAGCTACGACAATGTAGTATACAAATCTGAGATACGGCTATTATAAAGTACCTAGAACCATTATTCAATTAATTCGAAACTTGCAAATTTGCAAAAACATGTTTTACGATTGATCAGAAAAGGCAAACTCTTACGGCCGGAGTTGTCAGTGTTATAAAGTTTATTGTTGTACGGGCTTTTAGGCCGTAGCACAAAATTTCACTTTTTGGCATTTTCCAAACTGAAATTTGTGGAACACGGCCTAACAGTCCGTACAATAATCATCTTTATAATATGTTTTATAATTTTAAAATTTACAGAGCAGATCATTTCTCTATTGGCGTATTTCGAGGGAGGCTAGAACACAAACTGCGTTTCAGAAGAAACGTTTTTAAATATGCACCATTTACACGATTCATAGCAGGTTTAGCCACGTTTAATGACCTTTTAATACGAAAAAATGTAAAAAGATAAAAAAATATTGTTATCTACAACAAAAGCTTGGCACTTCGCAACACTCTTTTTATCTTTAAAGATATCGATTTACCCTTTTCTAAAAAGCGCATAGTCAAACTCACACACGCGTGCGCGAGGCGTTTCTCCTTTTTCAGTTACGGAAACACAAACTTAGTCATCCATTTTTATTTATTTGTTTGTACAGTCTACTTTATTAGTCTTTGTTTCAATTGTGACAAGAGTTACAAGTAAAATAAATGTTATAGATTAAATCTTTTACTGATAACACCAAGTTGACTTTATTTGGAATTCAATAATTTGTAGAAGAGGACACTTACAAACATTCGTGCACATTTTATAGATACCAAGACTTAAAACAAAAGCGAAAGACTTCTTTTTAGAAAAAAGTTGACGCTCTGTTTTGTAAAAAGACGTCCACAAGGCTGTCTTTTACATACAATTTTTCAATGTTAACATCATTACGTATGCCGTCTCCTGTATATCGCCTCTAGTTTCCACACAATGCACAATTCACAACATCGTCTTTGTTGTTGATTTTTGTTTTGTTTTTAGACTTTATTTTCTGTGTCGTGCTGTGTAAGTTCCTTCTTCAGTTTTATTCTCTCTTCTATTTGTCTTTCATGTTAAACTCGTTAAGTAGCCTGCCCAAGTATTTATTTTCTTACTTTAGATCTTTCATATTATCTTCTCATATTACCTGCATTTTTTATTGTTCTCTTCTCAAAATATTTTTTCAACAATAATTCATCACAATACCTCTCCCTTATGTTTACCAAATTATTCTTTTGCTCTCTATCGTCTCCACGGGTCAAGGTCATTCATTGTTCTGTTTGATCTGGCTTGCAGCGGCCTCCTTTCAGAACAACAGGAATTTACGCACCACACGTAATTATTTATAACATGTATCACTTTTTAAACTGGTGTTCCGTGTGTAAACTTATCTTCGTGGTTTTTCTTTTTGTTCAAAGGATATGCCACGCGCCATTTGCTCTTAGTAGGCCTAAGCTGTAGTAGCTCTGTAGCTGTAGTTAGGTTTTAAAAATAATGAAATAACTTCAGCTGTTTAAGCTTATTAGCTTCGATTTAATATTAGACTTTAGGACTTCATTACCTTAAGCCTTCGTTTCGTATTAATTTTTTTTTCCTGTCGCATGGCCTAATATCGTACAATAATTTTAATATGTCTATGCAAATATTCACAGTTTTCGGCCACCACCTTGTTTATCAACGAATCTACGATGTTGACTACTTTTTGTCTAGTCGGCAACAGGAGATACTACACGGGTAGAGTTAATAGAGACATCAAAATAGGTGAACTTGAAAAATAACGAACAGTGAGCGGAAAAGGTAGAGACGGAGAAAGAGAGAGATAAAGACATATAGATAGATAGATAGTTAGATGAGATACAGGGATAGATAGATAGATACACAGACAGAAAAAGTGGAAGATTGACAGACAGAAAGAGATTTGAGACAAAACAAAGGATGGATACCTGCCTTACTCATTATTCATCACCAGCCTTCCGTCCAGGAAATAAGAAGAAAACGCTATTGCTGCCTTATTTAAAAAAATACTTTCCAAGAAAGCCTTCAGAATTTACAAAGATTTTCCTCATTTTCGAAGGCAGAACCTTCGCCAGATTACGTTGACCCGGTTGGTGACAGCATTTTTCTACGACTCAACACGACGGAGTTCTCAGGCCAAACTGTCTGCACACTAAACATATTGGTCTAGAGAACCAAATGTCAGATACCTTCGGCTTCATTTTTATTTCCTAACTGTAGCTTATACTTACGGAACCATTATAGGAGATGTGCGATACCGTCAGCTTGAGGTACCATCAGAAGTCAGGAAACGTGACAATCTCCCGAGAGATAAAGTACTATGGGCCTGTGGGGAATTCACCTACCCAGTGTCACCTCCCTAGGATATATCATAGTTTCGTGAGTTGCTAAAAAGGAAACATTGGTTATTCAATGGCGAACTGGAATTATTACCGGTGTAGAAAATACAAACTTAATAAGAACTGAAGCGACAGGAATGTGGATCAGAGCAGATAACCGCCAACAGTTGTTACTCTAATATCCGTCTTGTACACAGCCTCCCAACTGTAGGACGGGAGGACCCCATGTGGAATTTCGAACGACCCCCCGTGTACTTATCGTAACCAATGGGGTAACGCGTTACCTCATCCCGTCCCTTAAATAAACGCCCTTCTATACAGATCCTGTGATATTAGTACCGAGCATGACTGAGGAATGTGGAAATTATGGAGAAAATCACTTTTTATTTGTTTCAAACATTATAACTTTTAAATACTGTTGTGTAACATGTTCTGGAGTCTAAATGTCTTACCTCGGTTATTGGTAGTCACTAGAAACTCCGAAAAAGTCTAAATGGTTAGTATGCAATGTGAATAAGATGTGTCCAACTAGATTTTCAACAATACAAAACTGTCCGTTTAGTTGCGGAAAGGGACAGATATTTAATCTAACGATTGAATTGACCGCAAGGCTTTAAAGCTTTTAAATGTAGACTACCAAATGAATAAATAAGCAGCAAGCCTAGGCGTAGCTGTAGAAATACAGCCAACAGTATATTAGAGCATTCATTATTTTTTATGTACAGGACAGTGCTGGATGAGAGACACAGGAGAAGGCAATAATAGAATGTCAGTGGGGAAACAGAGAGATAATATTGAATGGATGATAAGTTAATAAACGAGTATACGTAAGCAATTATAAACATGGCATTTGAAATATGTGGACTTCACAGACATACAGTTACACCCCGACTCATGTCTTCCCAAGTTTGGTACATACGACATGTATAACTTGTCGTCGCTGCATGTGTATGTACGCCATAAATACTAATGGATGCATCTACTGCGTCTAGAGACAATCACTACATCCGTGTTCTTACTGTGTCTACTACATAATTTTGAGTCATCCTTATTGGCTTTTGTATTAGTGGAATAGCAAATGGAATCGT
The DNA here is from genome assembly GCA_034769895.1 of Magicicada septendecula. Lineage (NCBI taxonomy): Eukaryota > Metazoa > Arthropoda > Insecta > Hemiptera > Cicadidae > Magicicada > Magicicada septendecula. Next base: position 357,428,303 of record CM068368.1, on the reverse strand, counting down.
CAAGGAAACAGAACAGTCTGGGCCACATCAAAGATCCAATGTCCCCAGAGTTGGTGTTCGTCGTTGTGCTACACAAGTAATTGTGTTTCGGTTATCTATCAGAACGGCGATGGAATGTAAAATCTGTCGTTCAGTTTTATAAACAACACATCGCATGATAGGCTATAGAGCAGCATTTGGATCGTAAGAAGATTAATCTTTTCTGTAATTGTTAGGTTAGCCGCAAATCGAATCGATTCTAACGTAGTACTCTTCACGAAAGATTATTTCAAGTGGTTGCTAGAACTCAGTGCATACTGGATTATATTGAAAAATGTTGACTGGTTTTGAAAGACTTCTCTAATATAAAACTTATTAAAAAAACAGTTGAACATACAATTATTTATAAAATGAATTTAATGTCCTTAGCAATTAGGGAACAGAGTTTTAAGCGCAAAAAATCTAAAAGTGTTTATTTTTATGTGTTAAAAAAACAACAAAAAATTATTTGTGAAAAGATTAAAAATATTTTATTACTATTTAACATAATCAAACAGGTGGTAACAGGTAAAATGTCTGTAAGTATTTAAGAAACTTGCTCGTCAGTTCCTTCTCGAAAATTCACTGGCTTTGCAGTGCACAATAAACGCCATTTCCAAATTGTACACCAAAAATCTCTGCAGATTTAGGAAAAAGGACATGTCTACGTCACATAAAGTCAGTCTGGCATACTTAAAAAGAAGAATATCACTTACACTTACCTTTTCATTGTCTACTTGCTGGCATTCTAGAACTTGGGCAATTTCACTTATAATCTCAAATCCATTGTTTTTGAAACATAAATTTGACTTTATATTTAAGGATTCCAATTTTGGTCCTATGATAGAAATGATTTTGCTTTCAAAAAAACATATTTCATTAACAGTTTCTGTTAAGCGGTTTGTTGTTTTTTTTTAAGGGTCTGTATCGAATCACACTCAAAACTCAAATTAACTGAAATATATGCCAATTTATTTCTTTCACTACTGTATTTTAACAGATTTTGAAGGATCTCAATTGATGAAGCTTCATGTTAGTCCATTGATGAATGTTAAATCAGATTCATCAACATCTGATTTAACATTATCAAAATTATCTGCACAATATAACAAGTCCCTCAGGGAGTGACAATGGGTGCTGGTGGTAATGGAAAAATATCATTTTTATTTTTGAAAATGTTAATCATAGTAGAGGATTTAACAATCACCTTCTTTCCATTTGACACTAATCTGTCCCCATTAGAATACAAGGATCGGATAGTTTCACATACTCTGTGTAGAGCATGCACAACACAGGTAAGTGTATCAATTTCGGATAGCTGAGACAAAGGGCTTCCACTGCTTTGTTCATATACGACGCTGTATTGGTAATTAAAAGCAATACATTATCGTACTTAATGTCCTTTGGCCAAAAAGAATGCATACTTTGGTTGAACATAGCGACTGTAATGTGATTTGCTGCTGACATTTCTTTACAATCCATCAAAAATGATAGTTCGGAAACTATTTCGTGATTTTTAAGCACACCAATAACTATATTTCGACTTTTTTCCGGTCGAGTTAGTAGTTCATTAACGCTTACCCATATTTTCAGCTTTATTTCAACAGCTCTGATAGTTAGTTTATAATCTTTCATAATAGCAGTTCGGAAGATAGTGTTTTCTTAAACTAGACTCATCCAGAGGAGCTGAGTTTGTGTACTTCGCGGTAAAATATCAACCACCGGATTCCTTGCTTCATGTAGAGAAATGTCTGTTGAAATGAAAGCTCTGCAAAACTAGGGGAATAAATTCTTCTTATGTTTGTACTAAGCGCCAATTAAGCATGAAACTACTCAATTTTTAGTAACCACAACGAGTATACGTAACAAGTGTTTAATTACGTGGGCAGAAGTGTACACTTTAGGAAACATCTGCTTCATATACATGAACGAGTACCACTTGACTGAATAAACTAAAACATAAAAACTATTCCCTTACAAATGTTAATCACATGGAAGTTCCACATCGTCATTATGCAATACTGCGTATGGCACGTGGAGGTTTTTCCCGTTAAAACTTCTCCTCTCTTCCTTCTTTAGTTTGTGAATGTGCATCCAAAAATTAAACGCAATAAAGTGAAAAATTAACGTATTGCATTCAATTGTTAAATTGTTAATAACCTATTTATGAAAAAAAATTGAATTATTAATGTAGATATGGGAAATATTTATCTACAAACATTTCCCTAATAATCAAACTTTAAATGTTCTTGTATTTATGTCATATTATAATATATTATAACTGTCTTATATTGCATCGTTATATGAGTAACGAAACATCAGTACTCGCAAAATAGTGACACCAAAACAGAACTGATGTTACAACACTGCTATTTTCAAGACTCAATATCACTGAGTATTAAAACCGTTTTGTAAAATTTCAGAAATTTTATTTACATTTTTGCGTAGTTAGCGTACGGTAAATGTAGTTAGCGATCTGTGTGAATGTAGAAACAAGTTCTTAAACTTTAGAATTATGCTTCTAAAATGCTTCTGCATACTCGAATGAGCTACTAGAAAAATTATATAGGATGTATGTTAATAATTTTAAGTATTTTTAAATTGAGCGAGAATTTGGTAGTGAAATTCGGTTCAGTTAGGCAGTTTAAAAATTAATTACTTTCCTTCCCTCTTTTTGTACCGTAGATTACACATAGATGCGGTTGGTTATGAATTCTGTTTAATGTTGTATATTTTGCGGTATGATGTTGACGCTATATTGAATAACATTTCTTGTTCAAATGAAATTCAGTTCAGTGAGAGTCGGTTGAGACCACCGTCAGAAAGATGATGCTTCTGATGGCAGTCTAGTAACATCTTCTTTTCTCCTGAGTTTCTATTCTCTTTCTGAATGAGAATGTTCAAAGTTACTCCGACCATTTACCATGTGCCCTGTAGTCACATCGATTCCTGAGTCGTTTATTTCGAACACATTACAACAGAGTCTATTAAATGTGTACTACCGCTTTACACGAATTAAAATAAAAAATAATTTGTTCAGCAGCCAAGCTATGTGTCGTACATGGATTATAATGTTAGATGCTTGGTCAGAAGAGTTAGTGCCATGTAACGCATTTACAGTCTATAAAAATCAGACCAGACTTACATTTAATTTAAATTTTAAATAACGGCAATTATTATTTAAAATGTAGGTTTTATACGATATGAATCTTTTTATATCCACATAATAAACAATATAGTTTTGTAACATTTACAAACATTTTATTGTAACATTTTGTATAATTTTATTTTTGAAATGTAAATAAAAAATCTAAACCAATGCAATATACTTAAATATTAATAACAAAACGAAACGTGTATAGCCGGAGACAAAGATTTGATTCTTTACATAAACGTTCCTATAATCATAAATTTAATAAAACTGAGTACAAAGCATTATAAACATCGGACAAATCTTTGGATATCCTTAACGTAATAGACTGCATTCAGTACTCACGCGATGAATCTAATGAAAGCTTAATCTTTTGGAAAAGTACACGAAGAATATGTCGACGACAAGTTTGTTGCCACACAAGCAAACGAATGACAATAATATTTTTGTTTTTAGTAAATCGCTTGTCATAAATTTATTTTTCTTTTATAGACGTACGTTATACAAATTTAGGCCTACATTACTGGAAAATATGGGAATCGTAAAACTATGTGGGTCAACCATCATTCGGTTGTTAAATGAGACGGTTATCATGGTGCACAAGCAAGTGGACAGGATTCTTTACTGCGAGAACACACACACACACACACACACACACACACACACACACACACACACAAAACATTTACTCAGAAACCTATTCCTATACAGTCATCTATATATTAGCCTGTATGTTAAAAAAATATATAGATATATGTTAAACATACCTATTCCTATACAGACACATATATATATATATTAAAAATGGATGTAGGTGAATTTACAGCTGAACGTATATTTTCTGGCCAATAACCTGTTTTGTAATACATTAATAACAATATTATACGTCTAAACATCTTAAGTTTTAAGTGAAGTAGACACTTAGGGTAATCTCAGTCTCTCTGGGTACGTCGTCTCGTTGAAAGATAAGAGATAACTATGCTTTATGAAATCAGGCGGAGAGGAAAGATATAAATTATGTTGCATGCTTACTGCAATAGCTCCCCCCCCCCCCCGCCAAGAATAGTATGGCTAATATGTGTATTTTAACAGCTTTGTTGATTCTGCCAGTGTATGTGTTTCTACGTTTTAGTAGGTAAGGTTCCTAAACGATAGTAAGTGTAAGAAAATTTTAGCATTCCTTTATGGTAAGCTGACCAAAATTTAAACATAACCTAGAAACTCCAAACAAAAACTATACCTACATTAGATAAAAATAATCTGAATTTATATTAAATTTCTGCTTTTCTTATCATATGCAAGGATATTATAACATTGAAGAAGGAAATGCAGAAAGTGTTATGTTGATCTGTAATGGAGTGTTATGACGAAACAATTAATAACTTACAAAGATTTAAATAAATAACGATGAAGATAGTAAAGATTAATAACGTAGAGTGGAACGAACTATAGTAGCACGTCCATAGGATTGTTTAAATTTGCAGGACGGTTGAATGAATTCTAATCGCATCGAGATACTTCCGTGACCTTGATTTTGACCTCTATAATTTAGACTATCCAAGGGCCCGTCAACAGAATTTAGAGGTATAATGTACTGTATGTTGTACTTTAAGAAAATATGTTGATGGAAAGTATTTAATTGTTTCTCAGTTGCAACTTGGTTAAAATAATGATTTCTAAAACATTTGTCATTGTTTAAATTAAATATTGTTTAAAGAGTACTTTGTGGAAGGATTGTGAAGTTAAATGGGATTTGGATAAAAGTGTTTAATAAAATTTGCGAATGTTTTGTACTCGCTGTTATTTACTAATTGGTACCATCCTATGTCAACTTAAGATTACTTGTAATCCTTAAAAAAAATATATGTAAAAATATGAGGATGAATCTGCTCGTATCCGAAATATATCTCCTAGTAACGTAAAGTGAACAATTATGGGTACGTTATGAGTAATTATTCAGTTACTCAATAGTATGAAAGTTAGTTGAGTATGAAGGTATGTAAAGTATTAGTTACATAATCGTTGTCTACTTGAGTAGTGTTAATTTTTATTTTTATTTATAGTTAATGATGTATTCTAGATATAAGGTAATAATAAACGACGATGGTGATGATGATGTTAATAATAAATATTGCGCATAATGTTTACTATCGTTGATGCTGTTATAGTTACAGTCCTTTTGTTAGCCTGTTAAAAAACATGGGATGTAATGTCACATAGGACTTGGCTCTTTAGCAACGTAAAGATGTTCATAAAGAACGGGTTGAAGGTTACTTTAGTCTGCTTATTCTCTTAAAGTAGGCACTGTATATGTTCTGTTTGTACTAATGGCGTAGACGCCTATGAAGATCTAAGGAAAGTGCAACGTCTGCAAAAGTGAGATTACTATCGTTTTTACGTGGTGTAATTAATGAGCTGTTCAAAACTGTTCCTTATGCAGCCATTAACGATTCACAACAGTACCATTTGGCACATTTGTCTTCAAAAGAGGAGTTGGGAAGTTTTCTCAGCTTCAGGATTTTGCAGATAATGTAGGTTTGCCTGGCAGGGTAGTATAGCTCTCTGTCCATCTCTTGTTTGGTCTTACTAGATTATTCTCTTGCTTATCGGGCTTAAGCAATAGGATTAGAACAAAACACAAGAATATTGTCCGTGTTCATTATTAAAAGAAAAACACAAGAAATAAAGGAAAGACGGTACGTTAAGTACAACAAGAGTTCTGAAAACAAAGAGAAAGCATTAACTAAATCCATTAAATTGATTTTACTAAGATTAAATTTACTGCGTGTAGAAACTATTATAATAAAATCTCATCAAGGAGAAACGTAATCGCAAAATAAGAGCTCACACTCCGGTAATAAAATTAAGGAATTCGTTAAACTAAGTAGTAATGGCGTTAATGATGGGCACTGTACGCACTTTGTGTTACAGTCGCGTAAGTAATGAATAGGAGGCGTACATTTTAATTGCTCAGAGAGATTTTCGCAGTTCGTTGGCCTCTTGTCCAGTAACGTATTAAAATGAATTATCATTACCAATATCGTTAACAGGATGTGCTAAAGTTTCCATTTCACAATATACTATTTTCGTTAAGTATGTACAATGGCGATTTATTGAATTTAGTTCCATAAAAATGTAATTAGTTATTAAAAAAAAATAACTATAAAGCTCAAACGTCACTAAGATACAGTACAATGACTGCGAAGAGTGTTATTTTGCGCGACAGACTCGGCTGTAGAACTTCTTGTAAAAGGCAAATGGAGACATAGATGTGAAACTTAAATTTGAATATTTTAAGTAAATAGTAATCAGATAACTTCTGAAAAAGACAGTCACCTCATACAAGTTGTTAAATTATGGTGGCTATGTTTTTTATATGTTTGGAGACATTTTCAACTTTTTGAAATTCATTTATTCAACAGCTGCTTAAGCAAGCGTTTTAGTTTCGTAAATCGTTAAAGAGATCAAGTCTTACGAAGTACGTATGGTCAGTTGAATTAGGATTTCAAGAACAGCAAAAATGTTGAAATCACGTTTTTCAAGGTGAAAAGACCACAAGGTGTTACTAAAAACAACTCAAGGTGTTACTAAATTTTACTGTAACAGCATAATTTTCTACTTTTCACAGAGAAGTATTAGAAGAAGGATGTTCCTCGAATATCATTAAGCAGTGTTAGTTTATACTGTTGACCCTTTATGTTATTCTAGCATGGTCCAAGATTTTTCAACATCGGAATTAGAAAAGGAAGAAGGTTGAAGTAAGTGTAGACTTAAGAATGGTAAAATTGTATTAGAAGATTTTACCGGGCTGTTTGGCCGTGGTCTACGGTTAACAGACAAACCAAACGTTTCGACAGCACCACTGGCCGCCATTATCAGTGGAATTCAAAGAATTCGAGACGCGGGTCGTTAACGTCAGGTCCATAGTACTGCCCACAAGGAAGTGGTGTGTAATGATAATTAGCCGTGTGTGTAGTACACATGTGTGAGGGTACGTAATTATTTTACGGGATATTCATTAAAAATATTTTAATTTAAATAAATATCGAGATTTAGAAAATTTTGAGATGGGAATTATATCAGAATGATCGTAACAAAAAGGATGATAGTATTATTTTAAAAATCAGTAACTGAATCTATGCGTTTTTAAGTATTAAGGTTTTGTAACCCATAAAACTGGTCGTAAAATATTTCATATTTTTTTTAAAAAGAAGTAGTCTGTTTCGAAAACGTCTTACACAGGAAAGTTATTATCTGTAGGAAAATCTTAAAAAAAAGGGTTAGGCCTACCGAAGAACCCCAAGTCACATAAAATCAGATTACGAAAAATTCAGTTGAAGAAAATAACTTTGAACGTATAGATGAGTTTATCTTCGGAATCGATAACGATTAAACGTTTGGTCTGTCAGTCGCGACGAACGCAAGTTGGAACATTCCTGCGGAGTTACTGCGAGAAATGTTATAATTGACATATTCCACGAGAGTGCAAGATTTTCCGTTTAGAGTATATAGGCACTTCAAGTTAACTGGAGAGGTATTACTATAACACACCAGTAAAGCGGCAACAGTATCAGTTCGCGGTTAAATTTTAACAGTGCCCATGAGAGTAAATTGTAACAGCCGGTCATAGTAAATTGACCCAAATATTCATCCAGATAGGATCAACCAGTCGTCTGAAGGATCTGCAGTCGACATTATAGGAAAGTGAACTTATTTGTACACACGTATAAAAACTTATTTAAAAGAAAGACTCTGATACAAATTATACCAGTAAAAACTTTATAGCTTAGACAAGTCAAAATTAACTTTTAAATATTAATTTATTTCATTGTACAGGTAGTAAATTTTAGTTTACGTACCTATATAATATAATATATAATAAACAACAACAGATACACAAACAAAATCATTTATTGGCACAGGTACTTGGATGATATATTACTTTTATTCAATGGCAATACAAGACAGGTCGAAAACTTCCACAAATACATAAACACAATACGCCACAAACTAAAATTTACACTGGAAATAGAACAAAACAATAGTATACATTTTCTGGACCTAACAATTAACAAAACAAACAATACACACACGTATAGAATATACAGAAAACCAACCACAACTGACATGGTCATACACAACACATTAAACCATCCAACGGAACACAAACATGCGGCATTCAACCATATGCTCCATAGACTAACAAAAATACCATTAAGTAAACAGGATTATAACGAAGAACTCAACACAATCAAATATATAGCAATAAAAAACGGCTACAACCCTAATTTAATAAACAAACTACACAAACACATCATAAGCAAAAACAACAAAACAATAAATACCAACAACACACAACAAAATAAATACATCACACTCACATACCATAACTCCAACACACACAAAATCGCCAACACATTCAGGAAACACAAGTACAAAATATCATACAGAACAAACAATACCTTCAAAAAACACATCAATGATACAAAGACGGACATAGACAAATACAACAAAACAGGTGTTTACAAATTAAACTGTAATGATTGTAATAGTTTCTATATAGGCCAGACGGAAAGATCTTTTTCATCACGTTACTCTGAACACCTAAAAGCTCTATCCAGCAACAATATACATTCCGCGTTTGCCACACACATACACACAAAAAACCACAGCTACACCAACATAGATAATAATCTTGAGATATTACACTACTTACCCCAAAGTCGAAAACTTAACACAGCAGAACAATATGAAATATACAAACAATACACAACACAACCAAACAGCATACTTAACGACCAATTACACTATAAATCGCACACACTCTTTGACACAATTATACATAAAACAAACATTAATTCGGATCCCCGGGTCAATCCCCTTCCACCACACACCACCCCCACTCAACCTACCAAATAAAACCGTTACAAGTTACTGGCAGTCTGTCTCACACCGCTGATGAAGGCGCACATCACAGCGAAACGCGTACGGGAGGAAACAAAGTAAGTTTCACAATTATCTAAGTTTAATAATCTATATTAAAAATATTTTGTTACAATCGGCTCAGGGTTTTGTCAGAATTGAGGGCAAAAATACAGTCAGCGAGGAACTTTCTTATTACTGGTGACAGGTGTATTGGTCTAAACGAGAGATTTCTTCAGAAAGCCTCAAAATATTTTTGAAGTCAGTCCAATCTTATTATTTCTTCGAATAATGTAAATACTGAGTAGGCCTACTTTGTATCACGCGATATACTCTTACTGGCTGCTCAGTTGTATAGGCACTTCGAACTTGTGTTGACTGCTTGATAGACGTTAATGACTCCCAATGAGTCACAGTTACGCTACAGGATGTTTAGAACGATGTGGAAGGTCGCATTGGTGGCGTCGAGGAACGTCTTCAAGCGTGCAGATGAATGTATCTTCTTCCTATACATATACATTGTATATATATATATATATATATATATATATATATTGTTACGACGGTCTCACTGATCGTCGTATGGTACAGAGGGAAAAAATTAAAGACACCAATCGAGTTACTAATCACCAGCATTAATTAATCACAAATACCGTTTACAATCAACTTATACAATAATCCGAGGAAAATTTGTCCACACGCAATAATGTTAACTAATAGAGTCCCGCACAATTATAACACAATAACACTTTGCCACAATACTTCGAACCTCACTTGAATAAATCGACTCTTAAACTGAAAGTGACCGTCGCTGAATGGTTATATACCCGAATAATATGTCACTTTTTCAATGATGTGTTACACAGGAACTCTCAAATCCACTAGAAAGAGTGTCACTGTCTGGCCTTGAACCGGGGCCCGACCGGTGCGGTCTGGAATATCCTCGACTGTTGACGCGTGATAAATGTCACGTAACTGTCTTTCATCGCAAAGCAGCAATATGTACCTACGCACAGAAACATTACAGCTGGACTCTGTTGGGATAGCCGAGACACACGTAGAACGACACACTCCATTGTTCGAGAATATTCCGTTGCGTAGATTTCTATAATTTCTGCGTAGACTACCGGAAGTTGAATGATGTGACAAAGACAGACTGCTATCCACTACCTCGCGTTGACGATACACTCGATACGCTGTCTGGAGCACAGTGGTTTTTCACATTGGACCTGAAGAGTGGATATTGGCAAGTGAGTCTTCATCAATAAGACAAGGAAAAGACAGCTTTCTCCACCACAAGTGGCCTATTCCAATTTAATGTCATGCCATTTGGACTTTGTACTGCACCGACAACATTTGAAAGGATGATGGATTTCCTTCGAGGGCTGACATGGAAAACTTGCCTTGATTGTTTAGACGAAGTCATAGTCATCGGGAAGACGTTCAAAGACCATTTGGAAAACATTAAGGAGGTTCTAACTAGAATTCACGGTGCCCAACTGAAGCTGAGCCCGAATAAGTGTTCTCTATTACAGAAGGAGGTACAGTATTTGGGCCATTTGTTCTCGGCAGCTGGTGTTATTATGAGTCCCAATAAAGTAGACACCGTAAGAGACTGGCCATTTCCGAAGAGTAAACACGAAGTTCGGAGTTTCCTGGGGTTATGCTCATATTACAGAAGTTTTGTGAAAGGCTTCGCTACTATTGCTAAACCACTACATGAGCTAACGGAAAATAAACGAAGCTTCCAGTGGTCAAAAGAGTGTAACCAAGCATTCCGGACTTTGAAAATTGCTTTATGTTCGCAGCCAATTCTTGCTTTCCCAGCTTCCAAAGGGAAGTACATCGTATGACGACACACTCCATTGTTCGAGAATGTTCCGTTGCGTAATAACAATATGTGTGTGTGTTTGAGTGTGTGTGTATTGCAAGATAACAGGTTTGAATCTGACTGCACTTGCAGAAATAAATTTTAATTAGGTGATTTAATAGACTTATTGGTTATTCATTTTTAAAAATAAAACATACAATTATATCCGAAAATTATGAGTTTGAAAATATATAAATTTTGGTATATTCGACAGTTAGCAATTTAAAAATAGAGTTTTAGTTGTTTTATATTTTGTAAAGTATTTTATAATCGGAATTTCCTGGATTTGCTGGGTTAAGTTGGATCAATCCGGATGATCTCGCGGTCTGCTCCTGCTTCCACACCGACCGTTGTCCTCTTAAGGTGGGATGTCGATCTCAGGGTTTAATCCTCGTGAGCGTTTTTTATAAAATATAAATTTTTATATTTTGTTAAAGTATGTTCGTGTGTATCCTGAAGTGTCGCGGTATCATTGTAATGTAATCATGTCATTGATTCGTGAAGAAAGAAAAGTGACTAGAAAGCGATAAAAGTGATCGGAATAATAATTTAAAACGAATGTTGCGATTTAAGGTACTCTAAACACGAGCCGTACTTCCATAAAACTATGTGTCACGGAAAGAGAGAGAGAGAGAGAGAGAGAGAGAGAGAGAGAGAGTGAGTTAGGGAGGGGTGTGGAAGAGTGACAATTTGTAGATCGTACATGTCGCCTTGCGCGGGTTCTATTGCTTCATCTTCGACGGTGACAGCCACGGTTACAACGAAATGCAACGGTGGAAGAGCACAAGAGAAGTCGAGTACGTAACCACGGTTTGTTTCTGTGCCGTCTGTTCCTTTAGTTGTAGTTACAGTAGTAAATTGTGTAATTCTGTAGTGTCCAGGCTCTGAGGACTTGTTCTTACCGTATAAGGAGACAACGCATTACACAATTAAACAAATACTGCAGTCACGCGTTAATGGACAGAACTTGTACATCTGTTTACTCTAGATAATTGTAAGTGAATAACGTCTTTGAGAAAACAATTATAATACTTTTGAGAGAAGTTACATGTTTGTGATTATAGTTAACACATTAACAAATGTTTGTAATTATAATAGAAGTATCTAACAACTGTTCGTAAGGAAGATAGTGGTCGTTGCAAATAATTTCATTGTTAACGTACTGTTAAAGGCTAATGTTTGAGTATAATTAACTGAGGCTTATTGAAACAATTCTCAAATGCCTATTTTGAATTTAACAATAGCATTAAGTACACTTGCACATCCTACTGTCGCTCTTCACCCTCCTTCTTGAACTTTATAGTTGCATGTGCCCTACGTGCTTAGTATGCATGTAAAAATAAACAATTATAAACTTAAAGTTGATAGGCAATGAGCTTAAAAAGCAAATATTATTTCTTTCTCTTCGGGACGCACGGTTTCATTTAAATCAAGTAGTATGTTGACAATATGTAATTTTATTAAGATTAAAAGTGTTATTTAATTTCAAAATTCGAAGGAGATTTGAAATGCATTAATATCCTTAAGGGTTGAAACTACACTAAAACTACACGTTTATCCAAATTTGATAGGACCGCGCCCATTTCGGATAAACGAAATATCGGATAAGCCGAAACTTCTATTTAAATAATAATGCATATGTAAGTACAGTAACTTTATTTAATAATAATAATTTAACAGTTGCTTACAGTGAATATGACACAATAAACTATAAAATGGCACCGCACTGTAAATTATAGTTTTTACAGTACTGAAACAGTCCTATTGCTTGTTCGTACAGTAATCAATCATAGTTTTTTGCCTAAGCTTTGAAGCTCGTTTGCTAGCTGCCCGATCTCGAAGTCGTTTCATTGTTAGAAGTTCTGCAGGAGAAGTTTCGTCTTGTCGCTTCAAGTATGATAGTAGCTCTTCAAACATTGATGTTGCCTCTTTGTATGGATGACTCCCGTTTTCTCTTCCAAATCTTCGTCAGAGCTTTTCTCCTCACCGGGCTGTTGTGAACATTGTGCAACAATTTGGTCATCGGATAACAGCTGATATCCAGGATCTGTGCTTTTTCCGAATTCATCCACTCGGTTACGTCTTCTTCTTGTAACTGTGCGCACCCTTTAATGTATTTTAATATTTCTACAAATTTTGAATTTTCAATGGCTTCTTAATTTTCGTTGTCATTGTCTTAATTTTCCACTGACATATTTGGCCATAGGTGTTTCCAGGATTTACTTAAAATTTTCGGTTTGACCTCTTCCCAAGCAGCTGCAGACATGTAAATCACATTCTTGATTTAATTTCCTTTAAAATTGTTATGATGTCTTTTTTGTCACTTTTTTAATTTTCCTCCACAATTTTGCTTAATAGCAGGTGGTCCTTCGATACCTGCGTTTCAAAGCATCAATTGAGCCCTGGTCCATTAGCTGGATATGAGATGTGACATTTGGAAGGAAAAACTTTACAAAAATGTCTCCAATTCTTAACTCTTTCTCTCCTGGATGGGTGGGGGTATTGTCTAAAAACAACACGGTTACACGTTTTTCAAAACTTTTTTTGTAGCTTTCGCTGGGGTTGGCATTTCCTGATAAGATCTCCCCTGTAACAGTAAGCTGACGAATTCAATGGCGATCCTTCCATCTACCCAACCATCCTACACTAGCTGTAAACAAAGAATCACCGCCCAGTTTTCTATTTAAACTTAATGCCTTTTCTTGGATAATTGGCCCTGATATAGGAACGAGTTAATAGGAACGGTGCGAGTGCGAGAATGTTTCTGTTCTTTGCGATTGTCAGACCGTTGTTTTTTTATTACCGTACAGTTTATACAGTAGTCGCATAACGGTTGTTTATTAACATAGGATTGTTTTATGTGAACTGTTGTTATTAAGTGCTGTTACAATACATAACAGTATACAGTACTTTATGTTTACAATATATGAACATAATACTTTATGTTCGAAAATCCGAACAAATCTATAATTCGGAGTACCGCTTATCCCAATTTGTTCTGATTATTGACTTTCTACTTTATATCACGTGGAATCGCTTGTCTACGCTATTAAATATAGATTATAGCGACAAGAAAATGCTTTTGTGTATTTTTAAAATTTACTAAAATTGTTTCTGATAAACCGGATTTTTGGATAAACGCGATTCGGATAAACGAGTTTTCAGTGTTTGTATGTTAGTGTTTGTAGCGTGAACAATCTACAAAATAAATGGAGCACCACATTAAGGAAGAGACGACAAGTTATAAAGTAAAAGTGTCTTCAGACAAGAGGTAGGAAAATGGTCCGACACATCGAGTGTGGTTACACACACGTTACAATACGCAAGACGAGTAATTCGACACGGAAAGAATTAGATAATTCAGGAATTAATTTTCTTTTCTGGTCACCTCCTATGGATGTTGGGTGCTCGAAACAAAATCGTCGTTAAGAGTTTTTGCAGAGCTTAGAAAAGTAGACGAGATATGAGCAAAAATTAGAATATATTTTGCGACAACACAAATAACTTAACTATTGGCGCATAGGATATGGTAGTATGTGTATCTTAATGCAAAAGTCTATATTGGAGGGTTTAAGATTATTTATTGCACACAAGACACATGTAATTGTTTATATGATATATTTGACAAGCATAATAATGGTAGTGTTTCAGATATAGTCTTTTATATTGTTCATATACGTGATGTGGTACATTACATATGTGATGATGATGATTCCCACGGCGATGTTGATGGAAAAGGGAGGGGGGGCTTTGCTGTGTCGTGGAGTCGTCAGGCGTGGCGTTCGATGACAGATGGTTCACCTTGGTGACGCTTCCAGCTGGACCGGTGTCCTGGAGTTCCAACGTTGACACAGACGCTTCGCACACAAACAACGGTTCTATGGAATACTACTTCTGAAATTGTATACAGTATTTATAATTCTTTGGTATCTCAGGTCACAGTGGGCATTACTTAGAAACGGTATATTAGGCTTATACCAACCCGGACCCTTCAAGTGTTCACGCGTACCACTGGGTCTACCGCGATCAGCGGAAATCTTCCACTCACGCGGAAACTAATGATGACAAAATTTTATTACTAAGTAATTAAGAAATATTACTGGTACTGCAGAATACCTCACACAATAACACAGTTCAAGTTCACTTATTACACACGCTATATTCAAATAAAATACTGCGTGTAGCGATGAATTACACCAACAGTTCTGAGCCTTCGCACTCGTTACTACCGCCGAAAGACTTAACAAATTCTTGCAAGCGGAAAATCTTCCACAAGAATTGCACGTTCCGATCGTGATAGCTAGATGAGAAGAACTGCCTGTGTAGCAATAGGCTAAGAAAATTTCCAACTGCCTTCCAGCATTTTATTGGTGGAAGGAAGTCACATGGTTACTTTGAACTGACTCGCCAATTTTTCATGCCGTAAAGTGCATCGACTTTGCAAGAGCATGCATAGATGGTAATCTCTGAATACCTTAATCTCACGCAGAAATTCGTTTTACAACAACTTTATATTTTAATGAAATCATATTTTAACGTCATTTAACAGATAGGAAATATACAGGAACTGTAGCTAATACAGTAGTTTAAGTTCAGTTCAAGTGTCACAACGATACGATAATTATATCACGCACAGCCGGGAAAACGTTTATCACTCGCGCACGCGCGCACATTTCCACATACATAGTACATGAATAAATAACACATAAAATAATACACAGTTTGACTAAGCCTAATTTCTTATCCTTTCTAAAATACAAAACTTATACCAAAAAATAACAAATCTAACAAACTACCAACATAGACCTGAATGTTTATCGTCTGTGTATTACAAAAGCCTGCACTGCTTATCAGGATGCTGTGTTTCATTGCAGGATTAACCCGTTCCCGCATAAAAAAAATTTTTTTTTTAGTTGAATAACAAAATGGAATTTTTTTTTTTTGATACATCCAATACAATTTCCTAACCCTATGAATAACAACACCAATACCCTCAAACGTAAAATCAAACAAACACCTTCTTTGCAATACTAACATTTTATAACTGTCAACTTGACAGAACCAATAAACCAAAGACACGTGGCAACCTTTAAACCATAACAAAGACACATGTTCTTGACAAGCAGGTAGCAATTAAGCAAGGTCACAAGGTACAACAGACTGCCCTCCTTATCTCTACTAGATTATCGCTCATTCACAGAATTACCCTACATACAACATTTATACCTGAACTGACATATCTTAAATAAAGCTACACATTCTTACATCCTATATCCTGACATTTATTTATGTTTATTTATGGATCTTTCGTATAATACTTTCTCAGCGATGAAGATGAAATTTACCAATCTCACGGTTAGTGTTGGGGTTGGTTAATATAAACGTATTCTTTCCAACCTGCTCCGATAGGGTAAAAGGACCATTGTATAACCTGAAAAACTTCGCGGCTGTGTTGTCCTCCCTTCTTCCCACATTCAACGCTCGTAAAAGCACACTCTCCCCAGTCTTGAAACTCACCAGCTTATGTTCGGCATTAAACTTTTCCGTGCGCTCTTCTGCGCACTTTTTAATGCGTCGCCTCGCCTCAAGTTTCTTTATTTCGACTGGTATTGGCACATTCTGAGTCGATATCCTTTCAATGTGCCCTTCCCAGACCCGTCCTGGCATCGCTCTGGTTTGGAGTTTATTTGGGGTATATCCTGTAGTCGAATTGTAATTGCCATTTATGGAAAAATTCCAGGAATTCCGGCCATTTACTCTGGTTAACATTACAATATGTCCGGAATAATCGTCCAAATTCCTTATTGACTCGTTCAGCCAGGTTTCCTTGCGGTCTCCGGATCGCTGTCAGAACAGTCTGGACACCGTGTTTTTCAAGCTCAGAGTGCCACTTGATGTTAGTAAACTGCTTACCCTGATCCGATAGTATTTTCTTTATGGGTCCATTTTTCGGCATGTATTTATTTAATACGATGTTTATTACAGCCGATGTTGTTGGTCTACCGATGGCGTACAGGCTGACATGCTTGGTGAATGCATCGGTACAAACCACAAGGTTCTTCATTCCACGCGCCGCCCGCGGAAGTGGACCTAAAAAGTCAATGCAGACTAGGTCGTTTTTATTCCTTGCCACAATGTTACCCATTTCTACTTGGGTATGTTGGTTTGGGTATTTCGCAGTTTGGCAGGCGTGGCATGTGCGAAGTATGGCCTTTATTTTCCTGACCATATTGAGCCACACAAAATCCTCCCGCATTGCTAGGTAACATTTATAAGCCCCCGCATGGGCTAGACTCTCGTGACACATCCAGGTAAGGTCTTCCACCATCGCGTCAGGCACCATGATTTTCCAACCCCCATTAACAATTTTATACAGCACGTTTTTATATATTTTGTATCTGGGGTTTTCTTGGATCCGAATCGCGTCACTGATCTGGTTTAATTTGGTGTCCCGTTGCTGTTCCGTACCAATATTCTTCAACTTATTCTTAAGACTGTCCTCTATCTTGTATTTAACAGCCAGAATTTGTACTTCTTTATTATCTGAAGCGTGACGATCTTCCATTACCGGAGGGTATCGGCTTAACGTGTCCGCCGTTTTGTTCTCGCTGGCCTTGCAGTACTTAATCGTGAAATCAAATTCCTGGATGGCCATGATCCAACGGGATATGCGAACATTAGCCAACTTGCAGCGCAGCATGAACGATAAGGCCTGGTTGTCCAAAAGGATTTCGAAATGTTACCCAACCAGGCAGTAACGAAACTTGCTGATGCAGTATACTATGGCCAAGATTTCCTTCTCCGAGGTGAAGTAGTTGCGTTCAGCCCCTTTTAGTGATCTACTGCTGTGAGCGATCACTTTGTGCTCACACTTTTCATTTCGTTGGTAGAGTACTCTCCCGATGGCATAATCTGAGGCGTCGCAATTTAAGACATAAGTACCCTCCTTCTCGGGATGGAACACGTGAAGGTTTCTGCTGTACAGGTTTTTGGTCACATTGAAGGCATGCTCATGACGCTCCTCCCATCACCATTTCGTATTCTTACGTAGCAGTTCCAGTAATGGCTCAATTGTTTCAGAATACTCAGGAGTAAAACGCCTGAAATAACCCGTCAGACCGAGGAACGCTCTGATGTCCTTAGGTTTCGTGGGGTTCGGGAACTCCATGATAGCTCGTATTTTTTCACGATCCGTTGTTATACCCTCCGCCGAAATTATATTTCCTAAAAATGTTATCTGCGATTTACCAAACTCGCACTTTTCAAGGTTGAGGGTCAGGTTAGCGTCTTTTAATTTTTGAAATACGATTTTGAGATGTTCGATATGTTCCTCAAAAGATTTAGATATAATCAAAATATCATCCACAAATATACTAACAAAATCTTCCACCTCAGGACCCAAAGCTAATTCCAAACACCTGACCATGGCGGCTAAACTTGTTACTAATCCAAAGGGAACTACTTTGAATTGGTAGCATTTATTCCGATACAGAAATGCTGTGTACTTCCTTGATTCTTTAGCAAGGGGAATCTACCAGAATCCACTTTTAAGATCGAGGCGGGACATGTATTTAACCCCCTGGCATTTAACAAACAGGTTCTCCGCATTTGGGGCACAGTCGTAGCATTTTTTCGTAATGGTGTTAAGGTTCCTCATGTCAAGACATAACCTAATGTCATTATTCTTTTTCTTGACAACAACCATAGGGTTCAGAAAGTTGCATTCTGTGCGTTCTATCACGCCACTCTCAAGCATGTCCCTGACTTCAGCTTCGACCTGCAGTTGATAGTGTAGGGGGATGGGATAAGTTTTCCGAACAAATTTATTCTCATCGGTGACTTGAATTTTGTGCTCGTATACATTTGTTGTGGTTGGCTTATTTGAAAATACCGATCCGAATTTATCTAGCACACGTTGTAGTTTATTTTGCTCGCTGCCCGTTATCTGACAACTATGGGTCAGTGAGTTATGCGTTATCTTATCAGCTTGTTGAACAGCCGGTCGGGCTAATGTATACGGCTCACATACGGACCCCTCCTTCCCCTCCTGCGTCCTAATCTGATATTGTGTCGATTATTATTAACCGTACACTTCAACGTTTTGTTAGGGAAATCAATGGTCGCGTGCAGTTTATTTAATGCGTCCACTCCCAAAATAATATCATATACAAGTTTTTTAATAATAAGTACCGTGATTTCTATTTCTACTCCCTGAATGGATATTGTTATGAGTGCTTGTTTGTCAACCATCTGTGACTCACCCGTCGCTGATTTTATAATTTGTAATTTACCGGCAGAATCGGGATTTTTTTAAAGTGTTTTTTGTGCCTATAAAACTGCTCGTCCATCAGCGAGATTTCTGCGCCGCTGTCGAACAAAACCTTGCCAACACATCGTTGATTTTCGCATCGACAATAAGGTCGGTGTCATTTTCAATACTAATATTTTCCTCACATTCATTACTATTATCGTTGCAAACTAAACTATCTCTAATTTCTGCAGGATATAGACCAGACACAACAAATTGATTCTTACAACTAACATTATTCACACTCGATTGATTGAACTGCTTTTTACTGTTGGAACGGATTTTTGAAATTTCATTTATTTTCTTATGTGTACTAGTTACTTTGTTGCACGGACCCACGCCGTGCAGCCTTACACGTTTTTTGACTGCTCTACATCTGAATGATTTTCCGTCACTACTGCTACCTTGTTGGTATTAAATCTCTGAGTTGTATTTCTATTTGTCATTTTCTGTTGTTGTTGTTGTGATTGTGGTTGCTTTGTTTGAGGTTGACATTGCACATTTTTCCGCGGTGTTTCATTATTGTTACTACCATTACTCAATTGTCAATACCCTCCCATTTTGTGAGCAATAAGTGTAACTCTTCTAGAGATTTTACCCCTTGTGTAATGACGGCAACCTGTATGCCGCGTCCGAAATGGTGTGCAAGTTTATTGACCATGTCCGGTTCTGTTAAGATAGGTTCTAGGTACTTAGCCCTTGATATTAACTGAATCACGTATGATTCTTTGGAACCTTTGGTACTGGAATATTTCCCAAACTCCAGTTGCACACGGATCTTCCTCTGGACCTCCTCATTCCAGTATCTAGCCCTGAAATGCTTTACCAGGTCTTCATATGTGCTGATCTTATCCTGTACGACAGAGAACCACTCCGCCGCAGTACCCTTAAGTCGCCGCACTACGAAATTAATTTTATCGGCCTCACTTAAATTGTCGCCAATCGCTTCCAGATCCCGTTGGCAAACTTTAATGAAGTTCATGGGGTTTTCATTTTCACGTCCAAAGAACTTCAGCTGCGAATTGACGTCGTCCAAGGTCTTATAGACATATGTGGTACAGTTGAGCGGTGACGATGTATTTTTCAGTCGTGACATTTGATGTTGCAGCTCTTGGATTCGCAGGTCTTGCTCGGCCACTAATTCATTCACCGTGGATGCGTGTTGTACCACTTTCTCTTCAATTCCAGAGATTTTTGCCTCACATTCACTCACGCGTGAGTTATTAGCTTCCAACCCCGACTCTATGTTAGCTCTCATAGCTTCTACTGTTTCGCTAATTCGCTTTTCCGCAGCTTCTAACATTTGTTTGCTCTGCTTGGATTGTTCTTGCACGGCCGCGTATATTTTTTTGTTTGCGTCATGGAGCGATTTATCTCGTTTCTCGGCTTCTGCTGAAAGTTTCTGTATACCGGCTTGACTGGCTTTATGTTCTTCGGACATGGTTTTCATATTAGCTAATATGGCCGCTAAAGCATTCTTTATTTCTGCCAAATCCGCCATAGTGATCAAATTTAATTTAAAATTTTAATAAAATTTAAATTCTCTTACTTAACGCTACGAAACTTATTATTATTACAAGATTATTATCGTAGTGTTAATCAGTTTATACGCACACAGTAAGCAGTTCAATATATCAAAATGTAAACAAACCTTTCAAACACATAAAACAACTAATAATCTACCTCCAATATACTAATAAAATTGTTCATATATGACACACAAGAGAATATGCACAATTGATAAATTATATCCTCGGATTTTCATATGAACCATACACACACAAATATTACATTAATTATAATTATACGGCGGATTTTACCAAAAAATTTTATATTCTTTGACATATATAGAATAGCGTAAAATTACCGCTATTTTTCGTGCCCTACTTTGCTAAGCGCCAAATATCACTATGCGACAACACAAATAACTTAACTATTGGCGCATAGGATATGGTAGTATGTGTATCTTAATGCAAAAGTCTATATTGGAGGGTTTAAGATTATTTATTGCACACAAGACATATGTAATTGTTTATATGATATATTTGACAAGCATAATAATGGTAGTGTTTCAGATATAGTCTTTTATATTATTCATATACGTGATGTGGTACATTATATATGTGATGATGATGATTCCCACGGCGATGGTGATGGAAAAGGGGGGGGGGCTTTGCTGTGTCGCGGAGTCGTCAGGCGTGGCGTTCGATGACAGATGGTTCACCTTGGTGACGCTTCCAGCTGGGCCGGTGTCCTGGAGTTCCAACGTTGACACAGACGCTTCGCACACAAACAACGGTTCTATGGAATACTACTTCTGAAATTGTATACAGTATTTATAATTCATTGGTATCTCAGGTCACAGTTGGCATTACTTAGAAACGGTATATTAGGCTTATACCAACCCGGACTCTTCAAGTGTTCACGCGTACCACTGGGTCTACCGCGATGAGCAGACCTCCCTATGCGGAAATCTTCCACTCACGCGGAAACTAATGATGACAAAATTTTATTACTAAGTAATTACGAAATATTACTGGTACTGCAGAATACCTCACACCGTAACACAGTTCAAGTTCACTTATTACACACGCTATATTCAAATAAAATACTGCGTGTAGCGATGAATTACACCAACAGTTCTGAGCCTTCGCACTCGTTACTACCGCCGAAAGACTTAACAAATTCTTGCAAGCGGAAAATCTTCCACAAGAATTGCACGTTCCGATCGTGATAGCTAGATGAGAAGAACTGCCTGTGTAGCAACAGGCTAAGAAAATTTCCAACTGCCTTCCAGCATTTTATTGGTGGAAGGAAGTCACATGGTTACTTTGAACTGACTCGCCAATTTTTCATGCCGTAAAGTGCATCGACTTTCAAGAGCATGCATAGATGGTAATCTGTGAATACCTTTATCTCACGCAGAAATGCGTTTTACAGCAACTTTATATTTTAATGAAATCATATTTTAACGTCATTTAACAGATAGGAAATATACAGGAACTGTAGCTAATACAGTAGTTTAAGTTCAGTTCAAGTGTCACAACGATACGATAATTATATCACGCACAGCCGGGAAAACGTTTATCACTCGCGCACGCGCGCACATTTCCACATACATAGTACATGAATAAATAACACATAAAATAATACACAGTTTGACTAAGCCTAATTTCTTATCCTTTCTAAAATACAAAACTTATACCAAAAAATAAAAAATCTAACAAACTACCAACATAGACCTGAATGTTTATCGTCTGTGTATTACACAAGCCTGCACTGCTTATCAGGATCCTGTGTTTCATTGCAATTTATTTTAAAAGAAATAATATGATACATTTGCATATCATATGCAACAAAAACGAGAGAGAAGTAAACTTAACGTTTGGTTAAAAATTAACATTTTTTTCTAAAGATTCGGTAATTCTAATTTACAAACAGAAAATAAAACTGTGGCACACCATTATATATCTCTCTATCTATATATATTGCGATGTACAAGGTCGCAGAGAATATGTCGATATTAGATAATGGAATGTTTTGGCTTTAATTAAAGATTTTCTTAATTTTAGATTGCAGAGTATTTTACTACAGGTTACGCAGCACAACAAAGATTAATAGACAGTTTCTAATACAAAACAAAATAAATTAATCGTTCTGTTGAAATAAATAAATTACTACTTCTGTTTAAATAAAATTAATTAACAGTTTCTTCTGCAAAACAAAATTATTTGGCAGTTTCTATTGACCTTTACTTTATACTTAAAAATTATTCTTTCCTACACTCTAATTATATAAATATTAATTCCTATAAGTTTTTCTGTCTCTTTAGTTTATAATTGTTTTATTAATTGATCATTTCATGATTGATCACTCTACAATTGACACTTTGTTGTTTACGGATGATAAGGCTATTCTGTCGGACTCTGAAAGCAGATTGCAGATGGGTATACATTTGTTAAATTGAATCTGCAAAGACTCTGGATTGCAAATAGCCACACTTAAAACCAAGGTGATGGTTTTTCGTGGAACTGATCCCGTACGGGCAAAAATTTTTATAGATGGTACTGTCCTCGAACAAGTTAGCAATTTTGAATACCTGGGCTACAGTGTGTCTTATAATGACAGCAACGATGTTGTGAATAAGTTTCATAAGATTAACCTTATTTGCGGGACCCTTAAGGCGAACCATTAAGCCAGCAATTAAAGGAACACGCCTAAAATTCTACAAGATGATGGCTCTTCCCACACTTCTTTATGGGTCTGAGAATTGGACGTTGACGATATTCCAGGCCAGTCGCATCCAAGCAGTTGAAATGGGATTTCTCAGGCACGTGGCAGGGTATACTCTCCATGGTCATAGAAGAAACACAGATATACGGCAAGAACCGAATATTATGAGTATACTCGACAGGATCGCCCAGTATCAGCTGAATTGGTGTGAACATCTTTGCCGAATGGATGACTGCCGCATCCTCAAACAACTATGGAACTATAAGCCGAGGGGTCGGAGAGGTGTGGGACGTCCGAGGAAGCGCTGGAGTGAACAGCTCTAATCTTTCCCTATTTGATACCGGAACAAACCATTCTTGGTTTAAGCCTTAATGATGACGATGATGATGATGACTAATTGATTTAGTTTATGTAAATGGTTTCACTTCCCTTGTTTGATGAACAATACGGTGTTTCTCCTCGTTTCCTGTAAAGTGTCACCAGATGTTCCTTTCAGGTAGATGTCAGGATACCGCCGCTCCTCCTGTGGTTCCTCTTCAGCATCTCCTCCTGCTTTCCAGCTCTCAGGGTCATTTACAGGTTGGATACTTCTATGAACAGTGTCGAATTATTAATTACTATTGACTTATATGGCTCCTGCAAACTTGATGTGTTCATAAATACCTACTCGGACGACTACCGAACTAGCACTCGATTCGCGCACTTTACTACTAGTCTTTGTAACTCCTGACAGACCTAACGTACTGAATCAGAGTTAACGATTGCACCTTATAGAGTAACGAGACTGCTTCTTCTGAGTTCTAAGCTAGACTGATTTACATCCCATCAAGAATCAAATCAAAAACGTGCAAATAAAACCGGTATAATTTTATTGCTTTCCTAGTGGGTGATAAAACCTTTTTTATGAAAACTCATATATTTCGTTCTTTATATTATTAACAGATATGACTACCAGATAGGTCTTTATTTTATACTCATTCTGGTGTAAGTCTTATTTCGGACATTTGATTTACATAAAAGTTATTTTATTTTATTCGTTTTTATTGTTATTTTTGTAACAGTTATTCACATGCTCACACGCGCACTCGCCATATGCCTATGCATTCGCACTACTTTACAACACACATTATTTTTTATACAGTCAAAAATCAACTTAATCTAACAATTTTGACATGATTCTTATTGCCTATATTACAATATTCCAACACGCAACTTTTACTTTAACCAATTCTCATTGAAACATGATATGATATGTCAAGAGTGAAATTATTATTTTATATGCAAATCTCACCTATTGCGCTATATATTCACACTTTTTTTGGTACAGATTTCATGATGCATATACTCGTATAACCTATTTAATAATATAATTTTTTACCTCAATATTTGTTTTCCTTATTTGGTATATGTTTCGGGAATCCTCAGCCTTCTTAATATATAAATAGTGCCGGGCAACAGTTTCATTTTCTGCTTGTGAATATACCCAGTGATGAAGGTTTATGATTTAAAAAAATGTTCATATAATTGTAGTGTTTTAATATACTTATTATCTGACTCAAAATTCTTCGCAAACACAGTTTAAAAAGCAAATAAAAGTATTATGAGGTTAATATATTAATTCTTGACTGTTTTAATATCCCTACATAAATATGTATTATTATAGTATACCGAACAATTAGAAACAGCAATAAATGTTTAACTAACCACGACAGCGTGATATTAATTGTAATACAATAAACACGACAGTGTACTCCACAAGGCAGAAAGCAATCAACAGGTCATTTTACGATACTGAGGAGCGTATGAGAGTCATGTTCTCGCTCTCAGGTCAAAGGTTTAACAGCTGGGCACTGACTAGCGAATGAATAATTGACCTCTCAGCAAGCAGTATAATAAAACGCAACTTATAAATGTGTTTACTGTTTTACGACTAAAAAGATTACGATTTATTTTTAAGACTCGAAGATTGTTATTTAAGTGTAGGTTTTAAAACGTCCATATTAAAATCTAGGAACTAGAGTCTCTCTCTGTTAATCTCATCGAAAGAAATCTTTTGACATACGCTTTCCTACATTTTTATCTGTGTTCGCGTATATTTTTATTTTTGAAACAACATCTATTTTAATGTCATTTTAAAGGAAATTTGTTTATTGCCAACATAAGTTACAGAGCAAAACCAATTACAAATTTGAAATGAAACTTCCAGTTTGAAAATGAATGAAAGGTTACATTAAAATAAGAAGGTCACACAAAATTGAAAGTATTTCACATATTACATGAGTTTTGACAGTGTTCGCATTTCACATATTTGATAGTATTCTGGTCTGAGATTAGATCATGTGGTCTACACTTTGTAAAATGCTTTGGAATTACTGCTTTCCAGAGTAATTATATCAACAATAAACAAATAACGTATACACGAGTAGTTGTAGTAAGACGTACTGTGTAAAGTGTAACGACGTATTCATTCATAACGACGTAAGTACCATTACATGTACGCATAGATACCTAGGACTGTGTAACACAAATTAATTTTCTATAAACGTGAACGTTGCAAGTTTTACTGATTTGCAGATAATATTGAACAGAAGATCTTCGTCAAAGTATTGAGAAAATTGTCACTTGATCTGCATTCGTTTTTAATTTTTTAACTGAATTTAAGAAAACACTTTGTGAGATTGTTATATGTATACAAATTTATCATAATTTACAAAGTAACGAATTTTCTATATTTGTTACTTAGAAATTACCCCTTTTTTAAGACGTGGTCTTTTACTATTCATTATAAAAAATCGTTTCTGTTGATTTCGTGTGCTCTCAAATTCTCTTTGGCATTATCTTGGACCATAATAAATACAGTTTTAGCCATCACTTTATAAAACTCAAGAGTCTTATTGCTCCTTAAGAATTAACCGTTGCTTGTCACTTAATTCGATATTTCTGCAGTCTACGATTTACGTCGTGTATTCAATTGTGATACTTCAGCCCAAAATGTGAAACTTACTCGCTTCAGGAAAGAACATATTGTAGTGGTTATGTTATATAATTAAATAATTAAGTAAATTCTCAAACTCATATATGTTTATTGGAATCTGAAAAATCCTTTTAGGCAATTGTAGAACACTGTAGAAAAGAACTACCACTACAATTCACTGATGACGTAAAAAGCGTGTTTCCTGTGCAAAGAGTTTAGTAAATATTCATTAAAAACTGTATAACCATTAACGATTAATTTGGATGGACGTAAAATACGGCTACAATCTGTTGCCCATATGGTTTCATGTTCGTATGTACAAAACGTTTAGTCAGTTAAAAATGGTGGCGGTACTTGTTAAACTAATTTCTTAACACAACTCTGTGATTTTTGAACAGAAACGATTCTAACGGCCAGGTTTAAACACAGGCTACCATAAACTTTAATGTACCATTTTTGCTATAGTTTGTGCAAAACTGTTGGTTGCATTTGACGACCACTAGAGTGGGCACTGGACAGCTCCAGCTGGTACGCCGCAAACAATTTAACGTACTTTACGGGCTACAATTAGCACGGAGCATAACGCAAGGTATGGTAATAAAGGTCAGTGGCAACTGGTCGTTGTACTTCACACACTTGACTTGTGCGTGACCCTCCCTCTCAAAAAGTTGATACTAAATAATAATGAATCTGTTAAAAGATTTTCTCGCCGCTTGATTTATCAGCCAGAATTGGATTACGTACGTGTGTATATTACTGAACACGTAAACCCAGGTAAGTAACTGTTAGGTTTACGTGATTATTGAACATATTACGGTACCACTAATAACGCGCACGCGCGCGCGCGGTTATATGTAGGCCTACATAACTGACAAGTTTTTTAGTTTGTAAGGTTTTTTATGTACATACCATTTTTATAGTGACAATTACTATTTATAAAGACAATTTTTTGTGGAAAAACTACATTTGTTATAGTCTAGCGTACATTTCATGGAACGAGCACCTCCAATATCAGATACGGTGAATGTACCGTATTTTATTCATCAGAGATATTATGAATTATGTCCACCATAACACAGAGAATGAGTTTAAAAAACGTTCCTTAGTCTATTTATAATTTATTGTTTTCACACGAGAGTAATTATTTTTATTTTATACACAAGCGCAAACACAGAGAGACAGACAGAACACACAGACACACACACACACACACACACATCAGTAAGAATAGTTATTTTAGTTTACTAGCGTTAAAATTAGGCTTTAGTGATTACGTAAGTTTCACAGAAATTATAAACGTAAGTCTGTGTGTGTGTGTGTGTGTGTGTGTGTGTGTGTGTGTGTGTGTGTGTGTGTGTGTGTGTGTGTGTGTGTGTGTGTGTGTGTGTGTGTGTGTGTGTGTGTGTGGATCGACAACCAGGGTGTTTGAGCATGGATATTTCAAGTCATAGAATGGGTAATTTCCATAATGATCTGAGCGAGCTTATAAACTCAGTTACTGGATAGGCGTCTTCTCGTGTATTCTTAAACCAGCCTCCTTAATAATGTTTAATTAATAAATCAAAATGTATTGCAGACAATCTTTAACTCGCAGCAGTCTTTTCTTTTTGTTTCATAAATGTCGCGTTTTAACAGGGAATAACGATAGACAACAAAACATTCTATGTAATAGTTGCAACCTATTGAAGATATTAAATAGTGCAAAAAAGGGTAGTATTAAATAGGTATGTTGAGGTAAAGTTATTCCCATATTATGAAGATAACATAATGTATAAATAAGTGAAAAGTATAATTATTTGAGTTCAAAAACATAATTCTTTAGGCCTAACGAACAATAATTTTGTTAAATTTCATATAAAATATAAAAATTTATAGTCAGATTTGTATAGAATTTTACTCTGAAGACGTTTATGTGAATAACGTCAACGAGAAACTCACATAGGATTGAAAAATTCAACTTCCATTTAATAATGAGGCGATAGAAACATGTTTCTGAATAACATTCAAAATGGCAGGTGTTTTATTTACAAAACATCTAAAATAATATAAACCAATTTTTATTTTTATTTTGTTTTTTGGAAGATACAAATTTTATTTTGTAAAAGTTTAGGTTTTTTGCCGTGTAGTTTGATGTTTTAATAAGAAAACGACAAATTACTGATTAATTACTAGGCCTACACCAAGACTAATAATTAACTGAAAACCTGTGTCGAAAATTTGAATCCACTGCAGCATTAGCAAGAATTTTGGGTTTATACCAACATAAGTATTTGCTATCCATAATTGCAGATTGCTGTAATCCATCCACAATCAGTAGTTGTAAACATATGCAATCCAGACAGACGGAAACTCGTATCAATCCAGACAGACAGAGGTGCCCTGCACAGTATTAAGTCCTACTCAATATGTCTGCACTCGCCTTACATTAAATTAGGTACAATTGTGTTACTTAGTGTTACTCAGTGTGCGCTAAGAGTCCATACACTAGTTTGTGGTATATTATGTTACCTAGCAATTCTTGAAAACATTTGTAGTGGACCCACGTTCTACTAATTAAAGAATATTTTCAATTCCATCTAAATGTTAAAGTTATATTTAAGATGAAATATGAGTCCAAGGAAGGTTGATCCATTTTGACGAAAGTTTTTAAGTGTCTACAAAGTACCTTACTGTGCGTGTAGAATAACTAAGTCGTTATTTTGCATCTCAAGCTCTTGGATTTCCATTGCAAATCCATCCAGCGCAGAATAATAGTACTAATGAATGAATAAGTGAGACATATTTAAAAAACAATTAAAATATAATTTAGTTCTTATAAACACAAATTAAGTTTCAATTTAAATATAAATAGACATAATAAAATAAAAAAGAAGCATCAAGGCTCTCAGTCTAAATAGTTTAGCAGCATTGCTCACATCGTCAATCCACTACAGATTTGGCCTGTCTCTCTTTCGTCTTCCATCCACGATTCGTACGATGTTTCCAATATAACGTCATAAATAACTGAACAATATAATAAAAATTGCAAGCTGTATTACTGAATTTGCCATACAATGCTGCAGCTTAATGTCTAGGCAAACAAATTTATAATCTTCTTATTCCCCCATAGCCCCTCAACGCCCTTACTGCCCCTGGAGCTGGCGACGCCCCATAGGACCACGAGAACGCCTACTTTAGGATACTATGGTGTAGACTAAATCAAAAACATTATCGTAATCGACAAATGCCACTGAAAGTAGTTTTTCAGTCTTATTTTGAGTGAAAGTATTGTCCTGACTGTTGGGGCGTAGTCCTCTTGTTGTAAATCAAAACGTTTCGACTGCAGCTGCTACAGTCGTCTTCAGTGGGTCTTCTGTTCTTGCTCCTCTGGCTACCTTTGTCGTCACCAATATCAGTCTTCAGTGGGTCTTCTGTTCTTGCTCCTCTGGCTACCTTTGTCGTCACCAATATCAGTCTTCAGTGGGTCTACTGTTCTTGCTCCTCTGGCTACTTTTGTCGTCACCAATATAAGTTCGATTCATATACAAGACTTCATGATTGTATTACCGGCCAGAAATCTTAATTGAAATGTATATACTTACATACTTTAACAATTAATTCTCTGTAAATCGCTCACATTTTTGTCACCACGGCCCAATGTCAACACCCCTTTGCTACACACTACATTACTATTCCTATAATGTGCTCTCCTCTGATAATGTCATATTTCCCTGCTGTTACCTTTATGTGCACGTTGTTCTTGAATTTGAATCTAACGATTAAGTTTTACACGCTTCGTTTTCCTTCTTATCATTAGTTGATATTCCCAGTTGATATTTAAAACTGTCATATAAAATTTACAGATAAGGGGAGTTGTTATAAAAAAATGGGCACACAGAAACATCATATATAGAAACAACAAAAATAGAGCAGAATAACAACAACCAGGAACCCGAATTTGGTAGAACGGAATGTGCTGAGTTTTCATGTCAGCACCGACTTGGCGACCGTATCGGTGAAGCAATCTCCACCGTCTTGGCGACCATATCGGCAATCTGCTGTGTTGTTCACAGTCTTAAGCACCCACTGTGGTCACATATCGGCAGTCTCCTGTGTTTGTCACAGTCTTAAGCACCCACTGTGCTCACATACGTATATCGTGCTAATTAGGCGTAAGTTAAATGTTAAATGTGTGTGAACGTATAACATTCAGTATAATCAATATTATATGAAATCGATTTTCCTTCGTTTTTAGAATTTAGATGTGTTTTTAAACAGTTAAATGACTACCGCAAAACTGTGTTGTCATATGACATTTAAAGGTTTATTAAATTTTGGAATAAGTACCTAATACTAGGAACCCAGTGCTATTTAGCACGGAACGTACTTTGCGGTTTACAAAGCAGTGAAAACATGTGTTGATTTTGTAAGGATAACTTAATGTATACTGTTCAAACCTTCTATAAACAAAATCGTCAAGGTATTATATTAGAAAATGCGTTCATGTGACCTGATGATGGGGAATTCTGATTTTCACCTGTCTGATTGAAAATAAGGGTGAAAGTGAAAAGTGAAATCAGCTGGTCAGTGGCAGGTGAATTCTGACTGAATTTAAGGCTGACAGTGAAAAGTGAAATCAGGTGGTCAGTGGCAGGTTCTGTCGGCATCATTCGTAATAAAACACAACCAAATACAACCAATTATATTTTTGTGATAAAAAAATGTCACACTAAAGTGTCGTGGCTACAGTTAAATTGATTACTCCCATCATTAGGCCCTAGTTGCCGCTACTATTGGCCGTAATATGTAATTGCCCGCATTTAGAATTCCGACGACGGCTCTCCAATTTGGATAATTACACCACATTATGTCTATTGCTGCAGTCAGTTGCTGGTGATAGGCCTTCATCTATGTTAACTTGTTTTAACTGTGTGATATTAATCACACACACACTGTGAGACAGAAACATCTCCCTGCGTGTGGGCTACTATAATAAGCTAGAATTGATTTATTCGTACTCAACAGAAAACATTATTTAGGCCAATAAAGCACTGTGATTGTGGTAAAGTGTGAACTTTTTACGTAAAGTATTACGCAATATCACAGTAATAATAGTAGGTGGTGCGCGTTACACTGTGAAGCATTCTAAAGTTATAGGAAATTACAAAACACATTCATATTTTCTCATAAATTAATTTTTATTAAATAATTGACAGTCTTGATATACAGCGAGGTTGTTTTAAGAGTTCCATAAGCAATACAATAAAATATTTTGTTGTTCAATTTATTTAGGAGCAAATGGCGGAAGGAGGTTGAAGAAGTAGACAAAAGTAGCAATGCAACTGGTACTACCAGGAATAGAACACACAGTATTTAAAAAAAATAGTAATAATTTACTGCTTTCACAAAGGAGATAATGCTATATTGAGTTCAGTTTGATTACTAATAATGCAGAGGTGTGCAATTATTAGACTCGATGGGCGATTATTCTTTTTTTTTGTAATTTTCATGTAGTTTTGTCACTAAGTAAAACTGTAGGGCTATTTTGCAATGCAGTAAGATTTGTTGATGTATTCACTGTTTATTTGGATCCTCTCGTTGACATTTAATTGGATTATTTTGTTTTTTAAAAATTACCTGGAAGGTGTCAACGACGCTCTTTAAGGTGTTCCTATCAGGTGTTCTGTTTATTGTACTAGCACAGACTCCACTACTGAAGACTAAATTTTTGTGATCATGTTTAGTAAACAGTGATAAATTTAAGCTTTTTTAGTCAATTTTTTAAAGTTTTTTCATCACTTTTAGTAGAAGAAATAGATTTTCTGTGTTTTATTAGATCATTAGTAATATCAGTGTTTTTTCTTGAAAACTACAATTAAGGTAAGGTGAACAGATAAATTACAAACACCTTGGTTTGACCATTATTTAAAAGAATAAACACATTCGCAATACAATATTACAGTTAAATGAATGTTTTGCAATTGTCAGTCAGTTGAATTAATATTTCACATAAACGTAACCAGTCTCCAGTTTGAAACTGAAAGGTAACTTTAGCCAATAACTTAACATAAACCCACGAATGCAATGAAAACTTGCCCAGACGGTTAAATAAACCAGAAGAGAAGACAAAAAAGGATATTTGTAACAGTATTAAACATATGGGTGGAAGTATGACCATCTATTGTTGAGTCGACTCTGCACCACTAGCCTCTCAGAAAGCAATGGTTTGGAAGAGATTGATTTGGGCCCACAAAGTTCACGATAAATTTGGAAATGAGCGGAATAAGGTAAGGTATTATAAGTTTTTAATTAGGCCCTTATAATTACTTCGGGATTTCAATCTTTCCTTCATATAGAAAGGATAAGAGAAAACAGGACCTATGCTGTAGATTT
The DNA here is from genome assembly GCA_034769895.1 of Magicicada septendecula. NCBI lineage: Eukaryota > Metazoa > Arthropoda > Insecta > Hemiptera > Cicadidae > Magicicada > Magicicada septendecula. The sequence goes on along the minus strand of CM068368.1, from coordinate 357,395,455 downwards.
ACGCGAGGTGAAGCAGAACGATATGTTTTATCTTTTTCTTCCCTTTCAGTTAATATTTTCTGATGAAATCTAAAGTCACCTATTCTCAGTAGCTGAAGATCGTCTTAATTATATATGCTGAACGAACATGAGAATTTTCAATCTTAGTGTATTGCACAGATCGAGAAACGCCCTACTTTGATTATCGTTTAGAGCTGCCTGTTTCCTAAAAGGTCTAGAAGACTATACGTTTTACAAGGAATTAAACAGCAATACCATTATAGAATAGCCCCTGAAATCTGTTATTCCTCAAAATGTTCCCTGATGGAGACTTTGCAAGATTTGGTAACAGGACACAGTGTCGGTGACTCGAAAATTTCTGGCAGAAAATAATGTTAATGTTTTACTTGGTTAGTTAACAGCTTAAGCAAAAATTCTGTAACATATCTTTTGGCAAATGTTCAAGAATAAGATGGTCACCATCATGACTGACGTCATAGATGAACTTGTACATATATGAAGCAAGGAGGAATGAAGAAAGCAAGAGAAACTGTGAAACTCTCATAAAAAAATCGTACCCAAGTGATTGCAAAGAAAAAATGAATCACACTAAATATTAATAATAGTAAATATTATGACAATTAAATAGTGTTAAAAAAATGTAGGTTAGTTTCAAATTCCATGTTTGAGTCTAATGATTTGCAACATTTATATATGTTTGCGGAATTTGACAGCTGTATTAGTTTCTAGAATTTTAAATAAGAGAGACAGTAAATGATGGGAAAATGATGCGCATACGATTCATTTTATGAATTACAGTCAATAGCGTAGTCAGATGGTCAGTGGCAGAATGTATCGGCGTTATTCGAAATAAGAGACAGCTTAGTTGGGACATTATAACTACTTATATTTTTGTAAAATTACACTTATTCTGGAAATTATAAGAATGTATCCGTTTTCTTTTATCTAGACTACTTTATAATTTTTATATTTTTTAAATATAAAAAGTGATTGAGTGATTTACAGTCTTTAGAAAAGACCGTGTTAGATTTACTTGTTGTTGTGTACAGCTAAATAAATAACCTGTATTCTGCAAGTGCAGTGAACTTGAAAAATCGTGTTCTTATTGAATATGTTGCGTTTTTAATAACTAATAATCACTAATAAGGAAAATTGTTTGTTTGCTAAGTTTGGGGCAAGACCACACTTTTTTAGCGATTTTTAACGTTTATATGTTACAAACGGAATGTAATTTAACTAATATTATTCAACTTTAGTTTCAGAATCTACGAAACAAAACTATTATAAAGCAAGTTTCGTTTTTATTGTTCAGTCTGTATTCTTTGTTTCAAATAATATTGTACCACAAGGAGACAACAACTGTAAAGTGTAAACATCAGTTCCTGTAAATCTGGAAATTAAATTTATTTTCTAACCTAGTAATGGTACGATTCAAGAAAGTAAGAGCTTCCTACTTGTCTGTTCTAATTACTGAAATTATTAGAATAATTGTACAGTCGTTGCTGATTACTGTGGTGCTGAGCATATAAGAATGACTACAGACACTGAAGAAGACGAATTGGTTCAAATTAAAACCGACACCACCGATAGAGACATTAATCATATCTGATTTTGTTAGGAAGAGATGTGAATATCGTTTTATCGGGTGCAAAGTGTTTATTTATGTCAAGAATATGTATACCGTTCGGTTTTATTATTCTTTAGACGTAAGATGGTGAATTACCCTAAAAACGTGCGAAAATCGATCTCCAAACAACCGATTAGCGCATGTTGCTCTTACTGAATAAACCAATTTTCTTTTGAGTGCTGCACGAGTCATTGCTTGTCGGTTTATTATATTTGATAACTGAGGTGGATATGTTTCCATCTCATATGTTTCATATATTTTAGGTACAACGTCACATAGAATACTCCAGTATTCAAGTTTACTAATTTTAGGTTTGACAGGCCGAAATACAGAGAGAAACAATATCAGGCGAGGTGCATAATACATGAAGTGAAAGTGATTTATTTTAGCAGTTTTCACTAAGTACGCGCGCGCACACATAGGACCTATAATAGACTCTCCAGTAAGAAGTATGTTTATCGGGATTCAGTGGTTAAATCATTATTTTCAGTATCTATTCCGTACACTTTATTCGAAAACGACGAAATGCTGCGGAAGAATTCGATTTCACCACATCCCCTGGCAAAACGTTCATGTAGGTGAGGATCAATTGCATGGAACATGTTTCATGTTTTTGAATTGCACCAACTAGGGTTTTTATTTCAGTTTTCACTATTTTTTAGTTGAGTTGTTTATAAATGCTAGAAACGTCTAACCCGGTTGTTGTAAGTTACACCACGTTGGTATGATATTGAACTATAAGCGGACATAACGAGAGTAAGCACCATCAGCAGCTACATGTAATTTTTGAAGTTAATAAATGTTGTTTATTACTGTTTGTTAATAAGTTAAACCTACCTATGTCAAGCATACCTTTTGAAAATCTTGAACGTATCAAAATTTATGAAGTTCCGAAAAGTTTTAAACAGAAT